>CM028760.1:4064114-4672318 GCA_016801395.1 Leptodermis oblonga | reverse complement strand
TTATTGCATATTTTGTGTTGGGCTCCTGAAGGATGGTTTTTTGAAAAGTGTTAAATTGCGTGCACCTGAATGTGATACTGAATTTTGTGATGTGAGTAGGATCCAGCAGAAGGAATGAGGCAGAAGTTTGTGTGTCAAGTCATAGAGTCAGTTTGTCTTTTATTCTGTTCTTGTTCTTTGTGAGTCGTGTTGACTGTTTTGTTTTTTTCTTTCTTTCGTGGAACTGTTGTGAGATGAATGCTTAAGGGAGGAGTTGTGCTCTATTCTTCACTTCACACTTGAGGGCAAGTGTCATTCAAGTGTGGGGATATGATCTGACCAATTTTGGACTATTATTTTAGCATCTTTGAAGGTAGTTCTCACGGGCTTTTGGCCAAGTTTTTAGTGTTTTACGGCAGGTTTGGAGAACAGCCCAAATAAGGAGGAAAGACGCTAAAACAAGGATTTTGGAGCAAGAGATGTTCGGGTAGAATGTCACACGGGTTGTGGCCCAAAAAGAAGGAGAAAACTAAAGCCCAGTAGAGCAGCTAAAGTTCTAGAAGGTTTCAAAAATTACTGCAGTAGAAGTAAAAGCTAAATTTCTAGAAGGTTTCAGAAATTACTGCAGTGAAAGTTAAAAGCAGAAGCTCCAGAAGAATCTCCAGAAAATCAATCGGTTGTTTCCTTTATCTGAGTGATGTGCTGACTTTGTCAAAGATTGCTTTACTCCTTAACTGATGGGATATTTTTACTGAGAGATGATTGTTTTCCTCTCTATAAATAGGGGTACTCTCTAGGTAGAAGTCATTCAGATTTGCATTC
This sequence comes from Leptodermis oblonga, assembly GCA_016801395.1. Classification (NCBI taxonomy): domain Eukaryota; kingdom Viridiplantae; phylum Streptophyta; class Magnoliopsida; order Gentianales; family Rubiaceae; genus Leptodermis; species Leptodermis oblonga. The sequence continues at coordinate 4,671,517 of CM028760.1, read as the reverse complement.
AGTATTCATTTTAGTTTCTCATTCTTTATTCACGTAGAGTTCTTTCTTTAGTTCTGATAGAGTTAGAATTTCACGATACATTATTCTAGCAGTAGTTCTATTTTATTTGAGAATCCTTCCGGCAGGCTACCCATTGCCCAAACGGGAAGAGTCTCCAGTAGCAATTTTCAGTAAAGTATCTCTTTTTCATATTCCATCCTTGCCTTCATTTCATGGCTGCTTTAATCTTATTTCGTGAGATGTTTAATTCTATGAGTAGCTAAATTCTCTTATTCTAGTATTATGTGAGAAACCTTAACCATTGCATGTATGAAACCAAAGCATGAATTCCAGTCTAATTAACTAGTTCCATAATTGCCTGTGTTTATATGTCTAAAAACTAAGGTCGTATTAAGTTTGATCACCTTAATATAGATCTGGTAGGGCCAGTGAGTGGCACGACTACCGGCCGAGTAGTACAGGTTTAATTGGGTAGTAATCTCTTGAGCATCGTTGAGGGGGGTTACTGGTTTTGGGTTCTTCTTATTCCTAATGCTTCTAGCTTAGTTAATATGGTGATTGCGGGGACTCGCGGCCTGTTAATTAAACTAGATAGGGAAATAACCTTGACTGTGGGGACTCACGGGGGTTATCGATTCATTAAGGGAGAATTGGATTATGATTGCGGGGACTCGCGGTAATCTATAACTGAAACGACATAGGATAATTAGACAGAAAAATGGGTTTATGATTACATGCATACGGTTAAGGTGGATTGCATAATGCTAGGATATTCTTCTTAATTGATTCTTAATATATTTTGCATATTTGGTTTTGCTTATTTCACATTTCTACAAATTCAAGGTCTCTAGGAGACACAAAAGGTGACTGCTAGTCAAGTTTGGTTAATTTGCATATTAATTGGAAATTGTGTTAAATTTGCCGTCTCTGTGGATCGACCCTGTACTCTGCTGTGCTACCTTCTATTTAGCTAAATTGGTGCAGGTTTTTAACAGTATTTTTACTGCATTTGATAATCCTACGACGGGTTTATCAATGATGCATTTTGATCTGTTCTCTGGCCTCTTTTTATAGTGATTTTTGAGCTCGATCGATCAAGAAAGACAGTGGGCAAAGAAAAGTCTTGTCCAATTGAATTACATAAAATACAACGAAATATCATGTGTTTATGGAGCATATATTTCTCAGTGGGATCGAATGCGAATGCTTTTAGAATGTTCAGTTAATTAATTAATACAACTTGAACATATATCACTTAATTAAAAGCATGTTCGATCGATCAAGTGCGGTGGCCAATGGCTCATGCATGGCTGCTTCTTCAAACCAGAAAGCTCATGGGTCATCTTTGGGATACCTGTATTAATTAACATCGGTGTTGTCTTCCTATTAAACTCCGATACTTAAATTAGTGCTAGGTATAAAAAGAATTTAGTGTATATAGTGAAATATAACATATCCTTTACTTTATGTTTTGGATTTTCCCCAAAGATGGGCTTGCTGCTTGCATTTGGTTTTAATCTGAATTTCGATCAATATATTCTATTCCCGACCAGTTACACTAGTTGATCCGATCCGAGTCTAACAACACTGGAATAAAGTTAACAAATGTGGATTGATATAGAGCGTTTGAAGGGCACAACACAATATAAATCGAAATGTCCAAATTATCCGAATTTTCTTTATAGGGGAAATCAAATCATGGAGTGCAAATTGCCGATTTAAGCATTATTAAATAAGAGCATTTGATCAAAAGCATGTTGTTAAGCTTTCAGGTTTGAAGAAGCAGCCATTGAGCCATCTCCCAATGCATCGCCCACTTCTATTCATCGAACATGCATGCTTTTGTAATTTAAGTACAATTTTTTTTTTCAAAAGCCTTAAAGTGATATCTTCAACTAGTAGAAATTAATTGAAATTCAGCACTTAGCATATTATAGACACTAGCTAGAAAGTAGAAAATTATAAACGATTCCTATTTTTTTGTACTTGGGTTATTACTTTTCCATATGTTGTCATTTAATTTAGGCTATGATTTGAACCAAATATTATAGAGTTGGGGTTAAATCACTCCATTGGTCTCTAGAAGTTGAGATATTGTTTTTATTTGGTCCCAGAACATATTATTTTATTTTGGTCCCTTAATTTGAATATTTATTTCAAAATTGTGTCCCAAATCTGAATTCTAATAGTATTTGAGCTATTTTCGACTAACAAACAGATCAGAGTTGTTTCAAGTTAAATTAAGGGCGAGTAAAATGATTTAACAATTATTTAAAATGACAAAATTTACTAAATGGGTTAAATAAATCAAGTACGTTGGCTGATCTCATCCCTTTCTCGCCATCCTCCTGTTCTTCAGCACTCTGGTCAACCATTACTTTCTATCATGGATGACCAAAAATAAGAAACAACATTTTTTTTTTTTGGGGGGAAAAATTACTCATTTCATTTCATCTTACTAAAACAGTATTGAATGATAGGCAACCATGCATACTTGTATTTGAAATATACAAAGCAACGATTATTATTACAATCCAGAATATATTTTCTTGATCGATCTGTTTATTCTTTAGCAAGACCTGAGCCTCAAAAGGGATAGATTTCATAACGAAGAACGCAGCTGCCATATAGAACGCGGCATCCTACAGTTTTCACCTTTTTGCAGAATTTGGGGAAGTTGGCGATCGCCATTTTCAGACAACTCATGCAAGACTGGGGAGATAAGTCCTCTGTGCACTGAACCAAGCCATAAAGAGTTACAGAAGAGGAGATTTCCACATTTCCTTTCCCAAACCCTTTGTTATCCGGCACAACAGCTTGTGAAGTTAGATTGTTCATCAGAACCCCGACTTGTTTCTTGAAGAACTCTGGATTTTTCGGCTTGTCATTGTCGGAGAGGTAGAAAAAGCCGGATGGATCGACTTTTCCAAAGAACTTCTTGTCTTTATACCTCAAGAAACATTGCTCATACCACCTCCTTGCATCAGTACTATTAACTGAACTGTCTCCACAACCCGAAGGGGACGAACGGATCTCTTTTGCCGCATCCTGAATGCAGTTGGAGCATTCTGTGCTGTTCACATCTCTTCTGCACTGCCCCAAGCCATAGACTGTGTCTGAGCCTTTGCCATAGGTGGCGATGCTGAAACCATTCTGAGCAGTTTTTGCTACAACTTGAGCCAACAAGATGTCTATATTTGCTGACATTTTAGGACTTGTTATTGTAGAATTCTCATTGCAATACTCAATGGTAATATCTGCAAGAACTGCAGAGCTGCTGCAGAGGAACACCAAGAGAACTAGGCGAATTAAACCCATGATTAATGCCGATTTTTCGTTTCGACTTGGATTTTTCTTGGTGGATAACTGTCCTATTTATAGCTGTAATCTTCTAGCTTCAGTTCATACTTACAACTAGAAGGAAGCTTCTTTTGGAGAGCGTGAATCCATTTTTTTGCTGGTCAAAATCGGCGATTCCCTTGCTCAGAGAAACTACTATAGATATATTAATAGTGTATCAGAATACAGTGGACCCCATGGGGCCCACCCAATACAAGAAGACAACATCGGGCCTCCAAGGGCTGCACACTCCCCATGTCATACAGAATCCTCCGGACATTATTCATGATTCTCAAACAGTACTCTCTGGAACTATTCACAGGTACAATTGCTAGAGTTGGAGAACACTCCTTTGATTTGGGGAGATCCTCCAATAATCTCAAGAATACCTCCTATAAATACATTGAATACCTCCAAGGTAAGGGGTTTCATTCTCTTTCTAATTTAAGGTTTTACTCTATATTTGATTCTACTTAACTTGACCGTCGGAGACTATTTCGGGAACAAGATCCCGGAATCCTTTGACGGTTTTCTCTCTTTTTTGACAAGTACGTGAAACCCTCCCGCCCGAGCGGACTCCCTATTACCCTCCGGTCCAGCGAGCCCGATCCTCCAGCAGAACGGACATCATCATATATCATGTGTTTATGGAGTATATATTTCTCAGTGGGATCGAAAGCGAATGCGAATGCTTTTAGAATATTGTTCAATTAATTAATTAATACAAGTTGAAGATGTATCACTTAATTAAAAGCATGTTCGATCAAGTGCGGTGGCCAATGGCTCATGCATGGCTGCTTCTTCAGCCCGAAAGCTCATTGGTCATCTTTGGGATACCTGTATTTACATTCGGGTTGTCTTCCTATTAAACTCCGATATTCAAATTAGTGCTTAAGCATGAAAAGAATTTAGTGTATATAGTGAAATGTAAGTTAGCATATAGACAGTAGCTAAAATGTAAAGCACGATTCCTATTTTTTTGTACTTTGGGTTATTTCTTTGGCATATGTAAGTCATTTTAGGCTATGATTTGAACCAAAAATTATGGATTAGTTCCATCATAAAATATTGTTTAGTAAGTAAGAGTGAATTGTGTTTTAAACTAAAAAGAAAGAAATATAAATTTCATACCCTTTGCTACATTGGAATTTGAAGAAAATACAGAAATGAGAGGCATATTTTAATTAATTTGCTATATACTGTATATACTAAAAGTTTGAAGAAAGATAAGAGAAAACGAAGCTGATGAAATAGAAATCAAGAGTTTAAGATTGCATGCATGGCCTTAATGAGCACTCTTAATTACTAAGTATCTCAAATATTTGTGGACTATTTTCGAGCGCCATTAATATAGTATTCTATTTTCATCTGAAAAAAGATAAAAAAAGGAAGTACATAGAATAATCGATCTAGAAGTAAAATGGATAGAGCTCGTAGCTAGCCGAGGATGCAGCTACTAATTTAGTGCTCGTGTCTATGCGTTGATCATCACTTTTTGAACGCTTATGCTTTTAGTTTAGGCTGCTGAGTGCTGAATTTCAAAGCATATTCAAGAGAGGTGGGGGAATGCATTGGGAGATGGCTCATGGCTGCTTCTTCAGACTTGAAATCTTTTAAAATTATGCTTTTGAAATGTCGGATGTGCACGAAAGTCGGGATCGCTGTCTATATTTCTATGTTTTGTTATATTTATTGAGAGAAAAGTAATGTTACTTTGTCTTTCATTCATTTTTATTTGTTCAAATATTAATGAGTACTAAAATAATATTATTTTATTGTCAATGAACAAAACAAAACAAAAAAAAATATACAAAAGATCTGGTGAGAGCGCACCAAACACTTATTGGAAATTTGGATTGGCAATTTGCACTCCATGATTTCCCATAAAGTAAAAGGGTCATTTACATTTACCCCTCCGAGGTTTAGCAAATCTACCAATACTTCCCTCGATGTTCAATCTTTTTTCAAAGTTATAAACAGGCCCTTGGTGTTTGTGTTGATTTTTACAGGTGACAATCTGGTCGTATTTTGTATTGGCGTATTAGGGTTCGTGAGCTTAAAGTCATTGACCCAAACACGATTTGATTGTATTTTCATATCATACAATTCTACTTGATTTTGAGAAGGGTAACTCGAACTCGAGTCGAAAATACCTATTTATTTTTACAATTATATATTAAGTCTAAATATACAGTTTGGAACCACCCGAAATTCCTAATTTACTCAAAAATACCTACACTAATAAAACAATTATTGACCCAAATCAAAAATATTTATTATGGTGTCATTGGTGTTCGACTCAATTTCGACACAAATTTTTTTGCTGTTCTTAACTTACTTGACACAATATCTTTGTTTGACGCTTCCAAATATCCAATAATCATCTTATCCAAGATCCAAATACCCAATAATTGTTTAATGGCAGCAGCCTATTTAAGCATTAATTAATCAAAACCATCATCCACGTTCACATTTCACAAGCTTATTATAAACTAATTGAATCGTTTAAGACTTTTCTTTACCCAGTCATGAGCACACCAGACTTTCCTTCGCCAACTTTCTTGATCGATCAAGTTCAAAATTCCATATAAAAAGAGGCCCCTGAACAGATCAAAATGCATTATCAACTGCAATTAATCAATTCATCACGAATTCAAAAAATCAATCCAAATATATTAGTAATGGCTTTCTTTCAATCGTTTTTTCTCTTGCTGATCATCTGCAGCTTCACAGCTGAATCTGCAGAGCTCTGGTATCAGAATTGCGACGACGAAAATTCCCCACAAACGGCGCTCAATTGTCATCCAACATCGACACTTTGCTACCACAACTCGTCTCAGGAACTATCCTCAACGGCTACATCGCCACCTCCCACGGCTCCTAAAACTACCGCGTTTATGGCCTGGCCCAATGCAGGGCAGACTCGAGTCGGGACGAATGCTCCACTGCATTCGCGCCGCGGAGAAAAACATCAGCAAACTTTTCCCGAACCAATCCGACGCTAGAATCTGGTACGATAATTGTTTCATGAGGTTCGACACCGAGAAATTCGTCGGAACGGTGGATACGACGTCGGTCTGGAATGTCATTCCCAACGGCGCTAATCAGACCTTTGCAGATTTCGATACTTTAAACAAGACGCGCGCAGTCTTGGTAGAGGAGATCACTTCTCTTGCTGTTAAGCCTGCGAACAAAGGGCTCGGCAGAGGAATGGTGGAAATATCGAGTTCCGGAGCTAATCTTTACGCATTGGCTTAGTGCACGAGGGATTTATCTCCTTCTTCTTGCGCTTGGTGCATTGCCATGGCGGAGGAGAACTATCTTCTGTTTTGCACTGACAATAAGGGTTGTAGAGTGCTGTTTAGTACCTGCATTTTCCGCTACGAGCTCTATCCATTATTCTAGATTAATCTGAAACGTGATCTTCTCTCTACTCAAATCACGTTTTTCTTTGTCTATTCTCTCGTAAGAGGTAATGAGACTCACATATAATATAATGTGGACTAGCTTCCTATTTTGAAAGTATAGACAAACAAGAGAAGATTATAATAGACAGACGATATAAGGCCATGCATGCATTAAACTCGTGATTTCTATTTCATCAGCGTCGACGTTTTCCTTTATGTTCGATCTTTTAGTTTGTTTATGTACTGCCTGCGTGCATGCATTTTAGAACACACGTCTGATCTGTACACGGATGGGGTTAGCCCTATAAATAAGGACCTTGATCGGTGCCTTTCCTTTCTGTATTTTTTGTTGGAATATTACAATCAATGAAAGGGTATTTGACAAGAAATTCTTTGGAAAAGTTTATCCATGTGCGTCGCTTCTATTTATAAGCGAGGCAGTCCTTGTGTTCTACTAATCAATTATCGTCATGAGCATAAGGCGAGAAAAGTAAGTAATCCTTTGGTTCCCAAATAAGTGTCTTTGTAGGATGAGTACACAAATATTTAAGGTGTGTAATTTTATTTTTTGCCCTTATTTATGTTTCTCGTTTAATTTCATATTAAATGGATTGTGTTTTTGCCTCCTTTGTAACAGTTTAAAATTTATAAAAGTTAAAATTAAAAGACGCATACTATTTATATGCAATAATTAAAGAGAACTGATCGCGCCTTGAATCAGTTTCATTGGAGACCACTCCAACAAATATAAATAGTATATATTTGTTTTTTGTGCCAGATAGAATCATGTATCGTGTTATCAAAATATCAAATTCGGATTCTTCGTCCATTTTTTCTCTGTCATGTTGTGTCCAGTGAGGGCAAACTAACGTACTTTGTCGACACTCATTCACACTCACCTTTAATTTGTTCAAACATAAATGAGTGACAAAATAGTGTTACTTTCACTACTACAAAACACGCTATTAGAGACGAGTTTTGCGCTCGCCCCCGCCTCTAATACGAGCGCGGCCATTGTTGGCACTCGCCTCCAATAAGAGTATTGGACGCAGGTCCTTCGAAACCCTCCTCCAATACTCTTATTGGAAGCTGGCACCCGTTTTGAAGGCGAGGGCGAGTTCACAAAATTCGTCTCCAATAACATGTTTTGTAGTAGTGTTTTACTAACAGTAAACGGGACAAAAGATCAAAAAAATTGACAGGTGCAATACTCATCTTATGCAAGATCCAAATATTCAACAATTGTTTGGTAACAGGCTGGCAGCCACGTATAACCCCGCGTAGATATCCACTTGAAACAGTAGTCCTTGACCATTACCTTCCATTCTAGAAAGTCAAACGACAGACAGGATAGAATAGTCAACAAAGTCGGGCATGCATGAAATATCTACGTTACTGAATCAGCATAAAAAGAAGCCCCCGGGAACACATCAAAATGTACCCTATCCACTATCCATTATTGCAAAAATGGCTTTCTTTCACCACTTTCTTCTCTTGCTAATCATCTGCACCTTCACAGCCGAATCCACAACTCAGTGGTACGACACTTGCAGCGGCGCAGCCGTCGCCAAAAACGGCACCCAATTGTCATCCAACATCGACAGGTTGTTAACCAAACTCGCATCGGGAACCACCTCCAACGGCTACATCGCTACCTCGCAGGGCTCATCAAACGACCGCGTTTACGGCCTGGCTCAGTGCAGGGCAGACGTGCCTCAGACAGATTGTTCTAACTGCGTTCGGACCGCGACGAGCGAGATCCGCCAACTTTGCCCGGACCAAACCGACGCCCGAGGTTGGTACGAGTATTGTTTTGTGAGGTACGACACTGAAAATTTCTTAGGAAAAGTTGACCCGTCAATCTTCGACGTCGTTGACAACCCTGTTGACCAGACCGTTACGGATGCGGCCACTTTCGAAAAGACGCTCGGAGCCTTGGTGAACAATATCACTTCTCAGGCCATGAAGCCTCAGAACAAAGGATTCGGCGAAGGATCCGCCACTTTCTCGAATTCCTCCGACGATAGTGTTTATGCAGTGGCTCAGTGCACCAGGGATATATCTCCGGCGTCTTGCGCTCACTGCATGGGGTTAGTATCTCAGAAATACAAAGCCTCTTGCGCTAACAAGGTGGGATGTCGAGTGTTTTTTAGTAGCTGCATTTTCCGTTATGAGCTCTACAATTTCTACTTTTCAACCTAGACACGTCACGAGGCGAGGTTTTCTTACTATCCTAATCTTGTTTTCTCTTTGTCTCTTCTTTCGCAATAAGAGGTGAAATCCATATGTTACTTAATAGAGTTCACTTCTCTGTCACAACAGAATAGGCAAAGAAGACATAATTAGAGTAGATAGATTTATCGAATATCTCAAAAGATACTTGATGTATTTAATAAGGCCATGCATAACCATGCATGCATTAATAAAATCGTGATCTCTATTTCATCACCGGGGTTTTCTTTACCTTCTTCCATCTTCTTGTCTGTGTACGCGAATGGGGTTAGCCCCATCCACCGTAACTTTAGGTTAAGGCGCATTACGTACCTCTGTACCTCTATTTCGGTTTTTTTTTTTTTTTCAAAAGATTCAATTTTATCAATGTGAGGGTTAAGATTGAAGTGTATCACTAACTAAAAATATATATCTATTACTTTGAATATGCAATGACACCTTCTTCTTCTTTTTTGAATCACTCTGACACACAGTTAGTTTTAGTGTTTTGATTAATTTGACATTTCAATCCTAAACAATAAAAGATAACTACTAATGTTTAAAAAACACATGAGCAAAACTGTCCACATCACAAATTCACATAACATCAACTGTATTTACTATTTATCCTATTTTGTGATGTATGTCTGCTTGGTACTTGCTACGCGGATTTTGATTGTGATACAGTTTCTGGTTATGCCTTTTGACTTTGACGTTCACAAATCTTGGGAATCCTAAATGAATATGACTAGATTTGGATAATTTAACTCATGAACATTTCATGTTTATGTTAGCGATTGCCAACCCTATATGCAATAATCGTAAAAATGTTACCCGAGGTCTATTGCAACAATAAAAGTGCCTAAAACAATTAGTGTACTTCATTTTGTGTGGTTCACATTAATGAAGGGTTTAATAGGTATTTTATACCCCTTCGGGTAAAAACTACCAATGAAAAAAAATTTTAAACCAGCAGATCGAGTACATTAAAAAGTTGCTTAAGTGTATCTTATCTTTAATTGTTTGGCGCCTACAGCCTAATTATCCAGTTACAATATCCAATAATTAATCATCTTATCCAAGATCCATTAATCCAACAATTCTTTGGTAGCTAGCTGCAGCCTCTTTTAACCCTTCATTAATTAAGGCCATCATCCAAGTTCACATTTCGTTACTATTTTTTAAACTAATTCAATTGATTAAGATTTAAAAGACTTTTCTTCACCCACTTTCTTGATCGATCGAGCTCAAAATCCGCATAAAAAGAGGCCCTGAAACAGATCAAAATGCATTAGGGATTTATCTCCATCTTCTTGCGCTTGGTGCATTGCCATGGCAGATCCAATCTTTTGCGCTGACAATAAGGGTTGTAGAGTGCTGTTTAGTACTCTACAACCCTAAACCCTAAAATTAGATAGTTCTCCCTCTAGAGGAGAACTATCTAATCTTTTGCGCTGACAATAAGGGTTGTGGAGTGTTGGTTAGTACCTGCATTTTCCGCTATTAACCTCTATCCATTTTTCTAGATTAATCCGAGACGTAATCATGTCTTTGTTGTCTATTTTCTCGTAAGAGGTGAAGGAATTCACATATTATATAAAGAAACGACATGATTTTAAAATAAACAGAAGATCTAAAGGGTGTCTAATAAGGCCATGCATAGCTATGCATCCATTAAATGGTTTTCAGGCGCATTAAGTGCCTTTCCTTTCTGTATTCTTTTTTTTTTTTTTTTTTTTTTTTTGGAATTAAAATCAATAAAAGGGTATTTGACAAGAAATTCTTTGGAAAAGTTTATCCATGTGCGCTGCTTTTATTCCTTTTGTCTCACTCAAAAAGTTCATCTTGTATTATAACCGAGACAGACCTTGTGTTCAACTAATTACAACTCCTTATTAGGAAACTAGTTGTGGTAATCAATTTTTTTTTTTTATTTATCATGAGGGAGCATATAAGGAAAGATAAGTAATTTGATGATTGTGGAGGGTAATTTGGTAAAGATGTTAGCCCTATGTACGAGGGTTGGGCTAACAGGCAGGCATGTACGATAATTCATTAATATGGTCCTTGCCTAGCTCTTGAAATTAATTAGATATGTGTTCATAATTATGTCCCATAGAGTTGAACTCATACCTTCGAGGTTATAAGGCCCTTCTCTTACTACCACCCCAAACAGTGGCGGAGCCAGAACTTAAAACCAGGGGAGGCTCAACAGTACAAGCAAGAAAATAAAATTTATATCATTAAATAAATATATGTTTAAAATGTCATTATATAAGCACTAATTAAACAACTATTTTTTGACATTTGAACTACTACAATCTGGCGTGGGAATCAGAAGAGACAATTGTATCCTACGCTCCTTCATATGTTGAAAATATTGCAAAATTGGTTCATTTGCAAGCTGCACAAAAATCTCTTTCTCGGTTTATACTACCAAATTGTCATTCATCCATTCATCTCCCATGCTATTACGCAAATCAGTCTTAATAATCTTCATTGCAGAGAAAACCCTTTCAACAGAAGCAGTTGCAACTGGTAAAACCAATGCTAACTCTACTAGACAATCGGTTGACAAGGGCCTCTAACCAAATACTCTCTTCGAATTTGATCTCTAACTGAAACATCAAATTCCTTCATTGGCTTCCGTAGGCCGGGGTCACTAACAACATCATTCGGATTGAACTCCACACGAGAAGGTCTTTCCCTACTATTCTCTTAACTAGAGATATTAGATGACTCAATCTTCCGTTTTAAAAATTTATCCATAACCTCCTAACATAATTGATCAAGATGACATAAATTAATAATTCTTCAAGATATAAATATATATATATATATCCAATTATAACAATCAAATAGTATACATTTAATCAAAAAAATTAATTAAATCATGTTAATCAATCATATTGCTTTTTTGCCACAATCACTTTTTTTGCCACAACCAGAGAAATAGAATAGATATGAAGTTTCTATAAAATAATTTCATAATCAATCATATAAAACATTAAACATACGGCTTTGATGAATGATGATGCTGCTGCTGCAGCGCTGCCTTGCCTGCTGGCAACTGGACTGGACTGGACTCCTCTGGTCCTCTGGAGGCTGGACTGCTTGAGCTGAGCGATGCTGGCAAGCTGCGCAGCTTAAGGCAAGCAACAAGCTTCCTGCGGGCTGCGGCGCTGCAGCAGAGATGGAGCGGGCACTGCGGCGCTGAAGCAGCTTAACCTTAGGTTTTGCTTCTCAATCTGATTTGGGGATTTTGGGGAATACCTTCTGGCTTCTGGTTTTTAGAACGTGGGAAGTTCCCTTTTTCTCTACGCAAATCAAATGAATATATGAACACTTGTGCAATCTTAAAATAAAACGTATACTCCATCTTGTCTTGACTCTATATATGACCAAGAGGAATAAAATATACGTACTCTTAGTTGGATTACCATGCAAGCAAGCTACAGAATTTCAAAGAAAGTGACTGCTGTTGGGCTTATTCTCATTATATCCTTGGAATAATCCTACGAGAAAATCCTCTTCAACTTCATCATAATCATAATATGGTCGTACGTACATTATTCCCAGATAAAACCAGTCCAAAACATTCTTCCCTAGTTGCATTCTTCTCGCTACTCATAATAAATTATACTCTTTTCGTCTCACTCAAATGTTAATTTTGAAACATTTACAATTTATTATGAGTTATAAGGTACAATACATTAAATGCGTAATTTGATACTATATTTTTTACTTATATACTTACTTTATCAGTAAAGAAGAGTTAATTATGAACTACACATTATTATATTAGGAAGAGTATATAATGTAATAAACTTAAAGTATTCTCTTTAAATGGGATATAAATTTCTTTTTTTTTAAATGAACAATTTGAATGAGCGAATAGAATATATTTTTTTATAGTAGACTCTTTAAATATGATTGGGGGAGTATATCTTTGTTTGGTGTCAGCTACTTTGATTTCTTTCGACGAAAACCATCGTTTTTCCTAAACAAATTTTCATATATATCCGAACACCATTTTTTCTTCTATATTCAAATTTTAAATTTAAAAATTATCTCTAAATATTCGCTCACAAAATTCTCAAATTTTAAAAAGTTACACAATTTTTGTCTTTCTCCTATATAATTTTTCAAAAAACCAATTTTCTCCTAAACAAAAATCTTTCAATTCGATCACAATGGAAACGAAGCCTAATACTTTCACCGTTCCTAAATGTATGATGTTTTAGCTTGTTGCACACATTTTAAGAAAATTGATAAAATTACGGTGTTAACCTTATTAAATTTGTGTGACTATCCCAAAATATCATGCATTTTTATCTTGAACATAGAGCTTTGAAACATTATTAGGGTGGTGGGAGTGATAGAGTTGCAAAAGCAATTCTATCATGCCACATCAGTGCCACATCAGCCACAAAAACCCACCAACTTTTATAAACCTACTTCCAGCAACCATAAACCCAGAAAAGCAACTTCATCACGGGTCCCACTAATAAACAATTCTATACACATTCATTTATACCTTTTTAATTATAATTTATCAACTATATTTAATTATAAATTTATTTTAATTTATTAAAATATTTAATTTCGTAAATTACATAATTCAATAAACCACAAGAAAAAAATTATATAATTAGTAAAATATTTTACAACGGCTATTTTCCAACGTCTATTTTACAACGGCTATTTTCCAACGGCTAGTTCTTAATGTCTAGTTTACAACAGTTGTAAAACATTTTAAATTTTAAACAGATTTTACATAATCACTAAAAAATAAAATTACATAATTAAATAAATATATATAAAAACTTGATTAGAGAGATGAACAATTTGAATGAAGAGTAGAGAAATTATAAAATGAATTGGTATTCATAACAAAATAAATAGTAAAAAAAAACAAAAAAAACCAACGGCTTCATTTTAACATTACATTGAAGGGCTAGAAAAAAAATTTAAAAAACAACCAAAGCCTTTGAACGGCTGGAAAGAAGAAAAAAAAAAAAAAAAAAAAAAAAAAAAAAGAAAAAGAAGGGCTGGTGGCAGAAGAAAAAAAAGAAGAAAAAAAAAAAGTTGTCTGCCACCAACAGTTCCTCCCACTCGCGAGTGGGAGGAACTCGCCACGCTGCACTCCCCTAGCGGGTGGGGCCCACCAAAACTTACAAACCCAGCTTCTATTTTCAGAAGCTGGGTTTGTGAGATGGCAAGTGGGAGTGGTAGGTTGTAGGTTTTTGTAGGTTTTTATTGGGTTTAAACCCACAAAAACCTACCACTCTCACCACCCTTAATGATAAAATTAACATATTACACATTTTTCAATGTAAGTTATAATTTCAATGAGTTTAATCTTGGAACTCTACAACAAAAATGAATGATAAAATTACAATAAATCACTACTACAAAATCCCCCTTAGGAGGCGGGTCCTAAGGGGGATTGGAGGCAGCACCCGCCTCAGCTGCGGACGCCTCCATTTGGAGGTGCCCGCACCCGCCTCCATAAATTAGGAGCATTGGAGGCGGGTGCAAGGTGCACCCGCCTCCAATTGTAGAGCATTGGAGGCGGGTGCACCTTGCACCCGCCTCCAATGCTCCTAATTTATGGAGGCGGGTGCATGTTGCACCCGCCTCCATTAAGTATTATTCGAGTTGCACCCGCCTCCAATAACCCCTCGTAAAAAAATTTAATTTCTTTTTCTTGCACTTTATGGCTTTAGTAGGAATCGAACTCGCGCCTAGAGTTTCACTTAACTCTTGCACATTAAATTTACCACTACGCTGCATATACTTATGTATTTAATATGAAAATCGAAATTATATATTTCTTGTAAAACTTGTGATTTTTATTATTTACTAATTATTCGCTTCGCTAGAATCTCAATAAATTTTCAAAATTATTTTCAACAGTCCAAAATAAAGACAATTTTTGATCTAGTATTAAAAGCTTACTGGAGGCGGGTGAAGGTATCACCCGCCTCCAATTATCAATTAATTAGAGGCGGGTGATGCATTCACCCGCCTCCAGTAAGCTAGCAGCTTACTGGAGGCGGGTGAATGCATCACCCGCCTCTAATTAATTGATAATTACCTCCTAATTGGAGGCGGTTGATCCCTTCACCCGCCTCCAAATTTTATTTACCCACCTTTGGAGGCGGATATTTGTACACCCGCCTCCAAAGGGGCGCCTCCTTTGAACATTTTTGTAGTAGTGAATAAAGACAAATATAGAACAAAATGCATTATTTAAGAACGGAGGTAGTATCCAATAATTGTTTGGTAACAGTAGGGCTATTCAGCTTGATCTGAAAATCGGATCGGATCGGATCACTGCCAAGCGGATTAGAACGGGTTTGATCCGAAACTTGAAAAAAAAAATTCAGCCTTTGTTTACTCACAATCTCGATTCTCCGCGGCTTTTCTTCTTGATTGGAATTCCCAGCAACTCTTTTCATCCCCAGCCTCATCATTCCTCTTTTCCTCCCCTCTATGGCTTTTCTTTTGGATTTGAATTCGATTGAATTTTTCTCCATCCCTAGTCTGGTCAGTCGTCATTCTTCTTTCCCTTCTTTAGACTAGTTTGGTCCCTTCATTCTTTTCTTTTTCACTTTTGCCTTTTTCTACAGAAAAAGTCCTTGAAGCTGCCGCTGCCGCTGCCGCTGCCGCTGCCGCTGCCGCCGCCGCTTCCGCCGCCGCTGCCGCCGCCGCTTCCGCCGCCGCTGCCGCCGCCGCCGTCAAGGTCTAGACGGCCTCAAGCTCTGCTCACATTTGTTTTCTCGGGCGGCAAGTATACAGGTAATTAAGTGAGAATTAGAAGAAATGGCTCTGGGAACCCAAAAGTAGGGAAAAAAAAAAAACAGATCGGTTTCGGATCGGTCTGATCCGAATTGATCCGATCCGATCGGTTCGGGTCGGATTTTCCTTTTGAGCAGCCCTAGGTAACAGGCTGGCAGACACGTACATGTATATGACAGCTGCTTCGATGTTGACAATAAAGAATCAATCGTGAGAGTATCGATATAGTCAAAGAAAGTAGGCCATGCATGAATTATCTAACGTACTCAATCAGCATAAATAGCAGCCAAGAGAACGAACACATCAAAATAATGTACCCTATCCACTTTCCTTTATCCCAATTCACCAATCAAAAAAAATAAAAATGGCTTTCTTTCGCCACTTTCTTCTCTTGCTGATCATCTGCTTCACCTTCACCGCCGAGTCCACAACTCAGTGGTACGACACTTGCAGCGGCGCAGCCGTCGCCAAAAACGGCACCCAATTGTCATCCAACATCGACCGATTGTTGAAAAAACTCGTGTCCGGAACCACCTCCAACGCCTACGCCGCCGCCTCGCAGGGCTCGTCAAATGACCGCGTTTACGGCTTGGCTCAGTGCCGGGGAGACGTGAGCAAGTCCGATTGCTCGGACTGCGTCCGGCTCGCGACGAGCGAGATCCGTGAACTTTGCCCTACCCAAACCGACGCCCGGGCTTGGTACGAGTATTGTTTTGTGAGGTACGACACCAAATATTTCTTGGGGAAAGTTGACGCGTCGATCTTCAACGTCGTTGACAACCCTGCTGACCAGACCGTGACGGACGCCGGCACTTTCAAGAAGACGCTCGGAGCGTTGGTGAACAATATCACTTCTCAGGCCATGAAGCCTCAGAACAAAGGACTTGGCAAAGGATCCTCTAGTTTCGCGAATTCCACCAACAATAGTCTTTATGCATTGGCTCAATGCACCGGCGATGTTTCTCCGGCGTCTTGCGCCCACTGCATGGGCTTGGTAACTCAGAAATACAAAGCCTCTTGCGCCAACAAGGTGGGATGTAGAGTGTTTTTTAGTAGCTGCATTTTCCGTTACGAGCTCTATGAGTTCTACTTCTAGTGTAATCTACAAGCGTCACGAGATGAGATCTTCTGACTATGAAGTTCATTTCTCTATCATAAAAGGATAGATAGAGAAAACGTAACTAGAATAGACAGAATATCTCGATATATTTAATAAGGCCATGCATAACCATGCATGCAATAATAAACTCTCGTGATTTCTATTTCATTAGCCTCGTTTTCCCTACCTTCTTCCATCTTTTAGTATGTAACAAAATGTCGGTACGCGAATGGGGTTAGCCCCATCATCGATCATCCAATTATCAGATCTTCTGTCTGTCCAATTCACGATTTTCCAAGTCTACCATCTTACAATAAAACTATGAGTTTCATGATGTAATATATGTGTTTCATCCTCCATTATTCTAAGAGGGTAGACTGAGATTTGGCAGACATAAGATCTGGTCTAATCGATCATAACATTGGGTTAAGGCACATTAAGTGCCTCTCATTTTTGGACGTTAAAAAAACAAAAAAAATTCAACCAATAAAGGGGTTGAGATTGAAGCGTCTAATTAACTAAAAATATTCAAATTAATAAATATTCATAAATATCTTATTTCTCATATATTTGAATATTGCAATTCCACACTTTCATTTTTGTGTCAAATCACTCTTACCATACCGATAGTTTTGATTTTTTCTTTACTTAATTTGACCATTTAATTCTAAACTATAGGATATAAGTGATGTTTACAAACAAACACAATACAAAAACTATCTGTATCACAAAATCACATAAAGTAAATGGTACGCATTTATCCTATCTTATGATGAATGTCTGCCTAGCATAGTTTGTAGTACCGCGATACGTATTGTAGGATGGTACGATACTATGATACTAAAAAGCCAAATCGATCTTACTTTCGATACTATAAAAATTTGCTAAAACGATTCAAATAAAAGTAATTTTTATAATTTATCATTAATTTTACACCTACACATTTCGTGTAGGATTTTATGATCCTACGATCCGATCATATCGATACTAATTCTATACTCAAATCGATCCCACGTAGAATCGCGATTTTGTAAACTATGCTGCTTAGTAATTGCTACGTGGATATTGATTGTGATTCAGTTTCACACACACTAATTCAAACAAGAATTGAAAATTTGAAAGTTAAATAATTTTGTTCGACCCTTAGTTTAGCTTGGAATAGTGTGACTCAAGTGTTGTTCGAATTTAAATTTCAAACCCATTTGAAACAACTTTTTAAATTAAAAGCCAAAAATAAAACGTTTTTAATTTAAGAGACCAAAGAAAAGACAATAACTTAAATGAAACGAGTCTTCATAAGTGAACAACGTATTAATTAATTGAAGTTCAGCGGCCTAAAAGCTAGCATTCCCATTTGCATGACCTGTCAAAGAATGAGTGAGATTCTGTTTAGTAGTCAATGCCTACTCTTTCACGTAAAATTGTTTAAGATATCTCTGTTCGGTTAAAATAGTTGAAAATAATCAGCTTGTCATGATTTATTTTATTTATTTTTTATTTTTTATTTTTTAATTGTAAGTTAATTATTAACTTAACTACATATATTATATCAGTAGGAGTAAAAAGAAAAAAAAATATTTGAAGATAACTCTTTTATTGAAAAAAAAAATTTAAGAATAGACACTTATAGTATAAGGAAGAGAGAGAAAAGTAATTTTTTTTTTTTTTTTTGAAAAGGAAGAGTTGTGTATTAATGGCGCTGGAAATCGTCCAGCAACGTTTGAGATACAAAAGAGGGCGTCAATGGCCACCAATACTCCTGTTGGGGCCCTGTGGCCCCATGCTGTGCTAACAGATACACAATGACATTTTTGTCCCTTTCTACCCAGTAAATGCCTCGATTACTTAGTCTATTACTCGCCGCCACAATCCTGCAAATAATGCTCTGAGCCCCAACCTCTGGGCACCCCTCTCCTCTGACCGCCAGTACTACCGCAGCCGCATCCCCGAAAACTGAACATCGAGCCCACCCCTGTTGCCCAATCAGCTCGAGCGCCTCCAGACAGGTTGTCGCCTCTGCCTCCTCCGAGGAGCAAACTCCCGTAATTTTCTGAGCTATGCCACCTAACCACCGACCCTCTTTATCATATCCAAAAACCCCAATCGCCGACCGACGAGTCAAGGGGTGATAGGCCGCATCAAAGAATACCCTAATACCGGGGGGGGCTCTAGCCAAGAGAATAGAGAATGCTAATGAGGGATCCTCTTTCTCTGGGCAGGCCCTCGCGGCTTTGAAATTTCGTAGGGCCGCCACCGCTGACTGCATAACCCCAAGAGGCCCGTGCTCAGGCTCCCCATGTACTCGTTTGTTCCTTTGGAACCAGATAAGATCTAGTGCGATGGCTATGAACTCGCATGTTCCGCCAAGGTGTGCAACAGTATTTCCTTAAGCCAGATATGGCCCTGCTCCTTCCGATGGGCCTCAATGGTTGCTCTACAGCCTGCTAGCTCCCACACCATAACTCAAAGAACAGGTGGCGGAGATCATCGGTAGCGGTCTAACACAGATGGTAGAGTGATGGTCCGGGCAGTATGTGGCGCCGCTGCAAAGCGTCCTGCGTAGGTAATATAGCCGTACAAAACCTCCATAAAAACTGCTGCACTCTGGGTGGGACGTGTAGACTCCACAGACGGCGCCAGAGGGGGTCCCGCTCCCTTCCAGGTGGGTCCCCAGCCTCTGGGGCCAGTGCCTCTGACATGACAAGGTGGTAGGCGCTCTTCACACTATGGCGTCCCCGCTTATCCATATCCAATGATCCAGCCCCTCTGGGTCGCGCAAAGGGATATCACATATGGTAGAGGCTACATCTAGTGAAAAGAGTGCATAGATAAGATCTGAGTTCCACTGTTTCGTCGCCTTATCAATCAGTTCTTAAACCCGACCAGGCGGAACAAGGCCCATGGGTAGATGCTGAGGTGGAGTCATGCCCTGGCCGGGTATCCACGGATCCTGCCACACCCAGGTACTTTGCCCATTCCCCATCATTCTTCTAAGTCCCAGCTTCAGCATCTCCCGCCCCTCCAAAAGGCTCAGCCACGTGAAAGAGGGCCGATTGCCCAATCCCGCCTCAAGGAAACTTCCATCCGCATAATACTTCGCCTTCAGTACTCGGCTTAAGAGCGAGTGGGGCCGGGTAAGCAGTCCCCATGCTTGCCTGCTCAGCATGGCTGATTAAATGCCTTCATCTGTCGGAACCCGAGCCCTCCATCTCTTTTACTCCGTGCCAATTTGTCCCATGTAGTCCTGTCCCCGGGCCGGATCTTCCCCAGAAAAAGCGAGCCATCCCCAAAGAAAAGTAATAATTAGACAGAAAATTCTATTTATATTCGTAAATTACGGAAGAAGCAGCCATCCCATGGGACCCATGGCCCACCGCTGTTGAGGATATCTTCAACTTGCATTATTTAATTGAAATTCGGCAGCCTAAGATCATTCTCTTGGCTGCATCCTAAGATCATTCTCAGTAGCATTCAGAGTGGACAGGAATACAATTTCCTGTTTTTGAAAACATATTTTTTAAAAGTAATTTTATAATATGAGAAATGTATTAAAAATGTGAGAAAGCATAATTAAATAGTAAAAAATAATATTGAAAATAATAAAAAATAATTATAATATATTAAATTTACGGTTGAAACTAAAATTAAAACCAAAATAATAATCGATTTATATGTGTAATTTTATAGGCTGTTGCTATTGCCAGAGCAAAAAATAGCTGACAAAGGAAATTTTTAGGAAAAAAGACAATAATATCCTTGTAATGTTTTGATAAGCGACCCTAGCCTGCAACATTTATTCCTATCCCTCCGACTCCGACATACTAGCATAAACTGCAGGAAGATTTAGCAATTTCGCAGGCTAAGAGACATGGATGGAGGCTGGGAAACTCTTTTATTGGCAATGGATGGTTCATCGATTACTGCCGGAGCCGAAATAATCGAAGTAAGAACAACGGCAAAAACTGCATAAGTTTTGTCTTTGGAAAAGACAATGAGTTTAACAGAGCGTCTGCAATTTCTAAAATCTATCCTTGTCGATGATACAACACAAACCTTGAGCTATCAGCCTGCAATTTCCCTCGTTTATTGATCCATTCAGATGTTTGAGCAGTGAGGGAAAAATATGGCGTCAGTTGATCGAGCAATGGTGATGAAGAGAGTATTAATGGATTTGGAGATATGACAATTGAGGAATTCATTCCTAACCATCATATGTACATAGAAAAAGTGATTTTCTGATTAGAGATAGACCGGCTAATTTAATTTGCAACCGCGGGCTAGTGTGTGTCGACTCGATTACGGATCGACAAGGAGAAAGTTTAGAAATTGAGATGTTCTGTTAAACTCATTTGTCTTTTTTCAAAGCCAAAGCTTATGCAGTTTTTGCTGCTGTTTCTTCGTTCAATTATTTTGGATATGGCTGTAATGGACGAACCATCCATTGCCAATAGATAAGTTTCCCGACGCCTCTTAGCCTGTGAAATTGCTGTTAGTGTGTCGGTGCCGGAGGGATAAGCACAAGTGTTGCAGCGGTCCTTATTAAAACATTGCAAGGGATATTATTGTCTTTTTATAGAAATTTGCTCTTACAGCTATTTTATGTTCTGACAATAACATTTGCCAAATTTATACCACACAAACTATCAGGGCCCACAATATGTTTTGATTTTGTGGGAATCTACTGTGACGCAAGTAATGGTTAATTAATAATCCCCAAGTCACTGTTGATACGATAAATATTAGTTCATTCGATATTGACATGTGGTGTGGCCCTTTTTCATTAACTCGTCATAAGTTAAATCGAATAAATAACTATCTGAATTTCTAACAAGAAATATGTAATGTTAAGGTCTAATAGAGTATTAACCACAACTTCAACAATGATATGGTAGTTATTAACTAAGTATTATTACAGTCATACGGTTTAACAAGCAATAAGTCAGTGGTTAAATTTGATACTCGTATTTTTTCTTCCAAAAGATGTATGTGTGTTTTAACATAATGTTACAGTTAGAATTTTGGGAAAGAAAGAAAGCTAGAAGAAGACAAGAAAGAGATAGTAATTGATAAACTAAACTAATTGGGTTCTTATTATTTAGGAACACTAAATCAGTAATTCTGGCACTACTCTACTATCCAACACACCCATGTAAAACTTATCACTTAAGAGTCAAAGACTTATTCAACTCAATCAAATAACCGTATCACATAATCATGATTTATATATCACTAGAAATTAAAAGGAATATGTTATATATCATAAACTAAATCCAATACGCGATACTTTAGCATTTAAACCTATAAACGCAATACATTAGAGGATTAATTCAATAAGTCATGCATCAAATATTAAGCTCGATGAAGAAATCTTCAAAATATAACTATAACATATCCTAGATTATATTCGATCCGCCTAATTGGACCATCAACAATTTGCGTGTCGCTCCAGCTGTTTAGTCAAGACAGTCTGCCATGCATGCCCCTTCTTCGTGAATCTACGTACTCTGATCACATAAATAGCTCCCGGAACCAGATCAAAATGCATCCGATCATCCATTGTTTCAATATATTCATGGCTTTCTTTCGCCACTTTCTTCTCTTACTAATCATCTGCACCTTCACAGCTGAATCCGCAGAGCTTTGGCATCAGCAGTGCAACTTCGACAACGCCCTAAACGCCACTAAATTATCAGCAAACATCGACAAACTGTTGACCAAACTCGTCTCGGGAACCACCCTCAACGGCTACATCGGAACCTCGGAGGGTTCCTCGGACGACCGCATCTACGGCCTGGCTAATTGCAGGGGAGACGTGAGTCTGGCCGAGTGCTCCAACTGCATTCGGGCCGCCGAGAAAAAGATCCGCGAAGTTTGCCCGATCCAATCCGTGGCCCGAATCTGGTACGACCACTGTTTCCTGAGGTACGAGACCACCAACAAATTCGTCGGGAAAGTGGACCCCGTAATATGGGACATTACAGCCGGTTCCGGTAACGTGACGGATTACGATTCTTTCAACAAGACGCTCGGGGCCTTGGTCGGAAAGATCAGTTCTGAGGCTGTAAGGCCTGAGAACAAAGGATTTGGCAGTGGGATGACTAAATTGAACTCGAATTCCGGCGGTAATCTTTATGCATTGGTTCAATGCACCAGGGATTTATCTCCGGGTTCTTGCGCTCATTGCATTTCCATGGCGGCCGAGGGATACTGGGATTTTTGCTACGACAAGAACGGATGTGGATTGCTGTATAGTAGCTGCATTCTCCGTTATGAGCTCTATCCATTCTATTGATCATGAACATGTTTTAATTTTATTATTTGTAACATTTAAAATATTTTTTTTACAACAATTATATATTTCTGCAAATTTTACAACCAAGTTAAATATTAAAATTCATTATTATAAAACCTAACAAGTAAATCAACTATAAAATATTTCTTATTTTCTGTTAAAAATATATATATAATTATATTACTACATTTTTATTAGACAAAAAAAAGGATAAAATTTGATGTAAAGAAAATTAAACGTATTTTAAATTAATACATGAATAAATTAAACAAATTTTAATTGAGCTGAAAACAACTAATAAAAATTATGATAGTATTAATTTTATAAATAGAAAGGAATTATATTAAATTAACATTAGTTTGGATAGTCCAATTAATAGATTATTAGAAAGTTCATGATTCATATAAAAATGAGTTAAAACAATAAATTAAACAAAAGTGAACAATGGTATAGTGGTAAATACTCATGTTTCCATGTGAGTGATCAAGGTTTAACTCCCATTGAAAGCAAAATTTTGCAAAAGTTGTCAAATTTTGAAAAAAAATTAGAAAACCCGGTTTGGGCGGGTTGGCCAGGTTTCCGGCTCTCCCGCGATTTTGACTGGTTTTTTAAAGATCCGTTTTTCCCATATTTTGAACCGGCAAGGGTGTCGGTTCGCGGCCGGACTGGTCCGGCCCAGACAACGGGGATCATAAACACACAACCTAATAATTGCATTTAGGAACATTAAGTTCCTCTCATTTCTGTGTTTTCTTCAAATTTTAATTAATAAAGGGGTAGCCAAGTTTATTAAGAAGATAAAAAGGCTTATTGAGATTCAAACATTGGTTTGAGCCAAATTGCCAAACAGAGCTTAATGGTTTAAACCAATTTTTTTGGCTATCAAAGTTTTAAGAAACTTTATTTTGTCATTTGCCTGGTTGTTTTTTTTTTATTTATAAAAGAACTTTTATTGTCACATTTAATCACGAGAAAATGTAATTGAAAGTTATGAAAAAACTTGGGGCTGTTCTTTTCGTTTTGATTTTGGTTTTGTGTTTTTTTTTTTTTTTTGTAGATTTAATAAATTATAATTATTTTTCATCATTTTTAATATAACTTTTTACATTTTCAATACATTTTTTACAATAAAAATTTATTTTTTAAAAACACATTTTCAAAACTGGGTTTTAAAACATCATAAAAAAGAAAAAATTGAAATAACAAAAAGATCGTTTATGTACATTTCCTTTTTAGTGACAATGGTCAACATTAAGAGATTAATGGTTATGTTCAATATCTAGTTAAGACTTAAAGAGGTAAGCCTAATTTCTCTAAAGTACTTTGGAGGTGATGATAATTTTGCATAATCTTGAGGGTGTAAATGTAATTTGACCCTAATTCTTTTTCACTACACAAAGTAAAGTTTGTGTTTTGAAATGATCAGCATTCAACAAGAGTTACATATAATAGTTTAACTGCCAAAAAAAAAAAAAAAGATTTTGGTTTTGGTCAAATTGTGAAATTAAACACGCAACAAGGTAGAGAAGAAAGGATCCCTTCTTTGCAGCGTCAGAATTCCAGGCGAAATATAATTTCATAATCCTCCATTGATACCTAATGATCACTATAAAAACAGCTTCGGGAACTGATCAAAATCATCGCAAATAACTTTCACGAATTCAATATTCAATCAAATCGAAATGGCTTTCTTTCACCGCTTTCTTCTGTTGCTAATCGTCTGCTGCAACTTCACAGCCGAATCTGCTGAGCTTTGGGATCATACTTGCGGAGGCGAACCCATCTCAAACAGCACTCAATTGTCAGTAAATTAACATCGACAATTTGTTAACCCAACTCGTCTCGGTAACTATCCTCAACGGCTACATCGCCACCTCCTACGGCAACTCAAACGGCACCGTCTACGGCCTGGCTCAATGCAGAGGACACGTCGGCCGGGAGGATTGCTCCACCTGCATTCGCGGCGCCGCGACAGAAATCCGCCAGCTCTGCCCGACACAATCCGACTCCAGAATCTGGTACGATTCTTGTTTCATGAGGTACGACACCAACGAATTCGCAGGACAAGTGGATACGTCAGTCGCGATCATCACTTTCAACGCTGAAAACGTAACGGATCGGGGTTTTTTCAAGAAGAAACTGGGAGATTTGACGGACAAGATCACTTCTCGGGCTGTTCAGCCTCGGAACAGAGGATTTAGCAAGGGAAAGATTAAACTTTCAAGTTCAGAGAATATTTATTCATCGGTTCAATGCACGAGGGATTTATCTCCGTTTTCTTGCGCTCAGTGCCTTGCGACGGCGATAGGAAACTACGACACCGTTTGCAGCGACAAGAAGGGATGTAGAGTGTTGTATACGAGCTGCATGATCCGTTACGAGCTCTATCGCTTCTACGATAACAAACACAGTTAATTAGGCCATTTTCTCCACAAGCATTAAATTGATTTATTTGTTTTCAATATTTAAAGAGCAATTCTGAAGTGAATTGCACATTACTGCGTAAGATTTTCTGTATTGTATACTTCATTTTATTCAGAAATTATAGAAAATTATTCTTTCGGGTGTTTTTTCGGCTTGCCGATACTGTAAAAGAAAATTAAAGACGGAAGGATCAACTTTTCCAAAGAACTTCATGTCAAATACGTACCCTTTTATTGATTGGAATTTGAAGAAAATACAAAAATGAGAGGCACGCAGCCTTAACTCATCAGGATTGAAGATGGACGAAGATAAGAGAAACGAAGGTGATCATGAAATACAAATCATCAGTATAATTAATGGCCATGCAAGGCCTTATTAAGCACACGTACATACATAGCGTGTATATAGAGGTAGAGTAACCAGAAGATCGATTTCAAGGTAATTGGTAGAGCTCGTAACGGAAAATGCAGCTACTAAAGAGAACTCGACATCCCTTATTGTCACTGCAGAAGTTTCGATCGGTAGATAAAATATGCATCTTGCGCGCACTCCGCGCAAGAATCCGATGATAAATCCCTCGTGCATTGAAGCAACTCATAAAGCTTAACATCGAAATTTGAGAATTGAGTGAATCCTCTGCCAAATCCTTTGCTCCGAGGCATCACAGCCACAGAAGTAATCTGATCCATCAGATAATGATAGTAGTGATGGGCCCTTTAACCTTTTTTTTTAGCCGACCATAAGTTCACATTACATTTCTTGGCTGGCCCATTAACCAATAGGGTTTCCTTTACAAAAAATAAAAAACAAAAAACAATAGGGTTTTACACTTTTCCTTTCAAATGCGTCGCACACAGTCACAGCCACACACGCAAGTCCTTCTTCGGTTCTTCCTTAGTTCCATCCTCTCCTTTTGGTATTTTACACAGGCAAAGCCGGCAACAACTTCTTTAGATATTGTCGAGTCGTCGACCATTTCCAATGCTTCAAGGTATGTTGTATTCTAATGCATTATCTATTTACCTATAGATTATGATTAGTTGTTTTATATGTTAATTAATTTCGGTAATTTTTGTTTTACAATATAGATGTCCCAGTTTGAAAATAAAATTCCTTATAGCAACGAACAAGCGGTGATAAATGTTGAAATTGAGGAACAAAGCAAGGACCAGGATACGGTGAAGGCTAATCAGTCGAAAATGAGCAGAATAGTTCATAAAAGGTCAAAGGTTTGGAATCACTTTGTTACTTCTAAGGATGAGAACATAAGCACTTGTAGCTACTGTGAAAAAGTCTACCACTCTTCTACTAAGATACATGGTACAAGTACTTTACTCAGTCATGTGAAAGTATGTAATTTGAATCCTGAAATATTAAATCTCGTCAAACTCAATTAGCTATTGAAGAACTAGGTGGAGATACTAATGAGAAGAAAGTTCAGTTGATTTCTTGGAAATTTGATCAAAAATCAGTTAGGAAAGCATTGGCTCACTTTATAATTATGGATGAATTCCCTTTTAAGTTTGTTCAGGGAAATGGCTTTATGTATTTTATGAAATTGTGCCAACCTTCTTTCAAGATTCCATCTAGAATAACTATGGCAAGAGATTGTTTTCAGTTATATAAGAAAAAATTGAGAGCTCAATTGAAGGAAAATGTTAGTAGCATCTGTTTAACCGCAGACACTTGGACTTCTTTGCAAAAAATCATTTACATGTGTGCTACTGGTCATTTTGTTGATAATGACTGAAAGTTGCAAAAGAAAGTGTTAAATTTCTATCCTATATCAAGTCATAAGGGAGATGATATTGGGAGGGCTTTGGAAATATGTCTGACTGAATGGGAAATTGATAGTGTTTTCTCTGTGACAGTTGATAATGCTAGTTCAAATGATACGGCTATCACTTATTTGAAAGATAAGTTTGTTTATTGGCATAAATGCATTTTGGGGGGTAAATATATTCATATTCGTTGTATTGCTCATATCATTAATTTGATTATTCAAGATGGTTTGAATCATGTTGGAAAATCTGTTAAATGTGTTAGAGCTACAATTAAATATGTGAACCAGTCTCCTGCAAGAGTAGCTAAGTTTAAGAGTTATGCTGAAATGGAGAAGTGTGGCAGCAGTAAAAATCTTACTTTGGATGTTGCGACAAGGTGGAATTAATTCCACCTATTTGATGTTACATACAGCACAGGTTTATGAAAGGGCATTTAATAGATATGATGTTGAGGATCGGGGATTTAGACAAGATCTGACAAAATATGGTGAAAAACTTGGGGTGCCTAAGTTATTGGATTGGTCAGAGATTAGGAAATTGGTTGGTTTTCTTCAACATTTCCATGATCTTACACTGAAAGTTTCTGGGACAAAATATGTGACTGCTCATACTTTCTTGGATAACATTACTTGTATTGATGTGGTTTTGGAAAAATGTATTAATGAAACATATGATACTGGTCTTGTAGAGATGGCATCATTGATGAAGCTTAAATTTGATAAATATTTTGGTGAGCCTGAACAGAATCAGAAGATAAACATGCTTATTTTTGTTGCTTCAGTGCTTGATCCTAGAAATAAACTTGAATATCTTGA
The DNA here is from genome assembly GCA_016801395.1 of Leptodermis oblonga. Classification (NCBI taxonomy): domain Eukaryota; kingdom Viridiplantae; phylum Streptophyta; class Magnoliopsida; order Gentianales; family Rubiaceae; genus Leptodermis; species Leptodermis oblonga. Next base: position 4,643,342 of record CM028760.1, on the reverse strand, counting down.
GGTTTTGCTTAGTGATGTTTATGGAAAGTTAGAAGGGAAATCCATGACTGAAAAGGTTAAAGATTTCATGTATGAATTGTATGATGATTATGTGAGAATCCATGCCCCTCCATGTAGTACCGATTCTTCCTCAAATTCTGAAAGAACTTCCTTGTCATTGGGTAAAAGAACTTCCCCAATTGATATAGAGTCTGCGACATTATTGAGAGAGAAGTTTAGAAAGGAGATGAAAAGAAGAAAGCTTGAGAGTGGTGCAAATACTTCCAAATTTGAGATGGATAAATATTTGAATGAAGAAATTGAAAATGACTCTGTTCATTTTGATATTTTGAACTAGTGGAAAGTAAATAGCACAAGGTTTCCCTTGTTATCTTTGATTGCTCCTGATGTTATGGCAATTCCAGTTGAGCTGTGGCTTCTGAGGCTACTTTTAGCATAGGTGGAAGGGTTTTGGATGCATTTAGGAGTTCATAAACCTATGCTGTATCTAACATCAAATAGGTGGAATTCCACCTTGTCGCAACATCCAAAGTAAGATTTTTACTGTTGCCACACTTCTCAATTTCAGCATAACTCTTAAACTTAGCTATTCTTGCAGGAGACTAGTTCACATATTTAATTGCAGCTCTAACATATTTAACAGATTTTTCAACATGATTCAAATCATCTTGAACAATCAAATTAATGATATGAGCAATACAACGGATATGAATATATTTACCCCCCAAAATGCATTTCTGCCAATAAACAAACTTATCTTTCAAATAAGTGATAGCTGTATCATTTCAATTAGCATTATCAACTGTCACGAAGAAAACACTATCAGTTTCCCATTCAGTCAGACATATTTCCAAAGCCCTCCCAATATCATCTCCCTTATGACTTGATATAGGACAGAAATTTAACACTTTCTTTTGTAACTTCTAGTCATTATCAACAAAATGACCAGTAACACACATGTAATTGATTTTTTGCAAAGACGTCCAAGTGTCTATGGTTAAACAGATCCTACCAACATTTTCCTTCAATTGAGCTCTCAATTTTTTCTTTTATAACTAAAAACAATCTCTTGCCATAGTTATTCTAGATGGAATCTTGAAAGAAGGTTGGCACAATTTCATAAAATACATAAAGCCATTTCCCTGAACAAATGATAGAACTTGTCGTGGGTCTACCAAATACAGTAAAAATACTGCTTAAAACCTGCAATTAATATGCTAAGAAAATATAGCACAGTAGTAGACAGGGTCGATCCACAGAGACGGCAATTTAATTCTAATTCCAATTTAACATGCAAAAAACAAAACTATGACTAGTAGTCACCTTTGTGTCTCTTAAGAGACCTTAGAGTTGTCACTTAAATTTAGCAAAATAATAATTAAACTAATAGTTAAATAAAAGACTTAAACAATTATCAATTAATGAGAGAAAATTCCAGTATTATGTAAATCCACCTTAATCTCATGCATGCAATCATAAACTTCTTAACTTGTCTAATTATTTATGCCGTTTCAGTTATAGTATTACCGCGAGTCCCCGCAAATAATTCCAATTCTTCCATAGATTCTTGATAATCCCCCGCGAGTCCCCGCAAAGGAATTATTCTCTAACTACGTTAACTAACAGACCGCGAGTCCCCGCAAACCTTATTAATTAACAAATAGAAGCATTAAAAACTAGAAGAACCCGAAACTAATAATTCCTACTGACGATGCATTAGAAATTATTACCCAATTAATCCTGTACTACTCGGCCGGTAGTTGTGCCACTCACTGACTCTACCAGATTAAACTAAGTTGATCAGGCTTAATAAAATCTTAGTAATTAGATATATAAACACAGGCAATTTAGAAACATAATTCATTAGACCTTAGATTAATTCCTGGGTTTCATACATGCATGGATTATGGCTTCTTACATAATACCAGAACTAATAAATTAGCTACTCATGATAAAACACGAAAAATACATAATTATAAAAGAAGACATTAAAAGAGAAGAGAGAATAATGTACTGAAATTTAAGATTCGCGATCTGGTACCCGGCGGTTTGGCCAAACGGTAGACTGCCCGTCGGGAAAATCCAAAGTTGCGATCGAAACAGAATAAAACAGAACAGAACAGAGGAGAAACAGAGGAAAACTAGATAGCGAGAAACTGTATCCTGTGCGAAAATTCTTTGCAAAACTAAGAAACTATTCTCTCTAAAATTTATCTAATAAACTTCTATATAAAAGCTTGTCTCTCCCAAAAACTGTCTCTAAAAATAAGTTATATAAGAAAAGCTATCTATAAAAAACTATATCTCCAAAGTGCAGGAATAATCTCATATATATATAGGGATACAACTCAGCAATTAACTAATCTCCTAATTAAATAAGGAAACCTTGTTCTACTTGGAAAGAGAGTTAATTAAGCACATGAATCTTTTCATTTTTTGGTAACTCCCAACTTCTCTCTTTAATTCCTTCTTGGATTGGTAAATTGTTCAGAACTTCATTGCTTCCCTTTTTTTCTTTCTCCGCGTCATTCCGCGCGTGCCCACTGATTTGGCTGATTCAAATCCAATTGAATTGGATTCAATTAATTAGAATCGTGCATGTGCTGAATTTTGAATTGGATCAACTCCACTTGCATGAAGGCCCACGATTTTTGTCTTCATCTACCTGATTCAAATCCAATTGAATTGGATTAAATTCCAATTGGATTCAATGAATTGGAATCGGCCCATGTGCTGATTTATTTTTTTGCTTCTCCTTTTTCAACCATGCGCAGCTCTGCTTGCAGGTCTCCTTCTTGATTTAGCCCATAATTCGTGTGGGCCTTTTAGGCGTGACTCATTTTCTCCAATTCTTTCACTTTTTTGCACACTCTTTTCTTTTTAGGCCCGATCTCTAAAACTGCAAATAAACATTATAACCTTGGGCAAAAGCCCGTGAGAACTGCCATAACAAGTCCTAAAATAAAACTCCTAAAATGTGCAGATCAACAAACTTAAAAGGGAGTTCATCCATAATTATAAAGTGAGCCAATGCTTTCCTAACTGATTTTTGATCAAATTTCCAAGAAACCAACTGAACTTCTTCTCATTAGTATCTCCGCCTAGTTCTTCAATAGCTAATTGAGTTTGACGAGATTTAATGTTTTTAGGATTCAAATTACATACTTTCACATGACTGAGTAAAGTACTTGTACCATGTATCTTAGTAGAAGAGTGGTAGACTTTTTCACAGTACCTACAAGTGCTTATGTTCTCATCCTTAGAAGTAACAAAGTGATTCCAAACCTTTGACCTTTTACGAACTATTCTGCTCCTTTTCGGCTGATTAGCCTTCACCGTATCCTGGTCCTTGCACTGTTCCTCAGTTTCAACATTTATCACCGCTTGTTCGTTGCTATAAGGAATTTTATTTTCAAGCTGAGACATCTATATTGTAAAACAAAAATTACAGAAATTAATTAACATATAAAACAACTAATCATAATCTATAGGTAAATAGATAATGCATTAGAAAACGACATACCTTGAAGCAGTGGAAATGGTCTACGACTCGACAATATCTAAATAAGTTGTTGCCGGCTTTGCCTGTGTTAAAACCAAAAGGAGAGGAAGGAACTAAGGAAGAACCGAAGAAGGACTTGCGTGTGTGGCTGTGACTGTGTGCGGCGCATTTGAAAGGTAAAGTGTAAAACCCTATTGTTTTTTGTTTTTTATTTTTTGTAAAGGAAACCCTATTGGTTAATGGGCCAGCCAAGAAATGTAATAGGCACTTATGGTCGGCTAAAAAAAAAAAGTTAAGGGGCCTATCACTCCTATCATTATCACACCCACTCAATTAAATAACTATTAAAAAAATATAATATATATTATATTATATTAATTCTTATTTGGCTTATTCGGTTACTTATTTGGATTGTGATTCAAATCCAATTCTAAACCATTTAACCGTTTAAGAATTCGGTTTGGACGATTCACCCGATCCAAAAACCAAATAAGCCAATCCATTCACCATACATGGTTTGGATTGGCTGGCTAATTTGGATTGAACATTTTCTGAACACCCCTACAATTGTCATCCAACATCAACCGATTGTTAAAAAAACTCGTGTCCGGAACCACCTCCAACGCCTACATCGCCGCCTCGCAGGGCTCGTCAAATGACCGCGTTTACGGCCTGGCCCAGTGCAGGGGAGACGTGAGTAAGTCCGATTGCTCCGAATTCGTCCGGCTCGCGACAAGCGAGATTCGTGAAATTTGCCCGGACAAAACCGACGCCCGAGGTTGGTACGAGTATTGTTTTGTGAGGTACGACACCCCAAATTTCTTGGGGAAAGTGGACGCGTCGATCTTCGACATCATCGACAACTCTGCTGACCAGACCGTGAAGAGTGCCGGTACTTTCAAGAAGACGCTCGGAGCGTTGGTGAACAATATCACTTCTCAGGCCATGAAGTCTCAGAACAAAGGACTTGGTAAAGGATCCGCTAGTTTCGCGAATTCCACCGACAATAGTCTTTATGCATTGGCTCAGTGCACCGGCGATGTTTCTCCGGAGTCTTGCGCTCACTGCCTGGGGTTGGTATCTCAGAAATACAAAGCCTCTTGCGCTAACAAGGTGGGATGTAGAGTGTTTTTTAGTAGCTGCATTTTCCGTTACGAGCTCTATGAGTTCTACTTCTAGTGTAATCTACATGTTCCACGAGATTAGATTTTTTGACTATTCTAGTTTTCCCTTGGGATTATGAGAGGATAAATCAAACAGAATTAAAATAAACAAAAGATCCAGAGTACACATTACATATACTCCTTAATAAGGCCATGCATAACCATGCATGCATTAATAAACTCGTGATTTGTATTTAATCATCGTGGTTTTCTTTGGTTGAGGCGTATTAAGTGCCTGGCTCATTTCTGGATCTTTTTTCTCTTCTTTTGCAAATTTCAATCAATAAAAGATTTGAAATTGAATTGTTTAATTAACTAAACATATCCAAATTATAATAAATATTTAGAAATATCTTATTTCTGGTATATTTGAATATCGCAATCCCACACTTTCATTTCTTTGTCGAATCATTCTACCACACCAATAGTTTTGATTTTTTTTTTCTTTTTTGACTTAATTTGACAATTTAATTCTAAACTATAGGAGATAAGTGATGTTTACAAAAACAACTAGAGAAAAAAAAAAACTATCTACATCACAAAATCACATGGTTAACAACAACAAAAAAAAAAAAACTTATTTATCCTGTTTTATGATGTATGTCTGCCTAGTAGTTGCTACGTGGATGTTGACTGTGATTCAGTTTCACACGCATTAATACAAACGAGGACTGAAAACTAAAAGTTAAATAATTTTGTTCGACTCTTCATTTAGCTTGAAATAGTGTGTTAGTTGAAAATAATTCAAATTTTATCAAATTTTAGATTTTAAATTGTCTTAAAACAATTTTTTAAATTAAGAGACGAAAATGAGACGTTTGCAATTTAGTAAATCAAAGAAAGACAACAACTTAAATTTTAAGAGACATTGAACGTATTAATTAATTGAAGTTCAGCCGCCTAAAACAGAGCATTCCCATTTGCATTGCAAGTTAAAGGATGAGTGAGATTCTGTTTAGTAGTCAATGCCTACTCTCACCCGTAAAATTAAGAGGCATACTAAACGCGGTAACCATTTTACTATTCGCAATAACATTCTCCTATAAAAAGACAAAAATGCCCCTGGCCCAAAAGGAAAAAGAAAAAGAAGAAAACTGGGTAGGTGAACAGTACCCGGTTAAGAAAAAAAACTGAAGAAATAGCGCCGGCGGTATTTTCGCAGGAAAATACTGCCGGCGGTCGGCGGTATTCCAGGAATTCCGTCCAGGGAGACAGTCTCCCCGGCCGAAATGTTGCAGAAACAGAAAAAAAACATCCGGATAATCGCAGATCCGAGAAAAAAAACCCCCCCGAATGGGTTTTGTTCCCGAAAATTAAAATGAAGGGGTATATAGAGAATTTATGCAAACTAATTTAAAGTAAAAAAATAAATACAGTGTTTACTTATAGTGTAATATGGATCGTACTCGGGTATACCGCCCATATTTGAATAAACGTGTCAGTGATGAAATAAAAAACAAGTGTTTCGGCAGTTTAATGTAAATGAAAAACAACTAACTCTGAATGTTAAAAAAATGGAATAAACTTGGCACCTTACTTATAGGTGAAAAAATGGAAGAAAAATAATTTTTAACCATAAAGGGCAATTCGGACTTTTTACAGGGGAATGTTACTGCGTTTAGTAAAACGGGTGAACGGTACCCGTGGGTGAACAGTACTGTTCACGCATGGGTGAACAGTGCCCGATTTTCTTATTTTTCTTTTTTCTTTTGGGCCAGGGGCATTTTTGTTTTTTTATAGTGGAATGTTACTGCGAATAGTAAAACGGTTACTGCATATAACAATTTCGAACCCCTAGTTGTGACATGCACATGAGATCATCAGTCTATAATAAAGTTGTCTCGTTTATCCATGTTTATAAATAGTAGTATCTCCGTTTCATCAAAATAGTTTAGTTTGTAAGTGTATAATTTAATATAGATTTAAGTGTATATATATTTTTTTTGTTTTATTAAAATAGTTTACTTTGACAAAGTTATAACTTATTATAAATGTTACTGTACAATATTAAAATTAATTAATTTGACACTATTTATTCCATTCATACTCTTAATTTTTAAGTATTGACCAAGCGTCAGTATGAAAAGTAAAAAAATTTGAAAGTCACTCTTCTATTAGAACAAAAAATATTCTTAAAAGTGAACTCTTCTATTAGAACAAAAAATATTCTTGAAAGTGGACTCTTTTAATGAAACATATGAGGTAGTACTTAAAATAGTTAATTTATCACGATTTTCACTAATTTTCTTACTTTCTAGGTGTGAGTTAATTATTCCACACACACACACACACACACACACCACACATATATATATATATATATATATATATTATGGGCATGTTCTTTTATATTGTTATGAAAGTGGTTTTGGAAACATGTTTTTGAAAATTAATTTTATAATATAAAATGTGTATTAAAAATATAAAAATTTATAATTAAATAGTAAAAAGTTGTATTAAAAATAATAAAAACTGACTATAATATATATTAAATTTACTGTTGAAACCAAAATCAAAACGAAAACGAAAAGAACAGGCCCTATATTAGTAAAGATAAAATAATAAAAATATTTAAAAATTAACTATTCTATTTAAACAAAAATAAATTCTAAAAGTGGACTCTCATGGTAAAACGAAGAAGGAAGAAATAATACAAAGTAATTAGTAGACGAAAAATTATAATTTATTTATATTAGTAAATTATAAAAATAAATATATTAAATTTACCATAAAAACTAAAAAAAACAAAATCGTGACTTTATCTTTGTTTGGTGCTTTCATCTCGTTATATAAGAAACAAAATATCCAATAATCTTGTCATGCAGCCTACAAATATCCAATAATTGTTTGGTGAAGCAGCCAGCCCATGGCCCACCGCTCCTGAGGATGCTTTTGACTGATATCGTCAACTTGTATTATTTAATTGAAGTTCGGCAGCCTAAAATAATTCTCAGTCGCATTAATGAGTTGGTAAGTGGAGATTGCTTTTTCTATCATTTTTAATATAATTTTTTATTGTTTAATTATTTTTTTTTATGCTTTCAATACATTTTGACATTACAAAATTATTTTTTAAAAATACGTTTTCAAAACTGTTTTCTAAACAATAAAAAAGTACATGTCAAATTGATGAGATCTTCGTTCTGTTTATTATTATCTTTTATAATTATTTTTTATTATATAATAAAAGGTAAAATTTATATATCATATCGTAAGACTTACTTCTTTTTTTTATAGTGAAAATATAGACATAGATAACAAAAGTAAGGCAAACAAAAAATTTCATGAACTAAACATAGCGTGTAAGTCTCACATACTATTATAAGGAGTGGACACGAATACAAAATAATAACCAATTTATATGTGCAAATTATACTCCCTTCGTTCCTAAATGTATGATGTTTTAATTTTTTAAATTTGTTACTAAATGTATGATGCTTTAGAAATTCAAGAGCAAATAGTGTATTTTGTTCCATATACATTTGCCCTTATTTATTGTAATCTTATCATTCATTTATGTTGTGGATTTTAAAGGTTAAATTCATTGAAACTACAACTTACATAAAAAAAAATATGTAACTTTATCATTAATAAGGTTAAAATAATTACACAATTCATAATATTTTTGGATAATTAAATAAATTTAATAAAGTTAACAATGTAATTTTATCAATTTTCTTAATATGCGTGCAACAAGCTAAAACATCATACATTTATGAATAGAGAGAATACCATAAAAACTATCACAGCCCAGTGTTTTGAGGGAGTCTCTTGCGACAAGAAAGTAATGGTTGGCTAATAATCACCTCATCATTGCTGATATGGTAGTTATTGGTTTATTCAATATTGACATATGACCACTTTTTTATTGACCCATCATAAGTTAAATTTAATAAATAACTGTCTCAATTTCCACCAAGAAAGAAATATATAGATTTAAAAAGAGTAACCATCACCACATCACCAATGACATAGTGGTTATTAACAAAGTAAAATTACAGCTTGATGATTGAACACGCGATAAATCTAGAACTAGACCTAATACGCATGTTTTTCACTCTAGGGGATATATGTGTTTTAATATATTCACAATCTATTAGGTGCTAAAGTAGATACACTAGATATTAAAATCAGTATGTTATATACACCATCAACTAAATTCCATATACAATATTTTTGTATTTAGCTCGTCATCACCATACATAAGAGGATAAAATCAATATGTCATACAATGTTAAACTTCATAAAAATATTTTCAAAATATAACTGTAACATATGGGAGATTACATTCGATTCACGTGTCATTGCACCATCAATAATAGTGGAATATATATAATTAGACAACTATGTTGACCAAAACCTTTTTATTCTAGAAAGTTAAACGACCGGATAGTGTTTGCGTGTTGCTCCAGCTGTTAGTCAAGAAAGTCTGCCATGCATGCACCTTCATCTTCATCAATCTACGTAAAGAGATCAAAATGCATCCGATTGTCCATTATTGCAATCAATCAAAAACATATTCATGGCTTTCTTTCGCCACTTTCTTCTCTTACTAATCATCTGCACCTTCACAGCTGAATCCGCAGAGCTTTGGCATCAGCAGTGCAACTTCGACAACGCCCTAAACGCCACTAAATTATCAGCAAACATCGACAAACTGTTGACCAAACTCGTCTCGGGAACCACCCTCAACGGCTACATCGGAACCTCGGAGGGTTCCTCGGACGACCGCATCTACGGCCTGGCTAATTGCAGGGGAGACGTGAGTCGGGCCGAGTGCTCCACCTGCATTCGGTCCGCCGCGAAAAAGATCCGCGAAGTTTGCCCGATCCAATCCGTGGCCCGAATCTGGTACGACCACTGTTTCCTGAGGTACGAGACCACCAACAAATTCGTCGGGAAAGTGGACCCCGTAATATGGGACATTACAGCCGGTTCCGGTAACGTGACGGATTACGATTCTTTCAACAAGACGCTCGGGGCCTTGGTCGGAAAGATCAGTTCTGAGGCTGTAAGGCCTGAGAACAAAGGATTTGGCAGTGGGATGACTAAATTGAACTCGAATTCCGGCGGTAATCTTTATGCATTGGTTCAATGCACCAGGGATTTATCTCCGGGTTCTTGCGCTCAGTGCCTTTCCATGGCGGCCGAGGGATACTGGGATTTTTGCTACGACAAGAACGGATGTAGATTGCTGTATAGTAGCTGCATTCTCCGTTATGAGCTCTATCCATTCTATTGATCATAAACACACAACCTAATAATTGCATTTAGGAACATTAAGTTCCTCTCATTTCTGTGTTTTCTTCAAATTTTAATTAATAAAGGGGTAGCCAAGTCCCACGATTGCATACAAGCTGTTTCCAGAAAAAGTCTAAATTAAATGCAGATGAGTTCTTCTTCTTCCTGAAATCTCAACTATAGAGGAGTTCGATCTGGAATCAATCTGAAGTCTTGAGCATGATGAAAATCCAAATTAATCTCACTTATGCAATATTAAAATAACCCTAAATTTGGTTCTGTCTTTATTATTTTTTCGGTCCATAATATTTTTTAAAATTTAGTCTCAGGACTTTTACAAACTAGACATTTGGTCCACTGTCTTCCGAATGGAACAAAATCGGTTATATATGGAGTATATTGATATGACCATGTGCGGAGCCACCCTATGACTTGGTGGGCAACTTTTTTTGAAAGTACTACGATGCTGTGTAAAAATATAAAATAGTCAATTTTAATGAAAATAGAGGATAAAATAAATATTTAATATTTTGCTCTATTAGACATTAGTGACTTGGCTCTGTCACTAGATATGACCATTACAACCAAGGTCAATTTTATCCAAATATTTGTGTGCCCTTCCAACTATTTTATAATAATAAAAAAATAAAAATAAAAAAAAGTGTTATTGATTTGTAATGACAATGTAAGTGTCAATATACATATGCAATATATTTCTCTAGATCAAACTGTTATACATCAAAAGAGTTGATTACAAAAGTTATACATCAAAACAATTAAAATAACATTCAGAGTTCACCCTTAAACAAAAATGTTCATTTTCATGCGGATACAAGTGGTCCCCAATTGTTCTATTGTCAGGAGCCTCACCCTCAATTATGTAAGCAATATTTATCATGACTAGACGAATTACAGTTATTTCATTAAGGGAAAAAAAAAACCAAAAACAAAACAAAACTGTTCATTTGTTTGACTCTATCTAACAAGAGGAATATCCTCTTCATTAGGGCACTGCAAGCTACGAACCCCTTCCATAATCACATGTAATGCCATGGAAGGTCAAAATCAGTAAGGTGTAACTCCATTTAAACTTTCAAACGCACACATACAGATTTTTTCAAAGGCTTATGAAGAATACCAAGTATACGTAGAGAAAATCTTATTCAGTAATGTGCAATTCACTGAGGAATTGATCTTTAAAGTTTAAACAGTTTAATGCTTATGAAATACAGACTTATAGTTCTTAAGAGGAACATGGCCTAAGCTCTGTTTATCATCCAGAGGAAAATAGAAGGGATAGAGCTCATAACGTATTATGCAGCTACTATACAGCACTCTGCATCCCTTCTTGTCTTTGCAGATCGTGTCGTAGTATCCGATCGCCGTCGCAAGGCACTGAGAGCAAGAAAGCGGCGATAAATCCCTCGTGCATTGAACCAACGAATAAAGATTCTCGAAATTCGACAGCCCACTCTTTCCCCTGCCGAGTCCTCTGTTTTCCGGCTGAACAGCCAGAGAAGTGATCTTGTCCGTCAAATCCTCGAGCTTCTTGTTGAAAGAATCCGGATCGGTAACGTTCTCAACGTTGTAGAAGATGATCCCGATCGACGTGTCCGTTTGTCCGGCGAATTTGTTGGTGTCGTACCTTATGAAGCAAAAGTCGTACCAGATTCTGGCGTCGGATTGGGTCGGGCAGAGTTTGCGGATTTCTTTCGCGGCGGTTTGAATGCAGGTGGAGCAATCGTCTTTATTCACGTCTCCTCTGCATTGGGCCAGGCCGTAGACTTGGTCCTTGGACGTGCCGGCGGAGGTGGCGATGTAGCCGTTGACGATAGTTCCGGCTACGAGTTGGGCTAACAGAGTGTCGATATTTGCTGACAATTGAGTGCTTGAGTTGGAGTTGTCGTCGCAGTACTGGTACCAGAGCTCTGCGGATTCGGCTGTGAAGGTTCCGATGATTAGCAAGAGAAGAAAGCTGCGAAAGAAAGCCATTTTGATTAATTGCAGTGATTTCGATCAGTTGCCGGAGCTGTATTTATAGTGATGGAGTAGGGTATCAATGGAGGCAGAACTGGTGGAGGATGATGAAGGTGGCAGACATTCTTGACTTGGAGAGCATTATCGTTTGCCTGGTAAACGTAGACTCATTAGATAGAGGGAGCTCCTGGGTTGACACTTTGCTGGCCAGACGGCGATAAATTTATTACTAAATTCATAGTTGTGTTTTTATTAATAAACGCATTAATTTGTCTTTTCTCTATAAATGATACTTTTGCCCTAATATCGATTCTCACACAACAAGCATATTTATTGTTTTAACGTAATAGTGATATATCAATAGCTAAATCAATACATTATATGCTAAATTTTATACATGATACATTATAAGTTAAATTCAAATACGCAACACATGAGATGTTAAGCTTGTAACCGTATTACATATCAACAACCAAAAGAGGTACATCAGATGTCAAATTCAATATCAGATCAAAATTAATACGAATATTTTTATAACACATTAACAATATTTTTTAAACTAAAATTAATAAATGCATACGAATGGTCCAATCCATCGTATACAAGTTTTTGCTTAGTTATCCTTCTCGAATTCCGACACCAAAAAAAAAAGAAAAAATTTCGATTTATTTTAGTCATATCTTCTATGTTTACTTTCTCACAATAGAAAATAGAACCACATATTACATTATAAGACTCATTCCTCGACCCATTATAAGAGGGTAGACATGAAAGACAAGACTAAGATACGATATATTGTTATATGTATTGTGTTTAATTTCAGTTTGACAAAAAATCTTGTAGACCATTCAGATCGAACCCAAACTTCAATTACTTTCTAGAATTTTGTTTTTTGTCAAAATTGCTATTGTGTCCATTGATTTACTGTTTCGTTGAAACTAGAGCCAAAAGTCAGTGTGTTCTCCAAATTTCAACGAACCTATTGGTAACTTCTATAACGAGTGATGACACGGTCCCGCCGAAATATGAGAACGCCCAATTAATGAAGGAAACCACTTGTTTCTAAACATTAAAGGGATTCTAAGTGGAAGAATATTCGCTAAACATAAAAGCGGGGCGACAATCAGACGGTGTTTTGAATCGATAAATTACTTATAACGAATTAAGTTTGATTCGAATTTTTATATTCGAATTTAGTTATGAGTCTTATGACAGTTCATATTGCATTAATATTAATATATCCATTTATATCGTGTTAGGTTAGTGAATACATTGAAATAAAATTTAGTTAGGCTAGGACGTGCTTGAAGTTCAATTAAAAACCACGTTCATGAGTCGTGTGGGGGGGGGGGGGGGGGGGGGACTGGGGGGGTTGCTCCTTCAAACTTGAAACCTAAAGCTTCGTTCTTTTTGTGATCAAAATGATAAATTTTTATTTTGGGAAGGAAATTTTTTTGGGGATTTGTGTAGGAAAGAAAAGAAAAGTATAATAATTATGTTATTTTTTACATTTATGTGATTAAAGATTTAGATGGAATTTTAAATTTGAATTGTGAATATATTAGAAAATAATATTGTTTCTTTATGTAAAATTTTAAAAGAAAAAGTAATGATTTTCCTTAAATAGAATGGAAAAGAATTGTGAAATGTGCACGTGGATGATGGTCTTAAGTTCTTAGTGCGAGATACAGTTCTTCTTCTTCTTTTTTTTCATAACAAAAATCATTTAAACACTATTTTTTTTTCTCTAAATTACGTCTATATCTTTCAATGCATAAAGTTACAAAGTTAAACTAATACTTGTGGTAATAAATTAGAAAAGATAATTTTTTTGTGAATCAAGCCCACAAAGTTAATATGACAGTAATTGAAAAAGAGGAAAAAATTGCTACATTAATTAAAAGTAAACATAACAATTTGGATTTTTTTTTTTTTTAGAGTAATAATACACAACTCAACTAATTTACACAACTTTCACATAGCAAGTGAGGCGTCATGCATTCATTGGCTATACTTTTATGAAATAATTATTAATACTACATTATTGACCAATGAATGTACGATACCTCACTTGCTATGTGAAAATTGTGTAGATTAGTTGAGTTATGTATTATTACTTTTTTTATTTAATTCAGAAGTCTATTTCATCGACTCTTTTTATAGAACAGATAAAGTAGTACGTTGTAGCCACCAAAGTGGCCAAACCATTATTGGATATTTGGATTGGCTCCATCTCCATGATTTCCCAATAAAGAAGATTCTAATCAATTGGGATTTTGTGCTAATCATGATTTTGATTGTGTCGTGCTCTTCAACTCTCTTACTAATCAACATTACTGACTTTATCGCCAACGTCCTTGCACGAACATGGTGATTGGGGTTTTTTTTTATTTTTTTTATTTTTATCCACTAATTAATTACATGATTTCATTATGTATTATTTTCCACAACGTGTGTGAGTTTCTCACTTTAAATGATAACAAAGTCTCTTGTCCGACTATCTTATGATCCGACACGTAATAGTTTAGTCGCTAAATTTGGTGTGAGTGTTTTTTCAATACTTATTATTTTAAAATAATTTCAATACATTATATGTTTATATTATACATATTTCAGTAATTAAAGTTATAACCGCAAAATATGTAAACTCATTCATCATAGTATAAACTTGAAACGTGAAACATTAAGAACTAAATTCAATATGCGATATTTTAGCAACTAAATTCAATCGTGTATTTTCATGACATAACCGGGATATATCAAACGTAAATAATATAGAGAGGAAGTTCGATCACAAATGAGATTATTTTGATCAAACAATAGATGCTAGAATTCTTTTAGTAAAACGCATAAAATTAGTTATCCTTAAGATTCACATTCTTACTTTAGATAATGGATTGAATTACCTTTTGCCTCTCTGTGATTTTGATAATATTTCCATTCTCAAGTTTATATATATTAAGTATTTTTTATATTTTCAAAATTAAAAAATATTCATTAAATTTATACTCCCTCCGTCCCATTAAAATGTCCACCTTGTATTACCTTTTGTAAAATAAACTCTTTGAATAGAAAAGAGGATGTAACAAATTTTCATAAAACCTTAAACTTATATTTTCTTTCCCCATTTAAGAGAAGGTAAAACAAAAAATGTACTATCTTTATTGATATTTGAAATAGAATTTTAGAGTTAAATCAATTCATTGGTCCCTTAAGTTGGACCATTTTCTCTTTTTTTTTTTTTCCCCTCAACTTGAAATTGTTCATTTTCATCCCCGAACTTAAAAAAAATATTCTTGAATAGTCATTAGATCAAATTCTGACAATAATTTAAATCATTTCGACTAACACATGAGGTAGCAAAAAACGAAAAACAAAAATGTTAAATCACTTTCGTCACCCGTTAATTTGACTTGAAACACCACACAAGTTAGTCAAAAATATCTCTAATACGGTAAGAATTAAGGATCAAGATCATTTTCGAATAATTATTGAAATCAAAATAAAATAATTTCAAGTAACGAAATTAAATTAAATGATTGATTGATTTAACCATGTTTTTAGCAAGTAAAAGTTGAAAATGGACCTTTTATTTGCATCCAACATAAAAGGGCCTAGCCCAATTCTCCTCAACTTTTGCCAAACAAAAAGAAAAAAGAAGGAAATTTCCTTGATATTTAAGCAGCATAGCCATAGCATGTCTTTACCCGTGAATTACGCCTTTCGTCCTCCTAACTTCACTCCCCTGCAAAGCTCCCCCTTTCTCACTCTGAACTTTTTAGTTTAAAAAAAACCTAGTCTTTAATTATTGCCTCCCCATTTCTCAATTTCCTCAATTGTCATCCTCAACCCCTCATCTCTCCATCTCCAAACCCTTCCCAGATAACCCAGGACAAACCGCCGACCACCGAAAATGGCTGAAGAAGAAGCAGGGGAGGAGTATCTCTTCAAGATTGTGGTAATAGGGGACTCTGCCGTGGGCAAATCTAACTTGCTCTCTCGTTTCGCTAGAGATGAGTTCGACCACAACTCCAAGGCCACCATCGGAGTTGAGTTTCAGACCCAAGTGATGGAAATTGATGGGAAGGAGATTAAAGCTCAAGTTTGGGATACTGCTGGGCAAGAGAGATTCAGGGCTGTTACTTCTGCTTATTACAGAGGCGCTGTTGGGGCCCTCATTGTCTACGATATCAGCAGGAAGGCTACTTTCGAGAGCATCAAAAGATGGCTTGATGAGCTCAATAGTAAGTACTGTGATTATTAACCTTTTCGGTAAAGTTTTTAGTTGTGATGGGGTTGCTTCTTTTGGTTATTTATTCCTGTTCTGGATTCAAATGGTGGGAAATGCTAAAAGGTTTGATCTTTGGTGGGTCTGGGTTGAATCTGAAGATACTAATGTCTGGATTTTTTTGGATGAATTTTCACTCCCTCTTTTTCACGTTTTTCTGTTTCTTAAGTTTTATGTAGATTTAAGGGGTGGTCAGTCCTGATGCTTCTTTGGTTTATAGAGTTTGTGAATTGAGCACTGTCTAAAGTGAATTAGCTTATTGAGGACTGAGATTTTCCTGTCTTTTTAAACTATTATTCAGTTCAATAGTCTGTGAATAGATGTTTCATGATGGTTCTAAGCTCCAGAATTCTGATATATATATATATATGAAGTAATGGCAATTCTGATGAACATTAAGGGACTAATAAGATCCTAGAAAGTGTGAAGAGAATCCCCTAACTTGAATTGTATGCATATATTTGGGCCATCTTTTTTCTGCTTCTTTAATTTAGATGTAATTCTTAGGTTCCTTAATTCAGTTCCCAGTTATGATACTTTGTTTGAAAGATTCACCTTGTTTTTTTGGATACTTCTGCAGCTCATTGTGATACTACCATAGCAACAATGCTGGTGGGGAACAAGTGTGATTTGGAAGAAATTAGAGATGTGAGCGTGGAGGAAGGGAAGAGTCTTGCTGAAGAAGAGGGATTGTTCTTTATGGAGACATCTGCACTGAACGCTACCAATGTCAAAACAGCTTTTGAGATTGTCATCCGAGAGATATACAACAACATTAGCAGGAAAACTCTCAATTCAGAATCCTACAAAGCCGAATTGTCGGTGAATCGAGTCAGCCTTGCCAATGGGATCGACTTGTCCAAGAAAAGTAGTAGTTTCTCTTGCTGTTCCAGATGATTTTTCCAAGATTATACACAGTTCATAATCTGTTCTCTCCCTTATTTTTCCTCTCAATGGGAGCACAGGAGTGATGCAATGGTTTTGGATTTCTGGCAAAGTTAAAGCTAGGTGATACGCAAGAACTTGCTTTTTTTTGTAATTGGCGCAATATTATAATTATGTCTCATTATTTTTCTTTCATCGAGTGTAAATCTCCCTGAGAGTGAGAAGATGATTATTTTTCCCAAATTTGAAGGAAAAGAGAAGTTATAATGGCACTTTTACTTTTTTGCTACATTGTTTCTTCCTGTTTTGCAAACCTCTGAAGCATTGCAGTACGAGTACGATGAGTTGACAAGTTATTTTTTATGTCGGGATCCCTATAGTGTTAGGTAATGCCGCCACTTTCTATGGTAATCGGGGTTGTAAATCGAGTTATTTTAATGTATCGAGTTTGAGTTTGTATCGTGTGCTTGAATGGCCGAATTGGAAAAAAAACGAAAAGAACAATTAGTGCCCTGCAAATTTGCTCGGTGCGGCTTTGGTATTGTCACTGTACAACAGGTATCGTGTTTATCGGTAGTGCATAAACATGAACTTTCTCTTTTAAAGCTCCTGTACCTGTCCTGGACCAGTTGGCAGTCGGAAGCAGCTTCTGATAAAGGAAAAAATATCTGCAACTTCACTTCTCTCCTGTAGCCATTAAAGAAATTGGGTAAAGCTCGTGACTATAGTAATTATAGTCGCCCACGCTGTACCCACTTGCTCCACACAATTGATTCCGATTGAAAATGAGTTGATGAATCACTTCCAAAATGTCGGACTAGAGGGTTTCCCGTCCGAATGAAATTCAATGGGATCCAAAGAAACCATGTTTTTCATCGATAGGAGATCCCACGTGCCGGGATCGATCGAAAGTTCGGCTGTGGAAACCCACCGCATCAGGTATGTTTTCGGGAATAGACGGGCGTTCGATACGCTTCCCCAAAACTGGCTCCCCCTCCTCCTACAAAGGTTTCTATATCCTCTTGGAGTTCCCCACAAACGGGAGTAAGGCTGAGAATAGCCCTTACGTGAACACCAGAAAAGATCCCAAGAACGCTTATTCCAACTGTAACATCAACATTCTTCTTGAGTTATATAAATTAACTGGTCACTTTTAATATGTCTAATTAGAGATCAACAGTCTTCTTGAGTTATATGAATTGACTAGTCACTTTAATATGTCCAATTTGTATCGTGCCCTCGCCTACTCATACTCATCACTAAGAGGCAAAGTTCAAATAGTTTGTAATTAAGAGAATCCTTTCCTCTCAACTTTGACATGCCACCCAATTGCAACTAATCCCATTAAAATTGAACTGAGGAAATATGTCTACACCAAACTACCAAACTACAAAGATGCATTCAAGTCACAATAAATGACATGACCGTCATTTCTGAGATTGCCACACAAATTGCGCCAGTACAAGTGAGTGCGAGAGTCTCACCTCATGTTGTGTTACATTCATACAACATAAGTGAATTGATTCAAAAACAAAAACCAGAAAGTTAGAAAATTTATCTCATGAATAATATAGATCAATTATAGGAGCAAGATTCATCATGTGCCAGTAATTATGAGAAGAAAAAAACATGACTAACCACGTTCACGAATGATAATGGGAGGCTATTAACTATAATGTATGAACACAAAACCAACTCTACTATACACCTACAAAATCTTCACAGCCA
This sequence comes from Leptodermis oblonga, assembly GCA_016801395.1. NCBI lineage: Eukaryota > Viridiplantae > Streptophyta > Magnoliopsida > Gentianales > Rubiaceae > Leptodermis > Leptodermis oblonga. The sequence continues at coordinate 4,624,558 of CM028760.1, read as the reverse complement.
ATAATAACACCAGAAGTTGAGTTGAGAATATGTCATGGCTTCCTCAATGCTGATGCTGCACCCATGACAACAGCCAATAAAACGCCCAGACCAGCTCCAAGTGAAGCACCAACAGCTGCAGAAGTCAAAGATTTTGCCTTCGCCTGAGCATCTTGATTTGCTTGTGCGATAATTGCCCGAGCACGAGCCAGTTCCACGAAAAGCCTGTCTTGTGCAAGCTCCTGGCAAATAACAGAGCAGTACAGGGTAATTAATCCATCTCTCTTTCTAAAGCTTCAACAATGAAAAGTGAAGAGAAGTATCTTGAGTCTATCTACCTGAAAGGCAGCTTCCTCATGCTTTCGGAGCACATCATGAATGAGCTGACAAAAAGCAGTGACACCCTCAACAGGAAGAATAGCCGGTTTCTTCTGAAAAGGATTCCACGGGAGATTAATTTGAGGAAAAGCAAGCTTTTTAGGTCCTTCCTTATTACTTGAATCCTTGTCATCAGCTTCCCAAGAGACAGGAGCACCGGTAGACATAATATATGGACACGTATTAATGACTGAAGTTGTGCTAGGAGAGGCCTGATATGCCTTCAGAACAGCATCTATAGCTGCCCTCTGCTGGTGTGCACTCACCGAAAATTTATTCGTTATACCAAGGATCCAAGGTATTCCTACAGATTTAGCCTCATCCAAAAGAAGTGAAAGAGCAGGTTGTTCCCTTGGTGAATCCGGATGCTTATAACGAGGTACTCTGTGGGATAGGTTGTGCACAAGAACAATCAAATCTGTTTTCGTACTTAAATCCCGAATCCCTTTCCAGAGTTCATCCCTGAAATTAGATGCCTCCCCAATTAAATTCTGCACCATAGAATAGATATGACAACCTTAGTCAAGCCCCACAGAGTACAGCAGCAAAAGGTAAACAGTGAAGAGCATCAGTCCCCACAACCAACCTGCAAATTTACTGCTGATGAATCCGAATAACACAAGCCACCAGCAATACCTTCTTGAACATCAATATCCAACTGCAAATCATCGGCATTGCTTCTACTAGTTGTTCTCCCTTTCTCTAAAATTGCTTTTAGGAGGGAGGTTTTACCAGCCCCCTACACCAAAAGCAAAAACAATTCATTTTCAGAACTTAGTAAATGACAATTGACACAGAAGTTAGCAATCTCAGATCTAGCATCGAAACTTTACCTCAAGGCCAATTAGTCTAACCCTGCGGGTTCTAATATGAACTGCTTTGGAAACAGTTGAAAAATCAGTCGTGCAAAGTATCATAAAATCACTTAAATCATCCGGTCTGATGAACCGTCCACTATCAAGGGCTGAAACAGTTGGATTCAACTTGAAATTGGGAGAAGTTGAATCAAGAGAAGGAAACACTGGCATCAGAGTCTCCTCCACCATTTGAAGCTTTGGTGGATGTTTCAATGGAGGCCCAACAATTATTCTCATCTTCTGTATCTCTGGCTGTAATCCATGACTGTGAGTGTAACTTGGTGGTGAAGGAAATGATTCCACCATAGTAGAGCACCTAAATTGAAATTGGATAACACAAAAACAACCAGTGTTACCAGAATATGTACATAAGCCGGTAGGAGGGTTAAAAAGAAGATCATTTCCAAAACACATGAGCAATGAAGCAAGAAAATGCAATGGGGCCCACGCAGTTCAGAACTGACACCACAGAAAGATGCTTAGACAACCTTCAGCCAACTATAAATTGAAAAAGAAAAAAAGATAGCAGTCTCATTAAAAAAATGACAAGATGATGACGACGCCATCAGGAAATATTTAAATGAATAAATCAGATTGAAATGACAATTAAGCCAAAAATTGAGAAAGAAAGCAAAATTTTATTCCTTCGCACTCAAAACATCAGTTCAACGAAAACCACAATCAAGTAATGAATCTGTCTCCCTAGTTTTAAACCATGCTGGAAAAAAGTAAGGATAAGAAGGAAACAATGGTGATCAACCAAATATACTAGTAATGCAGTAAAATTATTGGGGTTGGTCAGGGAAATCAAATGTGAGAAGAGAATAAACTAGATTAAATTATTGATCACATAAATACAGTGGGGAATTTTATGATTACAATTAACCAAAAAAAACAAAAAAAGAAACCCAGCAATATTCTATTGGTGAAACTTGGGGGAAACAATGAAAAACTTCAGTTATCTACGAAGAGAGCAAAAGACAATACCACTTTCCACCAACTCGAGCTCTAACCATTGTGCATAAATTTAATCCATAACCAGATATATCTACTTTTACTGCGTCCGCATTCTTTTCCCAGGGAACTCCATTCCATCCAAGCGGAACAACTGATGTAGCTGCATGAACAACTGGAGTCTCTACAATATGCCCAAGCTGAATAGTACCACCAGCAGAAATACCTAACCATTTTTGCAAATGGGGAAATTGCTGCACTTGGTCCATCCCAAACAGGTAAAGTTCACTGTCATTGACACAGAGTTCATATATTCTGCAAGACAATGAGAAATCAATCAGAGCTATAACATCACCAAAGATAACAATAAAATTAGTTGACTTGCAATAGAATAGTTCAAATTGTAAGAAGTCACTAGGAACAGCAGAAATAATATGAACAACAAAAACCATTAATTTCAATGTGATTGCAGATACAACACTCAAAAATCCTACTCCACTGGTAAATAAGAGAATTTTAAAAGAGAAATAATCAAAAGGTGCCAATGGTTGAAAACATAGCAAGATGGACAGAAATCATCTTTTAAAAAAAAAAAAATCAACAGAAATCATGAGAGGTATTCTTTGGCTGCTGAGTAGATCAAACACATGTCATTGTTCATAAAGCATAAGATACCTTAGGAATCTTGATCTGTATGACCTCATTGAATGTGATTGAAATCTTTCCTTCACTTCAGCAAGCACCGATCTGACCTGAAAATATCTTGGCCATAAGAAAGCAACCAACATAAGAGCTTCCAAAAGCAGGAAAATAAATTTAGTCCAGATCAAGGTAAGGAAACCATCCACCTCAGGTTAGGTAAGAGAGAGAAGCAAAAATTATATGTATCAAAGTGTGAGAAACCAAACTCAAAGGGAATAACAAAGTGAAGGGCATACTGAGGTCAATTTTGAGTATTCTGAGCTAGATAGTGATTCCACAGATGAGTTCCCCAAGAGGTAGAGCTGTCACAGTAAATCATTCGGTGAGTACGTACACAACAGCAGTATGTAAATATAAAAGGTATAAAATTTTCAGAAAGTCCCAATTAGAATCCTTCTGTTTCCCAAACTTGAGATTCGCGCTTATTGACAAATATGTTACTCTCCTCATTCAACTTCACACATTTCATCAAGAAGCATTGACATCACATAGAAATCTCTTTATAAAAAAGACATTTGAGGTAAAACGAAGAAGTTTACACATCTACCTCACCAAAGGGCACATATGATGGCAAGGCAGGTATTTTTTGCCATGCCTTTTTGTTCCCATTGTTTGTGGTACTTTTACCCAATGATTTTCCTGTTTGCACTTCACCGTTCATCTCATCATCTGTCTCAGACAATGGCCGGAGAGAGATGCCATCGGAGTCCTCTTGTATTTCAAGAGATTGAGGGGAACTAACTACATCAATTGAAGATGTTATGCTGGAATCAACAGTTGGAGATTTCTCAACAGTATCCAATTTCTTCCCTCCATGCCAAAACAACTGTTTTCTAACACTCTCTAGAGGAACAAGTCTTGAAAGCCTCCAAAAGGAGGTCTGAACTGGCCCCAAACCAAGGACCAATTTCTCCCCTTCACTATCTTTTGCCTTCTCTGATTTCTGCTTTCCCAAGCTCTCACCAGATTTTGAAGGCAACAGCGAAGATACAGCATCAGGTGTTTCGTCAATGCTATTGTAATGATGAAAATATGCAGGAGACAAGATGCGAGGCACCAGATCCTCCGGGATGCAGTATGTTTTGAAATATTTCTTCCACCCTTTTGTATTTACATAGCTGAAAGTAACATGGTACAGCAGTTAATGTCATTCACATTGCTACTAGGTGAGAAATGATACTGAACCTACTCTTTTAAGGCAGCATTTCCAACAGGAGGCTGAGAAAACGTAATACACTTCACTTGAACTTTTTCATGTTCTTTTGATGAAGCAGCAAAAACCCTCAAAATGGCAAGCGTGGCTAAGGCAGCCACCTATAAGATAGGGCACCTGAATCAGTAGTGTTCATGGAAATAGTACATAAATTCCACACTTCATAAACAGTTCAGCATGACTTACGGCTCCACCAAGTGAATGTCCACATAAAACAAGTTTTCTTTTCTTTTTCTGAGCAAGTCTATACAATTCCGATGCAGGTATCCCTTTCGCTCGTGCCATGAAACCCTATGAACCATTAAAAATATTAGGTCTTTAATCCTGAATGGATAGTGTATTTGAGTTACTACAAAGAAGAAAATGTAATACAAAGATTTCACACCCTATGAGCAGCAGGTTTAGGGCCAGATTTTGTTTGCTTAGCCATGGGCTCCACAAGTCTAGTGGGATTCTCCCCATTACTCTGTTGACTGCTCCGCTCAGCAGATTCTGTCCCGTGGGTGTCTTCCACATCATCTTCATGGAATATGGCACCTTGAAATATATTTGCATCAGCCATGACATCCCTTTGTAACAGGAAAGGGGAAAAGAAATATAATATAATAAAGATAGTATTTTTGGAAAATAAAATATTTAGAAAAACAAATTTAAACAAACAAGATATCACACTTCAATCTTACTTATACTCTTTAGTGCCAGCAAAAGAAGCAAACAATGTATCTCCATCTTCTGCTAATAGATACCTGCAACGTGATAGCAGATAGGATCAGCTTATAAATTTTCAAATATAATATCCCGAGCTAGGTCCTAAAATTATTATGTATGATAAGAGATGAGAAAATCAAGATGATGCAACATGCAATCCAAATCTATCATAGCATTCAAACAAAAAAGAAAGAAGCAAGATATGCTGGAGAAAACAAAACAACCTCAAAGCTAACATATATTGGTAAGAACTTGCACCAGATACTCAGAACTACAGATATCAAAAAGAAAGGTTCCTTTTCAAAATTAACAAAGCAACGTTACAATTCCAATCATACAACAAAATGCTTGTAACAAGCTGTTGTTATCAGTTAAACGATTTCATTTTCTCATGCTTTACTTTTTACCCAGGTACAGCACTCCTTTAATGATGGAAACCCACCTAAGCTAGTATAATGAACAAAACAAAAGACAGTGACTCAACAGCTAACCTATGCGGAACATGATCAGCTGAAGGTTGAACACGCTCCAAAGAAATAACGTGACCTCCAAAATCCGCCTTGAATATGTTTGCTGACCGGACCAATTCAGAAGCAGGTCTCTGTTCATAACAGAAGAAGAACAAGAAGATTGTTCAGTTCACAATTCATCAATCCGAAGGTTCTGATTTTTACTTCAAACGAAGGAATTAAGTAAAATGCTGAAAATAATTAATTGCTCCAAAAAGATTCGATTTGGAACCAATGACTGATTAACGCAGACTCCATTTCGTGAGCCACGTGTCCTCAAGTTCACTCTGCTTCGAAAATAGCAACGTTTTCCAGAAATATGTAAGAAATCTCACCCCCATTATATCATTTATCTCCAATTATCTTCCTACAGCATATGGTTTTATAAAACAATGCAACCTGCTATAACTAACACATGCAACCTGTCAATAATCAGCCGAAAAAGACTAAAATTAAACTGTAAGAACCAACAAAAACCCAATATTTACTCGAACAAAATTCAAATATATATACACAGTGAGAGTCTAGCGGCATTTTAGTGCCTTTCTCAGCCAAACAAAAACAAACCAGGGGAAAAAATAACCTTGTAAACACACTCGGAGAGCACCATGCAGCACAAAATCTCCTGCAAATCGGAAACAGAGTCGGCCTTGACGGCGAAGCAGAGATCCTGGAGCTGTTTCTTCCGGCGGGCAACTTCCTCTTGCAAAAGCTTGCGGTGTTCCCTCCCTTGCGTCCATGGCCAGCGGACCACCAAAGGCCAGTGCCACTGCTGCGGCCAGGTGACCTTGAAGATCTTGGTCCGTTGGTCCCTGATCCATGATTCCACCCTATGATGCAAGGATTCCATCGTCCATTTAGCGAATCAAGCGATCAATCTAGCCCTAATTTGGGCGATTAGGGTGGAGTGAAGGAGTGGGTGAGGGTATAAATTTGCAGAAGAATTCGCGGTTAAGGGTAAGGATGACAGAGCATGCTGCTTTATTGTTGAATTGGAATTTGGGTATATGCCGCTCCCCTCCAATATTCTGCCGCTCCCCTGCGTCATAATCACACTAATTATCATGTTTTTTCAAAAATATTTTTTTTTTTTTTTTTTTTAGCCTACTACATTCAAAAATTTTAGGTTTTTTTTAAAAATATATATATATTTTTTATTCCATAGAGTCCTCTTTAAAAAAATTTACTTTTTCCTACCAGTAAATTAACTATTTTAAATATTGTACTTTACTATTTATAATAACTCGTACATTAGTCAAAAACGGTTTCTAATATATAATCTATTGTACACGAACTCACCAAAGTTTAAAGGTAAAAAGATGAATAGTGAGATAGTGCCTCTGCGTTTAATGTTTATATGCTTATTTGTTGCTCTTTGATTTAAAAACGTATTAGGTAGTTAATTATCTGACATGATGATTATTAATCTATATATATTTTATCATATGAAATTTTTTTTTTTTTTAATCAACACTATTTCATTATCCTATCATACATTAAAGACATGGGATGTGGGGAGGCGAAGAACGAAATTGTTATATAAAAGTTATTTATCAAGTAGAGCATATACATTGGAGAATTAACATGAATATGGCACGATTAAAATATATATATATATTCAGAATTCTAATAAATCGGAGGGAATAGTATTTTTCATAGTGACAAGGATAATTGTTTGCATAATTATGTGTACCAAGCAACTGCACTATTTTTTTACTCATTCTGTTCTATCAGAAGAATTAAGCTTTTTTTTTTATTTATAAAAAGTGAAAATAAAATTGTTGCATCATAGTTTTGACTTTTCTACACCGAAATTGGATGATGGAAGAGTATATTGATTGTATTGGTTTGGGTTCACTCCTGCAAATGGCCCATGATCCAATAACTAAGTCCAACTTCTGACTTCAATAATAACGTCAAGAGCCCATGGACCTTATCGTATAAAGCTATTGCCTCGTTGGTTCCATTTTCACTCTTTTGTTAAATTGTAACCCACGTTCTTAGTTTGCAAATTGCATATCACTTTAGGTTTTTGTTTGTTTATTTATTTATTTTTAAAACACTAATATCTATTTGTTTAGGGCCCGTTCTTTTTCATCGTTTTGAAAACGATTTTGAAATCAAGTTTTGGAAAATAATTTTATAATGTAAAAAGTATATTAAAAATATAAAAAGTAGATGCTGAATAGTAAAAAGTTGATTGGAAATGATGAAATATGATTAAAATATATTAAATTTACTGTTAAAACCAAAACCGTTTTCAAAACAGAACAAAAAGAACATGCACTTAATACATATTGCGATGTGAAACTCTTGCCAGTAATAAAACATAAATACAATGAATGAGTTTTAGACATAAATCAATGAATACAAATTGTGCAAATTCCTTGTAACCCAAAAATGGAAGTTTCGAACTTTGAACCCATAACATACAGCCAAGACGATCACTTTGAACCTGTACAAGTTGCATTAGTGAAACAACAATTTCAGGAAGTGTAAGGGTTTTTTTTAAGTTTTGGTTTTGATTTTGGTTTCAGTGGTAAATTTAATATATTATAATCAGTTTTTATTATTTCTTATATAACTTTTACTATTTAACTATATCTTTTTACATTCCCAATACATTTTTTACATTATAAAACTATTTTTTTCAAAACCAAAACTCAAACCTTCCTTCAATAACAAGCCCTAAGTTTTTGAGAATTTAGATAAACCTTGAATTGTCTTACCAAAAATAGCAAGAATGCTATTTAAAATGGTGACTAAATATTGTTTTGACATTGGGCTACACTTGTCAACCAATATAATTTTCACGAATAATACATGGCTCACAAAAAAAAGTATGATATTTTATTAAGGGGAAAAATCGCATTTTCGATATCTCTTCTATATCATTGTTACACTTTTGGTCTCTATTATATGCTTCGTTGCACTTGTGATCCATGTTCATTCATGTGTTAACACTTTTAATCTATATGTCTGGTAGTAGTCAGTTTTGTAGGTCATTTTATAAGTGGTTGAGTAAATTTAAAATTGCATTATGACCTAGATAACTGGTAAAACCTTTCACTGTCGGTCATAGAACTAAAAGTGTCAACACATAAAATAACATGGACAAGTGTAAAATGGACAAAAAATGTAACGAGAATATAAAATATGACCAATTTTACGATTTTCCAATTCTTGTAGGGTTTGTTATCCTCTAGTTTAACATTTCGGGTTAGTGTGAGCCGAGTCCATATCAAAATACTCTATTTCATGAATTTGTCAGAAATTTGGGAACTAACCCACTTCAAAAAAGCTAGCTCGTGAGTCTTGACAGAATTGAAGTCCCGCCCACCCGAGTCAATTCTACATTTATTATGGGATTTGGGCTGCGCTACACTTGTAGCATATTCAGCCAATATATCGTTGTCCAATCCAGGGTGTTTCGGTTCATTAAACTTGCGGTGCACTGATTTTCCAAAAATGGATTGAAATACAAATTGTATGGACATAAAATAGAAGAGCTCGTACTAATATTTCCTTTATTAGTTAGATAGGTAATTATAAAAAATAGGCATTGTGCACCTACAAATTCAGATTAATCAAAATATTACATTATGTTGTGTAAAACATAATATACATATATATATAGTACAAAATATTAACTTTTAAAAAAATACAACATTAATGGACGCCATTCTATATATTTTTATATTTATACATTGTGATTTTAATTTAACTGTAATTTGTGGTGTCTTTTAAGGCTTTGTTCTCTTTGTGTTTCAATTTGGGAAATTTTTGTTTTTGGAGGGATTTTTTGTTTGGAAAATTGTGTAGGAGAGAGATAAAAAAGTGTAATGATTGTGTTATATTTTGAATTTATGTGAGTGAAGTTCTTTAGAGAATTTTAAATTTTGAATTTTAAATTGAGTAGAAATTGAGATTGCTTCTTTGTAGAATCATTATTGAGTTCAACAGATGTATACACCTCAGCACGATGAGGTGGTACAACCGTCCAATATTTAATTGACACATCATCAAAATTTACCCTTGTACAAATTTAAAGGAAATTTTATATTATTCATTTTCTAATTATTCCTTAAATAAAATTTTATATTGTTACTTGATTATAGGAATTCCATTAAATCCATTATTCTCAAACCGTAATCCCCATCCTTCTTCACCCATTATCCTTCAATCATCAAAAATTTTAATTTCTTTCTCCACTGCTTCCAATCCCTCTCCATCCACGCCACGCATTCCCATCTTGGTGTTCATAAATTAATCTTTTTAACATGATAGCTTAACGTTTTTTGGGTTAACATGTTGGATGTTGGATGGTAGTTGTTATTGAATTAGCACATGAAACTTTGATTTATTTTTAAATTATTTACTCTAATTTGTTAGTCTTGTTATAATTTGATTCTTATACTAAAACTATGGTTTAAAATAATGAACGAATACTTTTAATGTTGATTAATTCCGCTTTTGTCATTATGGACTGAGATAGTTGTTTGGAAAAATTAAAAATAATATAATTTCAATATCAAATTTTAAATGATCATATGTTATTGCTTTGCCTTTTTTCTTGGCTATTGCAAAAATTCTTTACAGTGCATAAACCTTAATCGTGAGAAAAGAAGAATTGTACCAGCAGTAAAAGAAAATGAATTTGAAATTTTGATTAGGAAGACGATGGGTGAAGAAGTAAAGATGAACACGAAGATGGGGATAGGCCGCGTGAGTGGAGAGGGATTGGAAGCAATGGAGAAAGAAATTTAGAATTTTGATGATTGAAGGATAATGGGTGAACGGATGGGGATGACGGTTAAGAAGAAGTAGAAATCTAATGGAATTCCTATAATTAAGGAGTAATATAAATTTTCATTTAAATTTTGTATAGGGGTAAATTTTGATGACGTGTCAAATAAATATTTGATGGTTGTACCACCTCATCGTGCTGAAGTGTATACATCCTTTGTATCACCTCATTTTGATGATGTGTCAAATAAATACAAGATTTTAGAAGAAAAAATGATGATTTTCTTGAAATGATAATGGAAAATAACAGAGCCTTACAATGAGAAATATTGAATATCGTCTTTAGATGAGTGAAATATGTAGGGGTTATTGAGATAGTGTATGGTTTGCACCACACCAGATATTCTGCATCCACAAACCTAATGCGTAAAGATACAGCGTGAAAACAATAAGGGTCCGTTTGGTTGAACGGAATTAGAATTGAATTTGAATTTGAATTGGAATTGGAATTGAAATTATATAGAATTGAAATGTAGAGTTAGAATTGCAAATCCACTTGAATTCTATTGTTTGGTAAAATAATAGAATTGTGTAGAAATGAAATTGTGATTCTAATTTTTTTGTTTGAATATATAAAATTTTATATAGAATTAGAATTCACTTATAATTGTAAAATAGTCACACACACACACAGATATATATATATATATATATATATATATTGTGTTATTAATTATAGGAGTATTCAAATTGACCGATCAAACTCGATTCGACTGAATCGAATAGTTCGGATCAAGTTTCGTGCGCACCCCGAAAATGGCCGGTTCGGTTCGGTCGAGTTCGGGCGCTGCCCGAATTGACACGTTTTGTTTTGCTTTTCTTTTAAGTAACTTTAAAAAACTTTAAAATGTCCTATAATAATAAAAACAAAAACCCCAGTCCACCACCCAACGAAAAGAAAAAAAATAAAAATGACTATACCCAAATAAAAAACCCCAGCCCCAAACAAAAGAGTACCCCCACCCCTTTCCTTTTCCCTTCACCGCCCAGCCCCACCCCCTCACCCAAGTCTCAGTCTCACCCATACCCATCACTAGGGCTGAGAACGAATATGAACGTTTATAAATAAGCTCGGGATCGACTCGTTAAAAGCTCGGTTCGAGATCGTTTATTTATTAATAAACGAACACGAACAAAATTTTAGGCTCGATTAACAAATGAACAATAAATGAACAAGGGGGTTGAAAGCTCGATTACGTTCGTGAACAGTTCGATAAATGAAACAATTTTTAAAAGGAAATATATATATATATATGATTTGTATATACTTACATAAAAATAAATTTGGTCTAATGGTAAAGTAAGTGAAGGAAAAATCCAGGCATAGGGGTTCGAATCGAATCCCTCCTAAAGCAAAATTTGTTTTTATTTTCTGAATCTCCCCCAATCCCACATCAAAAATGGGAGGAAATTTGGGAAGAAACCTCCCTTATAAATTGATGAGAAACTTGGCAGCAAGAGCTATTCCATTTCGAGCTCGGCTCCTTAGCAAAATGAGCTCAAGCCGAGCTCGGCTGCTATGCAAAATGAGCTGGAGCGGAGCCGAGCTCGGCTGCTATGCAAAATGAGCTGGAGCGGAGCCGAGCTCGGCTGCTATGCAAAAGAGCTCGAGCTCGAGCTCTTAAATCTGAAACGAGCTCAAGCTCCATTTTGAGGCTCGACTCGAGCTCGAGCTCGAACAAAGGTGTGTTCGGGCTCGGCTCGTTATCACCCCTACCCACCACCTCTCCACTCCCAGCCCAACCACCCCACCCCACACCCTACACCCAGTCCTATCCCAACCAAAAATAAATAAATTTCCCAGCACAATTTTTTATTTTATTTAGATTTTAATTTTAATAAGTAAAATAGTTTCAATTATTTTATTTAAGAAAATATAAAATGTTATTATATTTTGTATATATTAAAATATAATTTAAGATAATTACATGAATTATAAAAAATAAAAAATACTTTTATGAGATATTAGTCAAAATACGTTTCAAACTATTTCTCGTTTTTGTTTATTTATTTTTTGATCTAAAATACTTGTTCAAACGCAACGGTGAAAAAAAATATTAAAAAAAAAAAACTAACACTGAAAAAAAATCAAATCAAAGAATATAATAATTTAAAAAACTGAACAAAGAACACACACAAAAAAAAAAAAAAAAAAAAAAGGCCACTTTGGGTCGATATATATATATATCTCGCACACACACACGCACACACCACACACAAAACCCACCCACTCACTACACACACTACACATTAATAGAATTAGAATTAGAATTCTTATGTTCAATCAAAAAATTAAAATTGTGGAATTGGAGCTATATGGAAATTCAATTCTAATTCTTAAAATTAATTTTACAAACAAACAATGGAATTGGAATTAGAGCCCCAATTCCAATTCCATATCTCAATTCCATGGGAAGCAAACACACCCTAAAAAGAAACAAAATACAAAAACTGTCAACGAGGTTTTATAGGTGTATAAAATTTGAAGATATGGTATTATACTACTCTATGAAATATATCAAGTCGAAGTTTCCAATTCACAGAATAAAAAATAAAAAATAAAAATGGATGGACAGAAATAATACTATCAGCATTTTATCTTTAAAAAAACTATCTCACAAGATTCCACGAAGCACCAAATGAACCCAAAGCGCTTTTCTCGCGGGTGTTCGACCCGAGCACATCGCGTGACGGTTCCCACGTCCGATTTCCAACCCGCTAATTCATTTCATTAATGGGCGAATTGTATCTACCTCCCTGAAGTTTCGTTAAATTATAATGGGCCTGTTCTTTTTCATCGTTTTGAAAACGATTTTGAAAACAAGTTTTGAAAAATAGTTTTATAATGTAAAAAGTGTATTGAAAATGTAAAAAGTAGATGCTGAATAGTAAAAAGTTGTATTGGAAATGATAAAATATGATTAAAATATATTAAATTTACTGTTGAAACCAAAACCGTTTTCAAAACAGAACAAAAAAAACAAGGCCAATATGTCGTTATGGTTTATGAACCTTATAAATATCTTCATGAACTATTCAAAAGTTTTTTTATTTGTGTTTACTTTTGCCAACATTAATGGTGATATTGAGCCGAGCTGATATGAGATTTTGAGTGTTCAAATTATTTTTTAAATAATCGCATCTGAAATTTTGTTCATGTTTTTATTTATTTATTAAATATATGAGATAAAGTTCAACTTTTATCATACTGACCTTGAAATTGTTTATGAAAGTTTGTGTTCATGCCTGTAGGATATAAAACAAAATGTATCCAAAGAATAATATAGAGATTAACACACATCGGATTAAAACATCTTTGTAATAAATGAAACAGTACAACGAAGCCTACATGGAGCAAACAAACTTTTCACAACAGCGAGACATAATTTTCTAAACCTAACATTACAATCTCTCACATCTCATTTGTGTTTTCTTTGTGTATTTTTCTCTGTGATTACAATGACCACGCATATATTATTGATATAAAATATAGACAGAGTTACCTGAAATCTAGTAGAACTCTAAAACCAAATAAGAAAGAACTAAAATAACAAATTATACTACAAATATAATTACATGATTAATAGAAGTTTAGTTTAAATTAATATTTTCCAAAAATGGGCAATCATAACTAACAAGATAGGTTTTATAATTATTATAAAAAAATATATATATAGGTTTCTTAATTATGACCAAACCAGAGCGATATATTTATAATTTTTGAAAACTATAAAGACTAATCCGTAATTAACCAAACCTCGGGGAGGTAAGTGTAATTCGCCCTTCATTCATTTATTACCAATGATGACATGCACGTGACTTCAGACTCCCCTAAGCGCCCCTACTCCAAACAACACCCCCCCTCCTCCCCCCCCCCCCAGCACCACCCACACCCCCCCCCCCCCCCCCCCCCGCCCAATCCCCCACCTGCCTCTTTATATGGCTCCATGCCATTCGCTACTATTTTCTCTCAGTTTCGGACAAACTTGCCAATATCGCTCAACAAAACATTAATTTTCTCTAGCTTTTAGAATTTATTACTGTATTTCGCATCACTCTCGCAGTCCCGTCGTTTTCCTTTTCTCTCCGTCGCAAATTCTTTGGTTTTTTCTGTGTGTAGTGTGTGAGTTGTAGTGAATAAAGACGATTTCTTTGACAAACCGTTTTTCATTTTTTCTGGGAATTCAGGATAAACAAACGTTTTCCTCCTTGATGGCATCGTCGTCCGGGAAAACCCTGCTTCTATCCCTGTTTATCTTGACGGTTTCTCTGTTAATTTCGCCGTCGGAATCGCAGCTCTGTTCGTCGCAGAGGTTTACCAACAATAAATTATACGCGCACTGCAACGATTTGCCTTCTCTGAATTCTTACCTCCATTATACTTATGACCCGACTCAATCCACGCTCTCCCTGGCGTTCTTGGCTGCCCCGCCTAAGCCCGCCGGTTGGATTGCATGGGCCATTAACCCAAAGGCGGCCGGAATGCTGGGTGCCCAGGCTTTAATTGCCTTTAGGGATTCCGCCGGTGGAATGGTTGTTAAAACCTACAACATCAGCTCATACGGCCCTGCTCAGGAGTCCAAGGTTTGGTTCACTGTGAAGGACTCGACGGCGGAGTACTCCGGAGGCCTTATGAGGCTATTTGCGACGGTGGTTTTGCCGGAGAAGGGTAAAACGTCGCTCAATCAGGTCTGGCAGGTTGGGCCATCGGTTACAAACGGAGTGCCGGATAAGCATGACTTTCAGGCTGCGAATTTGAACGCAAAAGGGACCCTGGACTTGTTGAGTGGGCAGAGCAAAATCAGTGGCTCCTCTTCAAATTTGAAGAAGAAAAATGTAAGATCTTTTTTTCTTTTCATGAAAAAGAAACAATTTTTCCATCGTCTGTATGCTTTTTATGAAGGTGATTGGCATTGGGGGGTGTGTGAAGGGAATAAAGTTTGTAAATTTCCATGTTTATATGCATTATTTGTGCGTTCAAATTTCTGAAATTGAAGAAACTGAGAACAAAAGAATCTTTTTGTTTTCTGAACTGAGATCTAAGATAGCTTATGCTGTGACTAATTAACCATCTTGTACAATAATTAATTATTAGAATTGGGAATTTGTTGGTGATAATTTATAATATGTACATTTAGCGGCGAGATTTGTCAGTATTACAGTTCCTTTACCAATTATTTATCGGTGGATTTTGAATATTGAAGAATGATCTTAGTCTTGGATATCTAAAGTTGGTACTTTTGCTGCAGATTCATGGTATACTGAATGCTGTAAGTTGGGGAATTCTGTTTCCCCTCGGTGCGATCATCGCAAGGTATTTAAGAACAGTTGAGTCTGCAGATCCAGCTTGGTTTTATCTTCACATCTTTTGCCAACTATCTGCCTATACTATCGGAGTTGCCGGCTGGGTGACTGGTCTGAAGCTGGGAAGTGAATCAAAGGGTATTCGATACTCTCTCCATCGTAATATTGGGATTGCACTCTTCTCTTTGGCTACACTGCAGGTAACTTCCTCTGTACTCACTGCCACAACACGCTAGTTAGTTAAGACCCGTGCAGGCACAGTTGGGTTGCGGGCGAAGCGTGAGAAGCTTTGCCCGTGACACATTGTTTAGAAACAGATTATGAAATCACTCCTAGTTTTGCATTGTTGGTTTGTCCTATTAAGAATTGCGAATCGATTGACGTGTTAGACAGTGGTTGGAGTCTTAAAAGGTTGATTAAAGTTTTGAATTCTGTTATCCATGTGCTAGGTTCTTGAAGAATCATATAGTTGTTGAATTCCTTGCTTAACTTTTCTGTTTGTCTTTGGTAGAATCAAAGAGTGAATTAGGGAATAGGGATAGTTCTCTACTATTACACTAGACAGTCGGCTGATATTTTGTCATTACTGTGTCTTTTGCTGCTAGATTTTTGCATTGTTCCTGAGGCCTAAGAAGGAGCACAAGTTAAGATTTTACTGGAACATTTACCACCACGGAGTCGGCTACGCCATTATTGTTCTCGGCGTCGTGAATGTGTTCAAAGGTATAGCCATCTTGAGCCCTGAACATAAGTGGAAGTCTACTTATATTGCTTTGATCATTGTATTGGGAGCCATTGCCCTGTTGTTGGAGGCAATCACCTGGCTTGTGGTGCTGAGGAGGAAGTCCCACAAGTCCACCAAACCATTCGATGGTTAGATCGGCTCACCGGGCAGCATTCATTCACTACTCTTCGTATTTGCGATCCCCTAGCGTAGCTAGGATGGATCTCTTCTGGAATTGGAGTTTTGGGATGAGGCATCAGATTGAAGGACTGCAGAGTTTCAGATGTGAAATGGCTTATTGCTTGTATATTATTTATACGAACGGTATCTGTCGATTGCTGTTGTAAGTAGGTAATATACGCATCGGTTTCTATTTCCGTATGCGTTTTCAGGGTTGTAGGGGTGTAAACGAATCGAGCTTATTGGAATGATGACATTGTTGAGTTGAGTGATTGCAAAGTGTCATGCTTGGAGAGAATACTACTTGTGTTGTTTACGTGCTTGTTTACTCATCATTTTCCCACTTAAAAAGAAGGAAGTCGTTTTCACTTTTGTAGTTTTTTAGTTGCGGTCCCCTTTAAAGATTAACCCCACTCAGCACTATGAAAAGATAACATTTATTTTGTACGGTGATTGATTATGTATGTGGTACTCTTAATTGGAGTACTAACATTGTATTTGTAAAAAGTAACTTTGCGCTGCGCGTTTCTCGGGTGACTGGACGCAGGTTAGCTCTTATTTATTGATTACAAGAACAAAAAAAAGTAAAAATTATAGGTTATATTTAAGAGGAAATATGAAGTCACATGAAAAAATATAAAATTGATAACTGTCATTGAAAGGGGCAAGAAATATTAATTGGGAAAAAAAAATTGAAAACTTTTATTTCCATTCAAAATAATGTGAATTGAAAACTTCTACCCATCGGCCCACTCCGAGTACTTCGGAGTCACATCCAGATATTTCGTCATTCCACGATCAAGAATAGCAAAAGTGTAGGTAGTTAGTTGAAGTCGATCTCAAATTTATAAGCATATCCTTAACTATTCATTAATAAGCCGTGGACGACACGAGTCACGAACTATATTTCTTCGGCTCGTTTGAACCCTTAGCTGATGTGCTCCTTGCTTCTTGGATCGGCGATTAGGCTGGCTGACGGGTTTCATTGCGCCTAAAACTGAGTTGTTAAAAGAAGCAAGCTTGCGCCGAGTGGGTTACGATATGTTAATTACAATATTGGGGAGATTTCAAGGCGACTTATTAAAAGTACTTTAATTGCTGTTATAACATCAAATCAATTACTATAGGTATCCCCCTAGTAAAAGTGTGATAACGCATTGATTGATCCTTTTTTCTTTTTTCCATCAGAAGTTTGGTAGAAGTTCCCCGATGTTGACCGGGTCATCGCGGTCACATTAGTAAGGTCAAGTTTTAAAGCGTATACTTTCCTTTTTAGTAAAAAAGTCTTTTTTTATCGGTCTATAATTAATTAATTATGAGTTTCAAGTTATAACATCTGAAATATCCAATTTGACACTATTTATTTTATGTATATTTTTACTTATTAAGACTAGCTAATTATTGACACATGATTAGAGTAATAAAGATGGAAGGAATAAAAAAAATTGAATGTGAAATCTTTTATTAAAAATAACAAATATCAACAGAATTATTCCAGACAGTGTGATTCTTTCTTTTTTCCCCTTTTCCCCTTAAAAGGCATGTAATAATCCATTTTTCTTCTTCTTCCTTTTAAGCCTGTCACACTTTTTAATTTTTAGTTAGACAAGAAAAATAAATACTCTCTCATTCTTTAAAAGAATCATATTTCAAAAACATACTCCCTCCGTTCCATTAGAAGGGTCCAGTCTGAAAAATATTTTTTGTTCCATTAGAAGGGTTCAGTTTGAGTTTTTTTTTACATCTCCTACCTTTACTAATATTTTTAAGTAAGGATATAAATTGAACAAATAGTGACAAATTAAATATTTTATGTATTGTACTATGACATCTATAATAAGTTGTACCTAAGTAATGATGACCTTTCTAATGGAACGGAGGGAGAATTATTTTGTTCCAATAGAAAAAAAAATTATTTTTAATTTTTTTACTCCTCTTATCCTTACTAATATAAATATGTGTGAAACACAATTAATGCAAACTTAAAAATAAGGATATAAATGGAAGAAATAGTGTTAAATTAATCATTATGTGTATTATTCATATGTGAAAGTTGATTTTTCTAATAGAACAGATGTATCGAGTATTTTATTAAAAGGACAAAAGTGGAAGATTAAAATTTAAAGGAAGATTCGCGGTGCCAACTTTGTGAACAGCTGTTCGATAATAATACTTTTGGTAATTTAATTAACTTTTTAACCCTGATTAGAAACCAGCTTAACCAAATTACTCGTGCTTTTGTTGTCCACTAGCTTTAATAACTCACGCATGTCATAATGATGTCGGAATGACATGTTAATATACAAACCAAAAAAATTGAAAAAATATTAGGAACAAGAATAAACTAGTCCATTCTAAGAAACAATGGGGACGTGACTATGAGTACTATACATACAAACGTAGCGACATGTGGTTAGCTCGCTCCACGAAATCAAATGATGTGTGACTATTTTTCGTTAATAATTATTGTTGAGATTAAGACCACTTGGTTTTAACGTCAATGTTCGATTTGATTTAGATTTCGGAGTATTACCTAAATTGGTCCCTTTTCTTCTTATTAATTTAATTGCACGGGGAGTCTGAGTAGGGCTTATTCTTTTTCATCATTTTGAAAAAGATTTTGAAAACAAATTTTGGAAAATAATTTTATAATGTAAAAAGTGTATTGAAAATATAAAAAGTAGATGCTAAATAGTAAAAAGTTGTATTGGAAATGATGAAATATGATTAAAATATATTAAATTTACTGTTAAAACCAAAACCGTTTTCAAAACAGAACAAAAAGAACAGATATCTTCTACCCAAGTTATGTTGTTAAAATTGCACAAGGCATTTTTTTTTTTTTTTTTTACCATGTTTTAAAAATGAGTTTGACTTTGTTTGGGTTTTGAAACCCAAAACAAAGCCGAAATTATGTTTAGTATAAAAGTTTCCAAACCTTGTTATTGAACATACGTTTTTTAAAACATGAAACTCATCTTTCCTTTAGAACCAACGTCGGCCGGCACCGCCAAACGCTGGTTGCCGAACCACCGCCGGACCTCCAACACTCGCCACCCGTCGGATCTCCACCGCAGCCACCATAGACTCCCGTTCGTCGGACCTCCACCATTGCCGACCTTCATCGCTGGTCGCCAATATCATTTAATTAATGTATTCCTCTATAAATAAATAAAATTTTTGTCACTTTCAATTAAAGACTCAATTATATGAATGATTAGTGATGGATTTGATAACAAATTTATGTTTTAATACTAAAATTTTTCAATGCAGTGACAATTTTATTATTTTACTGTTTAGATTTATATATTTAGATATATAGTATACATTTGATTATATATATATATATATATATATTTTTTTTTTGAACGACCTTTAATATATTTTTACTTTTCAAAGTATTTGCTTTGGTACTTAAACTTTATTTTTTTTTACGAATGTACCTAAACTAATTTAAAGGGACCAAAAATGTACTTTGTTGTTAACTCTCCGTTAGACTTAACGGAATTAACATCACATGCACTTCACATGCCATTTTTGAAGGGCATTTTTGTCCCTTCGTTGTTCATCGTCTTTTTCCTATTTTTCTTTTTTTTTTTCCTTTTTCTTTGTCGCGTCCCTCGACACCGGCTGCCACTTTTCTCCCATCTCCGTCGTCTTCCTCCCTCCCGTCGCAGTCGTCCAAGAAGGTTGCTTTTTTTTTTTTATTCTTTCTTATTTTTGGCCCGAAATTGCATAACTGTTCTGCAATTTTTTGATTGCAGAACCGAAGCTCTACAATTTTTTCATTACAGAACTGAAGTTCTGCAATCGAAATTGCAGAGCTTTTTATTACAGAACCGAAGCTCTGCAATTTCGATTGCAGAACTTCGATTCTGCAATCGAACCTTGTTTCCGTCGTCCTCCTTTCTCCCCATTGTTGTCGTCTTCATCTTCGTCAATAGAACCTTGCAATCGAGCCTTTGATGATTACGTTTGTTTCATTTTCCATTCTCTTTTTGGTTGTTGTTGTTTAACTGTTGATGTTGCTATTTCTGCTCTTTAATTGGATGGAGAAGAGGTTGAAGGTGCCCGGAGGAGAAAGGGTGTAGGAATTTGGGGAGGAAGAGGATAAACAGTGAAAAAGAAGAAAATGAATAATGAATGGACAAAAATACCCCTAAAAAAATGTAATTCCGTCAAAACTAACCGGAGTTAACGGCAACGTGCCTTTTTGACCCCTTTAAATTTGTTTAGGTACATTCGTGCCTAAAAAAAAAGTTTAAGTACCAAAACAGGCACTTTTGAAAAGTAAAGATATATTAAAGTTCGTTCACTATATATATATATATGTGGATGACAATTGATAAACAATGTTTCAATTCTCGTGAATAAACATGGTTCCAATTTTATATGTAAACGCAATGTGTTGAGTGTAAACATGGTTATTGATTTCGACATTTCAATTCATCGTAGCCACCACCTTATCATTCTTCATTATTTTTTTTGTCTTTTTTTTTTGGTCAATTACAATAAGCCTAATGAGGCTGGTCCAATTTACATAATGGACTTTTAAGTGTTGTCAAAATTATCAAATTATGAAGTTTTTAAAATAAAATTTTTTTTAAATGAAGTTTTCAAAAACATATTTTTGAAAATTTAAATACTATATTGATTTCTCAACATTAATTACATTTATTTATATTTATATTTTTCACATTTAAAAATTATTTTTAAAAACATATTTTCACAACTCATCAAAACGAACCTGGCCTAAAAGGACTTTAAATAAATTTGTATCTTCATATATATAATTTAATACACTTTAAAAAGACTAAAAGAATGGAGAGAGTAAACCATAACTACTTAGATTTACTTATACTAATTTCTTTAATTTTTGAAAACAATAGTTTTTTTTTTTTTTGGTATGAATTTTAAATTACAAGACTTAAACTATTCTTTTACTACGCTTCTTTTTTCCTTTCACATTGTGAGTGGATCGTGCAACACGTAATTATAATGTAAAGATAATTTCACCTACATTTAAAGAAAAACCCGGGATCGATGGTTTTGTCAACTGATAATAAAGAGGAGGAGTGAAAAAAAAAAAAAGATTCCCGGAGAATCAAGAGTTCACATTTAAACTTTTCAACCAAATTAAAGCTTTGACTTTCCGCAAATTTTGGTCAACAGTAAAATACTTTAATTTATTTATATTTCTGACTTTACTTGAATCCTAGATCTAACAAGTCAACTTAATTAAGATTATAAATTCCCACGAACTTGTTTTACGGGGGGAGGCTTCCGACTTGATTTTTAAAAAATGAACTTTGTTTTAGATGGAATTTCAACAAAGCAAGACAGTTTAGTGAGCGTTGGAGCTGCTAAAAGCGACAAGATATAGACTTTAGTTTGGTACTCGATCAATCTGTTCTATCTCTCTTCGTCTTAATCAGATAGTTTGTGAAAAAAATAAAAAATTGTCTCGACGTAACTACATAGTAAAACTAATGATGATTAATTAATTATTTGAGTTCTTATATATTTTTAATTTGATAAAAAATTGAACATTTTTTAAACGTAATTCGTCTGTTGAGAAGGAAGGAAGATCATATACGATTTGGTGACAATTTTTCTTTTTGTTTCGTTTTGAAAACGGTTTTGGTTTCAACAGTAAATTTAATATATTTTAATTATATTTTATCATTTTCAATACAACTTTTTACTATTCACCATCTATTTTTCATATTTTTAATACACTTTTTACATTATAAAACTATTTTTCAAAACTTGTTTTCAAAATCGTTTTCAAAACGCCCAAAAAGAACATGCTCAGAATGATTTAAACCTAAAAGTTATTACAAAACGAGAAAAATACAAGTATGCATTATTATTCCAATTCTAATTTAGAAAACATTATTATTGTTATTATTATAACAAAAATATCTTAGTATTCATGTTCATTGAGCAGATGCTGTGTATTTTTTCATTGTTCCTAGTTTAGCGTGAACTTCCCATGGCATGTGCCTCAATCAAAGCTAGGTGACGACCTCCCTCACCTCATACGTAAATTGCACATATGAATAGGATCACTTGATTCACACTTCCCAAACATCTTTAATCATGTCATTACTTACAATGAAAAATTGTCACCAAATCGTTTTTAAAACGAAACAAAAAAAACGAAACATGCAGATTGACTTCCACGATAATTGTTGCTTTTACTGTTTGACACTCATGAGTGTATAAAATAAAAATCATATAATTATTTTTCATACCCAAAACAAAACAAAAGTTACAATTTAAATAGCAAAAACAAAAAAAATACAGGTAATATTGTATCCAAATCACGAACATTGAGGAAATGAAAATAAATAATCTTCCCCTAAGTAACGTATTCCTAATCAATTTATTCGTATTGTCTCAAATTAAATCACAAGAAATCAGTAAAACGCCAATATCCCAACAAGCAAGAAAAACCCGGATGTTGCTAGCGACCACCCACTCTTCCTCCCGGCTCCACTGCCGTTCCCGGCGCTCGGCGGAGTTGCAGTGGTGCTGGGACCAGGACTATGAGCCGGAGAAGCAGAAGGAGCAACGCCCTTGGCAAATTCCACTCGCCCTTTCGCATTCACATTTTCCGGGTTAAACGCATGTACCTCGGCATCCCATTCTTCACCGACGACCCCGCCTGCCAAATCTGGTTCACGCCGGTTATACTCGCCGGAACCGACAGCCTGGCGAAAATCCTCACCACCCCGTCGGAAAACTCGCCCCTCTTCTCCAACACGTCGAACGAGAGCTTCGATTCGACGATGGAGCTGTAAGAGCTGATATTGTATGTCTTCACGAGCACGGAGCCGTTGGAGTCTTTGTAACCCAGGAGCGCCTGAGCTCCGGCCATTCCGGTGCCGGTGGGGTTGAGACCCCAGGCGACCCAACCGTCGGGCTTCGCCGGAGGAGCAATGAAGGCCACGGAGAGGATGGATTTGGCGTGGTCGTAGGACCAGTGGAGGAAGGCTTTGAGCGTTGGCAAGTCGGCGCAGTCGGAGTAGTTGGCGCTGCCGGAGAATTTCTGGGAGGTACATTGGAGGGAAGAAGCGGGTGAGACTAAAAGAAGCAAAGGGACGATGAGGACCAAAAAAGAAGCTGCCATGGCTATGACGGTGGAGAGAAAAAAGGCTGTGGATGATTATTTGTGATTTAATGTGGGGAGTTTGTAGGCATTTTTATACTGAAGGAGAAGCGAGACTGGTTATTTGTGTTGCGAAAATTGTAAAACTGGTCTACAATCTTTACCTATGTTTCAAATGTAGTCCACAATCTTTAGTAAGTATCAAATGTAATCCACAATGTATACGTTTTGTTTCAATTTCAGTCCAAAAGACGGAAATTGGACCAAATTAACGGTCAACGCATTTGACCGTCAGTCAAAGGCTGTTTTGACCTCCTGAAACCACCCCCCAAAGATTGTGGACTACATTTGAAACATGAGTAAAATTTGTAGACTACTATTGATTTTTTTTTCAAATTATTTAAGAATAACACATTTATCTTACTTTTGAATATATTGACAATTTTGATTGCTTTTACTCATTATATGAGGTTCCCAAGTTACAAAAAATTATGTTATAACTGTATTATATTTATCTCAAATTTACATTTTAAAAATTAATTACTCCATTTGTTTCATCAGAAGAGTCCATTTTGAATTTTTTTTTCAATAGAATAGTTAACTTTTAAATTTTTTTACTCTTCATACATTTACTAATATTATAATAATGTGTGGTCCACAATTATTTCATTCTTAATAAGTATATATGTAGAATAAATAGTGTCAAATTAGTTATTTTAGTTGTTGTACCCTAACATTCATAATAAGTACATCATAATATTTTAAAATATTTTACGAACATTTAATAAACTTATAAGAATATTTTTATAAAAATAATTTTAGCTGAGAAATATTTTCTTTATAAAATTTTATAAAATAATAAAATTATTTTATTTCAAAAGTCTCTGAATCAGGTAAAACCGATTGTACTGCTATGAATAGTAAAAATATAAGTTCTAAAGAATATTATAGGGCTGTGTAAATTTTAAATTTTATATATTAATAAAGAATATAAATTTTTATAACAAGCATGTTCTGAGTCCTGCTGCGAACTACGTAGACATCCGGTGAAGCTATCCCTTGTATGTAGGGTAGTGAATCTGGGGTGTCACAAAAATTAAGATGAAAGAATGTTTAAGAAAAATAGAAAATAAGAGTTGGGTAGAAAAATAAAGGAATAAATGAAAGTAGAGAGAGAAAAAAAAAAGAATGACAAAGATAAAAAAGAAAAAGAAAGGGTACAAATTACAAGGATGAATAGAGAAAATTTGAAACCAAAAAAGGTCGAAAAATAAAATAATGTCATAAGTTTGAAAATGAAAAATTATCGAAAACAAGAAACTATTTAATTTCAATAATTTCTCATTTCCTAAATTCTCATTCTCATAATTCTAAAAATTTTCCACCAACAATTTGGAAAAAAAATCAATAGTAGTCCACAATCTTTACCCATGTTTCAAATGTAGTCAACAATCTTTGGGGATGGTTTTAGGAGGTCAAAACCCCCTTTGACTGACGGTCAAATGCGTTGACCGTTAATTTGGTCAAATTTCCGTCTTTTGGATTGAAATTGAAACAAAACGGATACATTGTGGACTACATTTAATACTTATTAAAAATTGTGGACTACATTTGAAACAGGGGTAAAGATTGTGAACTACTTTTGCAATTTTCCCTATTTGTGTTAGGGCCGGGCAAAGTTTCAAATAAATTCTTTTACCTGATTATCATAAGCCCTAATATTACTTTTTAATATATATACATATATATATATATGCCACAAACCCCCTTATGGTTTAAAAAGCTCCCACAAACCCCCCTTAACTTTCGTGAACTATGTAAAGTTGACAAATATTACCAAAATACCCCTAAAATGGCCTTATTGTAGTTGTGAATTATAGTTTAGATGCGGGGATATTTTGGTCATTTTTGTCCACTTTACATAGTTCACGAAAGTTAAGGGGGGTTTGTGGGAGCTTTTTAAACCATAAGGGAGTGATGCATAAGTTTTCAAAACCACATGGAGGTAATTGTGTATTTACCCTATATATATTAATGTTACTGAAAAGGCTAAATTAGCCCTCTCCGTTGCCCCTCAGCCATATCATTGTTTTTTGCTAACATGGCTTCTTTCTACTTCAATGTAGGCGAACACCGCTATTGAAAGTCCCAGATGATGCTAGGAAACACAACCCATAAGCCGTAACTCGTTCACAGACCAAACAAAAACCACGAAAAATCTACCATGAGCCAAAACCCATATGTAAACCAAACAGAAAAATATGTTGACCAACAGCAAACACAATGATGATACCATTAGCACAAAAAAAAAAAAATTCAATTTTTTCAAAAGAAGTTTTGCTTCTCATAAGAAAGACACTAGATTTACTAAACCCATACAATTTGGGTCTTACCAATTAATATTGAATCAAATTTTTGCAAGCTATAATTGAAGAAAAAAAAAAAAAAGGATTAATTAGAGACGAAAGATTCATCAAGTTCTCTCCCTGGTGCCGTTATTGACATCTATTGCATCTTTCTTTTCTTAAACTAATTGGACTCTTAGGCCTGTTCTTTTTGGGCGTTTTGAAAACGATTTTGAAAATAAGTTTTAAAAAATAATTTTATAATGTAAAAAGTGTATTGAAAATATAAAAAGTAGATGCTGAATAGTAAAAAAAATTGTATTGGAAATGATGAAACATGATTAAAATATATTAAATTTACTGTTGAAACCAAAACAGTTTTCAAAACGAAACAAAAAGAACAGGCCCTACATTTTAGAACGATCTTTTTGGTTTCATATTTTTATTTATCAAACTATTTGGTTTATTGGTCGTTTAATCCGACGAAAACTGTTAATATCACTCACGTACCGCTCACACGACTCTGACAACTAAGTGCAAATTTGTCCCAACATCATTTTTAACAATTAGTAATCTTCTTAATTAAGTTGATTTTTCTCATTCAAAACAATGCGTGGGATGGACCTAGCGATCTGGGTGGTTTATGTGCTTTGAGGC
The DNA here is from genome assembly GCA_016801395.1 of Leptodermis oblonga. Lineage (NCBI taxonomy): Eukaryota > Viridiplantae > Streptophyta > Magnoliopsida > Gentianales > Rubiaceae > Leptodermis > Leptodermis oblonga. Next base: position 4,598,128 of record CM028760.1, on the reverse strand, counting down.
AAAAAAAAAATTGATTGTAGAAGTTTTCAGTACAACCTCCAAGTGCAGAAAAACAGAGCGATCCAAGTTCAGCTCTCCAAGTTGTAAAAAAATATATATTGGGACAAATTTGCCTTCGCTCCGTTTGACACTTATAGATGAAAGTTCAAAACCAAAAAGGACAAAAAAAAAAAAAAAAAAAACCACAACTGGCATTTATAATAATTTTTTTTATCATTAACGAGAAAACAAGAGATACAATATAAATAGCCAAAAAAAAACTACATGCAAAACTCATGTAGAAAATTAAAATAAATAATCTCCCTCTAACGTATTCCTAATCAATTATTCGTATTGTATCAAAATCAGATGAAAATGGTAATTAAAACTCTAAAACCCATGAGCCAAAATCCCAACAAGCAAGAAGAAAACGCCAGATATTTCTAACGACCACCCACTCTTCCTCCCGGCTCCACTGCCGGGACCACCTCCGTTCCCGGCGCTCGGCGGAGTATCAGCGGTTCCGGGACCAGGACTAGGCACCGGAGAAGCAGACGGAGAAACGCCCTCCGCAAATTCCACTTTCCCTTTGGCATTCAAATTTTCCGGCTTAAAATCATGTTTATCGGGGATCCCATTGCTCACCGACGGCCCCACCTGCCAAATCTGGTTCACGCCGGACAAACTCACCGGAACCGACAGCCTGGCGAAAATCCTAATCACCCCGTCGGAAAACTCGCCCCTCTTCTCCAACACGTCGAACGAGAGCTTCGATTCCGCGTTCAAACTGTAAGAACTAATGTTGTATGTCTTCACGAGCACGGACCCGTTGGAGTCCTTGTAACCCAGGAGCGCCTGAGTTCCGAGCATTCCGGCGCCGGTGGGGTTGAGACCCCAGGCGACCCAGCCGTCGGGCTTTGCCGGAGGAGCAATGAAGGCCACGGAGAGGATGGATTTGGCGTTGTCGTAGGACCAGTGGAGGAAGGCGTTGAGAGTCGGCAAATCAGCGCAGTCGGAGTAGTTGGCGCTGCCTGAGAATTTCTGGGAGGTACATTGGAGGGAAGAAACCGGTGAGATTGAAATAAGCAAAGGGACGAAGAGGAGGAGGAGAAGCTTTGATGAGGCCATGGCTATAGCTACGACGGTGGAGAGGAAAATTGCAGTGGATGACTATTAGTTTTGATTTAATGGAGGGAGTTTGTAGCCATTTTTATACACAAGGAGAGGAGAAAGACTGGTCCATTGTCTTGGCTCTGATTCGACTGCGTACATGTAACATATTTGCTACAATTAATTAATGATAAAAAAATTATATAAATAAAATAAACGGCAAATTACATTTACCTCCCCAATGTTTGGTCAAATAACACATAAAAATTCAATTTAACAAATGTACAACTACTTATGAATGTTACACTACAAAATTTAAGATAACTAATTCGATGCAATTTGTTTTATTAATGTTCTTAATTTTTTAAGTATAGATTAATTGTTGACCAAATATAATTATATAAGTAAGAATATCGAGTGTAGAAAATTTCGACAAGTTAGTCTTTTTACCCATTTTTTGGTAAATCAGACAAGCTCTCAAAGAAAAACATCAACAGCAACGGTCGTATCAATCGGTGCCGTGGTCTAGTTGTAACTTGTATGGTTTCTCCATAAGACGTTTCTTCACAATTTCGGAGGTAGCATAGTATTATTTAAAATAGTGTAAAAATAGACATCTCAACAAAATCATCACAATTTTTATATGGCAGCTCATGTGGCATGCATTTATTGGTCAATTATGTGATATTAATAATTATTTCATAAAAACGTAGCCAATCAATGCACGCCACGTGAGTTGCTATGCAAAATTGTGATGAATATTTAAAATGTATATCGTTTTATTCTTTAAAATATCATATTACCCACTTATTTAATTTTTTCTTTTCTTCTTATTATCACAGTTCACTCAGCAAGAATGACTTTTATACGTAGGTACAATAATTTCCAACACCACTATGATAATTGATCATATCTCTTTCATAGTGGATAAATTTTAGAATACCTATTGAAGGGACCAGATATTTGTATAAAAATATTTTTGTATTCAAATATAAATACCTATTAATAATTAAAAAAAATTTCTTGCAGGAGCCACACTCTGCTAGCTAGTCTCCAAAAAGTTTAGCCAGTGCAATTTCAAATAAAGTTAAAATAAAGAAAGAATAGTCATAATCATACTCACCAAGGACCACCCAATTTATGAATATAATGAACATTAATGTTGAAAGAGATACTCAATTTATAAATACATAAACACACTTTCAAATTAGATTCACTTACACAAACTTGAGTTTTCAGAGTGAAATCGATGAACAATCACTGTCTTCTTGCACCTGCACACTTAATCCGATCTCAAGGGCAGGGCTTATCAACGATGGGATGGGATGGGATGGTAATTTCACAAACTTCGTAAACAAGTTTTTTTTTTTTTTTGGAGAAATCTCATCCTGATAAATGCACCTAATAAAAAAGGACAAATAACACATATACTGGAAATGAGGATCTGACGGGAAATTATGTGTGGACTGAAAATGGAGAAAAAAACGAAGTACCCATTCCAATGGAGACACAAAGCTAGTCAACTTGCAACAAGTTGTTGATTCACACTTCAAGATCTACTGGTAGATCACGCACAAATGGCGGGGTACTGTGTCCATTTTGTTTTTTTTTTTTTACGTTAAGGGCTTGTTTTTTGACGTTTTAAAATTCGATTTTAAAAAATAATTTTTTACTGTAAAAAATATATTGAAAATGTAATAAGTTATAGTTAATATAAAAAAATTATATTTAAAATAATTATAATATATTAAATTTACTAAACGAAACAACATCCCTAATTTGAAGGTAATTGCTTCAGTCAAAAAAATAAAATAAAATAAGGTTATTGCTTTTTATGGACTCAGACTGAGAGTTAAGGTTTGACTGGGCAAATTTCCTTGGGAATTTAGTTACAACTCTTTTTGGTCAGATTAGGACAAGGAGATGCGTTTTTTTTTTTTTATTTATTCTGAGTTAAAAATGTCGATTTGCTTTCTTATACAAACACAACACACGAACCAAGTGCTGCCGTGCTCGTACGTGGGAGGTGATACCCAAATCACCAAAAGTTAGTCCAAGTCCAACGTATCCATGTTTTGAAAGGAAATATACTGAAATTTATGCAGTTACATTTGATATGTTTCACACAAAGCGAGATAAAATTTTTTGATAGAACAATAATTTGAAGGTTACGGAAATGGAGAAAGATTGAGTTGGCAAGAATCATCTGTTTGGTTGGCGCTTGTACATGCGTGAAAATAGTGTTGAATCACTTAGTCTCTCACAACCCAATATCTTAAATGTCGTAAGACGTATCATTGAGCTAAACCCTACATATTTTGTCTATTTATAACTGTGCAGTATGATTTATGAATTTTTTAACTATTAAACTCACAAACTAAACAATATTTTATTTTATCATTCAATTCCTTCGTTTCTAAAGTCACAATATGAACGTGTTGCTTTATTTTCTAGAGTGGAATTGGAATATATCCACATTCACACGGGCACAGTTACAAAATATTTAAAATTAAACAAGTAAATAATGGGAGGAAAAAGATAGAAAAAAAATTATTTATTCAATATAATATGTTTAATTTTGTAAATAATTAAATGAAATCATTTTAAAATTAAATTATTTCAATTTTAAGTAAAATAATATTATTTTAAAGTTAAATTACGTCGTTTGCCTCGTAACTTGTGAGCGGTGATGAATTCGAGGAGGGGACAGTTCGTTAGGTGGAGAAGCATTCACTCTCCCGACATTTGGGGTCGGTAGGAAGTACTGCGCCAACAAGCGCAATATTGCTAGCGTTTCGCCAACTATTTTGAACGAGGTGCGTTATATATATATATATATATATATATATATATATAGAGAGAGAGATTGTTTTTTTTGTTTCGTTTTGAAAATAATTTTGATTTCAACAGTAAATTTAATATATTTTAATAATATTTCATCATTTTTAATACAATTTTTTACTATTCAACATCTACTTTTTATATTTTTAATACACCTTTTACATTATAAAATTATTTTTCAAAATTTGTTTTCAAAACGCTCAAAAAGAATTTGACCATATATATATTGTTTCTTATAATACTTATTTGTATTTTTTTTAAAAGGCAAATTTTGTACAATTAGTGTTAATTGTGAATTCTCGCTTGGTGCCAAGCTCCGCTGACGTTGGCATTTCCTTCCATCTCCTGCTTTTGGGAATCTCTCCCCTGTATCACTCCGATGTTTAAGTCAGTAATCAAGTAAAACAGTAAATCTTATAGAATTCGCAAGAATTCAATACCTTTTTAATGAGAGAACTGTTAAGTATTTATAGCGGGAAGATGCATGAATTGTGCCAACTGTCATATCGAGGTAGCAACGATGTCGCCCTGAAATCCGACCATGTGTCCCTAATCCATTCTAAGAGGACACATGTCCCCTATGCCACCTGTGTCGCACTGGCATGATCGAATCCAGATAGGCCGCGGCTGAGATCAGCCTTAGTCCAATATCCAACATTAATCATCAAAATTCTCATGGAATTTCTCTAAATTACTAAATGAATTCTAATATTTTACTAATAAATTAGCAAATGAACGCCGTAAGATTTATGTAACGAAACGAACTACTCTCTCCTCCGTTCCATTATAAAAATTTACTTTAAAAAATAATTTTTGTTCAAATAGAAGAGTTAATTTTCAAATTTTTTTACTCCTCATACCCTTATTAATATAATTAGCTCATACTTAATAGAATAAATAGTGTCAAAATAACTATTTTAAGTGTTGTACTTTGACATTTATAATACATTGGTTAAAATTGACACTTCTAATAAAACAGAGGGAATAGAATATTTTATTTATTTTTTTAAAAAATAAAAAGAATATATTAAGATGGAAGATGCAAAGAAAATCACAAGTAAGACCTGGTAAGGGGTTGAGATTCCAGAGTCCATACGAAAAAGTCTTGACGCAGTTTGGTAAGTAAAGGCTGGGCCAGTCCACAAAAGACTTTACGCTAAGCCCATAAAAACAAAACAGGAAAATGGATACCATGGGATTAGTCAATACGTGTTGAATTTAACTTAAGTTGGAGGTTTACAAGTTCAACGAATCACAAATTGGAAACGTACCGTAATTTATGGATTGAATTGGTCACTAACGCCATCATCATCGATTTTTTTCTTAAGGCAAAAAGCAAATTAATTCATTAACGGTACTGGAAATCAACTAAGGTCCACTGTGCTTAATGGTGGGCCACCACATTCTTTGTGCTAACTATTGTCATCATCTAAAAATGCATTAACGATGAGAAAGTATTCATAGTATCCGTTGCACCTCGTGCAATATGAGCTCATAAAATGAAAAGAAATTTATATTTGCATTCAACTATTAGGCTATTAGCTTATTGCACTATTTTTAGAGATGTAGCGGAAGGTTGTGTGGTTTTAGCGGCTAGTGTTTACTTAGATACTAATACCAGTTTTCAGGAGGAAACGACAACCCTATTTTTGGGGTTGCAAGCTTGCATGCATCTGCAAGTTTCATGTGTTACAGGTTGAGATGGATTCTCATACTTTGATTGACTATTTGCACAAGGGAGTATGCATGTTGTGCAAAAAGAATGCGGCATTGTATGAGGTTTTCACTTCCTCCTCTTTAAAGCACTTTTATCGAGAGGCAAATGTGGTGGACGATTTTATGGTCTGGCAGGTCAACTCTCTACTTCTAACCATTGTGTATATCCATCCCACTTTGCCGACCAATGTTTAACAAACCGGATCGGACACTAAACCAGCCAAGCTCAGGGGTCGGGGTTTAACTGGGGTTCAGGGGTCGAACCGGTATAGTTGAACCTATGACGTCATTATGATGTCATAAATATATTTAAAACATTATATCTCATAATTAATATATAATTAATTTTTATAATATTAAAAAGATACACTTTAAGATGGACCATAGTAATATAAATTATCAAACGTCTCATTTATCATATAAGCATGTTTAGCCTAATGGCTAATGAGTTTTTTTATAAGAGTTTATCTCTTCTAGAGGACATGAGTTCGAATCTTGACTGAGTTATAATTAATTTTTATATTTGTTTCAAGTTTTTCATATCCCACTTCGGTTATGGAAAGGAATAAATTCTCATATAAAAGGAGAAGAGATGCAAAACACTTCTAAAAAAGAAAAACCAAAGAAAAGTAAAAAAAGGAAAAAAAACCTCGGTTGGTGCCGGTTAACCTGGTTTCCTTTTTTTTTTTTTTTCTAGTTTGGCCAAAAAAAACCCAATTTTTTCCATTTACCATAATTTAAGGCAAACCAGACCGGACACTGGACCGGTTTCCGGTTAATCCGTTGAACCGGCCGGTCCAATCCAGTTTATTAAACACTGCAGCCGACTATGGCTAAGGGGCTGGTCATTCTCAATGCGCGTAGTTTTTCTTGTGTTAGGGGATGATGTTTTGTACTACTTATATTGTAGATTGTGGAATGCATGCATTTCTTTTTCTTTTTCTTTTTTTTTTCCGAGCAATTTCAAATAAAAGGTCCTAAGACCTTCAGCCATTAGTGCACTTAAAAAAAGAAAAGAAAAGAAAAAGAGATGTAGCGAATAGATAGAATAATTTTTCACTAGCGAGAGACATAGAACTATGTTTAATTTAATACTCCATATGTTTTACTATGAGAGTTCACTTTTACACATGTATAACTTATTATGAATGTCAAAGTAGAACTTCTGAAGTAGCTAATTTGACATCATTTGTTATATTTTTATTCAGATTTTAAGTGTTAGTTAATTATAGATAGTGACCATAACTATATTAGTTAATGGGAGTGAAACAAGTAAGAAATTGAAAGTATATTATTCTAATGGGACATAAAGAGTAATTTACATGGAAACGCAAATTATATAGTTAGGAAGCTTAATTAATCAAAGAATAATGATAGACTTGGCAACATATCATAGCAACTCATGTGACATGTATTCATTGATTATATTTTTATTACTATCACATAATTGGGCACTAAATGCATACCACATAAGTTGCTATGATTTATTGATGAGTTTATCATTACTCTTAATGAAATTCTTTCTGCATGTTTTGTAACTAATTAATTACCCACAAAACAAAACACGCTCTCTACATAATCAATGGTAATGTTGTATTAATGTTTCACGGAGGAGAACAAAATGATGCGGTCAGGCTCATGCATAATCAATTGTAATGCTCATCAACACAATACTTATTTGGTTCAAGAGAGATATACATACTATTGCGGTACTTATGATATACTCCCTCCGTTCCATTAGAAGGTATCAGACCGGTGAACCTGAGTTAGGGACAAAGAAAAGAATTGATCGGAGGGAGGAAGCTGGACAGAGGAGAACGAGAGAATTTTATAAAAGGGGGGAAATTATCCAAATCCTACAAAAGCTACCCTTGCTATTCCATTTCAGAAGTTGTATACTCTAATTGTGTGTGCTTAACAAATATTTAGCTACGGCTCTGCGCAATTACTATTATACCCTTTTTCCTATCTTGCATTCCTGACCGAAGGGTCCACTTTCACCAATGCATTACTTATTATGAGTGACAATGTACAACACCTAAAATAATTTATTTGGCACTATTTATTTTATTTATATCCTTACTTATTAAATATAGGTAATTGTGGACCACACATTAGATTAGTAAGGGTAGGATAAGTAAAAAATTTGAAAGTGGACTCTTATATTAAAACAAATAATATATTTTAAAGTGAACCTTTCTAATGGAACGGAAGGAATACAAATTATGTATTTCAATTTCAAAATATGTGCGTTTTTATGTTTATTTATTATTTTATTTTTAAAATACTGTCTAAAATGGAGTAATGAATATATATTTTTACATTATTAGAGGGTAAGTTGTAAAAGTGAGGAGAATTAAAAGGGTCATAGTGTTATTAAGTATTTATAACCTACAAAAATTATTAGAAAGGGTACCGATTAAATATGTGGCGCAAGTTAATTGGATGTGCTTGACACGTAGATGCATACCCATTTTACCATCCTGGTCCTGCACGCACCCCATCAGAGCCACTTTATATAAAACCATAAACCCTAATTCACACTTCCCATCCTCCTCCGCTCGTTCTTCTCCGAAGTAGCTAACGCAGCTGCGCTCGTAAACTGGTCAGTAATCTTATTTCTTCTCTATTTTTACTTTGTCTTTACTTTTTTTGATGTTCATAAGATCCAGATTAGATGATTTATCGTACTGACAAATTGAACTGCACAATCTATTTATATGCCATGTTGATTTTGAATGTTCGGATTTAATTTCGTGTAATCTTCAAATTTTTCGTCCCCGTTTTGACTGTTAGAGTTGTTTTTCGCGGGATTTGGTTTAGTGGTTTAGAATCTCATGTAATTTCTCTGGTCCATGACGTTCAATTTTGATTTTTGTGTATGAACTACTTTTGCCATTACCCATTAATGCTACTGGTTTTAAATCTCTTGATTCGATAATTTCAATTTTTTTTGCACTTACCGTGAAATTTTTTGCTGCCTACACATTTGATATGTATTTAAGCTTGCTTAAGTTGTGTTTTGGTGATAAATGTGATAACCCCTGCAAGCATGAATCGAACATTTCTCAAATTATAGCCTCTGGCATTCATCTTAACTGGATTTGCTTACTTTTGCAGCAACAATGGCCGTTCCTCTGCTTACCAAGAAGATTGTGAAGAAGCGTGTCAAGCATTTCAAGAGGCCCCAAAGTGACCGGAAGATTTCAGTAAAGGTGCTTCGTGCTCTCTATCTAATCTTTTAGGAAATTGTTTTTTGCAAAAATATACTCATGTTTGTTTTTTGTTTTGTATGAAGTCTCTCCTTTAGGTTGCTATTGTATTGCTTTTGTAACACAGAGCCACCAAAATGAATCCTTTATCCTTGACTTTTCACATTCCCTTGTAAACCATTTGTGTTTAATGGTGCTGGTAACCAGTATCTTACTGTGAACCCTTCTGTTTGAATTTACTTGACGAGTGCAGTTTTGAATTAACTTCAGGCCGAGAAAGTATGCTTGGTTCAATTTTCTTTCCTATTTACAGTCTACATTTTGGCTGCGACTATTCATTTGAATAATCTGATTATGGGATTACTTGAGTTACAGAATTGGAGTATTCAAAGTTAATGGTTCTTTAATTACTTGATATGATACGAATTAGCTTAAGAACCATTTATTACATCTAGCATTTAATGTGTGAGCTAGCTATCATACTTTGGTTGTTGTTCATAGCATATTATCAACTTTGCTACTTCTTGTGTAACTGGATTGCTTGGCCTCTTAGTGCTTGATTTTTGAGCCAAAGTCATCCACTTATATGGTCTTTAATACTTATTCCCTGTGCACTTTAATAGCCATTTTCTTCTGGTTAAGCAGCGACTTACTTTTTCTGCCTTTGTGCATCTAAATTCTTTGGCAGGAAAGCTGGCGTAGGCCCAAGGGTATCGATTCCCGTGTGAGGAGGAAGTTCAAAGGATGCGTGCTGATGCCCAATATTGGTTATGGTTCAGACAAGAAAACTCGCCACTATCTTCCCAACGGATTTAAGAAGTTTGTTGTGCATAATGTCCAAGAACTTGAACTCCTGATGATGCACAACAGGTTCAATACGTTCTTTTGACATAGTAATTGTGCCTTTTGTTGGCAGCTCCTATAATTTAATTCTGAATTCTCCCCGCTAAACCCTTTTCAAAATCTCAGGAATTACTGCGCTGAAATAGCACACAACGTATCAACCAAGAAACGCAAAGACATTGTGGAGCGAGCAGCACAACTAGACGTTGTTGTTACCAACAAGTTGGCCAGGCTGCGAAGCCAGGAGGATGAATGAGGAGGCCTTTGCAACATTTGTTGTCAGGTGTGATAGGACATTTAATTTAGCTATTTCAAGAAGCTTGAGTTGAACTCTCCTGTTAGAAGTTTTCTTTTGGTACTTGTTATTTCTGAGGTGATGGATGAACTCTTTCATATGCTCTCAACATTTACAATATAAGCGTGCTACCAAATTTTGGCTTTCAATATTCTGCTAAAAGTCTGCTTTATCCTTCCCTTCGGCTTTTTTGTTTTGTCTTGTCACATGTTTGCTGATTTACTCGACTCTTTGAAGCTTAGAAAATGAATGAATTTTATCTTTATCTAGAAGCCTGGTGCACCCTGAAAAGAATAAGGGTAGTTCGTTTGTCCATCAATTCGTAGATTGTGTGTAGTTTAACTGTTTAAGGTATAAAAAAAAAACATGGGAAAGCAAAGAATTTGCTGAGGTGTCTCTATTCCCAACTACTCATAAAATTCCAAGAGAGGTAGGGAGGATAAATGTTTTTGTGAAAGATTCTTTTAATTTTAAATTTCCTCGATTGTCAAAATGGTGACTTTTAGGTTTTGGGTGTGCAACTAACAAACAAGGGACATGCCTTACCTTCATCTCTGTGACGTAGGTTTTTGTTTTGGCCATATTTTTATGTATGTATGAACACTTCTTTTGTCACTGTGTATTTTACGAATAAATTTTTTTTTATGTATGTATTATCAAAATGTAATTTTAAATCCCATTTCCGTATTCCATATAAAATAATTATAAATTAATTTTCAAGTTGTATTTTGCGGATTAAAATGATTGTTCTTCCGATTTCTTTTATTAATGAAACAGACGAGAACTTATTTTACACGAGTACTTATATATGTGAGTATCAACTTATTTCACACGAGTACTTATATATGTCAGTATCAGATGGTTAGAGGGGCAGTAAGTGAGATTGATAGTGATTTCATGCCAAACGCAAACACTAATGGACATCACATTTTGTGAATATTATGACAAGTCACAAACCATCATTCATTCATAGATTAGAATGGTTTAAAAGACTGGGTGGAAAATGAATGAAGGAGGGCGAAGGTGGTTGTCCATGTTGTTTTTTATTGTGCTGCCTCCATCTCCCTATGCTCTTACTCCATCTCCCTATGCTCTTATTTATTAGGCTGTCAAAAGTTTACGGTATTATTCTAACATCTAAATTGATCTTACCTGAGATCCTGGTATAATAAACAATGGTATGAGTAATTCTATACCCCTCTATTTATGCCAACAGTCCTATTTGCTTTTTAAAAAAATATTTTTAACCCTTACATCTCACTGTTTGAATTTATTACTCAAAGTTACAAGGCCTTTCTATTTAACGTCCGACACTCCAATCTTTTCATTTGGGTTACAATAAATAAGGTCGAAGGCTTAAAAATCAGCGAAATCACAAATGGCCTTATTTTGTTGGTTTTGCGGATGACATATTTGACCAAGAAATAGTGTTAATCTTTAGATTTTGTGTTTTTTTTTTTTGTAGTGTTCTTGTTGTTTTGTTGTGTTATGTGAACGAAGTCAAAGCTCTATCCGACGATTTTGGTCCTTTGTTAACGTTAGCATACTAACGTTTGATTGAGAAGAGATAAGCTCCAGACAAATTACCAAAGTGCACAAACTCCTATTCATCGTCGACTCAATAAAAAATTACACGTTTAAAAATTGTCTGCCGCCCAAGAAAGCCTTTTCCATTCTTTACTTTACTTTCTTTCTTTTATTGTTTCATTTTATTAAATACAACTCATTTATATAGAGACTAGTAGAACGTTTCTTAAAAAATCAAAACATTTTCTGTTGTTTTAGAGACTACAATGCTCGTTTATATATACTAGAAAACGTCTCATTTCTTGATAATCAAAACGTTGATGCAGAGTCTAAACTAAATTAACGTCTCTACACCACATCGGAAATAATACATCACTGTTGCTTGTTAGACCCAGTAGATTTCAGATTATGAATAATGGTCGCTATACATAAAAGAGTATATTCCTCACTCTATAGTCTCTCATAATACATCCATTGAATAAAATTAATAAATATTTATTAGTAACGAAACCTAAAAAACCAAAAAATTCTCATTTTCCGCCGGGGAAATGTTCAATCCTTCAACACACGCCCCTTTATTATTTTTCGTTTCCGATTTCTTTTTATTCTTGAGCTTTTCCTTTTCGCCGTCGTCGTCTTCCAGCTGAAAAACTTCCAGAACGAAGGACTCCAGGTCAATCTGTAAATTGCCCCGCGACTCCTCCACCGGAGGAATGAACGGCGGCCGTGATACTTCCAAAAGACGGTCCCAGTCGACATTTTCGAAGAACTCGTGCCGCTTGATGTCCTCCACGCAAATCCTGTTCTTCGGGTCCTTTTCCAGTAATTTTTTAATCAAGTCCCTCAGCGGCGTCGGCTCGCCGACCAGCTCCGGCGTCTTCGCCAGAATCCGGTAGTAGGTTTCCTTCCGATCCAACCCCCTGAACGGCGTCGTACCGTAGAGCATTTCGTACAGCATCACCCCCAGGCACCACCAGTCGACGGAGAAATCGTGGCCGTTCCCTGAGATCACCTCCGGAGCTAAGTATTCCTCTGTTCCCACGAATGAGTTTGACTTTTCTACGGAGGCCCAGTCGTCATGAGTTGACGAGTCAGACCCGAATTCCACCGGGTGCACCGAGTCAGATTCGGTTGTTATGCCCGATTTGCAAAACTGTGATAATTGAGAAAATAAACTCTTCTTCTTCTTCCTCCTCCTACTGTTATCCACCGCCCGGGGCTCCGGCGATGACACGGCGGATCGCCGTGTTTCTGGACTTCTTGTTGAGAGTTTGGTGGACAGATCAAAATCGATGAGCATTAAATGGCCGTTCTCTTGGATCATCACATTCTCGGGCTTCAAATCTCTGTAGACTAATCCCATTCCGTGTAAATACTCCAAGGCAAGCACAATCTCAGCCGCGTAAAATCTGTAAAATTCAATGTTTTTTCCCAGAATTTTAGTCTCAGCGATGGTAATTAAATGAATATATAAATGCAAGCCAAATGAATTGAATAAACTGAGATGAATTAATTTACCTGATGATATCATCGGAGAACATCTTCTCTGTTTGCTTCTTTCTGAGCGAATTGAGATCACGGCCAGGACAGTAATTAATAGCGTAACCGACGATTTGGTCAGTTTCCAAAATTCCGCGGAGTTTGGGGAGCAGGGGATGATCAAGTGACGCCAGAACATCTTGTTCAACGCTAATGCTTCTGTATTCGCCGCCGCCGCCGCCGCCGCTGCCAACTATACCATTCCCGGCATTATTAGTCCCTTTCTTATTCCGACTACGGCTTTTCAAGAGAGACGATTTCAGAACCGTTTTCAAAGCAAAATATTCTCCGTCATCAGCCGCCGATCGAACCAAGAACACCACACCCTTAGCACCGCGGCCGAGCGGCGCCACCACGTTCAGATTCTCGAGGTCCAAAGAAGCCACTTGATTATTATACCGATTATTCAGGCTCAGGCGGTGGCCGTCTCCACTGCTCATTCTTCTTTAAAACCGCTGTTGTGTATAGAAATTTCAGCTCTCTAAAACTGTGAATTTGAAGGTCGGAGATTTTTTCCGCTTGGGGGGTGGGTGTGGCGCGGGTGGAAGCTGGCGTTTGTTGTACGATGGGGAAGAAAGTATATTTTGAGAATATATATATATATAGTACGCCTACCGAGAGGCAGGAGGAAGTGGGTTGGGTGGGGGATGTCTCCCATTTTAGCTTGCTGGGGAAGGATGTGGACTTCTGGGAGATTTCCTATTACTAAATTAGGGCGAATCACATTTCGTCTGTTTGTTAAAATTACAAATCAGTCTTTGTTTTCTTTTTCTTTTGGGGTCAAATTAAGCTCAACTTTAAAATGTTTAAATTATAACAATTTATTAAATAATTGCGTATAAAATTATGTTTTATTATTATTATTATTTTATTATTATTATTATTATTATTTTAAATAAAATTAAAAAAATTTCATTAATAGTGTAACGATTAACAATAGAATATCAATAAACAGTTAATACAACTGATTACAAAAAATTTTATCTGATTTTTATTAGATTTGAATGACCACGCCAGTATATCTCGTCTACTAAACTGTAAATTTATACCTAATATAAATTTAAACATAGTAGAATTATAAAAGTGATAAATCTCGTGCCGACGGATACGGATCTGTCACTAATTACTAACGAAAGCTTCACAGCTAAATCTTCAACCAAATTTTTATACACCATAATCATGAATGGAATCATAACGAAGGGCTTGTATACCATAGCTATGATGAATAGAATTACTAACAAATAGCTCGTTTTTAATCTTAATATCAAATTAGAAGAACAAGATCAGAAGAGAAATATGAGGTATATGCTTACGTCAAAATTAAATTAATACGACTTCTTGTGCAGGGGGGAAACTATCAAACCCGTGCGGTTGTTTTTTGCTGCGGTCAGCAAGGACGCAGTCAATTTTACGTATTCTGCTGTTTTATTTTATTAATTATTCCTTTTGTCTCATTAAAAATCCTATTTTTATACGAAAAAGACTTTTATATATTCCTAACGAAAATTATGTTTTGTGTTCACTCAAATTTATAATACTTTAATTAAAGCTCATAATAATTTTGCCTTTTCAAATGGAAAAAATTGTAGTTTTGCTTTATAATCAGTACTTGTGGTTATTATTATTTTTTAAAAAATTAACACATTTGTCTTCAATGTTGGTAATTACGGAAATTTTTAGTTCCAACTGTATTAATAAAAAATTACTCAAAATGAAATGAGGGGAGTGAAATTTTGGCATAAATATATAATTTTTTATTAAAAAAAAAAGAGAGAGTGAGAGACTAAAGTGTAATAATAAAATTTCCCCTTTTCAAAATCCGACTGTCTTGTGATGGAAGAAATATAAATAGTAAAGCACATGAAAAATTCAAAAATAAAAAATCATGTACTCTCACCCAAATATTTTAGGTAATAATAACAGTTTTTATTCGCAATATTATTATTTGCGGGTCGACCAATATGTATTTTACACCGTAAAGTAATTAAGAGAGAGAGGGTAATTAGCGCATTTAATGTACCACGTATAATGGTATAGTCATATGCATCCAGAGAATGAGGTACTACTTTAGCGAAAAAAGTAATGTACATGTAACCATGTTTATCTTTAGGTTATAGTGTTGGGCCTGTTCTTTTTGAACGTTTTGAAAACGGTTTTGAAAATAAGTTTTGAAAAATAGTTTTATAATGTAAAAAGTGTATTGAAAATGTAAAAAGTAGATGCTGAATAGTAAAAAATTGTATTGGAAATGATGAAATATGATTAAAATATATTAAATTTATTGTTGAAACCAAAACCGTTTTCAAAACGAAACAAAAAGAACAGGCCCGTTATTTTTATGGATACAATGAATACATCCTAAGCCTAGTTTGGTATCGAGATTTGGGTTCAAACTTTGGTTTGAATTCTAATTTTAAAATATTAAAATTGTATTAGGATTATAAAAACGTGTATTAGAAATATAAAAATATAAAAAGTGCTTATTATAAATGATGAAAAACTATTATAAAATGCAAAATGACATTAATGTAAATAATAATAATAATAAATAATTGACATTTATGGTATTACCTCAAAAAAAAAAAAAAACAATTGTCACTTTCTAATAAATTTTTATTATCTCATTGAGGGCCTGTTCTTTAATTTTTTATTTTGGTATCAATTTTGGTCTCAACAGTAAATTTAATATATTATAATCAATTTTTATCATTTTCAATACAATTTTTTACTATTTAACTATACATTTTTATATTTTTAATATACTTTTTATATTATAAAATTATTTTTTCTAAACCAAAACTCAACCCAACAAAAAAGAACATGCCCTGAGTCTTTGTAGCGGACTAGCTCGAGAGTCCAGTTCTAGAAGCATAATCAAAATTGACTAACGCATAAATGCGGTGGTTTCAGATTGGAGAATATGCTTTTCTTTATTTAGAGAGTTGCTGACCACAGGATTTATGATTTCTCAATGCTCCCTCCCGTACTGGATCCCTACCTCATTAACTATTCACGTGACAATTATTTATTTTATTTCCACTTTCTAAACATAAAACCTTAATGAATTCAGAGAATTTGCTTCGTTAAAACCTAACACAAGTAACTCAGGCTAACTGGAAAGTACGTACAAACTACAAACATTACAAGAAGAAGCAAGAACACACATGAGGAAGGCGTATAAAAGAGCACATCCCGTTGAATAAGATTTTTGTCTATTCTACTCATGTCTTTTTCGTCTACCATCTCATAATGGAATGCGAGACTCACATATCACATTATGAGACTCACTTTCCTGTTATGAAAGGGTATACAGAGAAAACACAGAAAATTTCATGAGTAGCTTCGTGATATATCTCATGACATGTAAGTCATTGGGTTTGGTATCTATAATAAATTTAATCTATTATAATATTTTTCATCATTTTTATTACAATTTATTACTGTTTAAATACACTTTTTAAAAAAATATTTACAATATACTTTTTACATTAAAAAGTTATTTTCTCTAAACAATGTCAAAAAGAAAATTGTATTAGCTATAATTATTTTATTTTTTCCGGCCGCCGGAGTGGATCGGAACTGCAAGTTTGTGGGGTGCATTTTTCTCTTTTGGACTACAGCAAATTTGCCTGCCGTTAACAGCTTTCATTCTAGTTTGTAGACAATAACATGTGGACTCATTATTAGCTTTTAATTGTTGGTTATTAGCGTATTACCGCTAAAGCGACGACGTTTTGACATCACAAGTTGTCAATATATATGATAAAGAAATTTTTAGGTGTTTTTTGTATAATGAATGATGCGGCATTCACATTAGGGGCGAGCAAAAACAAAAACTGATCCGAATCTGCTCCAAATTGATCTGAATCTGAAACTTCGGATCAGTTTCGGATTTTAATCCGAGGGCACGGTTTCGGATCGGTTTTGATTCGAAATCCGTGGTTCTCTTTGTTTTTTTTTTACTTTTATAAATCTTTTTTAATTTTTGGTTTTTTTTTGTGAATTTTTGCTTTGGATTATCCGAAACCGAACGTTATCAAAAAGAAAAAATCCGATCCGATGATCAACGGTTGAGATAGTTTTTGGATTATTTTGCTCACCTCTATTTCACATGACAACAAATTATTAGGTACTCAAAGTTAAAGTTGTCAAATAGTAACTTTCATGTGATGCTACATAATTCTTTCAATTTTTTTCATGAATATTTTCTCTCAGCCAAATCATTTCCCTTCATAATATTACATATTAAATACATTTATTTGGTATCACACTACTCTGAATAATCTCTTCATTAGGTTCGTTAACTTTCCATGCAACCACACTCAACATTGACGAAAATCGAGCAGTGGTCCAGTATCCGGTCACAAGCAAAATCATCACAAAAGTCACGAATTCAAACTTAACCATGAGTAAAATAAAGAAAATTTACGTGTAAAACTTACAAAAGACCGTAATATAAATATTTTATAAAAAAACACACAGACATCAAGGGATGTGACAAATGGCAGCCATGTAAGGGTAGTGAACAAGTTTGCATGTTACTCATTTGAATATCTAGCCTGCCACATGAATTACTGTCACTATTATTATTCATTACTTAGGGGATGAGGTTTTAATTTTTATTTTGATTTCAACAGTAAATTTAATATATTATAATTAATTTTTATCATTTTTAATATAATTTTTTACTATTAAATTATATTTTTTTACATTTTTAATAAACTATTTATATTATAAAACTATTTTCCAAAAACTAATTTTCAAAATTGTTTTCAAACCCATGAAAAATAACATACCCTAATTATATTATTGGAAAAATTGCAAAAGTAGTCCACAATCTTTACTCCTGTTTCAAATGTAGTCCACAATCTTTAGTAAGTTTCAAATGCAGTCCACAATGTATCTGTTTTGTTTCAATTTCAGTCCAAAAGACGGAAATTGGACCAAATTAATGGTCAACGAGTTTGACTGTTAGTCAAAAGTGGTTTTGACCTCTTAAAACCACCCCCAAAGATTGTGGACTACATTTAAAATATGGGTAAAAATTGTGGACTACTAGTGATTTTTTTTTTCCATATTATTCAAGAATAACACATTTCTCTTACTTTTGAAGATATTGGCAATTTTGATTCCTTTTACTTATTATAGGAGCTTCCAAAGTCACAAAAAATTATGTTACAATTGTATTATATTCATCTCAAGTTTGCATTTTTAAAAATTAATCACTCCCTCTATTCCATCAGAAAAATCCATTTTGAAAATTATTTCTTGTTCCAATAGAATAGTCAACTTTTACATTTTTTTACTCTTCATACCCTTACTAATATAATAATGTGTGGTCCACAATTATCTCATACTTAATAAGTATTTGTGTGGAATAAATGATGTCAAATTAGTTATTTTAGTTGTTGTATCCTAACATTCATAATAAGTATATTTAATAAACTTATAAGAGTATTTTTATAAAAAGAATTTTAGTTGAGAAATATTTTCTTTAGAAAATTTTATAAAATCATAAAATTATTTTATTTCAAAAGTCCCGAATCGGGTAGAACCGATTGCACTGCTATAAATAATAAAAATATAAGTTTTAAAGAATATTATAGGGCTGTGTAAGTTTTAAATTTTATATATTAATAAAGAATATAATTTTTTATGATAAGCATGTTCTGAGTCCTGGTGCGAACTAGGTAGACATCCTGTGAAGCTACCCCTTGTATGCGATGTAGTGAATCTAGGGTGTCACATAAATTAAGGTGAAAAAAGTTTAAGAAAAATAGAAAATAAGATTTGGGTCAAAAAAATAAAGCAATAAATGAGAGAGAGAGAGAGAGAGAGAGAGAGAGAGAGAGAGAGAGAGAGAGAGAGAGAGAGAGAGGAGAGAGAGAGAGAGAGAGAGAGAGAGAAAACAAGAATGACAAAGATATTTTAAAAAAAAAGGGACAAATTACAAGGATGAATAGAGAAAAACTGAAACAAAAAAGGTAGAAAAATAAAATAATGTCATAAGTTTGAAAATCGAAAATTATCGAAAACAAGAAGCTATTTAATTTCAATAATTTATCATTTCCTAAATTCTCATTCTCATAATTCTAAAAATTTCCCACCAACAATTTCGAAAAAAAATCAATAGTAGTTCACAATCTTTACCCATATTTCAAATGTAGTCCACAATCTTTGAGGGTGATTTCAGGAGGTCAAAAACGCTTTTGACTAACGGTCAAATTCGTTGACCGTTAATTTGGTCCAATTTTCGTCTTTTGGACTGAAACTGAAACAAAACGGATACATTGTGGACTACATTTGATACTTACTAAAGATTATGGACTATATTTGAAATGTAAGTAAAGATTGTTGACTACTTTTACAATTTTTCCTTATATTATTATCCAAATTGACTATATCCCTTATTTGCTCCATTAGTAAATTTGAATAAGGGAAATGAGGCTACTGTAGTGGGCTGGCCCATATAGGGGCGGTGCCAACCGATCTATTCGCCACACTGTTGGGAGTGTGGTCCATCGAAAATAAGAAGTTTTTTTGAAATGTGTTTCGAAATATGTTTTAAGATATATTTTGACATATTATTTGGTATATCTCTTAAGAGGTATTTTTAAAATATGTTTTGAGATATTGTATGACATTGCAAAATTTTCATTCCTTCATCTTGAAATCGTTTTTCTATCATATTATTACTGATACTCGGAATCGTACTACATAATTATTGTTCACAAGTTTCTTTTCTTTTAATTTTAAAAACACATCAATTATGCATTTAAATTAGAGTGAACGGCTAAAAGGTCAGTATACTTTACCTTAGTTCACCATTATTCCACTATACTTTTTTTTAGCCCAAAAGATCACTATTCTTTAAGAAATACGTCTGTTATATCATCGGAGCTAATAGAACCTGACTTTTTCCAAGGGTAATTTTGTCTAAATGATAAAGAAAAAAAAAAAAAACTAAAAACCCTCTTCTTCCTCCTCCTTCAGTAGCAGCCCGTGTTGATCAAAAAAAGAAAAACACAACAGCAGCACCTCCCCCACCACTCTCGCTGCCCCCCTCCCTCCCTCCCCGTCCTTCTTCACAGCCCCTCTTTATCCGAAAAAAAGGAAAAAGCAGTGCTTCCTTCTCCTCTTTCTTCAACAGCAGCCTTTGTTTATCGAAAAAAAAAAAACACACAAAACAACAGCAACTCCTCCCCCACTCTCGCTGCCCCATCCATCCCCAACCTCCCAGTCCCTCCCTCCACCTCCTTCAATAGCAGCCCAGCTTAATCTAAAAAATGAAAAATAAAAAATAAAGCAGCGCCTCCCCCTTCCCCACTCTCACTGTCTCCTCCATCCTCTCTTCAACTTTTATTTATTTATGATAATCTCTCCTCTCAAAAACTCCATATCAATTTCCTCTCAGATGATCACTATGCTACTACACAACAAAAAATGACAGTAATGGTGATGAGCGAAAGACTGAATTCCAAACTTCATCTCCTTTTAAAAGTAATTTCAAAACATCTCCGTCAATCCTGCAGTGACAGTTTGAAGCTTGGAATAAACCTTTTTAGAGTAGGTGAAACCAAAATTTGATTACACAATGAATCCTTGCAACGTCAATATTCGAAAAAAAGAACCCAATATATGAATCTTCGTATCCGCAATAACAATCCTCGTTTTCGTCGAATTCTCAATCGCAAACTTCGTACGAATGTCGACTTTCATCTGATCAAATACGGGTGCAGTAGATGTTCATCCAGGATTCGTCTAAGGCATGTAGCAGTGAGGTGGGACGGAGATTTTGCGGAACTGGACTTCGCCGGAAAATATCTCGTGCGCCTTTAAATTTGGGTTTAGCGGTATTGAATCGGTTAGGATTTTCATTTGCATGGGCCTTTGAAGGTAATTGAATTTGGGATGTGATTTCTAATGAGGATAAGGAGGAAGTACAGGTGACGAAGATGATGGAGAAAAGAGAAAGAAGAAAAGGGGTCAATGAAGAAGAAGAAGTGGAGGAATTGCCCTTCATAATTAACATGTAAAATGCACCTGTCTATGCTGACGTTTGAGTTAACGGGTCTCTTAGGGCAGCTCCAATGCATGCACCTTTCCTCCATTTTGGTGCAAAAATTGCCCCAAATCCATCAAACCCATACCCCAATTCCTTCACCAAATCGGTGCTGATGAATAGTGTTGCCCCAACTTAGTGCTGCACTATTCATCAGCACCTACTACTATTCACTGTTTTTTTTTTTTTTTTTTCTCTTTTTGAGCTAATAGTTTTTATTTTTTTTATGTTATCCTACTTAAATTAATAATAAAATTGATTTTTCGACGCATGCTAAGTTTGAAATTTATTTTTCTTGCAATTATGTATTGGAAACAATTTACTACTTAAAATGCAATGTGAAATGGGTTCTCTTTTTTTTTTTTTTTTTTCCCCCTAAATTCCGAATAGAGTAGTTGAAGTGAAGTAAAATTAGATGCAAACACAAAATGGAAGCATGGTTATTTTATGGTTAAAATATTTATATATTTTAGCCATAATAAATAAAATGTTTGTTGTTGGTATAAAAATAAAAGAGTGAACAGCCACAAATATACTTATACTTTTCATTTGTGTCCGTTTTTATATATATACTTTTGTTGTAGCCAGAAATGTACCTAAATTAATTTAAAGAGACCAAAAATGTACTGAGCCATTAGGATTTAATGGGACTGATGGAACTTCTTGCTTGTGCCTCTCATGTGCCTAATTTAAAGGGCACTTTTGTCATTTCATTAAAAAACCAAGAGTGAAGTGCATTTCCAACTTATTTTTAAACTGCCCTAACTTATTTTTTAAAAAGAATTAAATAAAAAAAATTAAATATTAAACTATCTTAAATTAAAAATATTATAATTTAAAGCACAAATATTTATATTAAAACATAAATATATCATTAACATTAAGAACAATTACTATTTTAGTAATATTATTATATTGTAAAATTATTGGGAGATAACAAGCAAAATAACGTTACTTTGCTTGCTTACTTTGCTTGTTATCTAGGAGTATTTAATTGGTTATAATTTTATATTATTCTTATCTATTTAATTTTTTCTAATAAATTATGTAACAAAATTAACTAGTGAATATAATGTTTATATAGTTGTTATTAATTTTATGATAAAGCACATAAAAATAAATTAATAGTATTTAAATATAATATTTATCGTTAATTAAAATATGTAATAATATAAATGTGTATGTTGAAAATTAAATTGATTTAAAAAAATTAATATGAGGGGTTTAGGAGAATATTACTTTCGGTGCAAAATTTGGTGTGAATGGATTGGAATATGAATAGTAGTTGGTGCAATTTATACACCAAATTGGTGAAAGATTTTGCACCAATTTGGTGCATTGCATTGGAGATGCTCTTAGCTCCGGTGACATAACGGACGCATTTCAGAAAGTATAATAACATTCTGGGCTAAAAAAAATGTATAGTGATATAATGGTGAACTAAGACAAACTATGGTGACCTTTTCGGATTCTTTAAATTACTAACATCATTCGTGATGATACGAACTTGAGATTTTTTTCTCCTATGTTTATTATTTATTTGTGAACCTTAATTGATTAATACCGATACTCGTGAATAGTACCACATAATTACTGTTCATGAGTGTAGTTTTTTATTTATTTTTTATTTTTTAAACACATCAAAGATACTTTTAAATTCCTAATATCGTTGGTGATTATATGAATTTGAGATTTTTTTTTTCCTTCTAGGTTAATTATTTATTTCTAAATCTGAATTGATTAAACCGATACTCGTTAATAATACCACATAATTACTGATCATGAGTATCGATTTATTTATAAACACAGTAAAGATAATTTGAAATTACTAACATCATTGGTCATTATACGAATTTGAAATTTTTTTCCTTCTAGGTTAATTATTTATTTCTAAACCTGAATTAATTAATTCCGATACTAGTGAATAGTACAACATTTAGTGTTCCCTATATATATATATATATATATATATATATTAAAACACTACAATTTTTGGTGGAAAGACTATGGAGTTCAGTAGCAGAGATTTTTGGGTTGGTTCAAAAAGGAGTTTTTTGGCCATTTTACGGAAAATCCATGCCAAACACATCTCAAGAATTATTTTGAAATGAGATAAAAATAAGATGTGTTAGAAACGGTTTTTGTTTTCGGGCCCACCAAAATGAGCCCAAAAACACCTTCCAAAAGGTCCTCCAAACAGAGGGTAGTGTTTGCATTTTCACCAAAAACTCAATGGAAATAAATACTCCAATCCACGTAAGTGGTACCTCCTCTCATGGTATTTAGGTTCCGTTCTTTTTTGATCGAATTGAGAAATTTTTGTTTTAGGAAAAGAAATTTTTTTGGAAGAAATTTCCTTTCCAAACTTGTGTAGAAAAGAGAAGAAAAAAAATGTAATGATTATATTATTTTTTGAATTTATGTGAGTAACGATTTTGAGGAAATTTTAAAATTTGAAATTTGAATTTAGAAAAAATGATGTTGTTCTTTTATGTAATATTTTCAATGAAAAAAGTGGTGATTTTCCTGTAATGGAATGAAAAATAACAGAACCTATTTTTGGTAGTGAGAGGTCTCGGGCTCAAATTATGGCGGCTCCCAGGGTGTAACGATACTATTTATAGGTACAAGCAGGGGTGATAACGAGCCGAGCTTTGACGTGTTCATTTATTGTTCATTTATTTATCGAGGTTAAAATCTTGTTCATGTTCGTTTATTTATTAATCGAGCCGAGCCGAGCCGAGCTTTGACGTATTCATTTATTGTTCATTTATTTATCGAGTTTAAAATCTTGTTCGTGTTCGTTTATTTATTAATCGAGTCGAGCCGAGCTTGTTTATGTTCGTTCTCAGCCCTAAGTGTCATACTCATCTATTTATAAGGAATTTTCCTTCCAAATCTTCTCTCATTTCCGATGTGGGATTTGGTGAAATTCACCTCAAAATTGTGAAATAAAATAAATTTGGTCTTGTGAAGAATCAAACCCTAATTCCCTTGTTTCTCCTTTTGATGTCTTACCACTACACCAAATTTATTTTCATGTGTTATGTATGAATGATAAATTATATATGTATTTTATCCTTCTTACAAATTATTTTTTCTTATCGAGCTGTTCACGAACGTAATCGAGCCGAGCTCCCTTTTGTTCATTTATTGTTCGTTTATTAATCGAGCCTAAAATTTTGTTCGTGTTCGTTTATTAATAAATAAACGATCTCGAACCGAGCTTTTAACGAGTCGATCCCGAGTTTGTTCGTGAATGTTCGTGTTCGTTCTCAGCCCTAGGTACAAGCAGATGAAATATATTATTTAAAAAAATGTATAATGAAGTCTAGAAACTAGATAGGGGCATGATATTTGCAGCGACATTTTTTTGTGAAAAGATCGAAATACACCAAACACTTAAAAAAAGAAAAAAAAAAAACCAAGATTCCGGCGACACTTTTGGCAAAAAGTGTCGCCGGTCGCAAAAGTGTCGCCGGTCGGGCAATACGAAAGTGGTTACTTCAAATAAGGAAGTGGGGTTTTTGGCCCCGGCGACACTCTGGGCGAAAGTGTCGCCGGACTTTTGGCCAAAAGTGCCGCCGGCGACACTCCCCCCCCCCCCCCCCCCCCAACACTTTCTTATTTGCAGTAATCACCGGACAGATCTTTCCCATTTCGGTAAAAAAGTTCACAATTTTGACAAAACTACTAATAAATTCGAACATAATACAACTAAAATAATTAATAAAACTTTTTTTAAAATTCTTTTTCCCCAAGAGCATTTCAGTCTTTTCACAAGAAAATGTCACTGCAAATATCGAAACCGTCGCTGCAAATATCAAATCCGACTAAAATAATTTTTAGTCAACGGGCGTCAATGATTTAGTACTAAGTAAAATCTTATGCTCCTTATTTCTCATTAAAATTTTTTAAAACTTTGTAATATTATAAATTACTTAATAAGAGATTTTCTTAATATGCACTTTATTGAGTCTCTAATTTAATTTCAGAAAAACTACAACTTCGTTAAGTAATCGTTCCATTCTTAAACTTGTCATTTAGTTTAACCCATTACTAATGTCACTATATACATACGTAATTGCATAAACCAGACAAAATTACAGTGACTTTTTAAATTTTATTTGTGTTTATGAAAAATCATATATTTAAATAATAATAATAATAATAAATATAATTGGAGGTAGCTCTTATCTCGTATCTAATCCCGACAATAGGAAAATCAATACGATGCAAATCCTTGGTTCTCCGCGCCACACCGGTCACAACAGTCTGCATCTGTGTGCTTGTTTTTGTTGGAGACAAACCTCAACCAACCAAACCCACTCACTGCTTCAATAATTTCTCATTGCAGCTTCTTCTCTGCTAGGGTTAAGGAAATTCCTACACTCCGTTGGGTTTGTTTTGGTTGATTTTGCTTGAATTCATGGAGGCCTGTGCCCGGCGACGTCTTGCCCTTCTTTCTTCCCACATTCGCGCCACCCGGCTTCCGGAATCTGCGCAATCCCAGTTCGTTTCTGCTTCCGGTTGCGTTTCTTCCGAGCCTCGGGAGAACCAGGAAGAACCCGATTGTGTTTTTTGTAAGATCATTCGAGGCCAAGCCCCTGCTCTGAAGGTACTGCTCCGGTCCTGTTTTTGTTAGCTTTTTATTGGGATTTGCACTAATTTTCCGATGGATTAATTGTGTTTCGTATACAGTATATTTTTCGCGGTTGGATATGTAAAGGGTTTGATTGTTTATTCGTTTAGACTAATTAAATTCAAGTTAAGATATCTCTAAATGGTGACTAAACTGTATTTTTTGCCCCCTACTTCTTGCCGTAACTTCATTATTATTGTCGGAGGTGCTATATTATATACTTTGGTTGGATTATCTGGAGGGTTGCCTTTCTTGGTAGAATTGAAGCTGCTAATACTTCCTTGGTGTTTTTCCATTGTTTTTGTTATATTTTCGTATAACCTATGCCAGAAAATAGAAGAGGAAATTTATTGTTCTTGATGCCCTGTATCTTCATTTCCACATTTCTACTGCGTTTTGGTTCTTCTGAATTTCAGGTGAGTTATAAGTTATACTAATTCTCATTTCCGAGTTCCAAATTTTTAGTCGATCCTAAGTTACCTGCTACCACTTTCTTATTTATGAGTGTGATCAGATGTCATCAGTTTTATAAGTATTTGATTACTTCAAGAATTTCATGAACTCCATCCTTCATATTTGGTGTTTTTTTTCTTCTGTTTCCCTGGTTCTTTTACCATATTTATACTGGGAGCGAAAGATATTGCTATAATCAATAGAATAATGACTGCCAAAGAACCAGAAGCTTTAATCTTAGTAATCTAATATCGTCCTGTCTCTTGGAATTGATTCATTCACAGATTTATGAAGATGATGTATGCCTCTGCATTTTGGATGTAAATCCTCTGAGCCAGGGGTAAGGAAGGTATTCATGGGTAAGATGGGTTTTGTTTTTCTTTAGTGTGTAAGACTCATCATGGCTTAAGTGTTTTCATGAGATTTTCTTCGGAAAACATAGTGGCCAAACATTATAACAATAAACATTAGGTTTCGTAATCTTCCATCTTTTCTGTTTGAAATTAAGAAAAAAAAAAAAAAAAAACCAAAGTCAGTTTATGAAGTGATACATTGGAGTTCCTTGCATGAGAAACTATTTTTAACTTTTGCCTTTCTCATCAAAGTAGTTAGTAAAATATGCTTTTACCTTTACTTTTGGACCTTTTGGTTGCTGAGAACATTTGTTCTGTTCATGCCGTGGTTCTTGTATGAACTTTGCATCTACCACCAGGCAAATTATTGCAATCTTTCATTCCATTTGGATTTGACTTGAAGAATATTGTGAAGCACCATTAGATGATAAATAACTTTGGGAGAACTGAAGTTGTAAATTGATATCCTCACTGGTTGATGCAAATATCAGATCATTTTCCAATGGGCCCTAGATCATAGAGTTGATTCAAAGGTTTTCTACGCTAGCATGTTTTTTTTGGGTGGTATACCTTATGTTCTATTTTATCTTTTCATCTTGGTTTTCCAGGCACTCTCTCATCATTCCAAAACAACATTTTTCTTCTTTGGAGGCAACTCCTCCATCAGTAAGTTACCCTTGTAATATTCTATGATTTTCTGCTAGTTTGCATCCAACTATTGGAACTTCAGGATGTTGAATTGATTGCATGGTTTAATTGAAAGGTAATTTCATGCAGGTTGTTGCTGCTATGTGTTCTAAAGTACCTTTAATTAGCAAAGCGGTCAAAAAAGCTACTGGTTGTGGTATGTATATCTTTATA
Source organism: Leptodermis oblonga (assembly GCA_016801395.1). NCBI lineage: Eukaryota > Viridiplantae > Streptophyta > Magnoliopsida > Gentianales > Rubiaceae > Leptodermis > Leptodermis oblonga. The sequence goes on along the minus strand of CM028760.1, from coordinate 4,570,695 downwards.
GTCTTCTTGGAGAGAGACAGTGATTTCTGATATTATCAATTTTCAAGTTGCTAGGGGTCTCCAACTCGAAGTACAATGCTCTCTTTAGTGTTACTGACGGATGGTTTTTCTTGTAGATTCATTCAATTTGTTGGTTAACAATGGTGCTGCTGCTGGCCAAGTCATATTTCATGTAAGAGTGGTGGATCGTTTCTGAACCAAATACTCAGTGAACATTGAATTTTTTGACAAACTGTACGATGATGCATGAGGAAAAATGAAGTTTTATGATTCTGTTAACGGTGTACTTTCTGCTTGTAAATGCAGACTCACATTCATATAATCCCTCGCAGGGAAAGCGACTGCTTGTGGGCTTCTGAGGTAGGTCTCTCTCCCTTGTCTTTTTCTGTTGTTTTATGCGGTCTTTTGGAAAATGATTGTTTAGATATGATGATGATCATCGATAGAGCTTGCGAAGGCGGAAATTGAAGTTAGATCAGGAAGCCGCGCGACTTGCGCGTAGCATCAAGGAAAGGTTACAGTCGCTGGACGATTTTGAGGATACGAAGAATCAAGGATCATCCAGTGTGATTGGGACCTAAAACTGAAACTGAGAAGGATCATCTTCAGATGTTGAAAGTTTCTGATAGTTGTTAGTTTGGTTGTTCTTAGAGTACATGAAGGGGGTTTATGTGCAGTAATAGGAATTACATGCAATGGTGTAATTTGTGAGGGAGGAGAATGATGTCTGTTTTAGCCTTGTCTGTTCTGCCGAATTTTGTTTCTTCTTCGCTGCTTTTTAACTTCTTTTTTGGTATGTAATGTCCCAGTATTTTGTTCTTTTCCGGGAAATGATGGAAGTTGATTTTCTTTTGTTTTTCCTTTTAAATAAAAGGGTAAATGAGACATTTTGACTTTTATTTATTTATTTTTAAATTTTTCTCAAGAGCTTAGATTTATGTTATCTCATATAGTTAAAGATTTCGTCTTTCATAATAAACGGGATAGTTTTTTGAATCCATATAAGTATATTTTTATTTTACTGGTTACATTTATACGATTTACTACTCCGTATTTGTTTAAATATATATTTGATTTAATTTATTTCAACTGTTTGTATTTAATTGTTACCATATTAAATTATTCAAAATTATATCAATGATTATCTTTTTTAAATAGCAAAATATGACCTTTTATATACATATATATTACTTGAGATGTCCACAAGTATATTATTTCAAATAGTCATATAAAATCATGTCTTTTATTTTCATTCTTATTTCTATTAGCATTTTCACTCACCAAACACATTCATACAGTGAAATTTCACGAGGATTTGTCATAATCCATAACGTATTTAGTGTGAGACAATGAAGTTACTTTTGGGAGCAAACACAATACGTATACGTGTGATTGTGGTTTTTTATTATTTTTAGATAATGCGTCAATAATTATTATTAGAAGTATTTTTTGTTTGAAAAAAAAAAACCCTATTAAAAATAGTTAAAATAAAAATCCCCACCAAATCAAAAAGTGTAACCCATGAATTGGTTAATGGCTACAATTAGGTCAAGTAAAGGAGCAATACCTATTTAGCTTCGTTTCCCAATTCCTTACCCGTTTAATTATACATGTTATTCGCATCTATCCATAATACCTATTTAACTTCATTTCCCAAATTTGTACCCGTTTAATTATACATGCATGTTATTCTTATCGACCCACTTAAAATCACAAATATTTTGAGTTCGTATTGTATTTTCGCATTGAGGTATAAATTACTCGTGTCGGGTTCGTGGGTTAACGTTTCGATATTCTGGGGCCTGTTTGGTATCGTGATTCAAGTCGTGTTTTGAAACCACTTTTGATTTTATAATATTAAAAGTGTGTTTAAAATGTAAAAATGTGTGTTGGAAATGTAAAAAAGTTTATTAAAAATGTAAAAAAATTTATTGGAAATGATAAAAAACTATTATAAAACAAAAGTGATTTCAAAATACGTTTTGAAAACGTGATACCAACAGGCCCCTGAACACTAACTTTACTCGTTTAAATATTCGTATTATTCATGTCGACCCGTTTAATTAATAAATACCGTTAAAGTTTAATTCTAACCCGTTTATATCGTGTCTGATAAGAATTACAAGCCCTAGACCATGAAGTTATATCCAAAGACCCAATAAGAACACGCATTGTGATGTAACCCCAACAAGTACTCTTTGAATATTATTTATTTAAAAATAAATAAATACAGAAATTGAAAATTAATGCTTGAGGTCTTCCCTGAAGTCTTTTTCGTTCTTTCCTGGCTCTGTCCCTCCCTCTTCCTGTACTTCAAATTCTCTTCTCTCCCTCTCGAAACTTCCCAGATTTTTGAGTTCTTGAGGGATGTTTGTTTGGTTCGAATTCTAGAACGGACTTTAATTTAATCCCGTTTCTGATCTTCGTCTGCTTCGTCCCTTTTGCTTTTGCCCTACCTTATCAACCCATTTCTACGTGTACCACATTTTCGATTGCGTCCGGAATTCCGATTATTTGTAACGTAAGAACAATCGAAACTGCTCCCTCTGTTTTTGGTTTTTGATTAGGGAAAGGGGAGAAATTGGTTTCAATAGTTGTGGGGATTCAGAAAGTTGAAGGTAAAGTTAAAGAAGAATGGCTCCAACAGTGGTTGAGGCGGCCAAACAAGCGGATCAGCTCAGGCTGGACGGGAACACGGCCTTCAAGAAAGATCGATTTGGTGCCGCCATCGATGCTTATACGGAGGTTTGCATTTTCCTTCTGTAATGGGGAATTATTTTCATATGGGTCGTTGTTCCTTAATACATATTCTGGGTTTTTTTAGGCGATTGCGTTGTGCCCAAATGTGCCTATCTACTGGACAAACCGCGCCTTGTGTCACCGGAAGCGAAGGTATGTTTTCGTTTTCATGCCCCTTGTGGGATTGACTTTGCTAAATTGTTAGGGTAGTTATTTCCACCTGGGCTGTTCAGCTTACTGAGTTGCGTGATTTTCCCATCTTTCACTTAATTTTAGTGAATGGACAAGAGTTGAGGAAGATTGTCGGATTGCTATCCAGCTCGATCACCATTCTGTCAAGGTCGGCGGAATTCTTAACTCAATTTTTTTTTGTGGTTATGACCAAACACACGGCATTTAGAATTTAGTGTCCTGCAATTTTTTAGTTCATTTTGGTGTTCATGATAAGATTGAGCCATTCAAGATGTCATTCTTCATTCAGGATTAGAGGCTGACAGTTTTATTTATTTATTTATTTATTTATTTTTCGGTTGTTGAGGAGAATACAATATTAATATTTTTTGAAGGAAAAAGGTTTAATTTAGTTTTCCAAATATTTTCCCTCAGAATTCTACACAAGTAGATTATTCTTGTTTCTTCTTTTAGGTAAGGAAGAAAAGAAGAGAAAGCAGGATGAAGAAAAAAAGAATCACATGGCTAAACCTTATATGCTTATCTTCAAGAAAATACTTGACTGTGTTCCCTACTTTCCCACGTAATTGGTTGAAAACTCTCTCCATTGGACACCCTTTCTGTCACCCGTATAATACCTGCTAGTTTCTTCATCAACCCTTGGTTGATCTCCTCCACCATTATTTGACATTATTGAATTTGGGGGCATAATCCGTAATGCATATCATTCATAGCTATTGTCATCTTCCATGATTTTACAATTTTGTGAAGGATGCTTTAAGTAAAACACATGGCGAGAGGTGAACAAGGAACACATAATAGTAAACCATTATGAAATTTTTGTTGTTTGAATGCCAAAAATATGAGCAACTACTTGTAAGTTCAGCTGTTATTTACATCTGGTGGTTTTTCTCTTTGTGATTGCATGGATATAATGCCATCATACCTCCTATTTTCTTGATGTATTTGGTGGCCATTATTGTGTTTGCATCCATAAGCAAAATATACTTAATGGCATATCATTGAATAAACACTTGACGTGATAATCCCTTGCTTGGAACGTTAAGTCTAAGAAACTAGCCTTTGGCACAGTAGGTTGTCATTTGCTCTTAATGTTTCTTGATTTTGCCTACACAGTATATAGTTGAGTAGCCAATATAATTGAGTATGAAGAGGGCATTTCTATAGTAAAACGTAGTCTTATTCTGTTACTGTTTTCTTTGGAAATGGTTGAGGTTAGTTTTAGTAGTCTTCTATTATAAGTTCAATGAAATTGTTGATATGAGATTATATTGGCTCCATATTTTTGGTTGATTTGTCGCTTCCTGCGTGTCTTTATTGTTCTGTTTTTTTGTTGTGTTTTGGTTGACATTATGCTGTTTTGTTATCCCTTGAGAAATATTGACTATTAGCGTTTGACATGCTTTCTCTTTATATAAATACTTAAATAGATTTTTAGCTATGTCGTTCTTTGAATTTTACCCTGTAGCTGGTTTCTGACTATTGTACAAGTAGCCATATGAATGACATGCTCTGGTATTACAGGCCCATTATATGCTTGGCCTTGCTTTGCTGCAGAAACAAGAATTTGCGGAAGGAGTTAGGGAATTAGAAAAGGTATATTGTTTCTTTGTCTCGTGTTCGTCGTATTACTGTTCTCTGTTTCGTATTCCTCTGGCAGTAGGGGTTCTTTTTGAAGGGCCTGATGCATTGGTTGGGGTTTGGTAACTTTGGTTTGGTCTGGTCAGGTCATGGCCGGTTATTGTGGTAGCAGTTTTGAGGGGAAACAATTCTGCAGCACTTACTTTGGGAAGGAGATCCATTTAGGATGAAATCATGAGAAATACGGCCAAAAAATGAATAATGAATGTTTGATGACGCTTGATGTTTCACTTTTTCGTAAAACAGTTTTAGTACTGTACTTGTGATGGCTTGTCTATTTTTTGATTTTCATTTTTTCGCCTTTGTGTCACTATTAGAAAATACCTATTCTCTTTCCTTTCAGCATTGTTAATGTAGTTCTATGTCTCCTTGATTTGGTTCTTGTGCACTTGTTTTAGAAACACCATTTGGGCATGCTAGGTTGTTGAATTAAGAGTTCCAGAAATGAGTTTTACTTATGCAAATACATTTGTTGAGTATTTTTCAAATTGGATTCAACTAATGTTTGCAGGCATTGGATCTTGGAAGGGGTGCTAACCCGAACGGTTATATGGTAGAGGAGATTTGGCAGGAACTTGCAAAAGCAAAATATTTAGAATGGGAGCATGAATCTACCAAGCGTTCTTGGGAACTTCAAAATTTGAAGTAAGTGATCTTTGAGTTGGTTTCTTGTGATGTTAATAAATGAGGGGAGAAGGAACTATGAGTAAATCTTTAATTGTCAATGCCTTGGCTAATTCTGCACCAGAGGAGTCTGCGAAGCTGCTCTTAGGGAGAAACAGTACCTTGATTATTCTGAAACGGAAGGTTTCGTAGATGAAAAAATCATGTCTAACACTGAGCAACTGGCGGCTTTAAGTATGGTATTTGAAAAGGCCGCAGAAGATGATACACCTACCGAGGTATCTGGAGAGTGTTCTTTGTTATTCTCTGCTTCTTTACTCATTCGTGGTGTATGTTTCTGACACAGCATACTTTTCAGGTGCCAGATTACCTATGTTGTAATATCACTCTCGACATTTTCCGTGATCCGGTAATCACTCCCAGTGGAGTAACCTACGAGAGGGCAGTGATCCTCGAACATTTACACAAGGTACAGACGACAGTCGAATTTTGTCTCAAAATAACTAGAGATCTATTTTCGCGTAATGCTCAATCTAATCCTTATTTGCTGTAATGAGTTAGGTAGGTAATTTCGATCCTGTCACCCGCGAGCCTCTAAGACAGTCTCAGCTGGTGCCGAATCTGGCAGTAAAACAGGCGGTACGAGCATTTCTGGATAGGCATGGCTGGGCTTACAAGACCAGCTAACACAAGGGAGGCCGTTGTTTGTGCTTTTACTGCACTACAACCAAGTTCTTGCTCATCCAGGTAATATGCTAAGATAGATTGCTTCCACGAATCGAAAGAGCAGAGTTCCCCAGGAGAGGTGGATGATACTGCAAAATATTGTGATCTTCTTGTGATTTGTGTCTCCCACTGCTTAAATTGTACAGGCAGGTAGGTGGTTACTGAAATGTATATACAGTGTTGTATGAGTACTCAGACTTGAGTTGAGAGCATGGGACTGGAGAAATCAGCACATTTGATTGGGGTTTAAGCTTTAGAATTTACAATTGGCAGAGCGCAAACAAACGAATGAAATGATTTGAGTACAAACTTTGAGGAAATCTTGGGCTGGGCTTACTGCATTTGGATATTTGGGCTTTTGGGCCATTTTCTCTAGAAGAAATATGGGCTCGTAGTCTTTTTACTATTTCTATTACTCATTCCGTTATACCTTTCTTTGAGTAGGTGATACAAGTAGTATTTTCCCTACTTTTAAGAGGTGAGATCATTTGTAAAGGTGGTCTAACGTGTAGTTTCACATCTTTGAGGTAAAATTATATTTTTAATCCTCAAATGTGAAAGGACACGTTGTGTTATTCGATACAGAAAATTTTCATTTTGTTTCACTCTAGAAGTTAGTATTATAAATTGTAGAATAAATACATCATTACTCGTGAGTCATGACCATCCATGACAGGAGGGAGGAGGGAGGGGGCATAGGTGGCGGTGGGTGGAGTGAGGAGGAAAGGAAAGGGGCGGCGGTGGTGGTGGGTGGAGGGAAGGAGGGAGCAATGACGTGGTGGTGGGATGGGGATGACAGTAGGGAGGATGAGGCAGATTTTTACTTATTTTTTCTATTAATTACCTGTATCTTATTATTCTTTTTAATGATATGACAAAAATATTTCTTAGGAAGGCTTGTGAGATACACATGATGCTGATTCCATCGAGTCTAACGGTAGCTAATGTCGAGTGACATTGTTAACACATTTAAAATAGTATAGTGATGTTCGTAGCTAAAAAGAAAGTCTAATGACCAAAGCGGACACATTTAAAAAATAATAAAATTTTTTACAGTTCACCCTAAGAACGAAGCCCTTTTAACTCATAGAATTTGCACGTTATTTGTACCTGCATTTGGTTAGGTTAGGTTATATGATTGAATATGAAGAGGACGGAACATATAGTGTATATGATGGAAAGAAAGAAGAATAATTTTCACATTTGGATGTTCCCAATTTTTAGGGCAACAAGGGTTAAAGGTATTAGTTCCATTGTCTTCGTCCCCAGCTCCAGCTGCATTGTTTTCAGCGCTCATTTATATAAGGTCCCCAATCACACATGGTAGACCACATTCCTATATTCCACTAAGGCTAAGGTTTTTTTTGAAACTAAAAAAGAAGTCCCATTACAGATAGTCGACAAAAGTCATGGCTCCTTGACATTTGACATGTACTAAACATCAAACACCCCCCACCAATAATTGGAGTCCACAAGATGATTTTTGTGTGTTCTAAATTAATTCTTCTTTTTTCTTTAATTTCATCGAATTTTAAAACTCATGAGAAAGGCGAAAGGTGAACTTGCAAATATTTCTTCAAGTTTTTTTTTGATAATTATAAGGTTATATCACTTTGTTGATCCCTTAAGTTGTTGTATCTATTTGGTCCCTTAATATGGAATTTTGTTTTAAAATGATCCTCAGATTTAAATTATGACAATATTTGAACTATTTTCAATTAACACATGAGTTATTTCAAATTAAATGAAGGATGAACAAAATGATTTAACATTTATTTATTTTTTATTTTTGTCCCTATTAATGTGTGTGAATCTTAAATGTTAGCCGAAAATAGTTCAAATATTATCAGAATTTGAATTTGGAAACCATTTTAAAACAAATTTTCAAGTTAAGGAACCAAAATGAATCAATTTCAAGTTAAGGGACCAAATACATACAACGTCCCTACTTAAGAGACCAAAAAAGTGATTTAACCTACTTATAACCTCGATCTCCTTTATTTGCTCAATATTTATCGAAATAACAAATATATTTAAAAAAATTAAGTTTATTTCCCTGTTTCATATATGACACTAAAATTTCAGGGAAATAAGAAGTAATAGTTGTTAAAAAACCCGAGAAAATGTTTGTAATTTTACAAAATTAAATGTAATTCTTCCATTCAATAAAGCATGTATTCATCCACCAATAGTGTTGTAATTGCAGCCAGTCGTTAATGATCTTGAAATGAAACGTTGTCGTATTGACAATGAAACTCATTAGTGTCCAATTGTCCATTGCCCAACCTACAATACAAGCAGCAATCATCTCACACCATGCCTTTTTGCCCATCGCATCATAACGTGCCCTACTCTTTCAATTCGTTTTATTTATTTAGTTTTCATCTTAATTGTGAAAAGTACTAACAAATATATAGTTTAATGCAAAAATATCTACATAACCAAATATATTAGATGCGTCTGGTTTGATAATTTGTATATCAGGGGTACAATTTTACGGGAAAAAAAAGAAGACTTTTTAGTTTGAATAAAAAATCAAGAATGATACCCGCATGATAATTAGTAATAAACCACTCAAACATGTGTTTGATTCTCATTTCCAGTCACTCAAACTAGACACGTTTTGTTCGCACCTCACCTCATAAAAGATTCACAGGTGGAAGGAGAAAGAAAAAAAAAGAGGGGGGCACTAATGCTTTTAGTAAATGTCCATTAAAAGGAAAACAACGTGACAATTTACCCGCCACATGATTCATGATACTACTACTAACGATTCAATGCTGTGGGACTGAACTAAAGCATGAGGAATTGACAAGAGACAAGTATGTCTCTTAGATTGAATGATCTTACTCGATGTTTGAACCTTATTTAATGTAATTGTACGATAAAAACCTCACACGTTACCGTGTTTTTTTTTTTTTTTTAATGTTTAAAACTTTTTATCGGTTATAAGATAATATGTTGCATGTTATCGAGTTCTTGTTTCCTCGGAAAAGAAAAAGAAGGAATGAAAGGAATTACCATATGTAAAGGGTATTGGAGGAGACTAATGAGTCATGATTAAACGCGTTAACCCTAGGAAATTAAGGTGGAAAAGGAAGTTGATGGAGTTTTTGTTCTTGTAATTTACGCAGAAAAGTGGGCCTTCTGGAAAGATTTTGGCACCTATTTCTGGTTCTGTTTCACCCCCAAATTACGAGAGCTTTGATTTGAGGCCAAAAACAGTAGACTAATATTCTATTCAAATTCCCTTGGTGTTGTTGATTTTGTTGGTGGAACGAACTTTAATATTAATATTGGAATGGAGTGGAATTCCACCGTCGCCGACGGTCCCTAATTGGAAATCCCCGAAATAATCACGTTCTCAAGTTATTCTATCGTATTCTGCTCATCATTTCACCAAATTTGTTAACGTAAATTTGAAACTCGGACATAATATATGGAGTAGAATAACTTTCACAGATGATCTTACACCTCGTGACTTTTTCCAAACTTTGGTTAAAGTGGAATACCTCAAATTCATAATCCCCTGTTCTTTTTTATTGGGTTGAGTTTTAGTTTGAGTTTTAGTTTGAAAAAAATAGTTTTATAATATAAAAAGTGTATTAAAAATGTAAAAAAATATAACTGAATAATAAAAAAATTATTTTAAAAATGATAAAAACTAATTACAATATATTAAATTTAGTATTAAAACTAAAACTGAAACCAAAAATAAAACTTAAAAGAAGAGGTCAAAACACAAAGTTGGATGGAGAGGAGAAGAAAAGAGAAGAGGAGTGATAGAATCGAACTCTAAAAAAGCTGGACAGCATTTGAAATTGAAGAGAATAATAATATAATATTATTCGGAAACCGCGTCTTCTTTTTTCTTCTTTTTTCTGGGGATGTTAGTATCACTCTCACAAGTCTTGTTGGGCAATGGACAATTGGACACTACTATAACAATTTCCTACTCCACCGAACAAATACTGTTTCCATACTTTATGAATACATTTTGTGTGTTTAATTGAAAAGAAAAAAAAATAAATTCTATTTTTGAAATTATTGAATACTGAAAATTAAAACTGTCAAGTATCAAGAGTGCACTTCAATCGCCAAATTATAAATTTTAAGTTAAAACTCATACCAATTTCTTAGAATTGAGACATTTAAAAAGGAATGGAGTGAGTTATTATCCAAGAAATGACAAAAAAATAAAAATAAAAATATTAGAAAAATGACAAAAATGAGAGAGAATAGTCTTAGATGAATAGAGTGGGAATTATTACTTATTAGAGTTACATTACACCGTTCAAAATCCATCCAGATCCAGGTCATCATCATCTCTACCAAATAAGAATAAGTTAAAACTAACCGATCCAGTCAGCCACGTAGATACATTCATTCTCTTACACGAGTTCCATGTGGCTCAATATCCTACTACATCTTTAACGTACCCGAATTATTGAAACCGAAACTGAAACCGAAGCAGAAATAAATTCGTATTCAAACTATGTTTGCTTATTAACTTACTGAACCTAAACCCAAACCAGAGACATAACTCACAACTCTATTTGTTTATTATCGTTATTAACTTACTGAACCCAAACTCAAACCAGAAACATAACTCACAACCATAGCACATTCAAACCCCATTCGTTTATTAACTTTCTATGATTGAGCTCCGTTAGTTTATTAACTTTTTCGTGAGCGTTCGCGTTAGTTCTCACACACAATTACAGGACTTTGGCACAAGAGAAAGGGCAACACGCTGGCATTATTAACTTTGTCCCTGTGTTCCTCACAAGGCCACCATATTCATTCATTATGGCCACACTCTTCCCGTTTTTGCCTTTCTTTAACCAAAAACATAAAGGCAGGGACCATGACCTCCTTAATTGTTAGTGACCATTTTCAATTTCCTCCGACGATTGGGATTTTTGGCGGAGAGCGGCGGAGGAGGACAACACAAAAGACAAAACAACTGACCCGTCTGCTACGAAAACTACACCTACAAAACGCCCAAAGGTCGGAGCCACCGCCAAATAACTTGGTAGATTCTTTTCTTCATTCTATTCTGCTAGCTTTTCATTTCACCCATGGGGCAAAAGGGGATCATCCATGTACATCATAACTTGGGACAAAACCAGCAAGTGAAAATGCAAGAAGGGTTCATCAACATGTGCGTTGATTATGGAGAGCCACAGAAATGAGAGAATCTTATAAAGGGAAAAAAAGCTCCCTGTTGTAATTATTCACAATCACTATACTAATCAACACTTCAAAGAAAAGCTGAGTGATCAAAAGCATGGCATAGAATATACAATATGAACGAACTTATCAAGTTTCAGAAAGGACAACACCACCATAGACGGATGAGCGAGAAAAGGGCTGTAGAATTTACAAAATTTGTGCTGTGATTGGAGTGCTTGAAGATGATGATCATGCTGTGTGTGTAAGATTGACTGCCCTGTTCAGCCTCTCCAGAATGCCACTGGCCTTTCTCTTGGCTCTTGAAGTCCCATTTTGAACAAGATGAGAAATTGTGCCATGAGTCTTCTCCTCTTCTCTCATCTCCCTCCATTTTGTGCGGTCGCTGAAACAGATTGTATGGAGAATGGCAATGCAGTTCTCCTTGTTCCTTGCACAACATGTCTCCCTGATTATACTGAATAAGCACGGAACTGCATCGAACTCTATCAGTTCCTCCACAGCCTTTTGATTGGTTGAGAGCATCGCGAGAATGGCCACTAACTCGTCCACCAGCACCCGGTTCCTGATCTTTTTCAGGATCACTTTCACCGCGCCATCTCTAACAGCTCTCGCCTTATTCTCGTGAAGGATGCACAAGTTGAAAATGGCAGATGCAACATCTTTCATTACTAACTGATAGCCCTCATCTAAAAGGTCAATGAGGGGTTTCAAAGCACCAGATTTCCCAATCAGTGATTTATTGGAGTCCAGAGCTGATAGAGTGAAGAGGGCAGCAGCCGCATTGCTCCTTGTTTCGATTGTTCCTGATCTTAATGCTTCCATAAGAAGAGGAATAACCATTGTAGTTTCTGCAACCAGCTTCTTATTGTTGTCATGAATGGAAAGATTCAACAGGGTTGTGACAATGTCTTCTTGGATTCCAGGATGAATGCCACTTTGAGATTTGTTCTGACAAAGGGGATACAGCAACTGAGGTATAGCATCAGCAGATTCACCAAATAGAGCCCGGAATGAAGGCACTCTCTTCGTCAGCATCCTGAGCTCCCGAGCGGATTCCTTCTGATCAGGCACAGAGCTAGACATCTTAGAAAGCAAAGTAATGAAACGATCCCTGTCAGCTTCTGTAATGCTATCATCCTCAGAATACTGAGCTGGGTCCGGCATCTGGATCCCGCTATCCTTGCACCACTGTAATATCATCTCCCTAATCAAGTCATTAGGCGTGAGATGAGTGTGGGAGAGCACTTGCTGTGTTCGGGGACAAGTCCTATTTCCAGCTTTTAACCATTTCTGAATGAAGGTTCTGTCATAAGTCTGCAATGTCAATGGGGAAAATCTAAGAACAAAAACCAACAGAACTAAAACACAAAAAATAAAGAACATCAAACTCAAAGCCTATTAATCAAAGTCTAACAAATAACCAAAACAGGATTGTACGTCATCGATTCCAGTGATTTTTGTCTCAGAACTAGACTCTATTTGATCCTAAGAACCCAGAAAATGACAAATCCAGAGGTTTCCTCGTAATTCACTAATTCCCAAGGGCCAAGATCAAAGGACGATCGATAAAAGCGGACAAATGCAATTTCTGTACTCAAAAATCAAAAAAAAAATATCAAGCCCATTTTACAAAGCCGATTCTGTGGGCATATTTTCTCTGGTCAACCTACATGCAATACCCACATTCTAAATTGTGACAATTACAAGATCAAATGTACTATGAATCCAACTCAAAGCAAACAAAATTGACCTTTTCTTTCCTTCTTACTTTAAAGAAAGCCATAAAAAGGTTCTCTCGTATTCAGGTTTCACCCACCTCAGACCGCAACAACATCAGCACAATTTCACCAACAGCAAAAAACCCCAATTGAAATCTTACACATGCCAAGAACAAATCAACTGAATTTCCCCCCGAAAACCACGTCATCCCCAAATAATACAAAAATCTCCGGAGAAACAAAAGCCAATTTTGAAAATGTCAATTGAGGGATAAACTTGAAGGAAAAGAAACGCAGAATTGGCGAACCACAAACCTGACCAGTGGCGATTACAACGGGATCCCTCATAAGTTCTCGCGAAAGCGGACATCGAAACTCCTCCGGTACAGTAGCCGGCGACTCATTAAGCTTCAAAGACAAGGATCGCTTAATCTTGGAATCTTTCAGAGCACAAAGCACCCTGTGGGCCTTGTCAAGCGCCTCCAAATTCACATCATCACAATCCTCCACAGAAATAGCCTTGACCAGCCGCTGTAACTCCCTCTTCAACTCCATTACTTTCGCCGCCACCGGATCATCAACCACCTCACTCTTCGCCATTCCCACTTCTTCAAGAAACTATCGAAAAACAAGAACACCCCTCGTTTCCTTTGATCTCAAAATCACACAAACAAAGAAAAAGAATCAAAATGAGATGTGGGTCGCCGTGATTCTGAAAAGGGCTTTTTCTGCCGCAAGAATTCGATTGAGTTATTCCCTCGTCTCACATTTTCGAGGGTTTTCACGGAGAAGAATAATGAAGAAAACGGAATGAAACTGCTCTCTTCCGTTCATTTATATATTTCTTTTTCGGGCCCTTTTGTTTATTGAAGAAAGTGAGAGAGAGTGGAAGAGTGAGGGGGCACTTGGCACAGTGGCGTGGACTGTGGAATCGCAGTTCGCAAATGTGCTGAACAAAGAGATGATATTGAAGAGTGTTTTTATTCGGAAGAGAGGCACAGGTGGAGGTGAAGAGTGGGGGAGGGATCTGGTGCGACCGTGTGTATGATAAGCGTGTGAGAGTGTGTGGGTGGGACCAGGATGGTCCAATGTGTACGCTATGAGGGAATCCGTGGCCGCACAGCTGGCGCCTACGCGGACCGACTGCAATGCCGCCGCCGTCCCCTCCTCCCTCCTCCTCCACGGTTTTCTTCTCTTGCCTAATAATCAAATAAAATAATTTTATTGTTTGCAGTAAAATAGTAACACTTTTAATTATTATTAGTAACGTGGTATTGTGTTATAAGTTAAATATCTATTTTTTATTTAATAAATGTGGTCTTGTTTGATCTAGGTTCACGAGTATTGCACTGTAAATTGTAACGGGATTCACGAGTATTGCACTATAAATTGTAGCTAGATTCACGGGTAGTGCACTGTAAATTGTAGCTGGAGTATTGCGTAAATTGTAGCTAGATTCATGAGTATTACACTCTAATTGTAACTGGATTCAGAGTCTAACAATTAAATTGTAGCTGGATTCACGAGTATCGAATAATAAATTATAGATGAATTCACGAGTATCTGACAGCAAATTGTAGTTGGATTCCTATGAGAAACGTGAACTTATCTCAGAAATATCGTGACACTTAAGTGAGTAGGAACAGTTGTATATTTGGACGATAACGTATGGTAACGTATTTGGTTATTGTGTTCCCTCGTGATCATACATAAATTACTGGTCGTATTTTTGATAAATTCCCTCTCTTTTTCATAAGGAATCATTATAAAGGAATCTTGTTTGATGCGGGTTCACAAGTATTGCACTGTAACTTTTAGCTGGATGCACGAGTATTGCACTGTAAATTGTAATTAGATTCACGAGTATTACACTATAAATTGTAGTTGGATTAATGAGTATTGCACTAAATTGTAGCTGAATTCACGAGTATCGAATTGTAAATTTTAGCTGGATTCACGAGTATCGAACCATAAATTGTAGTTGGATTCCTGTGAAAAACCTGAATTTATCTCGAAAATATCGTAACACTTAAGTGAATAGGAACGGTTGTATATTTGGACGATAACACATGGTAACGTATTTGATTATAGTGTATGTATCTCGTGATCATAAGTAAATTATTGGTCATATTTGTGACAAATTCTCTCTCTTTTCCCTTAGGAATCATTATAAAACAAAATTTCAAATGATATATGGACATTTAGATTTAATGGAATTTGATTCATTAATTATAACCGTTCAAAATGATAAAAAATATTGACAGAATTAGTAGAGTAAAAATATAGAGTGAATGATTTCGTAGGTGTTAAAATACAAAATTATCGTATGTCATTAATCAATGCATTAGTGACATAGGATATTGTGTGAAATTACAGTGTTGTAGATGAGAATCCTATCGGATGAGGTCACAATAAAAGTGAAATTTTGGAGCTGCAGCTACCAGAAGGAATGAAGGAATAAATACAAAATGCTACTTACTTTGGTTCTTGATTCTTTGCTTTCTTTTTATCCTATTAGTGGATAAATCTTATTGGTTGATTTTGTTTTCCTTTTTTTACTTTTCTTTCTTTTCTTCTTTTGTAAGATAGGTTAAATTTTTATTTTTTTAAAAAAAATGGTAGTAATAGACTAATACATAGTAGATAATAGGCTGTAATTCTTTTCCTCATAATTACTTGCACGCAATGAACTCACACTAGTACTTGCGTTCTAAGTTAAACCTAACGTGTTCGTTTTTTAACCTTCTATATTACTACTACAACATTTTAAATCTATCGTTTGTGCAAAATACTTCCAAACTAAGTGTTAAAATTTGTCTTTTGACTTGTTTTGATCTTTAGATTTCTAATGTTCAAGGTAAGTACGACTCAAAATGTTACAGTTGCAATGTGTATATGTACTGAACAAGGAATCTGACCAGAACTTATTTGAGGTGGATTGAAGAGTTGTCGACAAGTCAACATAACTTTTAATCACGTCTACTAAGAGGCAAATTCAGTGGTAGATTTCTTGAACGAAAGGCTAGCTAGCCATTTTCATCAAAATACTTTGTATGAATTTGGTTCAATGTCACCTCAGTTAGGACCTGGTTTTGTTACATGAAAAAGAAAGAAGTTTTCCTTGTGTTCAAGAGTAATGTTTTTTTTTTTGTTTTTGTTGCCAAATTCTGTTATTTCAACTACATCAAATGGCTTTCGGGAAAAAAAAAAAAAAAAAACATCAAATGATGTTTTATGTTTTAATCTAGTTTATGGCTGCTGTCGGCTTCTCTATGGTACTCATTGTTGCTTCAAAGAATTTGCTTCCCTAATAGGGTCACAATTCGACTTTGATTGTTATGAATTAGTACCAAGATCGTATTTTAAACAGGCGAATCTCATTTTAACAGTGTAACAATAACAATGAAAATGGCACCTCTTTAGTGTCGGTAAACAAAAAGCTTTCGCCTCCTTTCACTTAATTTTGTTTATACTTAAAAAACGTGTTATTTTAATCGAACTCAAATGTAATTTTAATATCTTCCCAAAAATACAAAAATTTAAAGGGTGTTGGTGTTTGGTGTGAAATAGCAATTATAATTAATAGATCCTATAACAACAATCATTCATTTTTACAAACTATTATGATTATCTTTATAAAATGAGAGATTTTGGCACTGTCTATATTATATAGTCCCAACTTTACATTAGAAAAATGACCATTATGACCAAAATGATTATGTTTCCATGTTCACTTTAAATCACAGCCACTATGCAACCAAATCTATGTGGGGTTTACTTCAATTTCTCCAAAGCTCTCTTTAATTAAAGATTTAACAAACTATAATTAATTTTTATAAAATCTAGGCTCCGACTGAACAAGTACTTCAAAAACATTTTTATAAAAGTGTTTTTCAAAAATATTTTATAAAATATGTTTTTGAAGTTTTTTTAATGAAATATGTGTTTGGACAAGTATTTTATAAAAATATTTTTTGATTTAAAAATAGTTTAAAAGATGTTTGGACAACTATTTCAAAGGGAAAAAAAATTTTAAATTATATTTGATGCAGGAAATTATATAAAAATTATATTTACGGTACATAAACCTTTTTTTTTTCTATTGGGTGGGTTGGGGTCGAGGTCTAGCGCTGGGGCCGGGGAAAGGTCGGGTTCGGGGACGAGGCTGGGGCGAGGGCATGGTCGGGGTCAGAGTCGGGGCGTGGTCAGGACCTGGTGGGGGTCGGGGTCGGGGTCAGGTTCATGGGTCAGGGACGGGGGAGTGGTTGGGTCCTGGCCAGGGAGTGGTTGGGTCCGGGCTTGGGGTTGAGGTCGGGGTTGGGGCCGATGTCGGGTTGGGGACGGAGCTGAAGTCGCAGAGGGTGGGACCGGGGTCGGGGTGGGTCCGGAGTTTGGGGCGGATTGGGGGCAGAACAGGTCGACCCCGCGAGTTTAACTTAAGATGACTTTAAAATTTTTAAGTATTTTATAAAATATGTTTAAACTGTACTTTAAAAACATTTTACTTAAAATTATTTTTTAAAAACATTTTGCAATTTCTTATCCAAACATCATTTTTAAGTTTTTTATAATTTTAAAACACTAAAAATAGTTTTGAAGTACTTGTCCAAACGGAGGCTTAATAATTTAATTTTAGCATCTAGCATTTGATGACTTTGACTTGATTCTTAAGGAACAACTGTAGTGATTAGCCGTCGGATTAATTAAAGATATGTTTATGGTATCTATGATTATGATACTATATCTGTTTTATTAGAAAAATCTATTTTATAATACGATTTTTAGTATTACAAAGTAAACGCTTTTAAATGGACGGAACAAGTATTTTTTTTTCATATTGAGAATATAAGAAGAAATTTCGAAAAGTTGCCAAGTCATTTGATCCTTCAACCCCCGGGAGGAGGCCTTCTTCACCTTCCACCTGAGTTGCGCAGGAAAGACCCAAGGCCAATCCCAGAAAACAGTAAATTTTCATAGGATATTTCTCTCCTAGTGCATGTAATCTACATTTTTACAGATATATCTATTTCAACGAGCCTCGTAAATTATACTACATATGGAAAGTTGGAAACATGATGTAGAAGAAAAATGCGCGTTGTAATAATGGCAGTAGCGTTGGGGTGCGGTGCGCTGCGCTGCGCTGAGAATTGACCAACTCAAAGCGTAATAAATGGATTATACAATTTCATAGCAATTCAAATCCTCCAACGGATTTGACCTATTATGCACTTATTATGTATATTTATTTAGGGGTAATAATTTTATTATTTACAGTAATATTTTTTTATAAAAAGTCTATTTTGTCTTTTAGCTAGAAAAAATTCTTTTTTATATTTTTCATATTACACAGTAAGTAAATAATCTATACATTTTTTTACGTAAAGTTTGTTTGTTAACAGGAAAAAACTAAGTAAATAATCTATACATTTTTTTTAAATAAAGTTTGTTTGTTAACAGGAAAAAAACTCTGTCTGGCCCGAGATTGACACAAATATTTTGCCAGAAATCTCATCATTGACAAAAATATATTCCAAAATCCCCCCTATTTACAGGAACATTACCAAAATATCACCCAAAATGGGTGGTATTTTGATCTAAAATACCGCCCACTTTGAGCGGTATTTCGGAAGAAACCCAATCCAACATGAAAATTTTATAGATTTTTTTTTTGGTTAAAAAACCAATTTTACGTACAAAAAATATATAGATTATTTATTTACCGTGTAATATAGATTGTCCTCGTGACTATCGACTATAATTAGATTAAAAAGGATTTCTTTTATTTTTTAAAAAAACTTAAGGGGCATTATAGAATTTTTACAGAAAAATGTTACTGCAAATAGTAAAATTGTCACTGCAAATAACAATTTCGTTTATTTATTATCCTATTTGGAATCAAAATATCTTGTTTCAATACATTACATTAGAAAATGTCTCTCAATAAATTTCATATTTGAAATATTACGTTTTAAATTTTGTCGTTGATGGTTTGAATAACTTACTGAAAATTTTAGTAGCGGATTCAGGTCCCGAAAGTTTAAAGACAAAATTTTTTTTTTTATAAATATTTACCCACTCAAGGTGACTCTGCCTCTGGAAAATTTACCTTTTCCAACGTTTACTAATTTATCTTATATGGGCAAATTTTAACAATAATACTACCATACAAGTTATGGACTTGTAAACTATAGTATTAGTTAAACGTGTTACCGGTTCTGGGTAATTTTCAAGATAATAAAATTGAATTAATTTGAGAATTTTAGTGAAGTTATAAGCCAAAGTTTAGATAAGTTAACGAGTAGTGAATCTAGTGTTAAGAGAAATTTACACCCGACAATTTCACGGTTACACTTTCTTATTAGGGCTGACAAGTATTGACACGATACAAATTCGACACGATATAAACATGTTTGGGTTGAATTCTGGCGGGTTCACGGTTACATGGGTCAATACGAATATTTATACGGGTAAAGTTATGATTGAAAATATTGACACATGAACCGCTAACTCGAACGTGACACGAATAATTTATATTACAACACGAAAACACGACACGAACCGGAGATGTTCGTGAGTGAAATGGGTCGACGCAAACAGTAAGAATAATTAAACGAATAATGTTAGAATTGAAGAGTATCAACGCGGGATCCCGCCAACTGGACCCGATAACCCGGATACCACACGAATTACTTGTTACTCATTAGAAGATTCAAATGATGAATCGTTTGGCGGGAAGGAGAGGGAGCATGGAGAAAACTAGAGAAAAGCTATGTCGGCCTCGGGGAAATGAGATCAAATAATTGGCGAGTGACTTTAAGAAAAATAATTTATTAAGAAAATAAATAAAGCCATGACTGAATGAATGGAAATCATGGGGAAGATGACAGAAAGAAAGGCGGGCAAATTACATTTATCCCCTTGATTTTTGGGATAAATTACAAAACTAACTCTATTGTTTGTGAAATTATAAAAAGTACTATCTCCTAAATTAATTATACTATAAAACAAAGTATGTCAAGGGTTAAAAACTACTCTCTCCATCTCACTTAAATAACTTATCTTGAAAATGGATAACTTATTATAAGGTTATATTGTAATATTTAAAATAAGTAATTTAGCATTATGTTTTTCACTTGTATTTTTAAATTTTAAGCAAGTGTTAACTGTAAGACTATTCAATGTAAACAAATAAAAAATAAACTTGTTTATTATAACAATTATTATTTTTAAACTGAATTATTTATATGTGACATAAGGAGTACGAAAGAGAGCCGTGAGAAATGAAAAACTACCATACAAATTCTTTGGGACATATAAAGTGTGGAAATACTATACTTTCTTTATGAAATCGTTCCGTCACTGAATAATGGTCTATGTAACTATTTATATAGTTGAATTCGTAATGTATCATAGACTATTATTCAGCGATTGAATAATTTCGTGAAATAACTATAATCTGACCTATAAATTGTACAGTGTCTAAAAGTTTTTTTTTTTTTTTTTTGTAATTAAGCTTGAATGGGTATTGTATAATTTCACAAACAATACGGTTAATTTTGTAATTATTCCTAAATATCAATGGATATATGTAATATATAT
Source organism: Leptodermis oblonga (assembly GCA_016801395.1). Classification (NCBI taxonomy): domain Eukaryota; kingdom Viridiplantae; phylum Streptophyta; class Magnoliopsida; order Gentianales; family Rubiaceae; genus Leptodermis; species Leptodermis oblonga. The sequence continues at coordinate 4,550,260 of CM028760.1, read as the reverse complement.
CGATCAAGAAAGGAAGATACATCACATTCAATCCTTGGAGGTATGAGGTGGCTGAGGAGACTCGTCCCCCCTCCTCCTTCCGCCACCTGCCACCGTTGCCAAATGGGACACCCCCAGCAGTACTCCATGGTCCCACCTACACTGACGTGTCGTTCTCTCAGACCTTGATGCCCCTTCACTGTCCCAACTCATTTGTCTTTTTCCTCGTATACAAATGAAACCAGATAGATAGGGCCATGGGGCTCATGGGAGAGAGAAATATATCATTTATCTGCTTCAAATTTCAATTGCAATTCATAATTATGCAAAAGAAAAAGAAAAAAAAAAAAAAAAAACCAATGATTTCAATTTTTGAAACATTTCTTATTTGGCTTCTTTGGTTGCGAAAAACGAAAATAGTCCACACAACAAATTATCGAGATATTATTTTGTGATCCGCCACTGAGTATGACTTACTAATTATGTGATACTTTAATCGTTTGACGTGTTAATTATTTTGTATCAAATGTTTTTGTAGGATGTATTTTGAAAAACTTGTTCCCTTCCCGTTCGGCAGCAACTTGCCGGACATCGCCAAACCACTGTCGAACCCCACTCACTAACGCAAATCTTCTTTGCAGTGGCGGCGGCGGCACTGCAGAATGGAAAAAATAATAACGGTTACATGGTGGCGGCTGGAGTTTGGTGTTGGGAGGTTTGGTCAGTGGTGGCGACCGATATTAATTTTAGAATAGAGATGAGTTTCATGTTAAATAAGGTTTGAAAACCTTTTTACCAAACATAACTTGTGTTTAAAACCTAAACTAAGCCAAAATACATTCTAAAACATCGCAAGAAACATCCATAGTTTTTTTTTTTTTTTTGGCATGGCCAACAGTTTTCACCCTATTTCACGGGATGTCATGAATAATTGATCCGTTACATGTTTAATCTTTCTTGCTTACGTGGTAGTAATAGTATATGTAAATATCAAAGATTTTGATTGGGTTGGCGGTTTGCCCCCTCCTCAGTTTCAGATTCAGTTAATTACATATGCTTTCCCGGACAATGCCAAAACAGGTCTCTTTCATTGCGTGAGGCCTTTCAGTCCTATTCTAATGGTTGGTTAGTTAGTTAGTTAGTTACCATGTTTGATGCACACATGGCTGCCATACTCATCTGTTTCTTCCGCCCAATGCTTTATTTCTTCTGCAACCAAAACGCTATTCAAGCAATCATCTAGCGTTACAGTTATATTTCACCTATCAGACTATAATCATTTCACGGAATCATTCAAATTTTAAAATTTAAGTCTCTGTTTGTTTTCATTCATTTTTAAGAAAAACTTTGTTTGTTTTAAATAGAAAAAAAAATCTTTACAACCAAACACTTTCATTTTTCATTAAAATTCATATTTGAAACTTAAATTTCTCTAAAATTATACTCGCGCTATCTAAAAAGTAACATTTTCATTAACTAATTTTTACACAATTTTCCAAAAAATAATTTTCGTTTCAAGAAAAAATCTCATATTTTAGTGACAATCCAAACATAATTATCGAACGAGTCTCTTTTCATTAAAAAAGTTAAGAGAGTCCTGTATGGGCCGAATTTCCAAGGCTCGAAAGTCCACCACACACATGTTGGGCCTCTAGGAAAAGGGTATGGTATCATGTTCTGAGGGTCAAAATTGAGAATAAATTCACAATGAGGGCTATTTTGGGAATGTAAAGTCCTTTCCATTTTTAGTTTATTTCGCTTTCAACTCTTCACCATATAAATGTCGATACGACGGGAAGATGAAAGCATATTTTTTGGATGAAGTGTTTTGTATATGAACTCTCCTTCTCCCTCAATACAATCTTCTCCCTTTCTTCTTTATTTATGCGCTCTTTTCTTCTGTGATATTCTTCCATTTCTTCTGCTTTGCTCCCATTTATAATTATAGTTTGGAATTTTAGATTTAAGATCCTGACATATGGCTAATATTAAATAAATCAAATTTGGGCTGAAAACATATTAAAGCAGGTCACGAGTCCAATATTCACAAATGGGCCACTAAATTGTAAACTTGAGATGGCCCACTTGTTGAAGGGTAAAAAAAGACTTAATTCAATGCATCTGGAAAACTTCATTTGGTCACTCAACGAGTTTTAAATTGCTATTGGGTGTCCTTTTCCGACAAGAATCATATCCATTTTGAAAAATTCACTTCGTACTTTTGATTTGCATCATCTTTTGGATTTTATATGCAAGTTCTTCGTTTTGCAACTTTTGTATGTCTTAATGATTGAATCATTTTTTTTTTTTCTATTTATTCTAAAGTTAAGAGTAGAACATACCAATTTCTTCTCTTTTTTTTTTTTTTTTCTCTTCTTCAAATGAGATTAGGCTCTGTTGTTTTTGTGAAAAAATTGAGGAATTTTTGTTTGTGGGAAGAAATATTTTCTTGGAAGGAAGTTTTTTTGGGGTTTTATGTAAGAAAGAAAAGAAAAGTGTAATGATTATGTTATTTATTGAATTTATGTGAATGGAGATTTAGAGGAAATTTTAAATTTTGTAAAAATAATATTGTTTCTTTATGGTGAATTTATGGAGGAAAAAGTAATGATTTCCCAAAAATTAAATTGAAAAGAACATAGCCTTAGTAAAGAGAATTACTACGTCGGATTGCATATGGATAAGCAAAATAAGACGTGAAATTATGAACACATATCATTTTTATACGTTAGTGTAACGTAGGAAAGTTAAGGAAGTAATAACAAACATGTGTGATGCCCATTGGATTACGCGCAACTGATATATTTTTCTGATGTCAAACGTTATTGTAATGTCTATCAAGGCATTTCAATTAAGAAGGTAGAAAAAAATAGGGTGCAAGAGGCACGTGTAAGGGCGACGGAATCGCTCAAGAGATCTAATCCTATAATCTTGACTAATCCTTAATGAGAATGTTTTTTTTTTTCAATAAAAAAAAGATATATTTTTCTGATGTGGATATTCTATAGAGCAAGTAGATTGGCACAAAATGGAAGATTTCTTTTTCTTTTTTGGAGAAACAACATCCAAAGCCGTCATCAGCTCCAACCCCACCTAACTTGGAAGAGTCACATTCTTTCATTCACTAGTTGTTACACATAGATGATCACTTGAAAATTGAGAGTTTGATTTTTTGCTTCTGCTAGTTTTGTATAAGCGGGCAAAACTTTGCAGAAGGTTCTCTAATTTCGTTCTTTCCTTCTCCACCCACATTCTTTAGCTCCTATGTAATAAATAGGTAGTAGTATCGAGTTTTTTAAACAAATTTTAAAAAATCATTATACATACATATGTAGTGAAGAGAAAGTTGAAACAAAAGGGCAAGGGAATCAAAGACTAGTTGCCTTATTGCCTAAACAATAGACTAACTACATAGAATACAATACAATACAATACAATACACCATTGAGCGCTAGAGCACCGCTACTCAAAGCCAGAGAAAAACTACTTTAAGATCTTTTGTATCACTAATTATACACTAATTTCAAACTTTATATTTACACTTAAAAATTTATTTATAATTTCACTACCAAAACACACGTTACAAGATACGGTTTAAAATACCAGATCGGAGGGGGCATTCACTTGGGTCACACAATGACAATTTGTGTTGGTAGGAGGTAGAAGTTATGGCATGTATATCTGTTCTTTTTCATTTTATTTTTGGGAAATCATCACTTTATTCTCTACAAATCTAATATCAAGAAACAACATTATTTTTAGAAAAATTCCAAATTCAAAATTTTTAAAATTTTTTCTAAATCTTCGCTCACATAAATTCAAAAAATAACATAATTATTATATTTTTCTTCTCTTTCCTACACAAATCTCCAAAAAAACTTCTTTTTAAAAAAATATTCCTTTTCACAAATAAAAATTCCCCAATTGAGTCAAAAAAAAGAACACCTCATTCATCTTGATCCTTCTACCTAAAATAAGACTCAACTACCTTTTTCACTATTTTGTCTGTTTGTTTAAGTGTTATAGAATGAACTTTTCTACTAAAACATGTAATCGTACAAATACACTTTTCCTTGGAAAATCCAAAGTTATTGGCTGAGCACCGCAGCCTCAGTTGACTTTATCATGAATCCAGAGAAGTGAGAACCATTCTGGATTTCCTTTTTTTTTTTTTTCTGTCTGTGTTTAATTACAAGACACAAATTGGCATATTGTTAATTATAGCTGGGAAACTTGTAACCAGTGCCAAAACGCATTATTTTATTAACCTCAAAAGATATGCATGTTATCCCTTACCAATAAAAACCAACCAAATTGCTTTTAATTTTCTGTTAGATTCATCGGAACAATCCAAGACAGGCATTACTACAAGTCTATTATATCACTACTTCCCCGTCCCAAATTAAGCGTCTCATGTGGCTTTAAAACGTTATTACAAAATAAATATCGTTTCAACATTTTAAAATGAATAGGTGTAGTTCTTGATGCTAAAGTTAAAGAGTTAGTATAAAGTAATGAAGAATCAGAATACGGCGCAGAAGGTGCAGGTGCAGGTCCCGGTCCCGGTCCCGTACCCGACGGGGGGACTTTAAAGGCACTTTGAGTCGTAGGAAATGGCCCCCTCAGAAAGCCAACAGCCCTTGAAGCTGCAAAGGACAAGACCCTTTTTAACCCAAATAATACATTATCCGTTCACTCGGGTCGGCCCCTCACCCTTTGTTTTAATCATTCATGATCAAATCAAATCGAATGAAGATTATATGTAAAAGATAAATATGTTTATTAGATTAGTGAAACCATATAATTTTATTTTGAAATATGTTATATTGTACGGAGTATCTCGATATTATTTTGGGTTTGTACATATTTTTTCCACGCTAAAATGAAAAATATGCAATTTGTTATTTCAACAGTTAAGCCTGTTTTGGAGTTATTAGACTCAAGAGTTGCAAGATTAAAGCACAATGTCAAAATTATATAAATTACTTAAGAGCTTAAAATATAACACTCACACCAAAACCCCTTCCAAATAAAAAGAAATCAACACTTAGAAGGCTAGAACGTCATTTTGAGAGTAGAACACTGTTTTTATTTTAATCGAGAAAGGAAATTCACAAATACAATGAGATTTTTAAAATGATAACCACGTATATTAGGCGATTAAGCCTCAGGTTTATCACACTTAGATCACTTCGTTTAATAGATCATATTTTTCCAAATTTATCATACTTAAGATCACTTCGTTTAATAAATCATATTTTTCAAGCTCACTTCGTTTAATAGATCATATCTTTCCAAATTTATTCAATATAAACAAGGTGAGAACAACCAATTTGAACTATCTATCTTTTATATTTTATATCTATTACTTTTTCCGTTATATTAGAAGAATCCACTTTGAATTTTTTTTTTATTAGAAGAATCTACTTTCAATTTTTTTTTACACCTTTTATCTTTATTAATATAATCATGTGTAGTTTATAATTAATTATTACTCTTTAAGTAATAATATAAATAGAACATACGGTGACAAATTAATTATTTTAGCTATTGTATTTTCACATTCATAATAATTTGTATTTAAATTAAAATGGACCCTTCTAACGAAACGAAAGTGAGTACATTATTATTATTTATAACATAAAGCAATGCAAAATGCCGAAGCTTGGTCTAGAAACAATGGGAAGGCTATTCAGTTTGTATTTATTTCTGTGATTATAATGATTATTCAATGTCTCTATTTATAGACTAAACTATCATTGAATCATACTATAAATCTGATTTTGCAACGAATACTAAACCAAATTAAAAATAGACAAATAATAAATTATACTACAGTTATAATTAATTAATTAATACAAATTTAATTTAAATAATATTTTTCAACATGTGACCTTGTAGTATCTCTCTCCCCTGGAGCCCACAGTTGAGTCTACATTAAAAATGAATTGTTTTGGCCTATGATCAAAAGCTTCAGACTCAATTCCATGTACGACACAAATTTAAACGTTATAATAATGGTGGAAGCCAATCCAGTTGTCCCGGTTTCATCATTTCATTTCATGCCCAGACTTTACAAGTTCTTATCATGTCTCACATATTAATGCCACGACAACCTCATCCACAAAGCAAGGGGCATCTGTGAGGGAAAATATTGTCTGAAGTCGCTCCACCGACTCTGCATGGACTACGCCCTCTACTACGCTACACGTTACCCTTTTCATAACCTAGACTTAAAAAACGTGTATTTATAGTTAAGAAATTAGTATTAAATACATAAGATGCATTCATTCATAGAATAGAATAGTAAATTAATGATGGATAACTATTTAAATTTTCGAGCTGTTACACTAAATAATTTCTCGTTCAATTAATTTCGTATAAAATTTCAAAAATTAATCACATTATTTTTTATAAAAAAAATTAATAATTTTGTAATATTACATTCTAAGTTTGTCATTTATAATTCATTAGCTAATAATGAAATATAAAACTTACTTCTAGAAAAAAAAAAAAAAGAAGTGAAATACAGTTTGCTTACAATTACTGTTTGTGACTTAGATTTTGAAGTAATCAAACTGATTCAAAGAGTACATTTTTTTATGACTATTTTTAGTAATACAAGATGAGTTTTTGTAAATGAGACAAACGGAGTAAAAATTAATGAATATCTAGAAATATTTGTATTTTAAAGTATTTCAGTTTAAAACTCTCATTTTTTTCACCGAGTCACTCTAATGCACCGTTGATAGTGTAAAACCCTAGAGATAAACTATACTTCATCAGTAAACTGAAATAAATTGTAAGACTATAATTTATTCACAAAACCATTTTATCACGAAATAATAGACTATGCAACGGCTTATGCAATTGCATTGTTAATGTATTATAGACCATTATTCAGTTATTGAATAGTCCGTAAAGGCAGATAGTATTTTCACAAATAAAGTATATAAAAAACTAATGCCAAAAGTTGAAATTGATATAATAATGAAAAAATTATTATTGCAACTATTTCAATGAAAAAAATAAAAATAAAAATGGATGCCTTATAATTGTGAAGATCAAATTGAGACACCTCCTACACTCTTTCATTTTGAAAACGATTTTGAAAACAAATTTTAAAAGTGTATTGAAAACGATTTTGAAAACAGTGTTTGGATACTTATTTTTTTAGACTTATATAACTATTTATTTACTTCCATATCTTTTTACATTGATATTTTTTTCAGTGCATTATCTTATCTTATCTTTACAATAAATGAAGCACTAATATTTGCATCTCTACCTAATCCATGATTTGACATAACTCAATTGTGCCAATTCTTGATTGGTTAGCTGAACTATTTTTAAGTGATATATCCGATGACACTCAATAATTTTCCGAATTTGCATGATAAATAATTTCAAAGAGTGAACTTCTATTTTAAAAATTAAATAAACATTTACTTTTGTGATTAAGTTTTTTCTTTTCTTTCATTTAAATATCGAGTGATTATGTTATTATTCTGGAAAAAATATTAATAAAACAAAATGTATTAAGATTTCCTCAGCGTCTAGATAAAACTCTTCTTTTTTTCTGTTTTTTTTTTTTTGTTAAGAAAAGAGAAAATAAAATAAGGCCCTACTGTTCCGTCAGTGATAGTAACGTTGACTAAATCCTAACAAGTCCAAAACTGTACATCCACCGTCCGATCATACACCGAGCTACCATCTAACGGTTCACAATCACAACCCCATTAGCACGTGAACATTGATAATTGACGCTGACTTGGTCCCGACGGCCATCTGCCGCGTACATGCGGGGATCAAAAAAGCTGAAAACGACATCGTATTGATCCGAGTCTCAGCTAATTTACTATCATCTCGTACCGGTCGTCGCGGGAAACAACAACAAACGGCCGTTAGCGGAGTTAACGTCGAACCCGACGGAGCGGCATTTCACGGCGAAGTTCTGATTCAACGGCGGCGGGTGGTGTGGGAAAACCGCCGACGTCGCGGGAAATACGTTGGTGGTCCGCTTGTAAGGGCCGAGCCACTTGTTCTGCATGTACCGGTGCTTCCTCCACGGCGGAAGGTGGAGTTCTCTGCTTTTCAACGACCGCCTCGCGGCGTCGCTCATCACTTTTAGAATCTGCTTTAACTCCTCGCTTTTTCCGACGAAAACCTTGGGCACGGACTGCACGGCGTGCTCGTATTTCGAAGTAGGGCGAGCGATCTCGAACTCCCAGGCGAAATCGATGTCGACGAAGTACCTCGTGACCCGATTCAACGAGTCGGACCGGATGACGTCGATGAATTCGTAGTTCCCGGCGGTGAGCCCGCCGGATTCCTCCCATTTCGTCTTGCAAATCGCCGCATTGTAACCTAAATTCCTCAAAAACGCCATCACGCTCCGCCGAATCTGCCCGGACGCGGCCGCCCTGAGGGAGGAAAACACATCCACACCCTTAAGTACATTGGCGTAAAGCACAGTCCTAAACGAATCAGCCTCACTACAGAAAACCACAGGCTTGATCCGATCGTCGTAGCCGTCGACGGAGTCGTAAACCGACGGATCGAGCTCGGAATCCGAATCACACCCCGGAGGAGACTCCTCGTCCTCCCCGGCTTCATCCACAAGGAAGCCATGAACAAGATCAGACAAACTCGGCGAAACAAAGCAGTCGTCGTCGGGATGACCGCTGTGCTCGCTCCCGCTGCTAAGATCCTCCGGGTAAACTCCGTCCTTGGCCTTCTCGCTTAGCGGATCTATAAATCGTTTGATTTTAGCAAACCCAGACATTTTTTTTCTTCCTCTTGTGTTTACGAAGGAATGAGAAGAGCAGCGAAGGAGGTGTACTATATATTAGTAAAATTTAAGGAAGAGAATTTTGGAGGCGAATATGCTCCGGAAAATGGAAGGGGTTTTAGTTCAGTGAAGACAAGTAGCTTTAAATAAGAAAGAAGAGGATATCATAAATGGATAATCCGATTTTTAGTCTTTAGCTTCTGGTGATTTTAAAAGGACACTAGTACGTAAAATGGGGGCACTTGGGGAGATGGGATATGCTGGGGTGTATACCCCACTTACCCCAGTTATAGAGAGAATAGTTAATGCGAAAGGATATCCTAGAGAAGGATTGGATTATTCCAGGTGGAGGTGGAGGTGGAGCTGGGTATGCATGGGGTGATAATGTGATGGACAAGACCAATCGTGTGTCACAATTACAATATGTACCCGTTTTACGTTAATGTTGTGTTGTTGTTGTTGTAAGGGAAACTGATGAAATATTGTGTATTGTGTATTATAGCCTTTGATAGTAGATTGATTTGATTGTTTCAAAAAATAAGATAAAAGTCATTCTAAAAATAAATATTTATTTGTAGCGAAAAAAAAATACCTATCTCAAATTTAAAAGTTGAAATTTTAGATGTTAAACCGCCAAACAATTTGATTAAGAGATTTACTTATTTTAAGTTTCGATGAATAATTGATACACGTCTAGCGAGAAAAAAAGATATGCCCATGCGTGTGTTTATTTGTGGTATTAAAATGTGTCAAAATACATATAATTTTAAGATATAATACGCTCTTGTGGATTACAGAATATGCCCATTTGTACATTCATATCGAAAAATAGTTAACAGATTTAAAAATATTTGTGATTGATGTGCATTGCATATAATCAACTATTTGAAAATTTTAATTTTTCAAAATCATTGTATATATCATCAATTTTTTATTTTGGAAATATAAAATACATTTATTTTTATGCTATAAAGAATAAATTTTGTTTGGAGGGAAAAAAAAATTTATTTTAGGAAAGAAATATCTTTTTTATAGGGAATTTCTTTTGAGGATTTGACACGAAAGAAAAAATTTACTTCATCCGTTCCATTAGAAGGATCCATATTTATTTATGTACAATTTATTATGAATGTCAAAGTACAATACCTAAAATACTTAATTTGCCACCATTTATATCCTTACCTAAAAAGTAAAGAGTAATTGTGGACCACACATAATTATATTAGTAAAGGTAAGAGGTGTAAAAAAATTTAAAAAATTGAAAATAGACTATTCTAATGGAACAAAAAATATTTGTCAAACTGGACCCTTCTAATGGAACGAATGGAGTATATATAATGATTTATGTTATTTTTTAATTTATGTGAGTGAAAATTTAAAGAAAAATTTAAAATTAGTAAAAATAATGTTAGTTTTTTAATGTAAAATTTAGGTGAAAAGTATAATATTTTTCTATATTGGAATGTACAAGAATAAATGGCCTATTCTTTACGTTTTGATTTTGATTTTGATTTTAGTAGTAAATTTAATATATTATAATTAATTTTTATTATTTTTAATATAATTTTTTGTTATTTAATTATAAATTTTAAAATTATTTTTCAAAAAACCAAAATCCAAACCTTCGTATAATACAGGAAAGTGTGAGTTGTACAGAAATCCCTTCCAGGTGGAAGGCATCGTGTGGCAAGAGAAGGGAATCACGTGGATGCAGGCAAAGGCATTTCGAATGGATTGACAAGAGATAGGCGTGAATCATGATGTTGATGGTATGGCCTGGCCATCAAATTTGGATTTATACTACTTCCTCTCTCCCAATTTAAGAGTAAAATAAGTGTTATTTATACATTATTATAAAATTATATTGTACAGATTGTTTCGTGTTTATCTTTCTTCTACTACTATTACTACTACTTTAAATATATCTTAGAAATAATAATATGTTCTCTTGAAAATATGGGTATTATTATTGTCTTTCTTCTCATTAAACTATAATTACTGAAACTAGTTAATAGATATAACAAAAATGTTTTGGAATAGTAAAATATTCTTTTACTAAAATTTATAATATAGTAGTAAGTTAACTCAAATAAGATTAATATAACCATTCATTCTATTCTAAGACAGAAGGGAGTAACGACTAGTGACTACTTAAATTGGGAATGAGAGATTACTGCCTCCCTTTTCTTAGGGTAAACTTTTTTTCATAAAAAAAAAAAAAGAGGCATACTAAACGCAGTAACTGTTTTACTATTCGCAGTAATATTCTCCTGTGAAAAGACAAAAATACCCCTAGCCAAAAAGAAGAAAACCGGGTACTGTTCACCCGTGCGTGAACAGTACCCGGTTAAAAAAAATTGAAGAAATACCACCGACTGCCGGTCATACTAAACGCAGTAACCGTTTTACTATTCGCAGTAATATTTCCCTGTGAAAAGACAAAAAAACCCCTTGTCAAAAAGAAGAAAACCGGATACTGTTCACCCGTGCGTGAACAGTACCCGGTTAAAAAAAATTGAAGAAATACCGCCGACCGCCGGCGACAGGCAGTATTTTCGCCAAAATTACCGCCGGCGAGTGGCGGTATTTTGGCCTGAAATACTGGGCGGTATTTTTGCCGGAAAATATCGCCGGCGGTTGGGGTATTTTCCCTGAATTCCGTCCGGAGAGAGTCTCCCCGGCCGAAATGTTGCAGAAACAGAAAAAACGTCTGGATAATCACAGATTCGGGAAAAAATCCCCCCGAATGGGTTTTTTTCCCTAAAATTATAATGAATGGGTATATAGAGAATTTATGCAAACTAATTTAAAGTAAAAAAATAAACATAGTGTTTACTTATGGTGTAATATGGATTGTACTCGGGTAATTCGGATTTTTTACAGGGGAATGTTACTTCTTTTAGTAAAACGGTTACGGGGACACCGGCGGTATTTCTTCAGTTTTTTTCTAATCGGGTACTGTTCAACGTGGGTGAACCGTACTGTTCACGCACGTTGAACAGTACCCGATTTTATTATTATTATTTTTTATTTTAGGCCAGGGGCATTTTTGTATTTTTACTGAGAAATGTTACTGCAAATAGTAAAACGATTACTGCGTATAACAATTTCGAAAAAAAAAACAGGCATGTGTTGGAATGGAATGGAATAGAATTGTCGTTTGCCTCTTCGAAAATGCAAAGGGCTAAAAAACAATGCGATTATAGGCTTCAACCCAAAAATAGGAAAAAAAAAGAAAAAAAGAAAAAGATGTGATTCTTTGTTTGTTGCGACTTCCTAGCTATGACAGCCTTGCAGTAAGTAGCAGGTGATTGCCTTGTCGTGTGATAAAAGTTGTAATGAAATAGGACTTGGAAAGGCCAGAATTAGAACGTCTTGGGAGATTGGGATAAGATAACCCTGTTTGCATTCTACTTTCTTTCTTGCCCAACAAGAAACTACTATTTCTTGTACAATACTCTACTTATTTATACTACTTCAATTTATCCACTAAGTAAGGGCATCTCCAGCAACGGCGTGAGTTGGAAATTGAGAGGTGGGCTCCACCTCTGCGTTTTGCGCAGAGGTGTGAACAGTAGACCTCGGGGAGCACAACTCCCCTTTTTTTTTTAAAATTTTTTATTATTTTTTTATTTATACTTTAATCTCTAAATTTACTTTTATTTATTATTTGAACCCATTGATTAATTAAAAAACAAACTTTGTTATTATTATAAATTTAAGAGTTTAATATATTTACTTGTTATTTCATATGTGATTAAAATATAAATAATTATAGTCAACTTTACTTAATTATAAAGAAAATTTTAAAATTTTGCATAATATAATTATGAAAAATGAACTTTAAAAGTTCCAAAATTGAAAATATAGTAATTCAAACATTCATATTTATAAAATTACTTAATATTAAAAAGTACATAAAATGAAAAGACATTACATAAAATATAAAATACCCGATAAGCACAGGTCATTTCCCAAATGAAGGTGAAACTAGCCAAGATGAAACTACCTGATTTCAAAGTTATATTGCTCGATATAGACGAATTCGAGACAAAAATACTCACTTTGAGCTTCGCGACGCACTTATAATGCACTTGTGGGAGCGTCATTCGAATGCTGTAGACGACTCGGATTAGTAGTATTAGTTTAGTAGTTTACATTTTATTTTCTAAATAATTATATAAGTTTTTTTAGTATTATTAAATGTCGTGTGTCGGGACTACTTTTAATTTAGTTTGCAATTTATCATTTTCCATTGTGATATTAATATAATTATCGTTTAATTTTAACTAAATGAATTTATCATATTAGATGAAATTACAAAATAAACTAATTAGTTGGGATTTTTGTATAAATAACTTGAATAGTACAAAAATAATTAAATTGAATTTAAAATTATGTGTATGGAGGAATCAAAAAAGAATATTCTTAAAAAACTGAAAGATAGAGTTTTTTGCTGAGACAAATTTACTGTAGAAACTGAAACTGAGAGGTGGAGGTGACTGGAATAGTGAAAAACTGCTGAAGATGCCCTAATGATTCTCTGAAACCTTCACCAAAAATAATACGTATTCTTTTGTTCCCAAATAATTATTTATCCCTTTACTCATTTCAATAAGAAAAAATTTAAAAGGTTCCAATATTACCCTTTAATTAATTCTCTCATTTAATGATATTAATTACAATGTCCTTTTAAATGTACATTACACACATTCTCATTCAAAATAGTTAACCAAGAAAACATGAATAGGGATAAAAGAAAAAAAAATTCACTTTTGTCTATAATGACCACTTATTGGGAAACGGAAGGAGTAAGTCTCTATAGAAATTTCAATACAAAAAATTTAAAAAGTTCCAATATTACCCTTATGTAATTGATCTCCTTTAATGATATTAATTACAATGTCATTTTAAATACGCAAACATTATACACATTTTCATATTAAATGTAGTTAAACAAAAAAACATAAATATGGGTAAAAGAAAAAATTCACTCACCTCCTATATCTGTGTGATTTTCTCATAATGGCCATTTATTTGGAAGCAGAAGAAGTAATTATTTTAAATTAAAAAAAAAAATGTAAACTTCAACCAAACATCCATGATATAACTCCATGAAATCATGCTCACAAGAACAGTAATCACTGATGAAAACAGAAGCATTCTGCAAATTTAGAAGGATAATAACAAATTCTATCACAGAATATCCAATGATGATATTAATAGAAACAACGCAATTAGAGTGATTCAAACTACCCAATCATTCTCAAAATTTAGGTTTCAGCTGGTGTCAACAGTCTAAATGTATAAAGATCTTACTCTTTGGTCAAACTGTAAAGTCAAGCAACACTCCCAGGGGCACCCAGGCCTGGAAACTGGCTGGAGTCTTCAATATCAAGAGCTTTACCTCCCCTTGCATACCTTGAACGTCCTTCCCTAAAAAATCGATCCCCGGGTTGCCTGCCACCGCGGCGGTTGTGGCCACCGCCATTTACACCTCTTCCATATTTTGTCACGAATTCTTCAATGCTCATTGACTAAAGGTGAGAAAAGCACAACTAAAGCGTTAGACAAGAAACACTAAACTTGCTGGAAGAACCACTAACTTGGACCTCGAAAGATGCCACTACAGAAATAGGGGTGTGGCAAAACATAAGGAATCTAAAGGCTATAACCAATACTGAAAAGAATGTGTAAATTACCTTTGGCAACTTCCCGTCCTTGTCAAGGCTATCTTCTTTCTTAAACTTCTCTTTCCCATGATTCTGAACATGAATGGAAAGAATTATTCGAAAAAATTAGGCCATTAAACTAAGGCTAACAAAGCAAATGATGAAAACAATCACACAATAGAGAATCGCTCACCAGATTGTCAGGGCCTAAGTCCTCTTTCTTCCTTCCAACAAGCTGCATCGACTCAAAATCCTTGTCCAGGGTCACCTTTCTTTCCTCTGTCTTCAAAGCTTCCAATGCCGTCCTCTTCTCAAGTAGTTTCTTCTCATACTCGGGTAGAGTCATTTCCTGCTGAGCACCATTTAGACAATTTCAGATCCAGCCAGAATTAGTTAGCGACATTAAGAACTGTAAAAATGTAGAGACTAATAACCTTCTCCTCCTCGCTCTGCTCTTTAGAATCAATGACTGTAGCTGCAGGAACTTCTTGACTTCCGTTTGACTCTGCATCATTAAATGCTTCAATACTCTCTTTCCTGCATACACGGGTCCAGTAAAAAAGATAATTATAAACTAGTTTCACTGCCCTGCAAGGAAACTCATACACGTTCGTTCTCACTTGCATGAAAGAGGAAAATAATACAGAACTCCACTAGTATTCCTCAGCTAATTGAAATTCTCAAAAACAAATAAACTCTTCTCCCTCCGTGACAGAAAAAAGACTCTAGCAAGAGCAAGAAAATCATTGTGAAAAACGACCTTGCAACTTTCCTAACATCACTACTTCTTGTCCAACTAGATATATACTCAAATATCTCAAAAATAGCAAAAGACCATCACTTAAACATACAATGAAACCATTAGAATTGAGATTGAAGGTGAAGCATGAAAGACAGATGAGATAACGAGATAAAGTAGACAGATGATACTAAACATTCGTGATGAATTCCATTGGAGATGCTTACACGTCCATGTTAGCACTTTCCTCGGTATTAGTAACAGGTACTTCACTATCAACAGGAGTCTCCTTTCCGTTAAAAGGCTTTACTTCTCCATTTCCATGCCTAGGAAAAGAACTACCCTCATGATTCCACTTCCCACTGTTTCCCCCACTATAACTTCTCCTCCCGCCAGAATTAAACCTCTGATTTGCAGCTTGATTGGAATCTTCTCCATAGAATTGATCCCCAGGCAACTTCTCCTGATCATGATTCCAGTTCCCACTGTTTTCCCCACTATAACTTCTTCTCCTCCAGCCAGAATTAAACGTCTGATTTGAAGCTTGATTGGAATTTCCTCCATTGAATTGATCCCCAGGCAACTTCTCCTGACTGCCCCAAGAATCCCCTTCCAGTGATTTGCTTTCGTGTTGGCCGTCCTCATTGAAGTTCCTTCTTCTGCCTCCTCCAATCATACGCCACCCTCCCAGCTCACTTCCATCATCCTCAATGCTAGAAGAGTCTCTCCTATATGGTTTCATGCCATCAGCATTATTCTTCTCATGAGAAGTATTCTTTCTGTGACCAGAATTCCCCCTTCTCTGCTGCTGATTACCTGTAGCCCTTCCATTGTATCTGTAGTAACCCTCATTTTGGCCAGTACTTGCAGTCCTTCGTTGATAAAATTGCCTATCATAGTGTCTGTAACCAGTGATTTCATCCAGACTATTTTGTCCTTCTTCGATTTTCTCAAAGACATTTTGCTCGCCAATCTGAGCCCCTCTTCCCCTTGCTCTCCCTATTTTAAATTACAATTGGTTCAAATTGCCAAAGTTAATCAAAGCACACCTTAAACAACATAATCTTAGTAGTAGAAATGTATCTCCAGAATAGATGAACAGCTCAAATTTATTAGCAAAACAAAAATCACACAAATTCAGAAAAAGAAACTAAGTTATACAAACAAATATGTTGAAGGTATCAAGAGCAACCATAGAAACGGCAAATGAAAGACAATAAGGTGACATCTCCACCGGAAAATCTTCTTTTCAGCACAAATTTCAACTGCATTGCTTTTTAACGCTGAAATTTTTTCAACCCTAGTACCATTTATATTTGACAAAACCAACAAATTAGAAAAATACCCTAATGATTAACGACAACCCAGAAGATCAAGCAACAGCATCAATTACCGCCTTAATTGCATATTTTTACACATACCCTAAGGCCGGAAATTTTTCAGACCAAGTGACGAACAAGAACAAGAACAAAAACCCGAACCCACAGACTTACGCCTGCATGGATACAGTGGTACCAATTCGAATTCACTTCGTCATAATCAACAACAATACACACCCAAATCCAAACAAAACTGTAAAAAAAACGAGTTCTCATTGTTTACTATATTCTAAAACTAAACATGCAATCGTGCATTGATACGGTACAATCGACATAGCTTTGATTTTATTACCATATTGGGATTGAGGCAGGGAAGACTGGCTGGACAACTCTTCCTTGGGCGCCGAGACAGGGAGCGGCAACCTCTTCGCAGCGGCTGCGGCGACGGGAATCTCCGATCCGTCATCGCCTACGATTTCCAGAACGGCAAAAGAATTCGCATTGAACACCATCGCTGGAAACTTCCCGAACACGCAGAGAGAGAAGGGTTTTGGGTTTAAGCCGATTTAAACCCTCCACATTATCGGGACAGCTTGATTAATTTTCCATTTTCTTCCCTCTTCTCATCGTTTTCAATTTTTGGTCTGCGTTTAAGCAAAATTTTTTTTTCTCCTTTTCCTATTGAATGAAATTGTGAAGGATTGTTATGGAAAAAGATGCATCTTGTTAAGGTCACGAAATGAAGAGAAAAAAGGAAAATTTTTATTGGAAATCGTAGTAATATAATTATTTATAATTAATTTATATTTGCAAATAAAAATATAAATAAAACAAATGATATCATATTAACTATTTTAAATATTGTACTTGACGGTCATAAAAAATTATACATGAATAAAAGTGAAGTTTTTTAATAAACACAAAGTATATAAGCTTAATGTTAGTGCTACTAGTAACCAAAATCTCTCTTAACAGTGGTTTTATTTATTTATTTAACCAAGCTCAATGGGCTCTTGCAACGGGCCTGTCTGCAGACCATCCGGCAAGAAAGTGCGCAAGTCTTTGTTTCTAATGAAATTCGATGGGCCCATCTTTAATGGGGGCCCATAGGATACGGACTATGGATCCAGCCTACGAGGCAGCGAGCTACTCATGTCTGCTGTTAGCCAGCCATTCAATTTTACTTTAAGAAGGATTAATTAATGCTGCACAAAAAAAAAAATAATTTGGTGGCTACTAAAATAAATTTTGTTGACGGATTTTCAATTGGTCATTTAGCTCGTATACCTACAAATTAATAACACCTCTTTATATAGTCAGTGGTGTGTTATTTATTGAACCGTTGATAAAGTAAACTCTATTTGTAAACGGAAGGAGTTTATAACCGTTGATAATAATGGTATGTTCTTTTTGTTTCGTTTTGAAAACGGTTTTGGTTTTAACAGTAAATTTAATATATTTTAATTATATTACATCATTTTCAATACAACTTTTTACTATTCAAGCATCTACTTTTTACATTTTCAATACACTTTTTACATTATAAAATTATTTTTCAAAATTTGTTTTTAAAACCGTTTTTAAAACTTTCAAAAACAACAGGCCCAGTGACTGAATGTTTGTCTTCTCTTTCTCTCCGGTCAAGAATTGTCGTGCTACATTAAAAACCTTGGAACAACGTCTCATATATGTGAAAAACATGAAATTGTCGGTTTCTAAGTTGCCAACCATGCACATAGCATTTGTCATCTTGTCTTGGATAGAAAGAAACCTTCTATCTACCATTATGGATAGATCATCATCAACACATGCATTAATTGCTGTAATTGCAGCATCATTACATGCATTTCTCCACTTCCGGGAAACCCCTCCCTTTGTACAAATCCGACACAATATAAATAGGTTACGGTTAAAGTTTGAAGGGTTTGTGAGTTAAATAGATTAGCATTAATAATTAAATTGATAAAATTAGGATTGCATGAAGAGTGCTAACATAAGAACCCGCTAACTCAAACACGACACAAATTGTCAGTCTTGTAACGATGTAATATTCCTATTCCAAACTATTAAATATAAAGCTGCTGCTAATCATTTTCTGATCAATGTAATACCAGGAATTAGGAAAGCCAAAACAGGACAAGCAAGCCACTGTCAGAACAACATTTGAATAAAGCTATCTTCTTGGTTTTTTTAAATCTCTGTCCCTCTCTTTTGTAAGCTGGTTAAGGTTCACTGTCTTGTGATTTCTGTTTTTTATTTTTAAATTTTTTTTTATTATACTAATTAATGAAGTGCTAATTATTGGATTTATATGTTGTAAGTGGTGGGTAAGACAAGGAATCGACCAACAAAGCAGCTTCCAATCTGCTATTGTGTTTAAGGTTAAATGAATCGACAATGCATCCAAAATGGTACCTAGTATTGCAACATATATACATGAACATGATCACAACACTAAGAAAAATTAAGGACATTAAACTGGAATTACTTGTCTTTTTCAGGCACTTTTATTTTGTTCGCCATTAGTTGATAGAGTATGGCATCAAAACACATCCACATGGTAAGCATAAGCTAATTACCTATTTTCCACTTTTCTCATGTTTTTACTCAATTACAACTCAGTTTATGAGATTTCAACAAATTACATTTCGAACCGGGGACCGAAATGATACTTTGAGGTAAGTTTTAGGGGTCGGAATAGTATTTTTGTGTAAAGTCTTGGGACCAAGGTGTAATTTAGTATTAATGTCTTCTTAGCGTGTTTTGAGCTTTTTAGCATAAAGCCATGAATGGAATTCACTTATCCGATCAAATTAAACCACTTGCCTAGAGGGAGATCATCCATGAGTAAAATTTTGCCTAAGAAGTAATGAAATGAAGTAGGGCGTTATCCGTACACATATAGTCCTAAACGCTTAAGATTTGTGGATAATAAGGATGAAAAGACCTGAAAGTCTTACTGGTCTATTAAGGCAAAATTGGTCTCGTGGAGGTATTCTCTTGCTCAAAGGGAACGAACTACACTCTACACTCACGCCAAATCACTTTACGGTTGTCAATTATTGCTTACAACAGATACTCAGTAACTAACATTTAACCCACAAACCAACTATCAACTTCGTCACATAACATTTTGTCTGAACAAATAAGAGGCCACCACGGTCCCCAATTTCATCACCTATCTCACAACACCATGCAAAAAAGGACCAATTTTGTTGCATAATGAGATCAATGAATGCTCCCTCTCGAGCTCACCGCACCAGATAGTGACATATAAAGAGTGATGATTGTTTTAAGTTTCCAGTCAGCAATGGAAGTTTTGTAAGCGGTAGTTGGATCTTGACTGAAAATTGAAACAAACACTTTTTTTTTTTTTTTCCCTTTTTGCAAAGAAATATATTGCACTAATTGCTAACAACTACGCCAATCAATCCGCTTAATTTATCAATCAAAACAACTAGCAAGAACTCACCTTCCACGTGATGCAGAAAGTACACAACACACGCTATTTAAATTTCAAAAAATCTAAAATCGACAACTCAAACAGTATAAAAAAACGCGACTCTTTTGTAGGGACAAATCATCTTAAATATGAAAAAGATTTCGTGAAAAGGATTAGTGAAGGAAGGATGAATGCCCGGTCAGCCATGCATGCATTCATTCTTTGATTCCATTTTTCGAATAGAAAACTGTTGAATATATACTATACAGTATATAAAGTTGCAGTTGCCATAAATGCTTCTATTGTTGAAGTTGTTTGCCCAACTTTGAATATATAGACAGAATGCACATCCCCGGCCACCATTATTACGTACTTCACTTCCATTTATGATTCTACACTCTTTTTAACTCGGGTTTTAGTGTTCTGTTAGAGATTTTGACTCGAGTTTTTGTGTAATAGACAACAACGTTGACAATGTGAGAAGGGGTGTTGAATATGTGACCCTTTGGCTATTAAAGATTGTGTCATAGAGGCACCTGACTCGTCATATATAGCTAATAATTAAAGCTTGTTTTTAACCTCCAAAATTCAAACCTAGAAAGAAAGACAAGAAAAAAAAAAAAAAGAAGGAAGTATTAATAAATAATCCGTACAGATATTGTGAGGCTATTCTGAGTTTAACTAGAAAGTGAAAAGAAAACATAAATAATGTGCCGTTTGAAATTTGAGAATTCTGTGGGCATTGCTACTCACAGTTTCGTTTTCTTTCTCTTGTGATTAATTTAATTGAATTCTGAGGCATCTCTTTTGCTGCACATTAATCCATTCTGCGAAGTGTGTCAGTTTTTTGTCGTCAGCTTTGCTCAATCAACCAATTGCCTTGCGCAGTCCATTTCGTTATAAAAGTCCAATTTATAATACTAAAAACGGTATTACAAAGTAAGAGTGTGTTTGGTTAGGGGATTTGGGAGTGGAGAATGAGAATGAAAATGAAAATGAGTGCTTGGTTGAGGGTTTTCATTTTCGGACCCCACTTTTCTCCAATCACTCATTTCCCTCTATTTTGGTTAAATAAATTTTTTTGTGTATTTTTTATTTTAAAAAAATTTCAAGTATTAAAATTTATCATTATAATACATTTTAACACAAATAGTTTATAATATATTAAAAATTAAATGTAAAAAAATTAAAATAAATTTTATTCCTAAAAGTTTATTTGTGAATCAAACACCATTAATTGTAATGATAGTCATTTCCTATCACAAACCAAACAACACTAAAAATTAAAATGAGTGCTTGGTTGAGGGTTTTCATTTTTGGGTCCCACTTCCAAACCTCACTTTTCTCCAATCATCCATTTCTTTCCTTTTTGGGAAAATATGAATCATTCCCTTATTAAATAATTTTTTGTATGTATTTTTTATTTTTAAAAAATTTCAAGTACTAAAATTTATCATTATACTCCACCCGTCTCACTGAAAGAGTCCACTTTGAAATATCTACAACTTATTATGGATTGTGAAGTACAACACCTAAAAAGAAGTAATTTAC
Source organism: Leptodermis oblonga (assembly GCA_016801395.1). Classification (NCBI taxonomy): domain Eukaryota; kingdom Viridiplantae; phylum Streptophyta; class Magnoliopsida; order Gentianales; family Rubiaceae; genus Leptodermis; species Leptodermis oblonga. Next base: position 4,528,767 of record CM028760.1, on the reverse strand, counting down.
CACCATATTTTTTACTTATATCCTTACTTTAAAAATGAGGGTTAATTGTTAACCACACATTGTTATATTAGTAAGTTGTGTAATGTAAATAAATTCAAAGTGAACTCTTTAAATGTAATAAGATTTTGTTTTGAAAATAGACTCTTTGAGTGGGACTGAGAAAGTAATACATTTTAACACAAATAGTTTATAATATATTAAAAATTAAATGTAAAAAAATTAAAATAAATTTTATTCTTAAAAGTTTATTTGTGAATCAAATACTACCAATGGAAATACTATCATTTTCTCTACTATTATCATCCACATTCCCATTTTTATTCTCCTCTACAAACCAATTGCGCCTTAAATTTTTTAATAAAACAGAAAAAGTAATAGAGATTTGCTTATATGCGAATTGGAGTTTCACGCAACGACTTCAATGTTCAAACTACACTAGGTTTCTAAACTAATGGTCAAGACATACGATGATGCATGCGATTACTGTACCATTGCAGCTCCAAAAAGCTACATAGATATGGCATAGAGATGAGTATACTGGTCATGATTGATAAAATCATACCATTTTATTTAAATTTAAATTTAATATATTTTAAAAATCTCGTTTAGTTAAAAAAGATAATTTTTTTAAAAATATATATTTTTTAATAGAAGAGTCTATTTTTAAATATTTTACTCTTTCTATCATTACTAATATAATTATTTGTGGCTTACAATTAGTCCATACTTAATAAATAAGAATATAAATAGAATAAAGTATGGCAAATTAGTTATTTTAAGTGTTGTATATCGACATTCATAATAAGTTATACATTGGTCAAAGTGGACCCTTATAACAAAACGGAGCGAATAATTCATACTTATCTCTATCATATATTAACGTGAAATATGAAACGGATTCGTACATGGGAGTAACGGTTTTTGGTTCAAGTTTAAGTAACACTAATAAGGCTGGTCGTTCTATGTATTGGTATCAATTGTGGTTTAAGAGTAATATTGTATCAAACTTAAAAAGTATTAGTAATATTATTTACGAATTTCAATTTTTGTTCAAGAGTTACGCAATATGTCAGTTTTGTCTGTAGAAAAAAAAAATGTCGAGATCAATTTAGTCATGTTACTTATGAATATCCGTTTTTGCGTACCAAAAAATAAACACAATAGTATAATTAATTAAGACAACTCGACTAGAAACAACACTCATAACCATACATTATTTTCCCCTTGGTGAAGCATCAACATTAATTTGATTTTTAATTTGAAGTATAAAGAAAGAGCAAGTACACAGAGATTTGGTAGATACATTTTGTCAAAGTTGCCCTGGAACCAGCCTAGCAGAGTGTTCTACTGAAAATGTCAATTTTTATGGTTTCTCAAAGATCTTAGTGGATCCGGGTGGGAGTCGCTGTTGCCAATTAAGACGGAAGTAAATTTTCTCACCAAAGACTTTTACATAAATACTCCCTCCGTACTCAAATAAGTGTCACATTGCTTTCAGAAGACGAGTGTAAATTTCTTTTTTGTCGCTTATTTATATTTTTTCAAGTTTAATGGAAATTTTATATGTATTTGAAATGATACGGGGTTCGAAGTCACAGCCTAACAGGCTGGTTTCCGCATGTTACTTGTTCAAAACTCACCCAGGTGTGAGAAAAATGTAATAGGGGTGGAATAAATAATTAACCGCCAAAGCAGTTGCTTTCCTTGATGTCGAAAAGCTGGGAAACAGGAGTGGAAATTTGTGGAATTTAATGGCAATTTCGGTTCCAGGAACAGAGGTGGAGTAATTGCTGGGAAATTTTTTTTTCTTCAATGTGCGAACCCGACCAAAGCCGGTTTAACCGGACAAGTTTAGAGAATTAATGCAATCATTGACTTGCCAATTCAAGTTAACCTATTTTTATCTCCCTCCAACAGGGCAACGATTTTTTTCCTTAAGTTTAGTATAATTACAAGGAGTTGATTTCGTTATTATATCGTTTATGAATTGTTCATATAGTAAAAGAGAGCCTGTGGAGTATAAAAACTGCAAAACGAGTCTTGTAGAACATAAAAATCACGAGAGAGACTAGAAAGGTCATATAATTTATACTTTTTTCGTTTTACGATATAAGTTATTTTAATTTTTTTACACACATTATTAACAAGTGTTTCAAAAGGATTACTAAACACTTTATTAATATTACATCAGGTGAGATACCAGTAATTAATGTAAGTAATTAAATATTTTACTAATCTAAAAAAATATAAGGGTCAAAATAGCTATATAACAAATATTTCGAAACAAAGTTAAAAAGTTATAATTACTTATATTGCGAAACCAAATAAGTACTACAGTTCAAGAAATATATTTTATAGTTTTATGAAATAATAGGGTTAATTTTGTAATTCTACCTGAACTTTAAGGTGTAAATGTAATTTCCACTTTTCTTCATTTTTTTAATATTATCATTTTTTTTTCTTTTCTTTTTTGGGATGGGGAAAAAAATTGAAAACAAACAAACATGTACACGTTAGTTGCAGTTGTTTATAGATAAAAATAAAAACGCATAATTAGTTTGATAATTAAGCTAATTAATATTTAATGAGCTTTGACTTTTAGTGTCACAGACAACCTCTGTTGACCCTAATCATTGAGAAATAAAATAAATAAATAAAAACCAACTAGCCCTATTTTACTGGGCAGTGGAGCTGGTCAGATCCAGAAGAAAAAAGAAATTTTTTTTAAAAAAAGAAGGAATTTTTTAAAATTATAATGGAGCCCCAATTTGTATGGTTCAGAGCCCGAGAAGGGCAATCTTTTTCACATTCTTCGACCCGGTTCAGAAAAATCTATTGAAAAAGTTAAATAATCTCGAATATCAAAATAATGCGATTGCATTTCAGAATTACTCACTTTTTTTTTTTTTTAACCAAAGTGAAAGAAGCACGTAAGTATGTCGCAAGGGTGATATCATGCAAATTAGCACTAACAACATGCCTTCACCTAATCATAATATAATATAGTCCAACCTATTGGTATCTTGCTTTAATCAATCACTATATGAACGACTAGTACAATTGTGACATGATCTTGAATTGGTTGACGCAAACAACACATTCTTTTACCTGACACTTTAGGAATGTAGGCTCGGTGTTTGAACCTGAAACGTACACCCCCAAGCAGGACTTGAGTCCTCGTTGCGTTGGGTGACGTTGGGTGACAAACTCCTCTATAAAAAAAACTTTTGTCAACTTATTAGTATCTTGACATAGCACAATGATGTTATAAAAATGTATATTTTACCCTTAATAAAAAGAATCAAGAATTGTACATAGTTTTACCTTATATTCCATAATTAAATTGTACTTTCTCCATTCCGTTGTAATGGAAGCGGAGAGAGTAATATTTTGCCTGTTTAATCTAATTTTTCTTTTGACCCTAAATCAACACAAGCACAAATAGTAAATAATAGTTCACTAGGATGTTGTTGAGATGCTAGGGATAATGGCTAGAACATTAATTTGATGAGAATGAGACCCCATTATTTTCATGATCGATCCCATCCCATCCCATCCCTGTTAGATTATGAAAACAGAAAGTAATTGAAATGAGAGAAACTCTCGAAAGTAGAAGCCTAATTGACTCTACAATGTGAAAATGCTCTTTCACTTTCTAACTTCTTATAAATACAATGTTCAAATGCTGGCCTTAATTTAGAAATTAGCGAGTAAGTGGCCAAAATGCACGGATTAAAATTTATACTTTTTTGTTGAAAGTTGGTGCATTAATTTGCTTCTACAAGTACTGTGCAAATTACTCCAACTTGTACTAGCTTGTGTATTCGAATGCTATTGGGGAATACACTTGCATTGGAGTGCAATTGGGAAGCACCCTACAAAGGCTATATACCTTAGATAAATCGTGATGTCTTTATCCGAAATAATATAATGAGTAGTGTATGAAGCTTTTCAACAATGGAAGTGTTCTTTCGACATCGAACATTTGTATCGAATCAACTGAGAGTCGTATCTTGATTTTCAGATATCTTCAGCCTCAAACTTTCGACAATCCTTCAAGGTTGAATGGCTATTGAAACTCTTCAGAGCCCTAAATCTAGTTCCAAATTTTCAGTACCTTTTGATATCGTGCTCACTCCAAACATCTTTTTATTATTGCAAAGAGTAATGATATGTCTCTACTAATTATCGTAACTTGTTTATATAGCAAAATGTGATATGCATTCATTAATTAATAGTAAAATTAATAAACATCACTTGCTATAAAAAAAAAAGTTACGACTACTAATCGAGACGTGTATAGTTCCAACACATGAACCGTTAGAGCCTTCTTACGTTGGACCAAAGCAAACTCCATGGCGGTAATATCCAGAAAAGAAAAACAGAGTCTACTCCCTCGGGGTGTGTGTGTGTGTGTGACATTTCTTTGGTACATAGATAAATTAGACGTTCGAGGCCCGGCACAACCCAATGCCAACAGCCTATTAAGGGCAAATGACATCAGTGGCCACCTAATTATTCGTAATGTTTAGTTTTGGTCACTCATCTTTTAAACGTGCGCATTTGGCCACTCATCTTTCTAAAACGTGCGCATTTGGCCACTCATATTTCAAACGTGCGCATTTGGCCACTCATCTTTTTAAAACGTGCCTTAGAAGCCATTCCTTCAAAAATACAGTGCAAAATTTGACGGAATCCATCAGCAAAGCATAAGCAAACGTGCTGAATTTTTGGGGGCTCTTTTCTTGTAATGAATTTTGTTTTTTGGACTAGTTTTTGTACTGTATTTAGTTTTCTGAACTAGTTTTTGTGCTGTATTTTGTTTTTTGAACTGGTTTTTGCACTGTATTTTGTTTTTTTGACTGATTTTTATGCTGTATTTTGTTTTCTGAACTAGTTTTTGCACTGTATTTTGTTTTCTTGACTGATTTTTGTGCTGTATTTTATTTTCTGGACTGGTTTTTGCAGTGTAATTTTTATCGGGATTAGTTTTTGCATTGTATTTTTGAGGGAATGGCTTCACAAGCACGTTTTAGAAAGATGAGTGGCCAAATGCGCACGTTTGAAAGATGAGTGGCCAAATGCGCACGTTTTAGAAAGATGAGTGGCCAAATGCGCATGTTTGAAAGATGAGTGACCAAAACTGAACATTGCGAATAGTTGGGTGACCAATGGTGTCATTTGCCCGCCTATTAATTTTCTTTTTCCGTTTTTTACGGTTGCGTTGTTCACAAGTAGTAAAATACTAAAATTACCGCAACCGAAAAACGAATAAAACTAAATTAGTACATTATAAAGGTCAAACAAACAGTACCCTTTTTGCCTATATAACTTCATCACTACCCTCCCTTTTCCCTTCCCCCTTTCCCCCCTTCTCTCTCTTTTGCTTTCTTCTTTCCGATTTTTCTCTGCTGCTTCTGTAATTTTCATCTTTGATGGACAAGGAGTATTTTATCAATGCTGGGATTCAGCCTTCGCTACAGTTCGAGCCCACGATGATGCATTCTTCTTCCTGGAATTCTTTCTCCGCGGCTGCGGCTGCGGCTGCTCAGGAACTGAATTGCTCGCCGGAGCAAGCTTCGTCTTGCTTTTTGAACCCCAATTGGGACAGACAGGGCGATCATTTTGCCCATATGGACTCGGCCTTCGCTTCAATGGCGTCGTCGTCGTCCCCTGATTCCTGTGTCCCTGCTGACGCTTTTGTGCTCCGTGAATTGATTGGGAAACTGGGCGGCCCTGTAACCCACTCCTCCGGGGAGCCATTTCCTGTGGTTCCTCCTAGTACGTATAGCAACCCTGGTTCTTATACTACGACGCCCTTGAGCTCACCTCCGAATAAGCAACTTCAAGTTCCAATTGGGAGTCAGTTCGTCAACGGGAACATGCCCAATTTGAGAAATTCGGCGCCCTTAAACCCGGGTTTGCCCTCCTCCCTCTCGACTGATCCTAAGTTTGCCGAGAGGGCCGCCAAATTTTCGTTCTTCGGAAGCCGGAGTTTCAACGGCAGGACGAGTCAATTTGTTGGTGCGAATAATGCCGAATTGCCGTACAGATTTAGTGCTCCAATTGGGGGCAATGGGAAGTTACCCAGAGTGCTAAGTAGTCCCCTTCTCAAGCAAGGAGGATCTCCAATTGACAACAAGATGGAATTGAGGCCCGCCGCCCCAAATGGCCCTGTATTTCCGGTGGGTTCTGATCAGAGAATCAAGATTGTGACAACAAACGGTGCCAGTTCTAACGAAGAGTCTTCTTTATCTGAGCAAGTGCCGAGTGGGGAAACAGGGTTGAAAACTCCCCAAGAACTCAATTCTCGGAAAAGAAAAGCAGCTGCCAGAGGAAAAGCCAAGGAAGATAATGCAAATAAGGTAATGATCCTCCTAAACCATGAAAGTTTTACTTTACCCTTTTTTTTAACGTTGTAATTGTGAATTCTAGTTGTATTAATTTAAGGAAAACTATGCTTTTACAGGGTACGGAAGTTGATGCTGATAAAGATGTAAAGCGGCAGAAGGTCACCGAAGCTAATGCCGGCGAAAATGTCACTGCTAAAACAATTTCCGACGAGGAAGAGAAGAAAGCAGGGGAGGATAAGGCGAATCAAAAGCCTCCCGAGCCACCAAAGGACTACATTCACGTTAGAGCAAGAAGGGGTCAAGCCACAGATAGCCATAGCTTAGCAGAAAGAGTAAGAACTTCAATTCTTCTGGGAAAAAAAAAACATGGAGAAATAGCTTTGTGGTTTGTCAATTTGGGCTAATTGCGTTTCGTAAACACAATTTGATTAGGTGCGACGTGAGAAGATCAGCGAGCGGATGAAGCTTCTGCAAGACCTTGTACCCGGCTGCAACAAGGTTCGCATAGCAATTTTGTGTTTCTGTTGAACAGTTCTTGCATTATTGGGATTAATCCATTAATAACATGGTCAAGTGATTATTTAACGTAGGTAACTGGAAAAGCCCTTATGCTTGATGAGATCATAAATTACGTCCAATCATTGCAACGCCAAGTTGAGGTAAAATCAAAATCATCATATCTGCAAAACTGCTGCAACACTGCGTGTTATGTGTTTCATCAGCTGATGAGGAATCTTTCTTGTACAACTTTTCTGCAGTTCTTGTCTATGAAATTAGCTTCGGTAAATCCCAGATTAGATGACATGGATAATCTCTTATCCAAGGATGTAAGTGATGGTGGATATTTTCTTGGATCGATGATGTTGTTTTGTGTCCGAAATTACTAAACTTGTTCTTGGTCGCTTTCTGGATTTCAGATATTTCAATCAAATGGTTCTTTGCCCCACTCCCTGTTTCCTGTGGACTCTTCTGACCCTGTTTTGTATAAGAACCACCACAACCACCAAAGTCCACAACCGCAAAACAATACCTCCGCCACCGCCACCGTCTCCCTGGATGGATTCATTGAGAATTTACCTCAGGTGACTAAAATTTGGTTCTTGCCACTACAAAAGTCGGAAAAATTTTCCACCCTTGTAATAACTCTGTGCTTTTTATTACATTTTCTCAGTTCCCTCCATTCAGTGAAGATGACCTTCACAGCATAGTTCAGATGGGATACGGCCAAGATGCCGCATTTCATTCTCAAATCTTCCCTGGTAATTAAGCACAGAAGAATTCCAATTTAAACAACCAAACTTTTACATTTTCCTTTTTCCAGATTCTAACAGACATGAAACTTCATAATTTCAGGTTCAAACCAAACGTCCCACATGAAAATTGAACTATGATGATCATCATCATTCCATTCGAAGCCTTCCCGGAACAGGAAAAAGAGGCTGCTGTACATATGATATGAGAAGAATTAAAGAAGTGTAGTTGGATTAATTTGTTGGGTATTCTCCATCAAGAATTGGCTGTTATCCATGTAGGAGCTCTGATCCAAGGGGGGAAATATTAATTATCCCTTATCCCCCTCTTTCTTGAATTTGTCTTTTCCTCTAAGTTAGTAAATTGATTGCCTGGAAGATTTTTGGTTCCTAGCTAATGTATAATTTCTTGTATAATCAGTCTTAGATTTAGTGTGTGTTCTTGGTGCTAATTACAGCACTGTAATCTGTAAGATATGTCTACATCTATATGTATTCTTGTACAAGCAATATTGAATGAATGAATGAATGATGATGATGATACGTCAAGATTTCAGTCTCAATCTTTCATTTCATGTGCTTTTTTAACCAATCTGTGATCAATTAGTTAGTGAATAATGAATATGATCGGAAGAAGAAGAAGGAAGAATCTTTGGATTAGATTTTGCTTGAAGGTTGCTGTCAAATCGCGTTTTCTGGTGGTTTTGATTTTTTTTCACTAATGTTGTTGTAAACCAGCTGGAGATGGGGCCTTTAACCACCATTTTCTCTTCCAAAAGTCTTAACACCAAATGATTAAGACTTGAGAAGCTTAACTTGAGATATACCCATAATCAATGCCACGTTTTCAGGCACCCATCTGTCAAAGAAAAAACGATCCGAACCTGTGATCTCAGGTTACAAGTCCTTCCCTTTTACCATCGTCTTAATCCTTCCGGCCGGAGAAATAATTATTCAATCAAGCCCTTTTCATCTTAAGAGAATCCCAGGTTGGCAAATGGTGACAGCAACATTGTGACTAGACACAATGAATCAATCTGTTTTTTTTTTTTTTCAGAAATGATTTAATTATAATAAGAAGATGAAGAAGAACATGAAGATGAACAGGAAAAAAGTTAGTGCAAAGAAGAGTAGTGGAGTTGTGGTATGGAGATACCTTTGGGAGATAAAACAAATAATAATAATAATAATAATAATTAAGAAGAGAGGCGGAAATAGTAAACTTGATCAAAGTAATTTGGGGCTAACCGGAAAAGATTAATGGGGTTGCAGCCTTTGCCTTTACCTAATTAATTAATTAATTAATTTTGTATTATTGGTTGTGTGATGCAATTATCAGAAAGATTCTGTGGCGGGTGATCTTTTATACACTACAAGAGTTAAACAACACATCATTATGTATATTATATTACTCCTTCCATCGTGTCGTGGGTTATGGGCACGTGTTAAGTATTCAACATCGAAATATAAGAGTGATATAGAATGAAATATTTGAATTATATTACTCCCTCTAGGGTTTGGACCATTGATATCAGCTTAATTTTTTAGGTCGAGTTGAGTTTCAATGTACTTATTGGACTCTATGGTGAGATGTGTTGGGCAAATTTATCAACACGCCACATATAAATAATTCAATTTCAAAAAAATGATAATTGTCTCGCAACAAGAGTTCAGATTAAATTTGTTTACATAACATACTACTAATATAATAATGTGAGGTATATAATTAACTCTTACTTAGATATGATGTTAAGTTACTTAGGTTGAATATTATATTTTACTCTCTATAATAAATTGTACATTTTTTAAACTGTCATTTTTTAACGGGAAAAATGAATTATATTATATGGTATTTGAGTTTTTTTTTGATTAAGAGAGCTAGTGTGACAGTTTGTCGCTTAGCATAAACTAATTAACAAATGAATCCATTAATCAAATGTTGATGAATGTGAGCATATTCCACTTTGTTCTTTTGTTTTTTTTAATCTGCCAATTATATGCCCTGTTTTTGTTTTCATCTTTATCTTTCTCTCTCTTTTCGGCATTTTTTTTTTTTTTGGTTCTTAAGAAGGGCTTGTCTACGAAGAGCATTTTATTTTCGTTTTGGTTTTGATTTCAAAAGTAAATTTAATATATTATAATTTGTTTATGCTTTAATATAATTTTTTATTATTTAACTATATATTTTTATATTTTTAATATACTTTTTACATTATAAAATTATTTTTTTAAAATTTATTTTTAAAACTGTTTTTGAAACATCATGAAGAACACCCTAAGTAAACATCATTTTTATTTTATCAAAGAAAATAAGAAAGTAATAAGCCACAGTCGTGATTAATTGATGGCAACTAATTCTTTTTTGCATAATTGACCGGCAAAATTGAAATTTCATTGAAACTTCATCAGCCGGGATTATCCATCAAACTAAAAAATTTATTTCTTATCATATCATAAAAATTGTTATTATTATTGTATATAATCTAATTAAAAATAAATAAATAAAATTATAAAATGTTTTTTTTAGCATGAAACCTGTTAGAACTCACCCTTATTACGCATATTATGAAAATCCCCTCAATTGTTACGAGAAAAGTTACAGTCTCAATAAATGAATTATTATATCATTGAATTCAGTAGTGAGTGAATTACTAATACTATTACGTACGTAACTATAACTATAGTGTTACCCGATAAGTATACGTGGATTTTAATTTAGATAAGAGGGATATTATCAACAGCAGTGTTCGGAAGATGCATGATTGGTGAGGTGATCGGTGCAGAGTAAGCCGCCACTTTGTTCCGACATAGTCAGACCGGTGGCGCTGGTGGAATATTACTCATGGGCGGCACTTTGTTTTCCTTCTTTCTTTTATAAATTAAAATATTTGACTTTGTCCCCCTTCCTTTGCCTTTGGAAATAATTAATTAATTAATCTCTTCTGTTCCCATGCATTTTCTATTAATTAGCTTAATAAGAAGAATAATAATAATAATTAAGGTACGAATTAATTTCAATGGCTGGCAAAACCAAATAGTATAATGCATGCATCCTTTGTCCTCATTGCCATCTGTCTAATCAACATGGGATGCAACTACACTCTACTACTCTACACCATTTTTATACTAATCCCTTTTATTTAAATCGCTCAAAGAGTTCAATACTATAACTGTTTTAAATTACAAAATACGACTCAACATATGACTTTTCATATATGACAAGGATTTGGGTTTTGGGGTGGTTCTTCTTCCAATTTCAAACGTTTTTTTACAATACTGATTGCTTTAAAATTTAAATGAACAGTTCATTTATGGTTTTTTACTGTTTGTATTTCATTCCTTTTATACTTGAATCTCCTGTCTTCACTAACAAAATGGAAATTTTCAAATTCAATGGCTGCGGCTTAGTTACCCAAGTGTTTTGGTTTTGAAGATGATGTTTGCAACTTTGCAAGGAAAGGAAGAGCAATTAAATGCAAGACTCAAAGATATGGGGTAAGTCTTTTCTTGCACGCTATGGTGTTAAATAATTATTATTTATATTCTTACTATCCATACTTTTTTATTTTACAAGTATTACTTTTACAAAAACAAAGTTTAGTCGTTGATTGACAAATGAGAAATTTATAGAAAATTACAATCACCCACGAAATAACGCACTTACGTGTCTTCATCAACGTTGTTTTGCAACCTGTAGACCGAAAGCGAATTATATATGGAGACTTTAGACTATGTGAACATATACTTCAGGAAATGGTTCACGCATGTTTGTTGCTAGGAGCAACAGGATCCAGTTGGTAAGAATTAATTAAACTTTGATTTATGCCAACAAAGAAGTAATTGAATCCGACCTTTTTTGTTTTCTCTCTTTGGATTCCATCAATGTTCATTTATGGGGAGAACCGAGTCAGCTTGAAAAGGAAACCCCCTAAATCTAAAGAGAGCCATAGGATAAATCAGCATTCCATTTCTCATTTCAAAAGTGAAAACAAACAAAACATTAGCCGATGAACTTATTATATCTTATTCTTAACATACATGATATATTTTTTGAGATTAAACTTTTAACATTTATAAGAATTATGTGCCCATACGTGGTGTTAAATAATACGACAGGTCAAATACAATTTTTTTTTTTTTCCCGATATCTTGAGGATTAGGTATGTGTGCACAAGCGCAAAGGAAGGGAATTTGACGATTCTTTAGTCACCATCAAATAGGAAACTCGTTGTCCCATGTATGGAAAATAGAATAAAAACGTTGAAGAGACAATCGCATAAATATAAACTCGTTGTTATGTGGGCACCCAAGCGTGAGCTGCATTAAAATGCTTGTCCTTTTCACCTCTCTGTATATCAAAGAAAGACTCACAGCCGCTCTTTACTCTCTTTTCTTTTTTTTTATTTATAAACTTTTTACCCTTTAGTTGGGGAAGGTTGCACATTGTTTGGGTATAATTTTTTCCCTTATTTGGGAGAAATAGCGGCCGACCATATAAATTGCTTTCTACCAAACGCGGCGTGGGTTGAATCACGCTTTTCGACTGTTATAAGTGTGTTTTCCTGCATTTGTAAGTAACCCATAATCACGATTTTAATCTCCATTGTTGCTTTTCCTTCTTAGACTTGCTTTCGATATAGTTGAAACATATCCGTCCATTTGGAGTCTATGCTCCATTCAACTGTATTGCTTGGTGATAATTTCGGAGCATTATTAGTTTTCAGAGTAATAAATTTTTTTTTTTTAAAATGTATTGATCAGTGAACCAGTGGTATTTTATGAATTTATTGTTTTGGAAGTTAATTATAACATTTGCATTAACAATATCATCGAAACTTGTATTGGAAGTGTCTCGCAATCCAATGACTTGCATATCGAATTTAGACTCAAAAGTATTGTGTGTATGTTATGTATTGAATTTATGTGTTGAAGTATCGTGTACCGTTCTTAGGTTATGGAATACTGAATTTAGCTTCTAAAATATTGTGTATATTAAATTTATGTGCTGAAATAGACGAATTGTTTTTAGGTGCTGAATTATCGAGTTCAACTACTGAAATATCACAGTTATGTTAAATTAACAAGTCTTGCCTTTTATTGAAGGGGAAAAAAACACATGTCAGACGATTAGAAAAGAGACATCCTTAACATTAACAAAATGTTAAACGAAATGAAATTTGCAAATATTATATGTTGACAAAGCATTGGCGAATTTGTAATGGGGCACGTGCCTCCTCTGCCCCCAACCAGTTTACATAAATAACAAAAACCATAAATTTAAACAGAGCCCATTTCTTACAAAATGGGCCTCAGGGAAAAAGAATAGGTTACGCAATCATCAAATTGGAGTGGGCTCACTCATTTAGGTGACGGCCCAGTTCAAAACAATATGGAAAAAATTCCTTTCCATATTATGTAAACTATGACCTACTTTATGCGTCATACAGAATGGCCTGGAATTTTATTTTTAGGCCCAACTCACCGTTATTCTTTCGTTCCAAAAGAAGCTATATTAGCAAGAGTAATAAGGCATAAGGGTATAAAACTTCGTTTATACCTTTTGTTGTATAACTATAAATTATTGTGAATTACACATAATTAATAAGAGTACATAACGTAAAATATATATAAATATACCTTTTCTATTGGTGAGGGCCTCGATAGCGGTACCTAATCGAGATAAACTCTTATTAATACTAAATATGGTTTCAAAATAAGCATAGAAAACCCCTAGCCACCTAGGGGCACTCCTGTACTCATAGTTTGCAATATCGTAATACGTATCGTCGGGTCGTATGATTCTACAATCCCAAAATATTAAATCGATCTTACTTTCGTACCTATCTGATCCTATAAAATATTGCTATAATGACTCAAATAAGATTAATTTTTATAATTTATCAGTAAGTTTACACACAGTGGCGGACACAAGGCGGGGCGAGGCGGTGCCGATGCCCCCCCTTCTACTGGGAGCTAAGGGTAGTAGTAATACTACCCATTAGCTCCGCCCCTGGCCACCGCCGCTGCAAATTTTCATCCCCGCCACTACTGAAGGTTGAGGAAGAAGACCGCAGGCAGCTTCTTTAGTTTTCCTTTTTTTTTTTTTTTTTTCGCCGTTCCACTTAAGTGGTAAAAGAAAAAAAAAAAAACCATTTCACTGTGGGTCAAGCCCAAACCCACTAACCCAATTATCCAATATCATTCACAACAAATGCAAAAACAACAAAAACTTTCCCAGAATCCAAATTTCAATTCCCTAAAATTTCTCCCAACTCCAGCGGTAAATCTCTCCCTCTCCATCTTTCCCTCCCTAAATGAGCCATGTAAAACACAATTATCTCGTATGGCGTGTCCGGTATTGATTGTTCAAGTAAAAAAAAATTAATTATTTTACTAGTATATATTTATATACTTATTATCATCAAGGTTTTTTTGGGTGACATATATCAATATAGTTATTTTGATATTTTATAGTATGTATCTAATTTAACGACATCGAAAAAAAAATTGCCACTTAAATCGCCCCTTCTCATATTTTGTTCTGCGTTCACCACTGTTTATACATGCACATTTTGTGTAGGATCCTACGATCCTATCGACATCGATCCTGCACCCAAAGCAATTCACGTAGAATCTCAATTTTCCAAACTATGTCCTACACCCTTACTAGTAAAGGGGGTATGAGGGTCGGATATGAAATAGAGCAACTTGACATAGAGTTTCTCTTTCTCTCTATCCTGCTCCTTTGAAAAAGGAAAGGCTTTAAGTCCATTTTTAAGACATTTAATAGACATCCTTATCACTTATCTTTCATTTTGGCTATGGAAAATGAAAATCGCTTCGTTTGGTACGAAATCACAACTCGACCGAAGGAGTACTATCATACTTCAACATCATACTTGTCTATTGCAAAATGTTGTTGGTGTCAGCTTAACAAAGATGCATTGCTATAATTGGTTCTAAAACTATTATCGTCTTTTCTATAGGAGTAATGATAAACATCTTGAATATGCATCACAACTCTTGCATAGTAATTCATGTAGCACACATTCATTAGCCGATTATGTGATAATTAAGTGGATTCTCATCACATATTGTGTGAGCACGATACATATTTACAATACAAATGATTGATAAAAATAAGAGTGAACTATCCAAAATGTCATCATACTTTTTCAGAATTTCTCGTTTGGTAAGCAAATTTTTTTTTTCTTAGAAATGTCACTATACTTTCCAAAAGTTGCCGAAAATGTAATTTAACATTAGTCCGGTTAGTTTTGACGGAATGGGTGTCACATGCTTGTCATGTGCCCTTTTTCAAGGGTATTTCTGTCATTTTACTGTTTTTTTTTTAAAAAAAATTTTTCCATTCCAAATTACTATTCGTATTCTTCCACTTTCATCCTCCCTCCTGCACGGCCATCTGCCTCCCCTCCCTCCACCAACCGCCACCTCTTCCCGTCTCTCCTTTTTTACCTTTTTACATTTTTCTCTTCTAATTCAGTTGATTTTTTTTTTTTTTTCTTCTTCTTCTCTGTTTTGCTGATTTGGTAGTTTAGGACCGAGCAGCAATCCCGATTTCAGTAGTTTAGAATGGAAGGAAGCCGAAGAACACCGGTAGAAAGCAGCGGGCAGCACCAGCGAAGAACAAAAGTCGCAGATTGGAACCGACAAAAACCCAGCACCGCCGGCAACCCAAATACTCTAAATCTGCCACCAAACGTCCTTAATTCCGGCAGTGGGATGGAAGGTTTTCCTAACCCACTTTAAACTAAACTTTTGTGCACCAATTTGGTTCAGTAGTTGCCAATTTACAGCAACCCAAAAATTGATGAACAGTAGAAGCCTTAGCCTAGAAATTGAAAAGAATCCCAATTTCAAATTTTTGATTTCCTTCCAGGTACGAAATTCTCCCAACCGATTGGAGATAGCTTAATCTCTTGAAAATATGCATCAAACCGGAACGGGCAAGGCCAAATTCTTGGCCGAAGCCCTCTATGCCGCACCACCAAACACCATAGTCGGCCTAGAGCTCCAATTTTGGTTTAAAATTCTTCCTTTGAGTGATTAATCAATCAATTAATTAAGAGAAAAATTGATTTTGAGTGGGTAATCTTCAAACTCAGAAATTTTGTGGTTGAAGGAGGTGTTGATGGTTGAAGGTTGGTGGTTATGGATATGGAGATGGGTGTGTGGGGGTGAATCGGTGGTGAGGAGGAAGAGAGAAAGATGAAGGAAAAAAAGAAAAGAAAAAGGAAGAAACAGAGAGCAAAACAGAGAAGAAGAAAAAAAAAATCAACTGAATTAGAAGAGAAAAATGTAAAAAGGAAAAAAAGGAGAGAAGGGAAGAGGTGGCGGTTGGTGGAGGGCGGGGAGGCCGACGGCAGGAGGGAGGATGAAGGTGGAAGAATTTTGGAAAGAAGATGAATAGTAATTTGGAAAGAAGAAGTTTTTTATAAAAAATAGAATAGTAAAATGATAGAAATATCCTTAAAAAAGGGCACATGACAAGCATGTGAACCCATTCCGTCAAAACTAACCGGCAAAATGACACTTTCGGCAATTTTGAAAAGTATAGTGACATTTCTAAGGGAAAAAAAAAAGTTTAGTGACCAAACGAGAAATTCTGAAAAAGTATAATAACATTTTAGACAGTTTACTCTAAAAATAAATAATAAATAGAATTATTATAATTTAAAATTTAAAAAAAAAGAAAAAAAAAGCAGTTTGGGCTCTTTGGGGCAAATTGGTCTAAGAGTGAAAATATAAAACCGTCATTCTGCCTCCACTTTATAGTAAAAGACATGAACCAACAGCGACCTTCGACGTCGCATCCGGACAGCAGGCCACATCCAATCCAAGCCCACGTTGTGTTCCTCGTTTTTTCTCCCACCCACTCGGAACTTGTCTTAATGCTGAGATTTCTTTGTTCTTTAATCATTTTATTTATTTTAAGTAATCATGTATACTCATAGTTTTTTTTTTCTTCTATCGTTAAACAAATATTTTTTAAAATACAATAAAATTACATTTGTAGTGTTATTTAGTTCACGCTACTCCTTTTTTCCCCCATTAAAATAGTACTATTTCCAAAAAAAATTGTTCTAAAAGTGTCCTATTTTTATTTATTTTTTATTTTACACTTTTACTGATTATGTATAATTCACAGTTAATTTATATTTAAAAATTAAGGGTATAAGTGACAATGATTACTAATTTTAAGTGTTATATTTTACCATCCGTAAAATATTATACCATTTGTAAACATTACTCTTATACGAGACTCGTAAGGTATTGCCAAATGATACAACTGACCATTCAACTATTGTGAAGGTTTACTTTGTTAACTGATGAAGATTGAGCAAGTGTTTTTCTCTTATTTTACTTCTCTCACGTAGAGGAACTTACATAGAGTTACAGGGATTACGGTGATGCATATCTTCACATTTAGATAGTTGCATCTTAGTCTTATCTCTATCTGTAGCTTATCCTAATCTATTCCCCATTCACACGCTAACACCCATATTCCCCATTCACACGCTAACATACTTTTGGTTACTAAACCTTTTTTCGCTCACTTTTGACCATTAAACTAATGAAAGCAGTCACTCTATTAATGAAAATCATTAAGCATGTCATTCGCGTGTTGTTCTTGATGGGGCAAATATGTCAACACTGATATATGTTTCTTGCTACTTTCTCTTTATCCAATTTTGCCAAGTAAATCTGCAAAAAGAATTAACGACAACTATGGTACATATAACAAAATAATACCTTAAATGTGGAATAAGTTCATCAAAACAAAATCAAGTTGTGATAGTTAGTAGAATGATAATATAACGAGAATATGCAAATACAGTGTTAGAGTTGTGCGAAATAACTCATGGTCCGAACAAAATGTCCACTGATAACCACTTTCAATAGTTTTTTTTTTTTTTTTTTTCAAAAGTAGGAAAAGAAAAAATTTTAGTAGGTATTCTATCAAGTGATTCAAAGTCAATCAAATTGCTTTCTTTATGTTCTTTCTAAGGTTTGACCAATTCGCTCTGTATCGGTGCCAACTTCCAAGACTAAGTGGTGGAGTACTTATTTGGCCTTTATTTTTATTTTTCTCACTTATGCAATCACTTTTTACGTATAAATTAATCGTGATTCTTGTTGGATATATAAATAACGTCAATGCCAGAATGGCCGAAACCAGCACAGATGATGCCGTATGAGGAAGCGGGGCTTGGACATTGTGGCCCACGCTGCAAACCGACTATGAGGGAAGACCCATGAGCAGCTGACACGTGTCTTGTACGCGTGGAACAGCTCATTGGTTCCGTGTGGTGATTGAGGAAGTGATTACAACTGAATTAAGGAAGATATTCTCCATGATTGTTCTGTCATGTCATCGGTTAAAGTGGCACGTGGCTTCAACAGCAAGCTTCAAAGGAGTTTGCTCTCGATCACCCCTACATTCAACATGTAATGAATTCTTGCTTGGTCTTACTTTGAGGTAGTTGCTACACTTCTAACTTAAGAATCGGAGTAGAATCTTGAATTAAGTCCCAAAAGCAAGTATCTGAAGAAATGACTAGGTCAGCTAGCCTCAGTGTGGACCGTAGCTTCAACAATTCTTATGTAATTATATTTAGAGTGAACGACCTTTAATATACCTTTACTTTTCGATTGTGTTCGCTTTGGTACCTAAACTTTTTTTTTAAGTCATGAATATACCTAAACTAATTTAAAGGGGCCAAAAAGGTACTTTGCCGTTAACTCCCGGTTAATTTTGACGGAATTGACATCCCATGCACCTCACATGCCATTTTCAAGGGTATTTTTATCCCTTCATTGTTTATCATCTCTTCTCTTTTTTTTTTTTTTCCTTCCTTTTCTTTGTCATCTCCTCCGCCGTCGACTGCCACTTTTCTTCCTCCTCCCTGCTTCCGTCATCCTCCTCCCTGCTTCCGTCGTCCTCCTCCCTCCCGTCGTCGTCATCGTTCGAGAAGGTTGCTGTTTTTCCTTTTTTGTTTAAAGTTTTTTCTTATTTTTGGCCGCGGTTCTGCAATCGAACTGTGCTTCTGTCGTCCTCCTTCCTCCCTGTCGTCGTCTTCGTTTTCGTCAATCGAGCCTTTGATGATTACGTTGGCATAGCTTTCTAGGAAATCTTGTTTCTTCGCTCCATTTTCCAATTTCTTTCTGGTTGTTGTTGTTTAGCTTTTGATGTTGTTGTTTCTGCTCTTTAATTGGATGAAGAATTCTTCTCTTGCTACTAAATATTACTGTTGCTACTGTTTATGAGAATGCATGATCAGAATCAAATGCCGATTTGGGTTTCGCTGACGAGGAGATGTTCCATTTCAAGAGCTCAAAAGGGTTTCTGAGACAAAGCTTCCCCAAGGGTTTTATCTATGGAACTGCTATTTCGGCGTACCAAGTTGAAGGCATGGCTGATAAAGATGGTTGTGGCCCTAGCATTTGGGACACCTTCGCTCCCGGTTAGTTTAATAATTGGATTTTTTTTATGGAGAATTTTACAGAGTCAAAATCCCAATTCCATTTGAATTTAATAGGATTATGTTTGATTTGATTAATTTACTTCGAGTCCCTTTCTGGGTTGTGGTTGTTTTGGGTTTTCATGGAAATTTTGGATGATCTATGTTGGTTTAATCTTGATTTATTAATAGGAAAATAAGAGGCGGAGGAGGAAGGGAGTAGGAATTTGAAGAGGAAGAAGATGAACAGTGAAAAAGAAGAAAATGAATAGTGAATGGATGAAAATACCCCCAAAAATAGCAATTCCGTCAAAACTAACCGGGAGTTAATGGCAAAGTATCTTTTTGGCCCCCTATAAATTAGTTTAGGTATATTCATGGCTAAAAAAAAAAAATTTAGCTATCAAAGTGGACACAATTGAAAAGAAAAGGTATATTAAAGATCGTTCACTCTTATATTTAAGAAATCATGATTCTTCTATTAAACTTTACCAGTAATAAACTATGTATATAAAATATAATTACTCCTTCCTATTAAAAGAATTACGTATTTAATGTTTTTCTTAGTATAAACTATAAAAGATTATAATTTTTTAATTGAAATAATATTAAAAATATATATCTTTTATTCAGATCTCATCGACCATTTTATTAAAGTGGAGGTCACGGACGCACGCTCCGGCTACAAGGCGCGTAGATTTAAAAAACTGCAGCACATGGTGTGCTTCTTCAGTGACGGTTAAACAATTCGTTGCTGAAATATAAATTTAACAATATTAATAATATTTTAGAACCAAGTTCGTAGATATTCATTATTTTTTGAGCTAGTATAATTAACATTCATTGTATTTCAAGTATTTTTTGAGCTAGTATAATTTTTTTATTTTACTCGACACTATTACATATATGCATGGGCTGTAAGGAGAGACAAAACGAAGTTGATAAGAAAAAGACATTAACATTCATTTATTATATGATACTTGTCTAAGTTGCGATTCGCGCCGAGACTAGCTTACCTCTTCCTGACTTCAGATATCTACTTTTGGGATTTAATCTCCAATTTCACTCACATGCTTAAGTTAGAAGTGTAGCAAATATCATAAAGCAATACTATTTCAGAATTCAATACCTTAGAAATGGAGTGGTGATCGAGTATTTATAGATGTCTCAAACTGCTCGAAGCTTGTTGGTGAAGCAATATGCTACGTTAACCGATGACATGGCAGAACAATCATGAAGAATATCTTATCTTATTCAGTTGTAACTGCTTTCTCGATCACCGTGCCGAACCAATGAACGTGTTACTCGCCCATAAATTATCCCTTTATAGACAGTAGATGATGTGTGCCTCTTCTCTAACGATCTAACTTACTATCTCGGGCGTCGTCTTTACTGGCCTCGGCATAACTTGTATATTCAACAACACTCTTTCAATTTTTACTATAAACTAGTATGTACTTCTATTAATAGGTAATCAATTTCATGAATGATTGAGCCGGACTCTTTATTATTAGTGCATTTTACTTTTATAATAATTTTTAATATTTATATTATAACTATTTAATTGTAGTTTTGGTACAAAAATATTAGAAAAGACCTCCTAACATGTTTGAGTGTCGTTTATGAAACACCATATTATTGCTATGAACACTACATTGATTACGTCTATGTATCACGCTTAATCTTAAAATAAATGACATGGTAGGAAGATTTATTAGTACTAAAAAGTGATGTTTTGATTTTTTTAAAAATAAATTATTAATATGATCTTAAAAGTGCCTTAGTTATTTTATTCCTAACTAAAATGCCATTTAAAATTTCAATCCGAGTGATATTGATAATAATTATAATAAAATTAATAAAAAATTGCAAATGTAATTTTATGAGTGAGGACAATTTTTGAAACATCATTCAGTTTTTAATGGGTGTATTACAAAATTTCCATCAAATCAATTATTCTAACGTATTGACAAGCAATGAATGAAATTTACTTCTTCTTTTTTTTCAAATAAGTGTAATGGAAGAGATTATTCAGTGTATCTGCATTATTAATTTCATTGGTTAGAGAGATTGCACATAAAAATAAATAAAATTAACTCATTCACTTTTATTAAAATTTGCAAAATATCATCTACTAACCCCTTTTAGAAAAGTCTAGTTTAACCAAACAAAAAGTATAAATTCAGGGCCTCTTATTTACCGAAAACTCAGTCCTGATTTTGCACCCAGGTTTAAAACCCATTCTCGGCAGAGGTGAAGGTGAAGGTGGCCATGGAGGTTTTATCGAGTATCGCAGCCGTACGTACTCCGACAGTTCTCCATTGTTGCTTCGCAATTGCTTAGACACAAGGGATTTGTTGCTCTCTCCTCGAACGACCGAGGACAACATATCGGTTCTCCCTTCTCGAGCGACCAAGGACAACTGAGCAATCGCCGCAACAAAGCTTTGCTTCATGTAGAGGTGGAGGGGATTCCGATTCCAGTATAGCGGCAGAGATGGGTAGGATTTTTAGTGTTTAGGGTGGCGGCGGTGAGGCAGCGAAGCAGGTGGTGGTGGTGGATGGAGGGTTTAAAACTTGTTTTGACTACTTTGTTTTGGTCTCAAACCAATTTGGTTGGAAACTTGTGTCAAAACGACGTAAAGAACATACCTCAATGTTTCTTACTACTATTTAAAAATGAGGGATTAAACCATTAACAAAACAAAATCAATCCTTCATTACTCCATTTAATTTCATCAAAAGTCAAAGATTTACACTTACGAAGAGTAATAATTAGGATTTGTGCTTTTTTCAGCAAGAGTTAAAAGTTTATAATAAAAAAATGAAAAGATTGCCCACACTTTAATGGCAGATGAATAAAGGAAGCTAATAATTATAAAAGGCGTCGCTCCTGCTAAAGCTCCGCCCTCATTCTCTGGATCCAACAGCCACGGCCGCGCAAACGCACGCACACTCACGCAGTACACACACAAACACCCACTACCTTTTCTCAATGCTCCGCCGGACAAAGATCTGAGGTTACCGCCGCCGCCGCCACTTCCGTCGCCGTGCCATTGCTATCGCCCTCGCAGCTGCGCTAATACTCGATTTGTTTATTTATTTATATATATATGTCTCGGACACCAAACCATGAGTTTCAGGAATGGTGGAACAAGCAACGCGCCAGCGAGGATGATAGAGATAACGAACTTCTTAACGGTTCCTCGTCCGATAACCGTAGCTTCTCGACGGTCGACGTCACTAGCCCCAACGGCGAGGCTCCCGCCGTTGACAAAGAGCGTAATCGGAGCGCTCGACAGCTCTCCTGGATTTGCCTTCTTAAGTTCCAACAACTCGCCAGTTCCATCGCGTTTATCACTAACGGATCCTTCGCGCTTCTCCGCACTGCGAATCGCCGAGTGGCGGCGGCGTCCTCAGCGGAGAGGTCGAATCGCTCGCAGTCGAAGCTGTACCGGATAATTAAGGCTTTTTTGGTCGTCGTTGTTACTCTGTTAGTGTTTGAGCTGCTTGCTTACTTTAGGGGATGGCATTTCAGTCCGCCGTCTTTGGATGCGGCGGAGGTGCTGAATTTGGTGGAGTATTTGTACGCTAAGTGGTTGGACATTCGAGCCAATTATTTGGCACCCCCTTTGCAATCCTTGACGAACGTGTGCATTGTTTTGTTTCTGATTCAGTCTGTGGATCGAGTGGTTTTGGTGCTCGGTTGTGCGTGGATTAAGTTCAGAGGATTGAAGCCGGTGGCTCAAGTGGACTATTCATTGGACGTGGAGAGCGCCGAGGTGGATTATCCCATGGTGCTCGTGCAAATTCCAATGTGCAACGAGAGGGAGGTAAGAAGATGTAGGTTTTCAATCCCCTACCACAAATATTAGCAATTTCTATCACTCTTGTCAATTTTGAATTTTATGTTTGTTTGGAGCATCATTAGATCGCTGAGTTAATTTGTAACATTAATATCCCTATTTGACTTGAGTTCCTTCAGCTGCTTATGTAGATTACTATGACTTGTAGTACATTTCCTGTTTCTATGGAGCTGAGCGCTTTAAATTTTCAATCGAGACCTCTCAAGTTTCGTTTCATTTTGTTATTAATGTAGTTTACTACTGATACCATGTACTTACTGGAAAGGGAAGGTTTCATTCTTTTGTTGTGAGTTCCAGAGTATAGAGAATGCATTCACCTTGAAGGTTATGAGTTTCCGTAAAAGGAAAGTGTGCTAATTTCAGTAATTTTACGCTATTCTTGTCAATTCAGGTCTACCAGCAATCCATTGGAGCAGTCTGCATCCAGGATTGGCCAAGAGAGAGAATGCTTGTGCAAGTTTTAGATGATTCTGATGATTACAACGTTCAAGCCCTTATTAAGGCAGAAGTCCAAAAGTGGCAACAAAGGGGTGTGCGCATCATTTACAGACATCGTCTAGTTCGCACGGGGTATAAAGCTGGGAACCTCAAATCTGCGATGAGCTGTGACTACGTCAAAGATTATGAGTTCGTCGCGATCTTTGATGCAGATTTCCAACCAGCACCAGATTTTCTGAAGAAAACAATTCCTTATTTTAAGGTATATGTATATATTGCCCTTTTTTCCCTTCTTCTAATGAAAACTTCAGAAGTTACGAACAAAAGCAAAATTGCGTTTTGTTGACATCTGTTCAGGTAGATATACTAGCAATCCCACAGTTAGCCCTTTGCGGAACTACTAGCCTCATTTCATCAATGAACCTCGTACTATATTTTGTAAAGTATGAACCTTCTAAATGACTGAGATTTGTGATTGGATGCTGTATTAACAATCTGATTGTGACTTAGAAGATGCTGCTTACATTTCTAGAAGAGCCTAAATACATTGATTTTCTTTGGCTCTGCCATTGATTTTCATTTCTCTGTGTTCTTGAAGGGTAACGATGATCTTGCACTGGTCCAAACAAGGTGGTCATTTGTGAACAAGGATGAGAATTTGCTCACAAAATTGCAAAATATAAATTTGGCTTTTCACTTTGAGGTTGAGCAACAAGTTAATGGTTGGTTCATCAATTTCTTTGGTTTTAATGGAACTGCGGGTGTTTGGAGAATCAAGGCCCTTGAAGATTGTGGTGGCTGGTTGGATAGGACGACAGTTGAAGACATGGATGTTGCTGTGCGAGCTCACCTCTGCGGATGGAAATTCATTTACCTGAATGATGTTAAGGTACGTACACTGTTTGACTTTCCGCAATGTTTCTTGTCAAATTTCAAATTCAACTGGTAAAGTTTAGATTTTGTTCTTCTTGTGTTGCAGTGCTTATGTGAGCTCCCAGAGTCGTATGAGGCATACAAGAAGCAGCAACACCGATGGCATTCTGGTCCAATGCAATTATTTCGCCTCTGCTTTATGGACATAATTCGTTCGAAGGTACTAATTTTCACCTGATAATGCACTCTCACATTTTTCCATTAGGAGTAGAAGATTTGTCTTTATGCACATGTTTTGAAATCTTGAAAAGGAAACAGAAAATGAATATGACATTGGGTGGAGGGGTAAAAGAATTCATTCTAGTTCTATTATAAATGAAAAGTTCTTTATATCATTTCCGACCATCATATGTTTTCTGGTTTTATGTAGAGCTATTCCATTCGAATGCAGTGGAATCAAATTCCTTGTGTTTTAGAATTGTATCTTGGACTTATATCTGCATTATCTTCTTTGATGACTGAAACTAACAATGTTATATGAGTCTTAAGGAAAGTTTTTTTATTTCCAAATTACAAATGTGGTATATTATTGTTGGAAGTTGCGTATGAGAAAGCTGAAGCCAGCCTTGTACATGTTTTTATTCTGTTGGTAAACATTATTCTGAAGATTGAGGCCTCATTGTGATTTTTGTTTCCAGGTGAGTGTGATGAAGAAAGTGAACATGATATTTCTTTTCTTCCTCCTCCGGAAGCTCATCCTTCCCTTTTATTCATTCACCCTATTCTGCATCATTCTTCCTCTAACAATGTTCCTTCCGGAAGCTCAGCTACCAGCTTGGGTTGTTTGCTATATCCCTGGACTTATGTCTATTCTGAACATCCTTCCAGCTCCGCGGTCATTCCCATTTATCGTTCCATACCTTCTATTCGAAAACACAATGTCCGTGACAAAATTCAATGCTATGGTATCTGGGCTGTTTCAGTTAGGGAGTTCTTATGAATGGATAGTCACAAAGAAATTGGGTAGATCATCCGAAGCTGATTTAGTTAGCATGGTTGAACAGGAAACTGAACCTTTAGTCGGAAGTAGTGGCCTCCAAAGGTCCTCCTCGGATTCAGGACTTGCCGAGCTTAACAAACTGGAGATGAACAAAAAAAGTGGAAAATCCAAGAAAAACCGCCTGTACAGAAAGGAATTAGCTCTTGCATTCATTTTGTTAACCGCCTCGGTTAGAAGCTTGCTATCAGCCCAGGGCATTCACTTCTACTTCCTGCTATTTCAAGGAGTAACATTTCTGGCTGTTGGTCTTGATTTGATCGGTGAGCAGGTCAGTTGACGGGCTTTAAAAACTTCTCTTCGAATTTCAATCCCAGTATGAGTTGTTGTGTGTAGTAAAAACCCAGATTTGAGATAGGCTTAGCATGCTGGTGGTGTTGTCACTGTAAGGCTAGGTCCCATTATTCATTGAAGAAGATGAACAGAAGAGGTATACAGACTATACTAAGGTTTCGTTATTCGTTCGGCACGAAGATTGTGTGCCGTTTGAAAGCTCAAAATTTCAGAACTATGGATGGCTTTGCGCATTGCGGCTGATGGATACTTTTGCTGTATTTATATTGCCTGTGGACTCTCTCTCTCTATATGGTGTAGGCTTTTTTTTGGGTTTAGACGATATGATCAGGTTAATCATTCTTTGTTGGTTCGTGCCATTGCCATTGATAGATTTTTGTACAATTAACAGTCATACGTTATGGAAAAAGAGACCATACTTTGGTCGATAGTAGTGAGTGGAAGGTGATTTTTGAATGGTTTACTGGCAAATTGTTGAAGTTTTTTATTTTTATATATTTTTTAAATTTAAAATTGGAACGAACGTCTTGTCCTTTGAAGTGATTTGGCAAAGATCCGATATTAATTGATCTATCAAATCAACCGGTGACCGCATTGGCAAGACAACTGCTGGATCATCAATGCCATTAATCACGCTCAAGATTCAACAACCACCAGATCTGGTCAAACCATAGCATGGGTCGCATTGCTTCATAGGTTCAGACTTCAAATAGAATTAGACGCTAAACCCATCATATTTGACCACCTTAAATTGGAAACATATGAAATGGGCATGCTCAAATTTGTTTCGGATTTCAAAACCCAAAACAAAACCAAAAGTGCTGAGAACGAACACGAACGTTCACGAACAAGCTCGAGATCGACTCGTTAAAAGCTCGGTTCGAGATCGTTTATTTATTAATAAATGAACACGAACAAAATTTTAGGCTCGATTAATAAACGAACAATAAATAAACAAAAGAGAGTTCGGCTCGATTACGTTCGTGAACGGCTCGATAAGAAAACAATTTTTAAGAAGGATAAAATACATATAATTTATCATTCATACATATAACATGAAAATAAATTTGGTACAGTGGTAAGACATCAAAAGAAGAAACAAGGGAACTAGGTTTAAATCTTCACAAGGCCAAATTTATTTTATTTCACAATTTTGAGGTGAATTTCACCTAATCTCACATCGGAAATGAACAATTTTGAGGTGAATTTCACCCAATCTCACATCGGAAATGAGAGAAGATTTGGGAGGAAAATTCCTTATAAATAGATGAGCATGACACTTAGGGCTGAGAACGAACATGAACAAGCTCGGCTCGGCTCGATTAATAAATAAACGAACATAAACAAGATTTTAAACTCGATAAATAAATGAACACGTCAAAACTCGGCTCGGCTCGTTATCACCCCTAACCAAAACCAAAACCAAATTTATTGTTCCCAAAGAGGGATGAAGCTGAGGTCGGAGTTGGTTAAAAATAGACAAGTTATTTTGGAGCTCAAGGTGGAGGGGAGGTGTTGTCGAACTTCAAAAGGGGTATGGATTTTTGGAAGAGGGAGAGTTCATCAGGCATGGTAAGCTGGCATGCCAGAAGGATGTTTGGGGGCTAGGAAGAAAAGGAGCGGAGGGGAGGAGGATAGTTAAGGTAACGCCTAAATTAAACCACACATAATTATTATTAAATTAATACGGATAAAAAAAGTAAAAATTTTGAAACTAAACTCTTCTATTGAAATAAAAATTATTTTTCAAAATAAACCCTTCTAACTAATAAAGATGGAAGAGGAATAATACTAATTTTGGTAATAAGAGGAAACAAGACTATTTGTAGGGGGGCCATATTCTTCGAAATGTATAGACATACCACTAGTACCATTGACTACCACTATAAATATAAATATGCAGAAGAAAGCAGGAATCAACAACAAAAATATTGTGCAAAGGAAAATACTAAGATCAAACGGCAATTCAGACCTCAAAATTTTTACTACTTAAGATACCATTGCTGAGGCATCATCGTTTCTTCTGTCGCTAAAGTACAAAAAAAGAGAAACAACCTCAACTAATGAGGGGCTCATATATAAAAGATCACAATAAAGAATTTGAAATCTTCAATTAAGCAGCAGCACCCTTGCCCTTCTTCTTCTGAAGTTTCTTCATGTAGAATTCAAGTTCTTTACCCTCCAGAATGTAACTACAAACAAAATCCAACAAAGATAAAAGCAAGTCAGGCTATATACTAGTACCGATAATACACAACGAAACAACATAATCTCGCATGAAGGCAAGGGAAAAGGAAGAATATGGTTTGAGAATTCAACTCACCCATCACATCGGCCACATTGACCTGGTCGGGAAGAGATGCAAGCCAGCAAACGACCACCCCCAAACTGCTCCTCAATATGAGGATCAAGAGTTCGACCTTGCTGACGCTTTTCAAGTTTCCTGGTGACATGGTTGCTCTTTTTAGTTTCCTCAGCAGCAGCAGCAGTAGCAGCAGCCTCACTCTCCTATCATAACATTGGAAAATTATAGATAAGTTGGGTATTTGGCAAAAAATAATTTGATCATTTACAGACATATGCAGATGAATCAGGTAGGAAATAATGATCAAACGCATAGAAAAGCTTATCCCAATGTTGTTACAATGCTTCAGGAGGAAGTATAAATGCGAATAATCACAAACATTCATGCATAGAACCATTCCAATCAAATATGGTAAATCATGATAATAACTTATGATAGTAAATTATTAAGGCGCTCGACAATACTCATTCACTATACCTCAGTGGTTTCCTTCTTAACAGCACTCTTCTTCTTCCTACCAATTTCAACACCGTAATGCTGAAGATACCACTGCTTAAATGGTGCAGCGTCAACTTGAACAATTGCACTCTTCACAAGAGTTTGAGTACGAACAAGTTCATTGTTTGAGGCGTTGTACACCACATCAAGAAGACGGGTCTTCCTAGTGACAGCCTCGCTACCCCATGAGTAGTTTCCTGTGTCCAACCTCAAAGCCCTCCATTTCACATTGCCTCCACGGACACGAATTCTTCTAACTGTTTTGTTGCTGGAGAGCTTGGTGTTTGCCGGTTGGCGACCGAGCTCATACCTATTGAAATATAGTAACAGAATCGTAAGGGAAACTAAGAAACAAATAAGCCCAACAAGGGTAAAAGATACATCAATAGAAAAGAAGCAAAGTACTGAGACTAAATATGGAAAATAAACAATTGAACCCTCAATGACATTAGTGAAGCTTCTACCCCACCCAGACACCTGCACAATCCTCTCTTTTTTCAAAATTCATATACCAACTAGAACGCTCTTCAATCCTATACCATCCTATACCATCACTTCAATGGAACCATTACCAACCAGATCAGATTGCTCCCAAAAAATATATGGCAAGACCAACGAATTTAATTAGTACAACTACAATCTACATCTAAACAGAGCAACAAGATATCCCGTGAAAATCGACTACCCCTAAAAAACCGGTTTCACTTTTCAGGTCATCAACCAAAAAAGACAACTGAAGAACCTGCCATAACCATAACTTACACAATCTTGTAAAGGATGCCCATACATTAAAATAAAAGGACAAACCCTAATTCATCTTAATGCAGCTAAACCGGAAGCAACTTCGCCGATCGAAGGTCAAAAAAAATAATCAGACGGGGAAAGACAAGTAATATGGATCTAAGATAAGCTATTCACTCTGAGCTATACATAACAAAAAGAAAAAGTATAGAAGAGAAGACATACTTTCGCTTCTTCCTCCAAGCTTTCTTCTTGCCGCCGGTGGCACGACGCTTGTGCATGGAGTCCCGAGAGATACCTGTCCATAAAATCAAAGGTAAAATCCATATCAAAGGCCATTGGCTTGTGAAATGAATCGTTAGAGAAACCCAGAAAGTGAAGAATTGAAGCTTTTGGCATACCCATCTTGAATCAATGTGAGCTGCGCCTCCTCCCTATTCGACTCCGCTCTGTTCTCACTCTCGCCCTACTCAGAGGGGCGAAAAGACTTGTATAGTTATGATTCTCCGACGGATGGAAATGCCCTAAAACCCTAATCGTCTTGGGCTGGGCTTGAAATTATCGTTTTTCCCTTATGGGCTTGGTCTTGGGCTTTTATCTGTATAGACGGCATTTAACAAACCAGCCCATGAATGATCCTTAACTGAACCCCTAATAATAATTTTATTAAAGGAAGAAAAGGAAAAAAATGAAACACGCGTAATGCACCAATAGTTAAATCAAATTTTAAAATATTTAATTTATTTTAATTGTGGGCTGTATGAATTTGTTATGAACAGAGATACTTTTGTAACTTTGTTTAAAAGTTGACTATATTTTAAGAATTCAGTAAAATATAAAAAGTTATTCCATTTTGTTTAAAATTTTATTTTTGATTCAATAGAAAGGTCAACTTTAAATTTTTACTCTTTATACCAATGCTAACATGATACTCCTTTCATCCCACTAAAATGGTCAAGTTTAAGTTTGAATAATGTACAATTTTTTATGGGATGCAAATTATAACACAATATAAGTAATTTTATTAAAAAAGAATATAGAAAGTAAACTAATCAAAATTTGACTTTAAGAAGAAAATTTTTTCTTTTTAACTTGACTATTTTAATAAAACAGATAAAATGACGAACACTTCATAATTAACAACTCTAAATACACTTTTAGGGAGTTTTCCAAAGTGAATTTGAATTTCATTTAATTGTTGGCTATGTAAGCCAATGGTGTTGGGGACATTTGGGCCTCAGTTTATTGCACTGGATCCATACCATTTTATTTAAATTATGAATTTGGGCCTAGGATAGGTGTCCCGGCCTTTAACTATAGCCGACTTGAATAAAATGGCTGGCTCATGGCCCAAGTTCTTTTTATTTTTTATTTTTAATACCACATGAAAGTAGAATACTAAAAATCACGACCTCATACTTGCTAGGTAGAATAATGAAAATCTCGACAAATTCCATATACTGAAAATCACAACATATTCCATTTCCATGGGGATTGGTAATGGTACAAACACAGTGGCAGTCCGTAATTCTGAATCTGATACGAAATTTGCAAATCTCAAAAGGCAATTTAGAGAGTGAATCGCCAACTAAAAAAAAAAAAAAAAAAAAAACCTAAACGAAGAACGGGGAAAAGCCATATAAGGTTTCATGTTATTCAGTTTACTAACTTGAAAAACACACCAATCTCCGATACATCAATCTTTAGGGAAACATCAAATGGGACTCGACCACACAACTTTATGACTCAATTCCCACTTATAAAACTAAGGTCAGCAACTAATAAGCAGCAGTAATAACAATCGCACATCGCCCGTATAATAGTACAGGTGACATCCATTCTTCCCTCCAGGAAAACAAAATAAAAGATTGAAGAATAAAAAAAGCCAACTCAGATTCTTCAGTTTTAGGCCTTGCTGTCAATGCTCATTGGTTCTGCTTCTTTGGGCGCGGTTTTCTGCAACACAAATGTACCCTCAATTGTATTACATTCCCTTGTGACCATAAAAATCCAAAGTGAAATGAGAGAGAAAGATCATTGCATCAAAGAGAACTTACGTTGAGGTCAATTGTCTCAAACTTGTTTAACTTGGCAAACATGTTTCCATAAAATTTGGCATCTTTCTTGTTGTACTCCTTCACCTTTTCTTTCAAGGCCTTGTACTCAAGCTTCACATCCCTGTGAAGGTTTCCAAATTCTAAATTTTAGCCAAACCTGAAATGTTCACCAACAAGAAGTTACAAAATCAAAATCTACCAACTTTACCTGTTATTCGGATCTATTTCAAGTGCTTTCTTTATATCAAACTCTGCTAGATCCAAGTCAGCCAAATTCATGTAAGCTTGTGCTCTCCTGTAAAGTGCTTTCACATTTGTTGTTTCCAGTTCCAAAACCTGAACAAAGTGTACCCAAAACCTTGAGAATTCAAGAAAATCATAAACTGAATTGGTTCAAGTAAATTAGAGCTGGATTATTACCTTAGTACATAGCTTCACTGCTTCCTTGTAATCCTTAAGTTTCAGCTTGCAAGCAGCATTGTTCAAATTACAAGTAATTTTCAACGCTTTAGATTGCTTCTTCTCTTCCTCGCTAAAAGAGGTGTCATACTCAATATATTTTGCAGCCTGTAACTCAAAAACAGGGGTCCCTTTAGAATCCATTAATAGATCTAACTCAAAAATGGTAAAACCACTTGTCTCGAACTGACACTAACCTTCTCATATCTCTTTGATGCCCGGACATATTTACCAGCCTTGAATAGCAAATTGCCCTCTTCCTTCTTTTTGCCAGCAGCTTCGATCTTTTCTTCTGTGTTCATATCCCACGATTCCTTCTCCTGCACGTTTCAGACACATGTAAGATATAGAGCACAACGGAAACTGATTGTGATGCTGAGATGCCTAATGTGACCCTTCACTCACTTTCACGAAAGACACAAGCTCCACTTCATAATACACAGTGGAATTAGCAGGAACAACAGCTAGCTCCTGCTTTGTTTCCGTTGAACCAAAGGCATACTCAGGTGCAATGGTCAACAATGCTGTCTCGCCCTTTTTCATTGTCATCACAGCTCTATCCAATCCCTCTATGACTTGTTCTGTTCAACCAAGAATGTCAGTAATCGGGAGACGTAAAAGAGTAGAAAGAGTATATATTGCAGTTGAAATCCGCGGATACCCACCCTCATCTGTTTTAAACTCAAACAGGTCCTCTTCGTTGTCACTGTTACCCTTCTGGAAGAAAACAGTGCCATCCTGCAACTTCCCAGTAATTTTCACTGCAAACATAAAGGTCAATCCATAAGTCAGCCAACATGTAAGGAACGTCGAACCATCATATGTTACAAAGGGTAAGAAGAAGACTAACATTTGACAACAGCTCCTTCATTAGGTTTCTCATATCCCTCTCCTTCTTTCAGGATCTTTTTAATGACTTTCTTATCATCTGTTACATTTGTGACAGTCTTCCAAGATACAAGCTCGAGATTTATATTCAGATTCGCGTTAGGTGGAACAGCCCCTTCGTCACGAGAAGCTGGCTTGCCCTTCTCACCAAATCCATCTGCAGCATTTTGTTCCATAAAGTATTAGCATCACACTTCCTCGTGAAGAAGACCAAACATAGAGTTGTTCATCCCATTTTTGGTAACTTACACTGTGGTTTGACTGTCAAGAGGACTTTTTCTCCCTTCTTCATTGTCTTCACGGCCCTAGCGATAGCAGGACAGAAATGACCTATTCGGACAGAACATAACCAGTTAAGGAAAAGTTACAAGACGTTGCAGAATGATCCCAAAGAACATGTTATAAGAAACTAACAACGAACCTTCTTGAACAGTGAACTCCACTCCATCTGATTTGGCGACCAACGTTCCATCTTCCAGGTGAGCTTCATATTTCACTAAACCACAAAGGAAAATAACGCATTAAGCAAGCTGCATAACAGAGATAATCTTTACAACAACAATGTCATGTGCAGCTAATATACCTGTCACTTCATCAAGATCCTTAGGATTTTCCCACTTATCACCAGCAACAAGGATCTTCTTGAATACTCCACCATCCTTGCAGATGTCCTTCACACTTGCCCAGGAAAGTAACTCGACATCAAACTGAAGGGTGGCATTTGGAGGAATAGTTGGAGGAGAACCGGACGGACCATAAGCAAGCTCTGGAGGAATAGTGAAAATAGCATTTTCCCCTTTCTTCATAGTCTTGATACCTTGATCCCAACCCTTGATCACTTGACCTGTTGAAATCATGAAAGGCATATAAAAATTTTCCCACTGGAAGTAAGCTGAAACTGGCTGATCATTTACCAAATGCAGGTCTAATTATTACTATGCTGAGTTAGCGACCTATTGCCGCTATAAAAATTTTCCCACTGGAAGTAAGCTGATACTGGCTGATCATTTACGAAATGCAGGTCTAATTATTACTATGCTGAGTTAGCGAACTATTGCTGCTCATTAGGTTCACAAATGTGCAAAAAGGGAAGGCATCTATTATGGTTTCTAAAGCCAACAAAAATTTAAGGCACATAATATGTTTCAAGTTCATTGATCGTCAATCCGTTTCTGGAAAGATTTATACCGCAAAAAACGTTTTGCATTTGCATCAGTCGGGCCCAACTTAAAGTTACAGATTTAATAAAGTACCAAAGGCTGCAAAATAATCAGGAACTTTCAGTTATGATACCTCACTACATTTATTGTCTACACAAGTGATTCATTAACAATTCAAGCAGCTTTTCCAAGACGAAGGATTCGTAATTTACTCGTCATTCATATACGACACATTTGTAAACAATGTAAACGAAAACATGTAAGCAAAACACGTGAAAGTTTAGGATATTTGTTAAAAAAAAAATAATAAAAATGAAAGAATAAATTGTATGAAAACGAACACGAGCATCGAGAACTGACCTTGACCGAGAGTGAACTTAAACGGAGTGCCCCTATCGCGGCTTGAATCAAACTGAGTTCCATCGAGCAAAGTCCCAGTGTAATGGACTGAGAAACAAACAAAACCATTAGACCCAGAACACCGAAATTAACAATTCGCAATTATCAATCCAAAACTCGTGAAAAATTACCTTCTACTTCGTCGCCGCTTTCCGGAGTCTCCCAACCTTCACCTTCCTTGACAAGCTTCTTCTTCAATCCTTCCTTCCCGATCTCTTTCTCTTCTCCAACCTTCAATACAGGACTCTCATCCGGCAGATCCAAGTCATCCATACCGGCTCCCATCCCCTCGTCCATGGGCGGCATATCGAAATCCTCATCCATTACTTCTTCTCAACAATCAATAAAAATCAAACGAAACAAAATAATTCGAGAGCTTCAATCGCGAGCTAATCACAGAAACAATAACGGCGATGAGCTGAGAGACTGAGAGAAAGTGGTTTTATATGAAATGTGGGATTGGGAAGAACGTAAGGAAGGTTTAAAAGGGGCATGGGTTCTAGATGCTTCTAAAGAGGGTTTAGTGAGCGAGAGGATTGACGAAGGGTCAGGATCTTTCTGGAGTTTCTTCATTTTTATTTTAGCTTACAAGGATTAATAGAAATAATTAATCTCGTATCTTCGAGGTTAAGATCTGCCTTCGGTAATCGGTACACGTGGAACTCATCGCAAGTCTGACATTCATCTCATTGCTATATGTGGCCAGATCGTACGGTGGGTAATTGATTTTTCCGGTTTGATCCGTGATAGTGCAAGGAATGCAAATCTAGTGGAAATAGAAATGTATCAACCCTTTTCAGTGACAGGACGTCGTTTACTACTAAATATTTACAAAATACTTATTTCGTACTAATTCTTCTTCGATTTACAATTAGCCCATACTTGCTCATACTTTCAACTATAATTGTTTATTTAATAATCGAGTCTAAAATTATAAAATTCAGTGAATAAAATTATGTTTATTATCAATTATTGTTATTATAACCAAACCACTTGAAGGTATTTGTAATTTACAAACCTAGGGAAAGGTAAATGTAATTCCCCATTTCAAAAAATTTATTCTAAATTCTAAACTTGTGATAGAAGTTGTTTGGATTCAGACTGTTTTTAAGAGGGAAAAAAAAAATGATACTTTTCCTCTAATGATCACAAAGTAAACATGAATTTTTTCCCAAAATAATGTAAAAAATGGCCGAAATTCCCAAAATAGGGATGTTTTTTTGGAGTTTCCGGAAATCATGAAAGCGAGGTCTGTGGAAATTTTTTTTTTGCTCATTTCCTGAAGAAAGCGAGGTTGCCAACCTCGCTTTCTTAGGAAAATTTTTGGTAGCTTCCGTAGCAATATATATAAAACCACACCTGAATCACAAATCCTTTTAATGTGATAAGGGTTAACGTTATTTCTGTATGCACCACTTTTCTTATTATGACACAAGGATGGAAAGCAGAATGAATGGTACTTCTGACAAAGAAGGCTACAATATGGCAGTCAAACAAGAAGCAAGAAGAAGAGAGGCCTCCACATCGGGCTACAACATGCTAATTATATTGGGACTTTCTGAAAGCACATGTAGAAGCTAAAGCTTCCAGTAAAAAGAACTCTTCTTAATTTAGAGAATACTGCAGAAAACCACGAAGACACTGGCCTGAAGAGGAATAGCAATTCCAAAAATTTATCCAGTAACAACTGAGCATTTATTCCTTGACTGTGAATCTTCAAAGAGAATTTATTCTTTAGCCTTTGATTTAACAGTGGTAGCAAAATCTCATTCCATAACTGGTTTTTGGAAGCACCAGATGATGAGGCGAGGGAACTGTCAATAAATGTATTAATTCTATGCGTGCGATATAGATCGACGTTGAGGAATGCAATTAAGGATATGGGAACAGACATACCACAGTCCACAGAGAAGGCTTATAATTGCACCGGAAGGACAATTAGAGAGGAAATATTTCTTCGTGCAGGTAAACAAAGAAGGAATGTCGCAAGGATCAGACATGGCAGAATGTCAATATCTAGTCGAGAGAATGAGATATGAGCAACAAAAATTTTCCTAAGAAAGCGAGGTTGGCAACCTCGCTTTCTTCAGGAAATGAGAAAAAAAATTTTCCTAAGAAAGCGAGGTTGGCAACCTCGCTTTCTTCAGGAAATGAGCAAAAAAAAAATTTCCACAGAAAGCGAGGTTGGCAACCTCGCTTTCATGATTTCCGGAAACTCCAAAAAAACATCCCTATTTTGGGAATTTCGGCCATTTTTTACATTATTTTGGGAAAAAATTCAAGTAAACATAGCGTGACTTTATTCCCAATCTGGTGAGGCAGGTGGGTAATAATTAAAGAAGATAATAGTGCCATCCATAGTCAGCAAAAGAAATTACCTTTCCAGGACACTCTTGAATTTCACAAGAAAATGGTAACATCATTAAGAGAAGGAGCCATAAAAGATTCAACAGAACAAAAAAAAAAAAAAAAAGGGCTAAAAGAAAGCACAAATGGAAATGCTCCCGTCAATTCCATAAGACTTCTAACTCAAGATAAACTCGCAGTGGTTGCTGGTTCAAGCTTTGATTAAGGACCTAATAAAGATCTACAAGCAAAGCTGCAGACCGTTGCTAGTGAAATACTACTACAAAAACAAGACAAACAAGTCTATCAAGTATGAATTGCATTCTGCCAGATTGTTAGTTCAGGATACCCTCAGAAGAAGCTACCTTCAACAGTTTAGGAGCTTCATTGGATCTATAATTCACTATCCTCTGCGGGTTCTGTTCCACTTGAAGGTTTCCCATTTACTGAAACTAGCTCCGTGTCAAATATCAAAGTGGCTCCGCCTACAAATAAAACAGATTGACCAGTTATTTTGTGTGTGATAAATCGTTGAGCCACTAAAAATCCCGAAGAAAGCAGATGATCCTATCGTTAAACAAAAAGAACTACAGCATCAAAGTGAAAGTGATGCACAACTTCCGTCAAATGTTACAAAATTAATGTGAATGAAGAACAACTGAACATATTCTGCTTCAGTTCACTGAGCAAACCTTTTAAGACCTAAAATGTCACTAGCTAGCAAAACCTGAGCCACTTGATGCGATGAGTTTATGATGAATTGCATAATCCAATTAAGTTCCAAACAATGGATAGACTGTCACCTGGGATTGTTGGTGGGGAACCATTGTCTCCGTATCCAAGTTTAGCAGGAATTTTCAACTTTCTCTTCTCACCTACACACATTCCCAGGAGTCCTTGGTCCCATCCTGCTCAAGAGATAACGTGTGTGGTATTAGATAATTGTTGGCTGAGTGGTGCATTAAAATACTTCTCCCAAGGAGAGAAGGATATATTACAACATCCAATTTTAAAGATGAAGACAGAGTAGCGCTGCTTCAAAAACCCGTCTCAATAGGAAGTAATTAGAAGAAAAAAAACCAACAGTTTGGAATGGAATTATCAGATCCAGACCACTATTCTATTCAAAGCACCATAATTTTTGACAGTATGTTATCCAAGCCTCATCAGAGCACTCAAAAGCAAATCCATCCATTATCAATTGGTAAAACTCGTTAAAAACATACATAAGATTCTTTCAAGTCAAATTTGCTGGATTATGACTTAAGTACCATAAAACAAAAATGGTTACTTAGGCACTTTACTTGCTAATCACCTTTCCGAATTCAAGTAAAGAAGCCAGAGGAATAGCTACCACGGGGAAATTTTACAACAATATAACAAGATGACTCTGTAACTCAGAGGCATCACAGAGATAGCAATCAGTTTGATTCTTGGCAAATATAAATCATTATCTACCGTACCTCTTGTTCGTTTGGCTACTTACAGAGGATGAAATCCCAGCCGCATATATAGAGAGTGGCACAATATCAAGGCTAGAGAGGGGAAACAACAAATACTAAAAGCATGAATACCTTTAATAACTTGACCACTTCCAAGCTCAAACTCAATTGGGTCACCCCTTTCAAAGCTAGAATCAAATACAGTTCCATCTGTAAGTTTCCCCTGCAAAGAGATTCAAAACATGTAAGGGAGGAGATATCCAAATAAAGTCGGCAAATTCTAAAGGCACACTTTCCCACTACCAGACAGTCTGGTTGATCAAACTGAAGAATCAATGGTTATGTCTAGCAAACTTGCTACACTGAGCGTCCAAAAGTACAAAAGGGTGTGGAAACACATGATTTCAATCATGCAAATATAAACATGCTCAAGAAAATTGATGAAGTGCCACTACAAAACAATATTGCACTTGCCTCAACAAACATCCTTCTGTCCTACTCATTTGCTCTACATTTTCAATGAATAACTATCAGATCACTACTCAAAATGTGGTGACATAGTAAAACCTCTAGAATAATAGTGAAGAAAGGGTCGTATCCAAAAATAAGAAAAACTCCCCAATACTGTTCCATCAGCTAAACTATGCATACGCACAGGTAGAGTACCAGCACATTGATATTTCAGCTTCTAATACTTTACATTACAAGGTTGAAGCAATGTGCAGGATCAGTAAATTTGTAACAGTGGCACGCTTATCCCATCAATTAAAAGAAGAACAAGAAGAAAACTAGCTATGAGAAAGAAGATACATTCCACTTACCCGATAGTGAACTCGAATTCTGTCACCTTTGTGAGACTGAATTTCACATGATTTGGGCTTGTGCTGAGGCAGAGAGTAAGATTGAG
Source organism: Leptodermis oblonga (assembly GCA_016801395.1). Lineage (NCBI taxonomy): Eukaryota > Viridiplantae > Streptophyta > Magnoliopsida > Gentianales > Rubiaceae > Leptodermis > Leptodermis oblonga. Next base: position 4,489,952 of record CM028760.1, on the reverse strand, counting down.
AACTCGGAATAAAAATAAAGTAGAAAAAGTTACGTCTTTAAGAATATGCAAACTGCTAAGTTCATAAAAAGGTTTAAGAGCTCAAAAAACCAAATAGAATGCCATGAAAATTGAATGACCATCTAGAAATCACTTTACTTAGAAATCTATAACCATTGCGTTTAAAAATCTATAGCCATCAGAAGGGAAATTTGAAGGGGGAAAAAAAAAAAAAAAAAAAAAAAAACAAAGCCAGAGCTTAAGGGCAACACAACTGATAGTACAAATTCAATCAGCATAGTGATATAGAACAATCAGCTAAATATTACCGAAGCCCAGAATACACTAACAAGTTCCAACAAAAGTATCACTGTAGAAGTAAACAATAAGATCTCAACAGTCAACTAATAATCACTCCATTTACATTCACTTCAAACTCTCTCCTGAAAAACACATCCAGTGAAGACTTTTTACTGAAGACAACATCCGAAAACCCACAAATCAAACAAAAACAGAAACTCCTAGTCTTCGAAACAGTTCGGAAAATAATGAACTGATGAAAGATTCAGTGCGAAACACATCAATTTACCTTCACGCCAATTTGCAGCTGCGTGACATCCTCCGATTTCTTAGCTAAGGCTGAAATGAACAAAAAACTGAATTAAATTCGCACAAAAGAACAAACATAAATAACAAACGCGCTCATGAACAACGGCGGATTTACCACAAATTTACAAAACCTAATCACAGTACTAAACTAACAGCATTGTGAATGATTTACCTAAGGAAACAAATACGAAGAGCAGAAATATTGAAGCGTAAGCGTAGTTGGATTTCATTTTCGGACGCAGTATTCCCCTATTTCTTGTTTCTGTAAAAAAATTCCAAGCTATTTTGCAAGACACAGACGGCGGTAGTGATCTATATGGGCGACCAAACCACAATAGTACACATGGAGCTCCGACGTAATGGAACCTTCATTGACCAGTGATAATATTACACGTAAGCAATGCAATGCCTACTTCAAATTGCCACGCTTCATCTTTCACGATATTTTTGGGTGATTATTAAAAAGGAAAAATGGCATTTTGGTCCATTTTTTTGGACGTGTTGCACTTTTGGTCTTTTATATTTTATTGTTGCAAAAATAATCCATTATGTTTGTATGTTATTGTAGTTTGAGTTCGTGTGACATTTTAAGCAGTAAAATGGAATGTCAGCAATTTCTGGAGACCTTTTGAAATGAAAGAAAATTTGAGATTTCTCGTGATTTTCATATTCTTCATTGTCCCATGTAATAATTTGTCTGCATCATAGTTTGCAAAATCGCGATCACACATAGGATTGATATGGGTGTAGGATCGAGATCGATAGGATTAGATCGTAAAATCTTACCCGAAATGTGCAGATGTAAAATTACTGATAAATTATAAAAATTACTATTATTTTTGCCATTTTAGCAAAAAAAAATTTAGGATCACATTGAATTGACACTATGATCGATTTGTTATTTTGGGATCGTATAATGGTAAGATGCGGATCGGGATTTTACAAAACTATGGTCTAGATATTAGTGGATCTAAATATTTGTCTAACATACTAAAAGAACGCTACATTTTCAAAAATTACTAAACGAACTTTGAAGTTTCAAAAGTATAATAAATCGAACTCTGAATTTTGAATTTCCTTATTCACCATGTTTTTAAAAATATGTTTTGTTAATTTTAAATATTATACTAATTTCTCATCCTTCAATATTATCGTCTTGCTATTAACAAGGCTTTGCTTCTAAGTTTTGTTTTTGTTTTGATAAGTGACTTCTTTTGATATTTTTTAGAAACTTATACTAATAATAATATAACTAAATGTGATTAACAATTAATTAACACTAAATAAATAAATGAATAATGAGAAAATTTTGATAACAACTCGTGCCAATTCTTCATATAACTATTTTACGTTTTACAGACATATACATTCAATCAACCATGTAGTAGAGATTCCGGAGGGCAGAGAGCACTGCACCGCTAATCAACCATGTAGTAAATCAATAACAATGATGGACTAAAATTAGTATATTCATAATTTTCTTACGACAAGTGAGGTGTCATACATTCATTGATCAATAATATGATCAGATTGTTGGACATCGTTTATGTTTTTCTAGAGACACTCTATATTATATATATATATATATATAATGTGAGTATTGATTGCTGGATTGTTCTCCTAGAGCACCTTAATGTTTCAATAAAATTATAATGTACATGTGATACGTGTTGAATGGCCTGATAAGATGAACATAAATACAAGCTTTTGCCATAAAATCGAAAACGAAATTGGAATCCAACCATAACTGCTATAAATTGCCAATTCCCATATTTTAATTTGAATTTCTCGATTTATATATCATGGACTCTAGATTTTACGGGCAGTTTCTAAACCACGGTCAACTTTAAGTTTAACCTATCGTAACTCTCATTAGTACGTTATAAGACTCATAACCATTCATCTACAACTGTACTCGATAAAATTGGCTTACTTTTTTCATAAAATCGGGACGTTTCCTGTGGGTTGGCTTGGCATCTAGTCAACAACTAGTAACTACACACCAAAATTTCTCCTCTCTTTGATGTAAAAGATCATAACAAAACCGAATTTACTCGTAGAAATTACAATAATGTACTCGTATCAATTAGTATCTTTTTGTTTTCCAAAAATATATTTTACAAGTCAATTTATATTTAACACTCCGTGTGAAATTTCCATATGGAGCTAGCATTTATACATATTAGCGTGGGAGTCTAGGAGACCAAATATTTTTGGTAAAAATGGGGGTAGAACTAGTAAAGGTTCGTTTAATTCACTATTTTCAACGCGGTATTCCATTTTGCATTAAATGAAAATTACCCTCCTCATAATACAATCAAAAGGTCCAATTCAATGGATGAAAACAAAACAAAAAGCAAATAAATAAATAAAAAAAAATGCATCAACTGCAATTTTACAAATAGTGCATAAAACCTATCATAAATTAGTAATTCGTAGTAATATTGATTCGTGTGTCCCTACATATATGTACATCACTTTGTTCCCTTATTATATTTGATTACACCATTCTATTTGGTACATCGAATACACAGAATAATTAATATATTCAATTTCAAAATTTAAAGAAAGATTACTACGATTTACAACTAACTAATCAAGATTTTACATTTATGGCAAATTATAAACTTTCACAATCCACACACGAATAGTAGTAAATGGTAAAAAAATACTATAACCGCCACCCCCTTTCTTCCTTAATTCAAGCAACCGAAAAGGTGACCCGACCGGCTTCCCTCGATTCAATCCCTCTTCTCCTCCCTCGTTCCCCTTCCGCCATGATGAGGGACACTAGAGGATGAGAAGCGCAGTCGCGGCCGCCGTCTCCGCCGTCCACCACCACCACTTAAACCTGATTTGAAGAAACCCCAAACCAGAATGCACGGTGAAAAACACCGCCATTTTCTCGTAAACATCCGGGTCTGCCTCGTTTTATTCGCCGCTCTCCTCCACCGCCACCATGTCCACGGCGATGATCATTCCGTTATGCAAGAACTCAAGAAAGGCCTCAAGGTTTCAGATTGGCTTCCCGGCGATTCCGACGATCCCTGTAAATGGAAAGGGGTAGAATGTTACTCAGACGGGATCACAATCTCTCACATTGATCTCAGCTCGACGAATGTGACGGGGATATTGCCTCCCGATTTGAACAAGCTTACCGGTCTCCAATCTCTAAAATTACAAGAGAATCGGATTTCCGGGCCGTTGCCTTCTTTATCCAACCTCGCTGTCCTCATAGAAGTTGATCTCGATTCCAACAATTTCAGTTCCATCCCTCCCGATTTTCTGTCGGGATGTTCGAGTTTGCGACAATTCAGCCTGAACGATAACACGAATCTCTCTCCCTGGACGATTCCGAAGGGCCTGTCAGATTCGATTCAACTCGTATCCTTCAGCGCGTCGGGGGCTAATGTAATCGGTCCGATTCCGGACATTTTTGAATCGTTTCCCAGCTTACAGAAGCTCAGGCTGTCGTATAACAAGATTACAGGGCCCTTGCCGCCGTCGTTAGCTAAATCCGGGATTCAGGTTTTGTGGCTGAACAATCAGGGGATTTCCGGCAGGATTGACGTTCTCGGATCGATGTCGGAACTGACTCAGGTTTGGTTACATGTTAATAACTTTTCAGGGCCGATTCCTGATCTTTCTGGATGCAAAGAACTGTTCGACCTTCAGCTTCGGGATAATCACTTTACTGGGGTAATCCCCGACTCTTTCCTTAATCTTGGCAAGTTGCAGAATGTGAGTTTGCAAAATAATAATCTCCAGGGTCCGGCGCCCCATTTTCTTACGAACGTTACGGTTACTCTTGGAACCACGAATAGCTTTTGCAATATTACTGTTTCTGGCCCGTGTGATACTCAGGTGACAATATTGCTTCAGGTTGCTAGTGCTTTGGGGTATCCACTTGCATTAGCACAGGCTTGGAAAGGGGTTGATGCTTGTGCAAATTGGCAATTTATAACTTGCAATTCAAGAATAGTTACAGGGATTAATTTTGCTAAGCAGAATTTTAGTGGGACAATCTCTCCAGCCATTGCTAATCTTACTTCATTGAGGACCTTGATTTTGAGTGACAACCAATTAAGTGGTTCTATTCCTTCTAGCCTCACCAGTTTGCAGGACTTGAAGGTTTTTGATGTTTCCAACAACAACATCTCAGGAAAAGTCCCCCAATTTTCGACTGGAGTGGCAGTCAAAACTTCTGGCAATCCTTTAATTGGAATGGATTTGGACCCCAGCTCTGGTGCCAGGAAATCTCCAGCACCATGGGTTACTGCTGTTATCTCCATTGCTGCTGCAGTCATAGTGATTGCTTTGGGCATTATATTTTACAGAAGGCATGTGAAAAAGAAGCCAAGTAGTAGATACAATTTGGGACTAGCCAGTAGAAGAAGTAAAAAAACAGATGGGATTGATTCTGATGTGAATTTCAGTGGAGGATTCTCGGGTCAAATGGGTAAAAACAGCAGTGGAAGTAACATTTGTGGCGGTGTACCCATCGATGTGTTGCTAGAAGTGACTAATAATTTCGATGAAGCAAACATTTTAGGCCAAGGAGGGTTCGGCACTGTTTACAGAGGAATGCTTCCTGATGGGACAGAGATAGCTGTGAAAAGGATGGTAACTCTTTTCATGAGTTCAAAAGGTCTGAATGAGTTCAAGGCCGAAATTGAGGTCCTGTCGAAGGTCAAGCACCGGAATTTAGTGGCCCTGATCGGCTTTTGCGCCAGCGGAAATGAAAGGCTCCTTGTTTATGAATTCATGCCTAAAGGGACACTGGGAGATCATTTGTTTGGCAAAACAGGCAATGAGCTCTCTTGGAAGCAAAGAGTCTCCATAGCCCTGGATGTGGCCAGGGGTGTTGAATATCTGCATGGCCTCACTGAGCAGAGCTTCATCCACAGGGATCTCAAACCATCTAACATCCTCCTAGGAGATGATATGAGAGCTAAAGTTTCAGATTTCGGCTTGGTTAAACATGCTATTGATGAGAAGCAATCAATCGAGACGAGGCTAGCCGGGACATTTGGATATCTTGCACCAGAATATGCAGGTAATGGCCATAGATTTCCTGTCATTTTTTCGCTTTCTAGTCTTGATTAATTTATTTAGGCATTTGGGGTTCATCTGTGATCAGGGGCGGAACCGCCCATATTAGCCGTATATATTTAACTTAACTGCGCCACTGTCTGTGTTCGTAATGTTTGCTTAATCTACTGTGCATTCTTGAAGAATGGGACGATTCTTGACTAAAAAGAGTGTATTTTTGTTCGTCCATTCCACAGCCACTGGTAGAGTGACTACAAAAGTTGATGTATTCGCATTCGGGGTGATCTTGATGGAGCTAATTACCGGCCGGAAGGCGGTTGACGATTCAGTTCCAGAAGATCAATGTCATCTGGTGACTTGGTTCCGCAAACTTATGGTGAACAAGGAAGAAGACATTCGAAGCTTCGTGGATCCGAGGATAGAAACAGATGAAGAAACCATGCAAAGCATCTACAAAGTGGCGGAATTAGCAGCACACTGCACAGTTCGAGACCCGCATCAGAGGCCAGTCATGGGGCACGCAGTGAATGTGTTATCTCCTCTGGTGCAACAATGGACGCCGAGTTCCCCTGACATTACGAGAAGTTTCAACATTGATCCGCTCCTGAGCCTCCCTCAGATTCTGCAGCGATGGAAAGCCGGCCTCGATGACGATGGCTCAACCGCCTCAAGCAGTACTTGTCTGATTAAGAATAACGATACCGGACTTAGTAGCTCGTCCGCGATGGATTCAGAGGAAATGAAAGCTTATGGTCAAGCAAAAAAACCCGAGTAGGAACATATTGTTTCATCTCATTCTCTTGACAAAACCATATTAATACTCAGCTATTGCTCCATTTTGATTCTAGAGATTCTTCTGAATTGAGTGATTCTTGATTTACTAGATCATGGATTCATGATGATTAAGGTGGTTGTTATTGTGAGAACAACAATTCGCCAATTAGATTAGAGACCGAGCACAAATTTGCTGGGGAATTATTATTCTGACAATATCATCTCTACCGCATTGAACATTGACAAACATCATCTCTGCAACTATCATTAAAAGAGAGGGAAAAAAAAATCAGCTGAATAACATAACAGGCATAACCAGCAAACCTGCATAAAATTTCTGAAAATGTCAAGAGCCCTCGATTCAGGCTATAGTTACAACCTTCCATTCAAGTTTCATGAACATGTCATATGATTTTTTCGGACAAAAACTCAGGATTGGGTTCACATAAGACTCAACAGAGTTGGAAAGAACTATCTTCTACGAATCGAAAAGTACAGGTTCTACTCCCCATTGAGAGAATGCAACACATTCAACAATGCACTGTAAATTTTCTCATTCATAGCACGATCCTTCTTCTTCAACAATTCAAGAAGCTCAGCAGCATCATCACCCCTTCCATCCCTACACAACTCTTCCAAAACACATTTGTAAGTCAAAAAATCTGGGGACAGAGTGTTACGCAGCATATCAAACACAATCTCAATTGCATCCTCGAACTTCCTTTCAATGGCAAGGCTGCAGATTAATATCAAATAGGTACCGGCTTTCGGTACTAAATCTTTCCTCCTCATTTCCTTGAAGAATTCTAATCCCTGATTCGCACGCCCCTTCTCACACAATCCCCTTGCAAGATAACTGTATGTGTATGCATTTGGCTCGCAACCATACAACCCCATCTCGCGAAATACCCGAATGGCCTCGTCCATCTCAAGACACTTGGAATAGGCTTTTATAATCAGATTCAAAACGAGCGTATCTGGAATTAACCCAGATGCCTTCATCTGCTTCGCCAGCGACCTCACGGAGTGCAGATATACATAGCAGACAGGGACTCTATTGAATTTCCGAAGCAGCGAAATCAACAACATCGTGTAAGTTTCCAATGAAGGTTTAGCACTAACATCGCCAGATACCAGCATTTTCTTATAAATATCAAAAGCTCGGTTGAACAAGAACTTACGGCCGCAGGTGAACTTAATCATGGAGTTGTAAAGAGCAAGGCTAGGAGGGCAGGCGCCGGCCATCACTTCCTCGATCAGAGTTTCGGCGACGCGGTAGCGTTTCCGGGAGACAGCGACTTCAATCATGCGGAGATAACTGAGGTGGTCGTGCTTATAGCCACGTTGCTGAGCGGTCCATCGGAAAATGTCGAGTGCGAGGTCCGGGTCGGACTGGGCACTGAGCGCTTCGCAAACGTCCGACGAGGTAAACCCAGGTTTGAGATTTTGAATCCATGTTTCGAATTGCATTTCCAGTGGAGTTTTGGCTCTGTAACGCGGGTATGGGTCGGGTTTAGCATATGGGTGGTCTTCTGAAATTAGAGGCGGCGGGTTTTGAGGTTCCGATGGGTCCGGGACGGCTGTAGAGAGCCGGCGAACGGAGGAGGGGAGAGTTGTTCTGAGAAGGGAGAGGAAAGGATTGCGGGAGATGAGCCTCATGGCAAATGGCGATTGAAGCAAACGCCAGTCGCCGGTGAGATTCTCGGAAGCCCTTTTCTATTAGTTCGCTAATCCGTGATCGGCGTTCGCTTTTCTCCGCCGGATCGGAGAATTTGTTCCCAATCTGGTGACTGATACGGCGCCGTTCCCAGTGTAAACTCCAGTGGTGTGTGACTATTTTAGGTGAGGGGTAAATTACCATAATGCTCCAAAATTAATCAAAATTTACCAAATGAACTTTGTGATTTGAAAACATCATCAAATGAATATTGAAATTGTAATGTGTATAATAATTCAAATCTCACGTATTATGCTTTGATGGAGTTCATACGGATATTTAAAAGTGTATTATAGATATGAAAGTATGTATTAAAAAATAAACAAGTCTATAAAAATGTAACAAGTTATTATCAAAATACAAATAGTTTTTAAAAAATAGATATGAGTGTAGATTAGTCAACATGGCTAGTTCTGGACGACTCTGGGTCGCTCATTGGAGCAATGACCCATTAAGAATGTATAGGCCCAATGACAGATCTGAACGAAGGAACCTTCTAAAGCATTTCAGCTGCACGGGACAGTTATCAGACTGGCATTGGCGGATTGAAAGAACTGTAATTATCGAATATGAGGAAATTTATATGCCGGTTCTTTTTGAACGTTTTCAAAACATTTCAGCTGCACGGGACAGTTATCAGACTGGCATTGGCGGATTGAAAGAACAGTAATTATCGAATATGAGGAAATTTATATGCCGGTTCTTTTTGAACGTTTTCAAAACATTTCAGCTGCACGGGACAGTTATCAGACTGGCAACGGCGGATTGAAAGAACTGTAATTATCGAATATGAGGAAATTTATGGTTCTTTTTGAACGTTTTCAAAATGGTTTTGAAAACAAGTTTTGGAAAATAGTTTTATAATGTAAAAGGTGTATTAAAAATATAAAAAGTATATGTGAATAGTAAAAAATTGTATTAAAAATGATGAAATATGATTAAAATATATTAAATTTACTGTTGAAACCAAAACCGTTTTCAAAACGAAACAAAAAGAACAGGCCAATATTGAAGAGTGAATGAGGTCCGCCGACTACATAGACACTCCTTGTCAAAAAAGATACATATGAACGATGGTTATAAATAACAAATGCGTTTCTACGGTAAAAGTAATTGAATACATTTTGAATTAATCTTATATCGTATTACTTGCCAAGGAACTCAATTTAACACCGGAGGTGAATTTGAAAGATAGTTCCCAACTTTACTAACCCTCACAAAACAACTGAAAACATATGTTTGTGACCCACTTATTAGTTTATTTTTCGACTTTAACTCCTTTATTTTTCTAGAAATATCATTTTCATCCCTGCCTTAGAGCATCTCCAACCATTGATAGCATTTTGGCATCAAATGCCAAAAATTTAGCATCTAAAATGGCATCAACCATGATGAGAGATCAAAGGTTGATGCCATTTTTAATTCCTTTTATGAATATTATTATTTTAATATTTTAAAAATATTTTAGTAATTAAATAAAAGTTGATAAATATATTTTAATACTATTGTTTTTGGATAAATTTTCTTATTACAATTTTATTCTTCGATTGTCATAAAATATAAAAAAATTTATATAACAAAAAAAATATGAAATAAAATAATAATTCAATTCAATAAATATTTAATAAACCACACACGAATATTGGGAAAACATCGCACTACAGAAAACCAACGATTTACCGCAGTATTCAAATATTTTCATCTAATTATTGTATGTTGTATGGTATTAACTATTGTTAGGTTTATTGAACATTTTTATTATCCGTTTTTAATTATTGTTTTAGTATGAATGTATTTTGTTCTTGTATTAATTTTCTCCTCCATTAATGAATGTATGACGTTTTTGTATTTTTATTATAATATTGTCAATTTAAATTCTTTTATTTTTACTAAAAATTAATATTTAAATTTTTTTAGTCTATTAATAACTTTATTTTATTAAAATTTATAATTTTAATTAGAAATTTAATTTAATTTGAAAAATAAAATTATAAAAAATTTAACTATTAAAAGTAGTTAATTATCATAAAAATTAATTTCGATATTTGCAGTAACCACCGGGCGGATCTTCGCCAATCCGGTAAAAAATTCACATTTTCGACAAAAATACTAACAAATTCGGACATAATACAACTAAAATAATCAAACCAACTATCTAAAACAATACCGCAAAACATTTTAACTTTCGCCACTAACATTTTTCCGATCCGAGTCGTCTCGATTTTTATCCGATTTTGTGATTTCACCCGGCTCTGATTTGCAGGAATTATTAAATGGAATAGAGCCCGTGAGTTTCGATTTTTTTTTTTTTTTTTTTTGCAGCCCGTGGTTTTTTTTTTTTTTTTGCTCAGGGGCATTTCAGTCTTTTCACAAAAAAAATGTCGCTACAAATATCGAAACCGTCGCTGCAAATATCAATTCCGTATACAAATATGTATAGTTCTGAGTAGAAATTGTAAAATGTCAACTCTCTCAACTAATATAAAGCGCTTAATTTATCATTGACAAATAAAGCCAATATTCAATGCTCACTCGACGTCCAAGAGTCGGACCCAATCGTATTTCATCAATTAATTTAGTGGAAACTTGTCTAAACGAAAAAAATTAGTTAAATTTCCAAAAATGAATTATGCATAGTAATTCAAATTAATGGTTGTTATTTTTATTTTTTAACTACTCTCTCCGTCTCACTTAAAGAATCCACTTTGAAATGTATACAACTTATTATGGGTTCTGAGTACAATACCTAAAATACGTGTGGTTTACAATTAACCCTTACTTCTAAAGTAAGAATATAACTGAAAAATATGGTGGTAAATTATTTAGATTTAGGGTTTAGGATATGTAATGTAAATAAATTCAAAATAAACTTTTTAAATGTGACAAGATTTTTTTTTATTTTAAAGATGACTCTTTGAGAGAGATAGAGAGAGTAAATGCTAATTTTCAATATAAATAATACTAGTAACATGCATTCAATACCATTATCGAATGACTGAGGAATTTTGTATCGGGACCCAAATATTTTCTTTGTGTTTAAATATGGTAAGTGTTGAGGAATTCGACCCCTCAGAGGCTCCTGAGCTCGTCCTGCACAGTGATACCTGCAGTCATGACTAACTCCCCGATTTCATTTTGATGTCTAAGTTAGTTCCTTAACCAATATTACAATGTAAGAAGACAAGTGATTACACATTATCTTTCAGTGTTGGGGCGATCGGATATTTATATGTGGATAAGTCTCCAGTGGCGTGTAGAACAAGAGACGAGACACGTCACCTCTTGGTTTCATCTGGAAGATATAGAGAAGATCCTCCCTTATTTAATTCTAACGGAATTGATATTCGCAGTAACCGTTTCGATATTTGCAATAACATTCCCCTGTAAAAAGACAAAAATGCCCCTGGGCAAAAGAAAAATTAAAAACCAACTCACGGGCTGAAAAAAAAAATAAAATTGAAAAAGCAACTTACGGGCTCTGTTCCGTTTAATAATTCCTGCAAAGTAGAGTCGGGTGGAATCACAAAATCGAATAAAAATCGAGACGACTCGGATCGGAAAAAGGTTAGTGGCTAAAGTTAAAATGTTTTGCGGTATTGTTTTAGATAGTTGGTTTGATTATTTTAGTTGTATTATGTCCGGATTTGTTAGTATTTTTGTCGAAAATGTGAATTTTTTACCGGATTAGCGAAAATCCGCCCGGTGGTTACTGCAAATATCAAACTGAAGGGGGGTGAAATACCAAAATATCGCCTGGCGATATTTTTGGCCCAAAATATCGCCGGCGCCCAGCGGGATTTTTTTTTTTTTTAAGTGTTAGGGGTATTTTAGACTTTTCACAAGAAAATATTACTACAAATATCGAAACGGTTACTGTAAATATCATGCCCCAATTCTAATCGTCTCATCGATTACTGTGTCAAACCAATCCACAAGCCACATGTATTTAAGTACTCTTACCTGGGGAAGGTTCGGTATAAACTACTCGGGCCTCACGTTGGGCTATCAATCTGCGGCCCAATTTCCATTCCGGGCGTTGTCTTATTACCCTATCATCGGCGATGTTTATTTAATCCAATAGTAAGTAATGTAAAAACAATCCTAGCCTGGGTGGGTTCCAGCTAAGTAGGAAAAGGCTAATATAAAGGTCCAAATCTCCTTTACTTTATTATTAACCACAGTCGTTTCGTTAGCTCAACAGCTTTCTTCTCACTCTCTACTCTGTATGTAGAGCCCTGTCTCCCAAAGGAGAATAAAACTTTTTTAGTACACCGTCCTCCTCCAGGGCTCCATCGATAAAAAGCCCCATCTCTCTTCTTCCATTTCCCGAGAAACCATAGTGGAATAACCCTCAACCATGGCTCTTTTCACTCTCTTTATGCTATCGATTCTCCTTGTTTCTGCGTCGTTTCCGATTTCCTGTAAGTCCCCTCAACGCGCTTGCTTGTTAATTTGCAATTTTCTGATGTTTTTTTCCTGTCGATTTCACCGTCATTCGTTGTCGTTTCTTAATGAATGCAGGTTTGGGGTTTTCAGCCAAGGTGGGAGTGTGCTATGGCCAACTGGGGAACAACCTGCCGACCCCATCGAAATCGGTGGAGCTCATCCGAGGGCTAGAAGCCAAAAGGGTCAAAATCTACGATGCGAACCCGAAAATCCTTAAGGCTCTCAAGGGAACCGACCTTCAGGTGTCGATAATGGTGCCCAATGAGATCATCACCGACATTGCCTCCAGTCAAGCGGCCGCCGACCGGTGGGTCAAGACCAATGCGGTCGCTTATTACCCGGAAACCAGGATCCGTTACCTCCTCGTTGGGAATGAAATCCTCAGTACCCCAAATCAGACAACCTGGTCCAATCTGGTACCGGCCATGCGAAGAATCAGATACTCCTGCAAAAAATTTGGCCTCCAGAAAGTCAAGGTCGGTACCCCATTGGCTATGGACGTCCTGGAATCTTCGTTCCCGCCGTCTAGTGGGGCGTTCAGGTCCGACGTGTCGAAATCGATCTTGAAGCCGATGTTAAGCTTTTTGGATCGTACCAAATCGTTTTTCTTCGTCGACGTGTACCCTTATTTTGCGTGGGCATCCCAACCTTCCGGCATCAATCTTGACTATGCTCTGCTAGCCTCCAAAAATGTCACCTACACGGATCCGGGTTCGGGTTTGACGTACACTAACTTGTTGGACCAAATGTTGGATTCGCTTTATTTCGCCATGAAGAAACTCGGGTACCCGAATATCCGTTTGTTTGTGGCGGAAACGGGTTGGCCCAACGGCGGCGATGTTGACCAAATCGGATGCAACGTATACAACGCCGCCACGTACAACCGTAACGCGGCGAAGAAATTCTCGGCCAAGCCGCCGTTGGGGACGCCGGCTCGACCGGGCGTGGTCGTTCCGGCCTTCGTTTTCGCTCTGTACAACGAGAATCAGAAGACGGGTCCGGGAACGGAGCGGCATTTTGGGCTGTTGTACCCAAATGGGACCGATATTTACGGGATAGATTTGTCCGGGAAGACGTCGGAGCTGGAGTATAAGCCCCTCCCGAAGCCCACCAACAACGAGCCTTACAAGGGAAGATATGGTGCGTGGTGGCGGAAGAAGCCAAGCCGGCGGCTGTGGCGGCTGCGTTGAGCTATGCCTGTGGACAGGGGAACGGAACATGCGACCCGATTCAACCGGGGGGAAAATGCTACAAACCGAAGAAACTGGTCCCCCATGCGAGCTATGCTTTCAGCTCTTACTGGGCTCAGACTAAGAAGGTTGGCGGGACCTGTTCTTTCAATGGCGTTGCTATGCAGACTACCAAAGATCCAAGTGAGTATAGTCAGTGATTCCATCAAATCTCTGCCTTCACTAAATTTTTAGGATTTTTTTTTGTTGGGATTTTTTCTGTTTTAAAATTGGTTTGATTGGGACGTTAATGGGAGAATATATATTGGATTCATTGCTCATCATGATTGGACTTTTGACTAATTCTTTTTGTGTGCATTTTCTATTGAAAAAAAAGTACTTGTCATTGAGTAAACACTGAACTTTTCTGGGATTATGAAGATTGGAATTTGCATTTTGTATAGATTTTTCTAAATTCTTGTTTGGATTTGTATGATTTTTTGCAGGTTATGGAGATTGCGAGTATCCCAGTGTGACACTGTGAGCGTTTCAGATTCAGAAGAGTTTGGAATTGGAAGAAATGGCGGAAAATAATGAAAGAGGCAATAAATTTGGGGGGATGCCAGGTCGTAACGTGTAAGGGACAGATTGGGATTAATGATGGGTTTAGTAGACAGAATTTAATTGTTAGGTGATTATAATAGATTGATGCCCATTTTTTTCAGAATTTGCTTCTCCCAACGAAAGTATTCAATATTCAATGCTCAGGTCTTTTTCCAACGTATTATTCATTATTATATTAGTATTACATATCATGACGTTACATTTTGTCATTTCTGGGCTGGACTGGATCATCTTTTTTATTAATATTCGTTTTTATTAGAAGAATCCAATATTTAAAATAGTTATTTTGTACTATTTATTTTACTTATAGTCTTTATTTGTTATGTAAATTATGAGTCACAAGTTATTACACATTAAAAAAAATGTGAAAGTGAAGAAATTGGACAAATAGGGCCCATACCCAACGTACCTCTAACCTCTTTGCTCTTTTTACTCATCAAAGTTTCTATCCACTTTGAGTGTCAAGTCTCAACGGCTATATGTGAATGTGCCCTTTTCATTGGAGAATGGTGCAATTTTCTTTCTTTAAATATGCTCCCCCCCATTCAATGCCATTGCTGAGTCTTAATCAGAGGAGCACGGTTCATTCTTCGCCTGTTACTGTACCAACTTAAGAGCATGTTTCAATTGCGAAAAAATGACAATTTTAGCCCCTTACGTATAAGCATGTTGTAGTTTTAGTCCCTTTTGTTTTTCTGTGGCGATTAAGGCTGAACAGGTCACTTGGGGCATTTTTTACAAAATTTTGGGTTAAAATATGAACTGTAAAATTAAAAATTGTACTTTTTATATTTACAAAATTTTTTTTTTTATAAAATTGCGCATTTTTGATACCCAAAAGTTCAGTTTTTTAGTTTTACAGTTCATGTCGTAACTCAAAATTATGAATTTTATAAAAATGGCCCAAGTTACATGTTTAACCTTTAATTATAGGTAAAAGGGACTAAAACTGCCATGACAAATAAAAGGGATCGAAATCATCACAGATAAATAAAATAGACTAAAACTGCAACAAGCCTAGACGTAAGGGACTAAAAATGCTATTTTTCCTTCCAATTGTTACCAAACATATTCGTTTTTGGAAGCAAATGCAATGCTGCACTCAATTTGGTTGGAAAATTTCAAAATCGCACTCTAGATTTCTTGATGACAACATTGGCCAGTAGTTCAAAACGAGTCCAAATCACTTGCATCAATAATAACTCATGTATTAAGTTATCAACCATGCACTAGGGTGATAACGAGCCGAGCCGAGCTTTGACGTATTCATTTATTGTTCATTTATTTATCGAGCTTAAAACCTTGTTCATGTTCGTTTATTTATTAATCGAGCCGAGCCGAGCCGAGCTTTGACGTGTTCATTTATTGTTCATTTATTTATCGAGCTTAAAATCTTATTCGTGTTCGTTTATTTATTAATCGAGCCGAGCCGAGCTTGTTCATATTCGTTCTCAGCCCTAAGTGTCATGCTCATCTATTTATAAGGAATTTTCCTCCCAAATCTTCTCTCATTTCTGATGTGGGATTGGGTGAAATTCACCTCAAAATTGTGAAATAAAATAAATTTGGCCTTGTGAAGATTCAAACCCTAGTTCCCTTGTTTCTTCTTTTAATGTCTTACTACTGCACCAAATTTATTTTCATGTTATATGAATGAATGATAAATTATATATGTATTTTATCCTTCTTAAAATTTGTTTTTTCTTATCGAACTGTTCACGAACGTAATCGAGCTGAGCTCCCTTTTGTTCATTTATTGTTCGTTTATTAATCGAGCCTAAAATTTTGTTCGTGTTCGTTTATTAATAAATAAACGATCTCGAACCGAGCTTTTAACGAGTCGATCCCAAACTTGTTTGTGAACGTTCGTGTTCGTTCTCAGCCCTATACAGTACATTGGACATAGTTAGTACATGTGTCCAAACCGAAATAAGGGGCTCAACTCGAGTCTACTGTATAAGCCCAAATCCGAAACGAGTCCAGATCACCTATATGGAACTTGAAATGTCTGCATTCCAAATGTCAACTGAAGGAGCCTTTTTTGGGGTACCACTTTGTGAACGAGCGTAGTCTTTTTATATAATTGCCTTTTACTTTGTGGAGAAATATAAAGAGGTCCTTCCTTGTGGAAAAGGCAAGAGTGTCTTTATTCCCTTTCTCTTTTCTTTTTTTTCTTCTTCTTCTTCTTTTGCTTTGCCTTTTGTGTTCTGATTCTCCCGTTGAGGGCAGAGATAAACGACGCCGTTGAAGGCTTCTCAGTTAACGCCGACATAGCAAATTAATCAATCTATTTTAGTATTGCACGGAGACGCAGATGAATAAAAAACAAAAGGCAGGTGAGATATGAAGATACGTAGCTCACAGTTGAGCCCATCCCGCCCTCCACGTTGATGCCTCAGTGAGTATAATAATAGAGAGGAGTAATTAATGTTTCACTGTTCATCC
This sequence comes from Leptodermis oblonga, assembly GCA_016801395.1. NCBI lineage: Eukaryota > Viridiplantae > Streptophyta > Magnoliopsida > Gentianales > Rubiaceae > Leptodermis > Leptodermis oblonga. Next base: position 4,473,137 of record CM028760.1, on the reverse strand, counting down.
TATCCTTTTGTCTCGTGAAATAGTTAAGTAATATAATTATTTATGAGTTACGGGAAATACAGTAATTTACAATTATAAGTATGATTGTCCCATTGACACCGTTAAAGTATTACTACAATCAGCTTCTAAGGACGGTTCGTTACCATGTTTAAAAACATGTTTTTTTAAATTAAAAAAATTAATATACAAAATATAAAAGGGTCTAATAAAAAATTATATTGAAAAAAATGAAAAAAATATTACTCCTTTTGTCGCCTTAAAGAGTTCACTTTTAAAAATAATTATGTCCCATAAAAAAAAATTGATTTTGAATTTTTTTACATTACATACCCTTACTCATGTAATAATGTATTTTTACTTAGAAAGTAAGTGAAAAATATACGGTGTTAAATTACCTATTTTATGTGGTGTACCTCAAAACTCATAATAAAATGTTATACATTTTCAAAAATTACTTTTTAAATGAAACAAAGAGAGTATAAATATTAAAATTACTCTAAAAATAAAAATAGAAACAAAATGGAAACGTAGATGCCCAATTTGTAATGCATACAACATTGGTTTCGCCCAAGCTAGCAAAAAAGTGGGCAGCATATATGATTTGTCACAACATTCTCTTTTCTTTTGATGAGAAATTTTATGGAGAATCGGCCTTTCCAATCCCAAAAGGCCCCTCACATGAAGATACCTGTCGAAAGGATAATGGTAGGTCTCTTAAAGGGAACCTTACGTGGGTCTAATGGGAGAATCTATTAGGTTAAAGGCAACTAGGGCGGACAACGAACACGAACATTCATGAACATTCATGAACAAGCTTGAGCTTGGCTCGATAAAAACGTTTACGAATAAGGTGTTGAAAACTTGTTAATGTTCATGAACATGCTAGATTAAAATATTAACTATATAATATAAATAAAATAAGTGTATACAATATTAAAAATTTTAATAATACAAATAATTGAATTTTTATATATAGATTTATATATAGATAGATATCAATATATGAGTTTAAATTAAATTTTGATTTTTATGTAAATTGATGTAGTATATTAAAGTAACTAAACATTACAATTTTCTGTTAGTTAATGCGAGATATAACGCACACGAATGTTCACGAACAAGCTCGGCTCGGCTTAATTAATAAATAAACGAATGCGAACAAGATTTTAAGCTCGATAAATAAATGAACAATAAATGAACACGTCAAAGTTCAACTCGGCTCAGTTCGTTAGCACCCCTAAAAGCAACGCCGGAGAACAAAGAAGTGAGAAGACGTATGTAGGGTTTTGACAGTAAGCATCCTAAATAGACATAATTGGCTGGCACTGTACATGTGGAATCGGAACCCCCGACCTCTGAGCGCTATTTATGAACTCTTTTATGCATCGTACCTGTTGGAGCACTAACTGATTACCCGGGAACATGGACAACTTTCCCACTAAAGTGGGTTATTCCACTCCAATTGTGTGTTTGTCTCAAAAAAAAAAAAAAAAAAAAAAATTGTATCACAAGGAGTACCGTACGTCTCTCAAACAAAGTCGTTAGTTTTCCTTTTCGAGCACCTAAATTGATGATCATCAAATCATCTCCACATATAATTCTGCCATTACTTATTCAAGAACTTCAATTCACATTCAACATACTACATGCTTACCCATGAGATAATCACATTTTATATTTTATAATAATTTTTATTAATTTTAATTTACTTTTTTAAATAAATATTTTTAAAATTAATTAATCAAAACTAAAACTTCAAATTACATTTCTGACAGAATATTTGGTTCAGAAGTGTGCAGTTGTTAATAATTAATCGGAATTGATATTCGCAGTAACCGTTTCGATATTTGCAGTAACATTTCCCTGTAAAAAGACAAAAATGCCCCTGGCAAAAAAAAATTTAAAACCAACTATGCAGCCCGCGAGGGCTTAAAAAAAATAAAAAATTGAAAAAGTAACTCACGGGCTCTGTTCCGTTTAATAATTCCTGCAAAGCAGAGCCGGGTGGAATCACAAAATCGGATAAAAATCGAGACGACTCGGATCGGAAAAAGGTTAGTGGCTAAAGTTAAAATGTTTTGTGGTATTGTTTTAGATAGTTAGTTTGATTATTTTAGTTGTATTATGTCCGGATTTGTTAGTATTTGTGTCAAAAATGTGAATTTTTACCGGATTGGCGAAAATCCGCCCGGTGATTACTGTAAATATCAAACTGAAGGGGGGTGAAATACCAAAATATCGCCCCGCGATATTTTTGGCCAAAAATATCTCCGGGCGCCGGCGGGATTTTTTTTTTTTAAGTGTTAGGGGTATTTTAAATTTTTCACAAAAAATATTACTGCAAATATCGAAACGATTACTGCAAATATCATGCCTCTAATTAATTAAGGGACAAGTGGTGCCTGTGTCCCTAAATGGAAGCCTATCTCTTTAAAGGAAACCTTCATGAACCTATCAGTATAGTGTACGGTGTTTGTCTTGATCTTGATCTTTTCTTTTCATTTTTTTAATTTCCTCTGAATTTGCAAGAAGTGGATAAGGCAGCCTACAATACATATGTCTCGTGTACCTTTGACGCCATTATCGCACTTGATAATAACTTCAATTAGAATACTAAGCTGACCCGTCACCTACAAAACATTATCTAAAAAGTAATAAGATGGTTGGAAGAACGAAAATGTAGAGTGCAAGTGTACGGTAAATGATGTGACATAATAGACTATCATTTTAATTTTAGATATCTAATAAATTTTTGTGTTATATGTATGTTACGAGTAGTGTTGACAATTTCTCATACGACACGAAAACATACACGGACCCGATATGATATAAACGGGTTATGGTTGAGACTTGGCAAGTTCGCAGGTTATATAGGTCGACCCGAATAATACAAATAATTAAACGAGTAAGGTTAGAGTTGAGAATAAACATGGGAATCCGTCAAATCAAACCTATCACGAGTAATTTATATGAATAACAAGAATAATTAAATAAGTAAGCTTATGATTAAAGACTGTCGACTCAAAAACTCACCAAACCAACCCGATAAATTAGACACGATATGAATTAACACCTCAGGTGTACCATCACTCTATCTGAAAACCTACTCTCCATTAGTTGATATTTTTATCATGCTAACCAAACCTATTTTTTTATGCTTTACTCTCACCACCTAATACTTCTTTTGAAGGGTTGTTTTATCCATAATTTTGATTAAAACGAGTTTATATATACAATCACTATTCAAGTAAATATTACTTCCTCCGTTCCATATCGGACATCAAAATAAACTTTTTAAATGTAACAATACATACAAAGCTATTTTGTAGAGTAAAATATCTGAAGACCTAATAAATATCCTTTGAAGAAAAAATCAGCGGGAAATTGATAAGTGGTAATTGGTGGTGGGGGAATAGCCCTACCCCCACCCCAGATTGCGGAAATTATCAATAATCAATCATTATAATAACGTTATTGAATCCGAGTCCTTACCCTCATTTGTCTCCACTTTTGTAATTAGTAGTACAAATTACTTCAGTCATCTCCTCTTATCTTCTTCCTCAAAGGCTCACAGCATCTTTACACACTGTCAGTAAACCCCTGATCCACTGGGAACTTCTCTCGTTCCTCAAGAAAACTGAAAATTAGTGTCAAAACTGCTTAATCTTGAAAAGGGTCTTCGACATAGTGTTGAATGGACCATTGCCTTTATCGCACAGCTCCTTTTTCCTTCTCTGTTGGCCAGCTCCAATCTCCCCCTTCCAAGATAAAGGCATCGACTTTTTCATCGAGATCGTCTTTTTTGGAATTTCCCTCGAGCTTTTCCGGTAATTGTAGCCGTGGGAGTAAGAGGGCTTCTCGCGGCGGGGCTGCTCTGGTGGTCTTTGCCGCAACTAGTAGTAGCGAGCATGGAGAATTTAGCGGTTTGAACACGCCGGTGCAGCCCAAGTCGGCGGCGGGGAGGTTCTTGAGTAGTGTGTTACTGAACGATCCGGGTTATTTTCCCCAAGTTGTCAAGAAACAGTTGGAGCAGTTGGTGCTTGATCGTTATGAAGCCTTGGCCAGAATGGATTTGAGCTCTGCCTCTGATGAAGCTTGCCTTCATAGGTACTATTACTTTTCACTATTTTGTTTTCCGGCCATGAATTTAATTCCCTGTTTTTTTTGGGTCCACTTTCCTTTCTGTAATTCCTCTTTTGGTGCTTTTTTGTTTACTACTGATTTTGGGTCTCTGATGATATCAGAGTTTGGGGAAAAGGAAATACTGAGACAACGTTTATCTTAAGTAGGTTAAGGCCATTGATTTTAGTTTTTCTTGGTATTTGGAGCCTTAAGATCCATATGTTTGTTAAGTCTGAGGAAAAGTTTTATTTTGAAAGAAATCAAGAACGAGAATGATGAGGATAGATGTTTACTGTTTGAGAATCCAAAGGCTTGAATACAATAATTATTGCTAAATGTAATATCTATTTTGTAGAATCAAAGTGAACACAAACCTAATATGCTCAGTCCTAGGCTAATGGTGATTAGTGAATATATGACGAACTTTGGTTTGTCCTGTCAAATTTTGATAACCTGAGACTTGGTCTGTTTAGATTTTGGCCATCCGAGGATTCTTTCCACACTTTCGTCTCATGTGTATCGCCCTGTGGTTGTGTGGTTCTCCCCTTTACCATTTCTTTCCCTCTATGGGACTGGACTATGGCACCTGTTGGGAAGAATTTTATAAGAATTTCACTATTTGACCATGGATGCACGAATCCCTTTAGTTGTTTAGCTAACGGCCTGATATAGTTGCAGCTGAGAGGCCAAGACATTGCTCTCTTTTCTACTATTCTGCCTCTGTGACTCTTTCGTGGTAAGATAGTTCATATATTCCTATCTGAGTGATCTTCTATTGTTTAGCAATTTCTATGGTCAGAGTCAGAGATGTCACCTGATCCAAATGTGGTTTAGCCTTGCTTCCTTTTCCTTCATTTAATTTTAGCCTCCGTCTCTGCCGAGGGCATAAAATGCTGCTTGCAAATTATATTCCTTTCTGTGGTCCCATTCCTCGTGGAGATCGAATTGTGGCTCTTCTTGAGAAATTGCTTGTGGTTTCACATTTATGTTGTACTGTTTCAGTAGAAAACTTAGATGTTTGTTTGTTTTCTTCAATTGCATAGTATGTTTGTTGGATAGCACAAACTCCTTGGGAATGGCATGGACGGGATAGGTTTACCAGTGCACTCCTCATCAACAGCATGTCCAATCAAATGATGCAACTTTACTGCCACGAGGCGGCAATGCAAGGGATTTGAGTGAGCATTGGTGTTCCTTATCGTCCTTGCACTCTTTGAACGCAATCCAACTCTGAGCTCTTATAAGTTTCCAGGTTTATGCTTGAATGGATTTGTATGTTTTGAGTTTATCTGACTTTTTCATAAAGTTCAAGGTAAGGGCATTAACTGTTGATGACTTGATGTCACCTATGAAACATATCATCGATCCTACTACTTCTTGTGGTATTTCCTTACAAAATTGTTTTAGCTAGAGGAATCCTGTTCGAGTGATTGAACTGCCATCGTTTGATTCAAGTCCTGGCTTGTGAAATAGTGTATAATTAATGTTTGTCTGCCCTGATTTTTCCACTAATGTTGATATTCTTATATACCAGGAGGATCGCCAAAATGAAAGAGCGTGAATGTCAAGCTGCTGCTGAGGATGTAATGTATATGTTGGTATGTTCAAAGTTTTACGAAATCAGAGTGCACTTGGTTCCGCAGCTTTCCAAATGCATGTACAATGGCAGACTTGAGATAGTGCCTTCAAAGGACTGGGAACTCGAATCTATTCACGGCTTTGAGGCTTTGGAGCTGATAAGGGAACATCTAAATACTTTTGTGGGCTGGAGAGCAAACTCTAATGTCACTGACAAATGGATGCTAACTGAGATCACTAGGCTTCAGCTCTGCAAAGTCTACACTGCTTCGGTTTTGTATGGATACTTTCTGAAGTCCGCCTCACTAAGGCACGCTCTCGAAAAGAATTTGTTCCAGATCAAGTTTGACCTTGGCCTGAATGTTGGCAGCTGCCTTCCAGTACTAGACAGTTTCTCAATGGGATCGAAACAAGCTGCATCCGGCCCTGTCATGAGCGTACGCTCCACTTCAGCGGGCGAAGTTGCATGTAGTCTGCGCAAGAAACAGGAAACCCTGAGGGGCTACATCATGAGTTTCGACCCTGAAGCCTTACAAACATGTGCAAAACCAAGATCACAGGAGGCTGCAAACGTGATTGAGCGACAGATATTCGAGTTGTTTCAAGACGAGAAAACCAGCCTGATGGAAACCCACGAGGTGATATGCACGTCGTTCGCTAGTCTGAAGAGATTTGTGTTGGAAGGGATAGCTTTTGGGACATTCCTGTGGGATGCAGAAGAGTTTGTGAGCAATGTTTATGAGCTGAAGGACAACTGAACAAACAGAGCTGGGATTGTGCATATTTGCTTTTTCTTTTTTCTCTTTTGTAGTATAAACTTTCAGGAAACACGGAATGTATAGCGTCTTCTCCAAAATTTCCAGGTTGTGTATATAATGTATAGCAATTTCACTATATAATATGAGAAAAGATACACTCTGTTCAATATAATGAGTTTTATTTTGAATAATACTTTTTAACGAATCGAAGGTAAATAAATATCTCTTTCTGATCACAATGGATCGTGTTTAATCAACTTCAAGAGCTCATTTGTCATTCCGTGTTTCTTCGCGAACTTATATGTATATGCTTACCTTCTAGTATTCTCTAGAGGCTTCCAATCATTGAACAATTCCCCCAACTCTTACCTCAGCTCCTGCGTCTCTGCTTTGAAATTTTATTACCCCAGCTTTCTTTCACACTTACAGTCACTCCTTCTAATTTATGCAGATGACTTTTCTAGAAACAGAAATTTCTTTTTTCTAGGCTCGATTAAATTAAAAATTTGATTGAAATCTTCTCAATCTATCGACATTTTTGGTCATTCTTTAAAACCCGTAAAGTTGACATTCAAAATGATATCATGTGATGCATTGACCGACTGATTATTACTCTAAAATCTAAATCGTATTTGTACAGGGAAACTGTTACTACTCCAATTCACCTTTGGATGACCGTCTTATATTTTGATGGCAGTGTCCAAGTTGTTGTGGCAGTGGTCGAGTTGGAGTATGAGATGAAATTGGTTCCTTACTTGTGGTCCCAAACCGACTCGGCGTGTGGTTCTGATTGTTAATTTAGCGCCACTTGTCGCTAACAGACCCCTCCACTCTTTTGTATCATTACTTATAAACCAAGGGATATACGCCACGTGCACCTATAAAGATCATGTATTATAAATTTGTCTTCACGTGCAAGGATTTGATATTATCTTAATCCGAATTGAGACCGTGTAGGTGCTTAGATCAACTCGGCTCAGGTTACCTACCAACATAAACATTGTTGATTTTCAACTTCTTTTTGTTGATAAATTATCCATCAAGTTTGTTGATAATCGTTGGCTGAATAATTTCATCTAAACTAGAGAATTCATTTAAGAAGTTGGACAAATCTGATAAAAGATTTAACCTCACCTTTCCGCGTGGAAGTGGAAGCACCTAGCGTCGCTCGCAACCATGGAATGTTCCAATCACGGCCGCCTCCGTCCTCCGGTGGAGGTCATCTCCCTCTTCAATTCACTAAATCAGCCCTGGCCTGCAGCTCAACCGCCATTGTTATGCGGGTTTTCTTCGTAACGAAACTCGATCGCTCCAACGAAGATCCCTTCTTGTCGTTTGATTCTATTTTTTTTTTCCCAAAAAAGAAGACTTTCTAAGTTTGAATGATACTATATCTTGTCCAGTCGCAGGAAATGTAAACAAAAACAGAGTAAAAACTTCCAAGCAACTTCATAAAGTTAAATTTTTTGTGCAATTTGTACTTAAGCATTTATGCTGATCTCACTGGGACGAATTAAGGTTTGATCTTCACAATTATTAATCTCTTCGCATGCCTGCGTTCGTAATCGTTAAAATGTGTGGACAACAACTTCCTGTTTATAATACTACACGTTAACTGCATCCGCTAAGCTAAGAAAACTTCAACTTCAACGCTTTACTGCATAAACTATTTTCATTGACTTATTACTTCTTAATTCTCATCTCATGTTGTTGTTTATATACAAATTACAATTACAGAACAGGTCTCTGTTCTTGTTCTTGAAATCCCTGTTCAAATATAATGATCATTTTCCTCGTAAATCTACTTTTTTGGGGCATTAGCTCGCTGTTAAACCTCGTGACGTGGTTGATCTTCACGGCGGCGGCTCGGCTTCTGGTGGCGGCGATTCAGGGATTCAAGCTTCCGGGTCAGGCGGTTCAGGGCGGGTTAGAGCAACTGGGAAATGGGATTCGGGCGTGCGTGGAATTCTCGTTGAATCTGGTTATGGAGGCCGCGGGGGCGTTTGTTTCTTCCATTTTTGATGCGATTAAAGAGGGGGTTATGAACTCTGCTTCTGCGACTGGCTCTGTTTTGGGAGGATTAATGGAGGAGCTGAGATCTTCGATGGATGGTTTGATTAAAGATTTGGGACCTCAAATCATTGAAGGTTTTACTGAGTTTATCACTAATGTTGTGGTGGATTTGTGGAATAATTACAAGAGTGCTCTTGCTTATGTTCTTGAAAATATGTGATTATATATCTCTGTTTATCTCTTGTCGGCTCTCTTACAATAGATAACCGAATCTCGTGATGTGACAAGTGAATCACATCCTTAAACTCCATTGTAGGTGGGTAAACAGAAAAGACATTAGTAAAGTAAACAGAATATGTGTTCTCGAAGTAAATATAGTTCAACTTGTAAATGTTGCAATTTTTGTAACATTTAAAATTTTTTCAATCTATTTTTTGTTTAATCTATAAGGCTTTTAATGTTGGGGCAAGTTACATTTGCATAACTTAAATTTGGTTAAATTATGGGTGAAATGCACCAAATACCACATGACTATCGGCTTTTGCAAAAAATATCACTTTCCTTTAAAAACTCCAATTACAAGCACTTTACTTTCAAAACGTGCGCCCAGTACCACCCTGTTAGTCAATTCCGTTAAGTGAATAACAGTCAAAAAAAGACAAGGGCAAAATCGTCATTTTACACATGCGACATTGTTCATGTCTTCTTCGATGAACAGTTCCGATACTGTTCATCGGGAAATATATTTTTTTTCTTCTCCTCCTCTGATGAAGACCCAAATTGGACCCAAAAGAAGAAGAAGAAGAAGACCCGATTTAATTGGGTTTTCATCGGAAGGAGAATGAAAAAAAAAAAAAAATTTTGCCGATGAACAGTGCCGGAATTTTTCATTGGAGAAGACGATGAACAGTTACGCACGTGTGAAATAACGGTTTTGCCCCTGTCTTTTTTTGACTGTTAGCCACTTAAAGGAATTGACTAACAGAGTGGTACTGGGCGCACGTTTTGAAAGTAAAGTGCTTATAATTGGAGTTTTTAAAGGAAAGTGGTGTTTTTTGCAAAAGCCTATAGTTATGTGGTATTTGATGCATTTCACCCTAAATTATAATTCAAATTCGTAGTTTCTTGACGAAAAACGAATTTGAGTAATGATATACTCAGCAACAAATTATAACAACTTTTTGATAGCAACCCATGTGGCATGCATTCATTGGCGAGTTGCTATCAAAAAGTTGCTATGATTTGTTGCTAAAACTATCATTACTCAACGAATTTTTAGGGGTGAGCCCGTGCAGCCGCATCTTCTTGCTATCGAATGTGAGGTTTTCACCCTCATCTACCGATCCCGCCCCCTCCCCCTCCCCCTCCCCCGCCCCCGCCCTCGCCCTCGCCCTCGCCCTTGTACCACCTTCATTCAATGAAGAAGATGAAGACATGCCATAGCAATTTTTTTTCTTTTTTCCAGGGAGAAGTGAACCGGGGCTGGAAATGAGGAAGCATTCTAGTTCGATCAGAATAGGTCAATGAATGTCACAAGTTTTAGTTATAGACTTATAGTAAGATTCTAAGTGAAAATGGACTTTTTTTTATTTTTTTTGTTTCTTCTTGTAATCCAAAAACGAAGTTTGACTTGACTATATATGGTATATATCTATAGTTCTTTTGATTTTTTAGACTGTTGTTTTATTTTCTTTGACTTTTGAATTAGATAAACGAAGTTTCTTCTATTTTATTCTTTTAATTTAGGATGAATTACATTTGTTTATCTCAAATTTGATCAAATTTTAAATAGGTTTTTGAGTTTTTTTTTTTACAATTATAACTACTTCTGATTTGTTCAAAAATATTCAAAAAAATCAAGTTTATTTATTTGTCCTACATAGACTATTTGAGAAAACTCACGTAAGAAAACTGTAATTTTTAACAAATTTGAGAGACTATTTGTAACATCATCAAACTTGGGAGGTAAATGTAGTTCACCCTTTAATTTAAAGCACTTGATAAGAAAAAGAATATTAAAAAAATATATATACGCTTAATTATCGTTCACTTCCTTGCGTTTTGGAGTTTGTTTAACTGTTGCCCCACCGATTTACAAAATAAATCTTTTACCCCTTTCGTCAAAACATTCATAAGTGACTAATGACATATGTGCACTTTATTTTAGATAGTAACTTTTAGACTATCCTTAGCTAAGGACTCGTCAGAACATGTAAAAAACGTCTATCTTGTTCTACAAAATAAAAGAGGATATATAGGTCATTAGTCACATCTAGCTCTTTTAACCAATAGTCAAATGGGATAAAATATTTATTCAGTATTTGGTTAATTAACTTTTTTGGTGCAAATTTCAGAATGAGTTTAAAGTTCTAAAATATTTGTTCATAAGGAATTTTGTATTTTTTGTGTTTTATTAGAAGGATGTACAATTAGAAGGAATTTTGTATCTGTTAAGTATCAGATCAAATATATTGTTGGTGTTACTGGATCTTAGTCTTCTTTCAATTGCAGTTTGACGATTTCCAACATCATTACTAAAATTTTTAATTTTCAAAAAAAAAGTACAACTCCAAATATACTGATGTGACGCAAAAATTACAATACAGGAGGTGCTTCTTAAGGCCCAGTATGAATTTCTTGAAAAGCAATGGCCCAATCTGAAGGAGACTTGACGGTGAAGAAGAATGAGCAGGCTGGAGACCGATCTGGGCAGCTCGAATCAGCAGGGTTGATGATGAATTGTGATTCGCACTGTTCCGATGACAATTTCAGATGATAAAGAAAGGAGCGGGGCTTTCCTCCCTGTATAGGCTCCGACGGTCAAGTTAGTATAATTGGAGAAGATAAACAGTAAAGATGAATGTTTGAAATGATAAAGATCGCGTACCTTACTCAGACTGAAGACTTAGTATATATACCTCAAGTTTGAAATGTGTCCATTGAACCCTCATGAGTGACTTGTTCACCTGCTCCTTCTGTTTAGCGTGGCGTGGACGCTATCATTTTGATCGGGTTTCATGGATGTCTTCCTCTCTTAGAAGATCTGGAAATCCCTGCATGCAATTGAAAAGATATACCTAATCTATGACACCTTTCACCTACTGTGTCAGTGAAGCATGATAGGTCGGTCTGTCTATCTTAGATCGGTCAAACCAAATGTTACGATAGAAACGTAAGGAAATGACCAAGGCAATCTAAAGTCTAAAATCCGACCTAACTCTTTTCGAGATATAACGTTCGGCTCGGTTTTATGGTTCTGACCGACCTAAGCTTGTAACAGAGAATACTCAGTGGCTTGAGTTGGACGACCTTTCCGACCTAAACATGATCCTGGGCTTTACATGCGTTTTGTTGTCTTTCACTGTTTATCTTTGTTTTTGTCCATTGGGCTAGGCCCAATGGAGATTTAATTTTACGCACACCATATACCTTTTCCATTTATTTTAATATGAGGAAAGACTATTAAATATCAAAACTAAAGAAAAAATAATTCAACTTTTAGGATGACTTAAGAAGAGAAACCCGCAAAAATCAGGCATCATATATAATTCATAAACTTTTCTTTGTACGCGTTAAAGTTTTCCCATGATTCCATCATGATATTCCTTGCTAAAACTTCACTAAAAAGATTAAAACCAATAATTTATTATTTCATAATAGTCACTATAAATTAAAAATTTAAAAATTACTTTATCGAAGAATATTAGAAAAATTCCTAGTTTGCATTCCTTGGGTTTAATGTCAGGAATGACGTATCCTCTAAGGCTGCTCCGGTCACATCCGACCCGGATATAATATAATAATACTCTAAAAATATTAAAAAAGCCAAAGGCTGCATTTTTCGACTATAAATATAAACCTCGTTGCTTCTCCAACCCAAACAACTACACAAATCCGAAGATTCAACCTTCCTCCCCCGTTTCGCAGCTTAATATTAATCTTGATTCATAATTAGAAGAATAACATGGAAGCTATTACGTACAGTTCTTATGGTAAAGGTGTTGCCGGTTTAAAGGTACGTAATCCCTTCTTTCTCGTTTACCCGTTTTTCTTCTTGTAGCAGCGATTAGGGATGACAATTCGTGTCGGGGAGTTTAAATTAGCAGGGTTTTTTTTATTTTATTTTACTGGCGACACTTTCTCATTGATTCAATTTGTTTCTATTTCAAAAACAGCATGTTCAAGTTCCAATTCCAGAACCCAAAAAGGATGAATTACTGGTGAAAGTGGAAGCTGCGAGCTTGAACCCGTTTGATTGGAAAATACAGAAGGGCACGCTCCGTCCTTTCATGCCAAGCAAGTTCCCTCATACCCCATGTAAGTTGTTGCATGGTCTCTGGCTTTCTTCAAAATTCGATTCAGTTCAGAGAATATATAAGGTTAACTTCAGTGATGGCGGATTTTAATAATGGTGGTGTAATTTGCAGGCACTGATATTGCGGGAGAGGTAGCTAAGGTTGGTTCCGATGTCAAGAATTTCAAAGTTGGAGACAAAGTTGTCGCCATGCTAAACCCTGCGGTACGTTTTCACTCTCATGTATTACTTATTGATTAAGGTTTACTGAAATCTTAAAAGACTAATAGTTTTTGGTTAATATTGATTTTGTCAAACTTCAGTTAATCGACTGGTAAAAGTAACGGTTTACTAGTTAAATAAATGATTTAACCAATTGCTTGTGTTTTTTATTTTAATAACATATACGGAGGGAGTATGAAACTAATTTATGTAGTTACTACAAGCAATTTAAAAACATAAATGAATAACAAAGAAAAAAGAAAATGAAGTAAAACTTTAATCTCCTTTGCGTTGTATAAGAATCGATAGAACTAATTTAACGGTTTAACCGATAAGAAAATATTCAAAATTAAAACCGAATCGAGCGGTTTGATTTGTGGTCCAATTTCTAGTTCATGCATTTTTCTAAACATCTTATTGAATGAATTACAGAACGGTGGTGGCCTGGCGGAGTACGCGGTGGTGAAGGCCAACCTGACGGCTCTCAGACCATCTCAAGTTTCCGCCGCGGAAGGCGCATCGCTGCCAACAGCTGCACTCACAGCCTATCAGGCACTCACCCAATCCGGCGGGCTTTCTCTCGACGGCTCCACCTCTAAAGTCAAAAACATTCTGATCACGGCGGCCTCCGGAGGAGTCGGCCATCTCGCAGTCCAACTCGCGAAATTGAACCCCCACACACACGTGACGGCCACGTGCGGCGCCCGGAACATCGATTGGGTCAGGAGCTTGGGCGCCGACGAAGTCCTCGATTACAAGACCCCGGAAGGGGCCGCCCTGAAAAGCCCTTCCGGGAAGAAATACGACCTGGTGATCGACTCCGCTTCGCTAAATTCGTGGTCTAAATTCTCGCCGGTTCTGAGTTCCAGGGGAAAGGTCGTATTCCTGGATCCTTCCGGCGGCGTTCTGTGGACCCTACTCGTCCGGAAAATCAGTTTCTCGAAGAAGAAAGCTGGGTTATTGATTAAGGGTCAGAAAAAGGAGGAATTGGAACTCAATCTTAACTTTGTTCAGGAAGGTAAATTAAAGGTGAAAATCGACTCGAAATTCCCTTTGAGCAAGGCTGAAGATGCTTGGGCTAAGTGTATCGACGGCCATGCCGCCGGAAAGATCATCGTCGAGCCCTGAGAATAGAAATGATAAATCACTGTGTTTATTCGTTGAGGTTTTTGCTTTCAATAAAAGACCAAAGTCTTATTGTTTCTTCCTGTAAATTTTCTTTTGGTTAAGAATTATTGTGTGTAATTAGTAGTGTGCAGTGTGTGAATATGTTCAGATTTGTTGAATTATTATTAGTTTTGTATGATGACGAGGTAATGTAATGATAATTTCCACAATGTTAATACTTTTTTTTTGTTGCCTCAAATCTTAATTTCTTACCATTCAAGGATGAGGATTTTTTATTTTCTTACGCTTAACTAAATAAGAGAGAAAGAGTTATCTTCTTATCTTCTTACGCTTTGTCCTTGGTGATCTAACTCGAGAATTTTGTATTTTTGGAAATGAAATTTTTTGGAGTGAATTTTAGGGTTTTCTTTTGGAAAATTATATAGTAGAGTGATAAAAATATGTAATGATTGTGTTATTGAAGATTTAGAGAGAATTTAAAATTTAGTAAAAAATGAGGTTATTTTTTTGTGTAAAATTTTAGAAAAAAAAGTGATGATTTTTTCTGAAATGAAATAGAAAAGACATAAGAGTCTTACTCTTTGAATTGTCGAAGCCTCCAAGGTCTTCCAACTTGGAATTTTATATAATTATATTTCCACCCATTTAAACTTTAAGATTATCAACTTGGCTCCCACCTGTAAAGAAAAATAAACATTTTACTCAAATACTATACTTCATGTCTTCATCCGATCCAGAATAAGTGTCATTTTAGAGGTTTTCAAACTAATTTAAAATTCATTAAAAATTTATTTAAATGACAAATAAACCCCTAGTTATTGTAATATGATATTACAAGAGTCTATAAATTGTAATCTAATTGTATTAATAATTAGTTAAGACAAAGACAAATTAGGAAATATTTTATGTTTTTTTTAAAATGCCACTTATTTTAAAGATTTTTACTCCTTTTAAAATAACACTTATTTTGGATAGAAGAGAGTACAATACAATGGGGCAAAAAACACTAATTTAAAATTTAGTCCTACAAATCCTGTTAACAACCAAAGAGTCGATTGGTTCAATTCAAGGGCTAAAACTTAGATTCCAACCACATCGTCCGTGCCGCATTCCCCAAAGGATCGCAGTAACAACAAACAAGAAGATGAAGAGGAGTCAGAATATGGCTCATGGGAAACTGATAATGAGAATGACTTTGGGGACGAGGAAGAAACCTACATTATAGGGTCCAAAAAGCACGAGCAAGCGAGGATTTACTTTGATCATCGACTTCGACAACAGCTTAAATTGGATTATAGAATATACAATAAAATGTAAACCGTGATGATTTTAATTTTAGTTTTTTTTCTTTTACTGCAATTATTAAAACGAGTAACCAATGCATTCTTATTTAAAAAAAGAAAAAGATAAATGATTGGTTAATTATATTTAAATTTTACTACCGTTACGTTAAAAAAATTATTTAATTATTAAATTTGAGCAATGCAATTACGAATACAATTAGTAATACATTTAAATTAAATTTAAGAATCAAATGATTTCTTAATCCGACTATAATTTTTTCCACGTACGTGACTGAGCTAATCATTTTATATACAGATAATCAAAAGTGGCGGCCGAAATTCTCCTAGACTCTGAAAATGACGACAGGATTAGCCGCCAGGCGCCAACTCACCCGATTCTATTATTTTTATTAGTATTCAACTTTGACGTGCTTTGTCTTAGCATTATATATAGCAGTTCTTCCACTTCCACTTCCACTACCAGGATAATTATCATCCTCCTCCTCAATTTCCCACCTTTTCTGAAGCTGAATAACATCAGATCAAATCTTTCTGCTATGGCCGGCGAATTGATGAAGGCTGTTCAGTACAGTGGCCGTACAGGCGGAGCTGCTGCTTTGAAGGTAAAGTTCTGTTCTTTCCTTCTCTTTTTGGCTCTCTTAATGCTTTCGTGATTATGCTAAAAATCGAACACTTTGATCGAATTTGCTGTTGAATTTTTCTAAATATATCATTTTTAACATCTTCGCAGTCTCAGATTTCTTAAACGTACTAAAAACCTGGTTCAGAGTTATGAATTCTGATGCCTCTTTTTAGGTTAACTGATTTTTACCTGTTACTCTAATTCCCGTTCCGCTAGAGGAGTTTAGTGGTAAAATCATTTATGAATCACGATATATAACTTTAAAGTTGAATCTTTTAATGCAAGTGAGGTATTTGCGGGAGTAATAGAGGTATTTGTTTTTGCTGGCTTAATTGGGCATTTATAAGTTTTTGGGTTTCTCTTGCAGCATGTTGAAGTTCCTATTCCCTCCCCCGGTAAATCTGAGCTCTTGGTCAAAGTTGAGGCAGCAAGTTTAAACCCAATTGATTGGAAAATACAGAAAGGCGACATACCTTTCGCTCCTCGCAAGTATCCTTACATTCCTGGTGAGTTTTGAATGGCACCAAAAGTTTGGAGTTTTTCGTAAAAACAGTACTCGCTCTGACCATAGAGAACCATGTTTCAAATCGTCCCTTATGATGCAAAAGCGATTGTGATGTTAATTCTGACTGTTGTAAACCATAGACCTTTTTCCAATTTAGTTAAGTTGTTTAACTAAGCTCTGTTATGGTTGGAACAGCCATGGATATTACAGGAGAAGTTGTCCAAGTTGGACCTGGTGTGAAAGATTACAAGCCCGGTGACAAAGTTGTGGCATACAATGGCTTCGTAAGTGTTACTTTCATCCTAGAGTTACATTCCAGTCTAGTTGAATAGTGCTATTTTTTTTTTTCAAAACTCAAGCTCTGTTCTGTTTTGGTTACTCATCGTCCCTGCTACTTGATATATGAATGCAGAGTGGTGGTGGGTTGGCTGAGTACGCCGTTACTCCGGAGAATTTGACAGCTGCAAGGCCACCTGGAGTATCAGCCGTCGATGCAGCATCTCTTACTGCTGCCGGGCTTACAGCCATTCAAGCTCTCAATACGGCCGGCCTCAATCTCGACGGCAGTGGTCCGCGGAAGAACGTCCTCGTTATCGCCGCCTCCGGCGGGGTGGGCAATTACGGAGTTCAATTAGCCAAGCTGGGAAACACACACGTCACCGCCACCTGCGGCGCCCGGAACATCGAACTGGTGAAGGGCTTAGGAGCCGACGAAGTCATCGATTACAAGACGCCGGAAGGGGCGACTCTGAAGAGCCCGTCCGGGAAGACATACGAGGTGGTGATTAACGCATCGGACACCCCATTTTCGACGATCAAGCCCAATTTGAGCGCGGAGGCGAAGGTCATCGAGCTTGTCCCGACGGCGAGAGTGTTTTTGAACTATGCTTTTAAGAAATTGACGTTTGCCAAGCAGCAAGCGATTCCCATGTTTGCCGCGCCCAAGCGCGAAGATCTGGAGTTTTTGCTGAAGTTGGCGAAAGAAGGGAAATTGAAGACGGTGATCGACTCCAAGTATCCCCTGAGCAAGGCGGAGGACGGCTGGGCAAGGTGTATGACTGGCCGCGCCACCGGGAAAATCATCGTTGAGCCATGATTTTTCTGCGTGGTTATTTAGTATGTTACTTATTTGATGAGATTTTCCTTTTATTCAATAAAATTAAATATTGTTTGAAAGGGGAAAAAGAAATTATGTCGTGAATCATTCATGAGTTCGATTTTTGAATACGTAAGAGTATAAAAATAAAAAAAGTAAAAAACACTTAAATTCAAAAATATATTTTATTACGATGTGACAACACAGGAAAAATTATTGATATTATAGATGTATCTTTAAAAAACTGCATGACACTATACACCAATGTATACACCAATGAAAATAAAGATAAACTTATTACCCCTTATTTTTGTCAAGTAATGAATTGATAAGTTAATTACATTTATATCCCCACTAATTGTACCATCTTATATGGTACTATAGTGATATATACATAACTGTTGGATACTAGATTAATGCTGAGGTGAGCTCCGTGGACGACGTAGGAGCTCACCCCATCCGTAGACGACGTGAGAGCTCACCCCATCCGTGGACGACGTGAGCCGACTCCATTCATGGACGACCTAGGGGCTGACCCCATCCGTGGACGACGTGAGAGCTCACCCCATCCGTTGACGAGCTGGGGACCTCATCCGCGACGACCTGGGCCACGACCTCGTCTACGGACGACCTGGGTTACAGTGCCCTAAGTGCGCGACCAAGGGCGCGAATATTAAGGACCCCTTTATAGCATGCAGATGACACGTGCTGGATCCTTCTATACTTTTGGCCCAATATAAATACTCGATGGCTTTCTCAATCAACAGGTAATTGAATCCTGACTTAGCATACGCATATTCTCTCATATTCATGACTAACTTTGCCATCGGAGTTAAACAGAGGAGTTGATCCCGAAAGCAGGGAGCATAAGGCGGAGGCCAACGTCAAGTGAGCTCGTCGCTAAGTTAGGGTTCAACAATTGGCGCCCACCCTGGGGCCTTTTCTACCTTTCTCTCTGTTCTCTCCGGCGGTTATGAAGCACTGCTGTTTGAGTTTCTTCCAATTGGATCGCCTATGGGTTTTTATTCGAGATTTGATCCTTTCCTGTTTTGGCATGGTCATGGGCTTTCAAGGATTTTGTTGTTAATGCGGCCGATTCAGCTTTTTTGGGGAAGTTTGTTTGACTTACCTTGGTTCTTACATATTTACAGCGGCGGAGACAAGGCGGGGCGAGGGGGTGCCGCCGCCCCGCCTTGGTCCGGGAGCGAAGGGTAGTATTATTACTACCCTTCAGCTCCCCGCCTAAGGCGCAGCTGAAACCTAAGTTTCAGCTGCGCCCCCGTCGCAGAATCGAGAGGAAGAAGACGATTTGTCTTCAGTTTTTTGTTTTTTTTTTTTTTTTTTTTTTTTTTTTCCCCTTAGTAAAACGACGTCGTTCTACTAAGGGGGAAAAGAAAAAAAAAATACATGAGGGGGCTGTTTTTGCTAAACAAAAATTGCAAATCAATCCCTCCCCAATTCTAAATCTTGTCGCTGCTTGCCCAAAATTCAACTTTCCTCCAAATCCTCTTCATCCTTCATTCCTTTCCTTTCATCCTTGCCCAACAGCTACTGCTTCCCTTTTCTTGTCTTAATAGCAGTCTTGTCTTCTCAAGAAGCTGAGAGTTCGAAAGGTTAAGGTCAGAGTCTTTCGGTTCTCTGTCTTCGGGGTTGTGAGATGGAGCCTTTTAAGTGTTAGGGGTATTTTAAACCTTTTACAAAAAAATGTTACTGCAAATATCGAAACGGTTACTGCAAATATCATGCCCCTTCTTCTAAAACTTGTCGCTGTTCTTCAGTTCTCACCTTTGCTTTATCTATAAACAAACAAACAATATAAAATGGGAGTAGCCCACATGCAAAGATAATTCTAAAACTTTGTGTGAAATTTCCACCGAACAAGAACATGGGCGCATCATTCATGATGCAGAGGGTTAAAGATGTTCCAGCACTTCAGCCCTCCTTTTTCTGGCAGGAAATAGAAATTTCATCTTTAAAGCTTGGCATAGATAATTCTTGCTCTATATTGGGATTTCCATTGTTTCGGTTTCCGGGTGGGAATTGGGAATTGCGTGAATGGTTTTCCGCTTTTGATGCATATGATATAAAGATCGTGTCTTGGAGCTCAGTGGTCAATGCTTTTGGTGTTTCGTTTCCCTGTTTTAGTGCTTCTTTTGCATATTTGATTGGAATCATTCCACAAAGTTTTCTCAATTGTGCTAACGCGGAACGAAAGCTGATACTTTTTGACGCTTCAATTGTATATATTTTCTTGATTAGAAGAACTGTGGCAAAGAAAAAGGGATTGATTCGTGTGCTACTCTGAAACTATGGTTCTCGAATTGAGGTCAAAGTAGGAAAAGGGATCTTAGAACATAGTTGAGACGTTGCTTCAACTACATACTGAAATGCTATTTCAAATTGTCACTAGTATGAAAGTGTAATGTGGTCGACCACCCAGTTGGATCGAGTCTATACAAGATTAGTTTGAACTTTCTCTTATAAAAAGATGGTTTTGCTTTAGAGTGAGATTTGCTTGCATCTTGTGTGGTTGTTCTGTTATGACCTGGCATATAGTAAAACTTTTGCTGCAGTGTTGGCTTTGGTTGTGATACTGCTCTGTGTCTCTGCATTTTGCCAAAAAACAGGAATTAAGTTGACTAGTTGGTTCGGTCCTTCTTGGGTTTGCCGGAGCTGACCGCGGCATTACTGCCCACTACCGACGAGTTCTTCCTTGCTTCTTGGCCTTCTAAGTTGCTGGAACAGTCCTGCATCTTGGTTTTGGATCTGCTCCAATTTGCTTCAAGCCCCGACTTCGGAATTAGAATTTTGCTTGAAGCCGTGACTTCGGAATCGGGTTTGCCGATGCCGAATTGTTGTTCACTGCCGACGATTCCAGCAATTTTCTGAAGTACTGGAACACTGAATTCTGGTCGTTGGTTCTTAAGTTCGCCGGTCTGAACTCATTGCCGACGTTCCTTGCTCATCAAACAGCTCCCTTCGGTTCCGGTTGCTCGGGTTTCAGTCAGTCTTCGGTGCCGTAGTGGAAAATCAGCACTCTGTTTGCTGTTTCGCCGGAACAGAAAGCTTGAGCATTGCGGTTTCATTCAAGCATCCAGGGCTGGACTGAATCAGTCCCTTTTCTTCCAAATTTCTCGGTTCTCAACCAGAATGCTTAATCTTAACTTAGCCAGCAGTTTCAAAGATGAAGCTTGTCATTATGTGTTTCTTCCTCTTGTGTAATGAGGAGGAATGGATTTATAGGAGAGAGGTTTATCCTTTCCATCCTCATTTTCTTCCTCTGGAGTAATTGCATTCCGAATGTGTTTCCTTCTGTTGTTGCAGTTTCGGGTCATCAATTCGATACACCTGAATGCTTTTAATGGGGGATTTAATCTCTGGTTCAACATCTTTAACCCCTTATGTTAAAGATGTAAACTCAGCACCTTTGTTGTTATCCTATCAATTTGTGGGATCCCTTGGTTTTATTTTTGGGAGGGTAAGTCATCAACATAATAGGACGAAATGGGTGTGCTTCTACTTTTGGTTGATCTTCTTGGCTTATACTTATATTTTGATGAGATACATTATATCTTGTGATTGTACAAATTAGTTGGATCTAGATTCCTTTGTTATTTTATATATACTTCCAATTTGATGATTATTTTTGTGAAGGCTATAACTGAGAAGTGTTAGCCCTGGGAGGATGGAGCTTTATTACTGTTGATAAAATATTTGGTCTGAATGAAGAGGGGATTGTTCTCTTGAAGTTCAAGAATTCTCTTATAGACCCCAAATCTTTTCCAACATCCATGTCACAGAGGTTAATAATTTCACTAGATCTTTTGCAGGCTTTGTTCGAAGGTTTGCTATTTCTTCTTGCCCGATGACGCTGGGCATAGTCTGGGTAATGCGTCAAAGGTCCCCCTCCTAGATCATTGATGTCATTGTACATCTCATCTTCCACGAGTTTCTTTACTCTTGTTGTAACAGCGTCAACAGAGACCATTCCACTATGGATGGCTTTTGTGGCTCCAATTCTGGCAACGATACTGTCTTCCGCTTCTATGAGAAGTTTCTTTTCTGAAATTTGGGTATTGTAAGACTCTTGGTTTTAATTTCTGAAATTTTATTCAGAATTTAGAGCTAGGAGAGGGTGCCTTTGGTTATGAAGTTCTGGATAATTTGGACTTCTTTTTCTTTTTGAAAGTAAAGGTTGTGCTGAAGTTTATTGTTGGTGAAATTTCATGCTTGAAGTTATTTTTCTGCCAAAATTTATTTCATGATCTTGAATTTCTGTTGCAACTAGTTTTCTAGATTTTAGGAGTATTTAATGCTCTGTGGTGTTTTGGAAACTGGATTGTGAATCAGTTGGAAACTCATTTCTCAGGATTTAGTTTTGTAGGAATCTTTGCCGAAATTTCTTGCTCTGCAGATGGAATAGAGCTGTATTAAAGCTGTTTTGATTATGTTGAATGGAATAGCCTTTGGGGGCTGGAAATGTTGCTGCAATGCATTATTCTTTGCTTTCATAGGCTTGCATTTTTTGGCTGTTGGTATTTTTGCATCATACCTGTCTAAGAGTTGCACTCTTTGAAAACTGGTAAGGGAAATAGAAAAATCACTTTTCGAATTGCTTAATGACTTTATTTAAATTGCAGATGTAATATACATACACACTGATGACATGAAGAGATAGTAGTTATAGGAATCTAAGGAAAACATTCCTGACATTGTAGTTAGTGAAAAATCACAAAAGAGTCACATGGCAAAACCATGCACCAGTAATGCCATATATAATAGAAGTTGAAAACTCATTCTAAGATAGCATTGCCAGAATGCGTGTCCAGCATTAGTCATATAGCATGGCCCTACAACATGTTCATGGCACCATTGCATGCATTCATTGACATGTAAAAGTGGATGTTAATGCTCATGGCTTGATGATGATGAAAGCCTGTTCTTTACCACATTTTCAAACTTAGTTTGAAAATTGATTTTGTGGATAACCCACAACATTTTGAAAACATTGTTTTTTTTTTAAGTTGCAAACTAATTTTCAAGATTTTTTTCTTTCTTCTCCTTCCTTCTTCTTTTTCTTCTTCTTCCCTTCCTTCTTCTCCTTCTTCTTCTCACCCACCGCCGCCCACCGCCGCCGTCGCCAAACTCTCTTCTTCTTCTTCCTCTTCCTTCTTCTTCTCCTTCCTTCTTCTTCTCCTCCTCCTTCTTCTTCATCTTCATCACTCTCATCTTCTTCCTTCTTCTTCTCCTTCTTCTTCTTCCTTCTTCCTCTTCTTCTTCTTCTTCTCTTCTCTTCTTCTTCTTCTTCTTCTTCTTCTTCTTCTTCTCTCCCACCGCCGACCACCGCCGCCGTCGCCAAACTCTCATCTTCTTCTTCTTCCTTCTTCTTCTCATTCTTCTTCTTCTTCCTTCTTCTTCTCCTTCCTTCTTCTTCTTCTTCCTCTAACTTGTCTTCTTTCTCTTCTTCTTCATCTCTCTTCTTCTCCTTCTTCTTCTCTCCCACCGCCGACCACCGCCGCCGTCGCCAAACTATCATCTTCTTCTTCTTCCTTATTCTTCTCATTCTTCTTCTTCTTCTCCTTCCTTCTTCTTCTTCTTCATCTTCATCACTCTCATCTTCTTCCTTCTTCTTCTTTTTCTTCTTCTTCCTTCTTCTTCTCTTCTTCTTCTTTCTCTTCTTCTTCTTCGCCGGAGGTGGTTCATTAGCGGTGGCGGCGGGGCGGATGGGGGTGGAATTTGTGAAATTGGAGAAAGAGTGAAAGGGGGGAGGAGATGAAGGAAAAAAAAAAATTTTGCCCAATATTTTTTTTTAAAAAAACTTGTTTTGAAACCCATGTTTCTTTCAATTGGTTTGAAACCAAAATGTTTTCAAAATTTTTTTCCAAACTTATTTTCAAAATGTGGAAAAGAACAGGCCCGAAATTAATGCATGCTTCCTCCCTGTTGTTGCTAACGTGTATAGCCATTTCTGGCCTTATGTGAAACTAAGAAAATGCATGCTTCCTCCCTGTTGTTACTTATTTTTATGTGAATCCAAATTTGAATGGTGAATTTATGATGATAATTTTACTATAAATGCATATTAAGTGCTATTTTGTGGTTGAATCTGGGTTAGACCAGAGTTCATGACCATCCCTATGCTGTGGTTAAAAATCATGTTTACATTCCCTTATCACTGTGGTTGACTTTATCTTGACATTGTAAAAACCTGTAGCAGTCTGGCATTTGTAAATTATTGATGCTTCTTCAAGAAATTCATTTTTGATATAGCTGGGTGCAATTTATGATTGCTGAATAATTTGCAACTCCAACAAATTTTTCTGCTGTTAAATGAGGGATGGCGTAAAATGAGCTATAATCATGCATTATAAGTGGAACTTTTGAGTCTGAAAATTAGGCTTTTAAGAACTCAAGACCTGAAGATCCAAGGTTCTGAAACTCAACATGTTATTATATGGCAGTCTAAAGATGGGTTTGTTCAGCCATGGTTAATCTATCACCGATTTCGCTTCCCAGATGGCTTTTGTAGCTGTGCAAGTTTCCTTGGATTTCTGTGTGTTTGTCTACTTTTATTGGATCAAGTATCTTTGTTCTTTCTTCTCCTGCTGCTTATCCAGGTTTTATATTATTCTCCTGCATCTATTCAAACCCCTTGGTTGATATACGCCAAGGTCGGTGACGTCGACATCGTCGTTAAATTTCAAACCCCTTGGTTGATATACGCCAAGGTCGGTGACGTCGACATCGTCGTTAAATTTTAAACCCTTGGTTCGATTTTCGCGAAGGTCGTTGACCCCGACATCGTCCGGTGACGTTGACATAGTCATTAAATTTTAAACCCCTTGGTTAGATTTTCGCCAAGGTCGGTGACGCCGACATTGTCTAGTGACGCCGACATCGTCCGGTGACGTCGACATTGTCGTTAAATTTGCTTTTTCCATATCTTCTTCAGCACCTCCTTTGTATCCTTCATCCGTATACTCTGACCTGAAACAATCATCACTGAAAGGAATAGCTGCAGGTTCTCTGCTTGTTGGAGATTTTTTGTCAATTTTCAATTTTGATACTTTCCACGTCTTGGGTTTCAAATCCAAGAATAGAGAAGCATTCTTCTGGGAAGTTAAGGTCACATGCTGACAAAATCAGTCCAACAATTGATTTGGTGAGGTCAGAAGTTTTTGCTACAATAACGATGAAGGACAATATCAATTTGGACTTTGGGCAGCAGGCTCTTCTACTCCAAGATTGCAGCATCATCTTGCTCAGCAACACTTTTAAGAATGATAAATTATCACACTCCATTGTGAGGACACACCTTTGAAAGTACGATCCTGGCAGGTCGCCACCTTCCACCAATAAATTTTATTGCAACGTCACCACGGATGACCCAGTGAAAATTGCGCTAATTGGGGGCTACGTACTCCTGAAAAGTAATGAACTTTCATCTTCGACTTCAACTCCATTACTTTGGGGGCTATTGTTGGATACTAGATTAATGTTGAGGTGACCTAGCGCTGACGTCATCCATGGACGACGTGGGAGCTCACCCCATCCGTGGATGACGTGGGAGCTCACCCCATCCGTGGACGACGTGGACTGACCACATCCGTGAACGACCTGGGGGCTGACCCCATCCGTGGACGACCTGGGGGCTGGCCCCATCCATGGACGACCTGGGGGCTGACCCTATCCGTGGACGACGTGAGAGCTCACCCCATCCGTTGGCGAGCTGGGGACCTCATTCGCGACGACCTCGGCTACGGACGACCTGGGTTACAGTGCCCTAAGTGCGCGACCAAGGGTGCGAATATTAAGGACCCCTTTATAGCATGCAGATGACATTTGCTGGAGCCTTCTATACTTTTGGCCCGATATAAATACTCGATGGCTTTCTCAATCAACAGGTAATTGAATCCTGACTTAGCATACGCATATTCTCTCATATTCATGACTAACTTTGCCATCGGAGTTAAATAGGGGAGTTGATCCCGAAAGCAGGGAGCATAAGGCAGATGCCGACGTCAAGCGAGCTCGTCGCTAAGTTGGGGGTTCAACAATAACGATAACGTTGGGAAAAATTCTCACATAAAATTGAGTAACAATTATTGCTGAATAATTATAATTAAAATTTTAAAATTATTATTGCCTTTATAAATGTCATACGTATCATTTCTTGATTTTTTCTGTGCAGATTATCAAATGTGGGGCCCAAAATTCAACTTGACTTTCACTTTCTGGAACTTAGCCGGCAAGTCACCCGATTATAATATTCGACTTTGACGCGCTTTGAATTAGTATTAGTATTGTACTATTATATGTAGCGGTTCTTCCATATTACAGTTTTATAATATCTTTTTCTTAGCGCCATTTCTGAAGCTGGAGAATTAATATACGATCAAATCTTTCTGCTATGGGAGGCAATCTTTCTGCTATGGGCGGCAAATTGATGAAGGCTGTTCAGTACCGTGGCCCTGGAGGCGGAGCTGCTGCTTTGGAGGTAAACTTTTGTTCTGACGAATCCCACAATCGTAGTCTTTCGTGAAGATGTGGGGGGCATTTATAAGTTTGCGTTGTTTTGCAGCATGTTGAAGTTCCTATCCCATCTCCAGGTAAATTTGAGGTGTTGGTCAAAGTTGAGGCAACAAGTTTGAACTCACTTGATTGGCAAATACAGAAAGGCGACCAATCTGTAATCTCTCCTCGCAAGTATCCTCATATTCCTTGTGAGTTGATTCCCTTTTCTTTTTCCAGAAGAGTCCTTTAAGCATTGTTAATTAGGACCTTAGAAACACGATATGTGTATATATCTCTGGCTAAATTTGGTTATGTTGTTTAACTAAACTCTGTTCATGTGGTTGGAACAGCTTGTGATGTTGCAGGAGAGGTTGTGCTAGTTGGACCTGGTGTGAAAGATTTTAAATCTGGTGACAAAGTTGTGGCATATCTTGGTAATTTTGTAAGTGTTACTCATCCTACTTTAATTTGGTCTTTTTTATTGTGCATTTCATCCTTCTCATGTTGAATTCTGGCTATTCGTCTTTGCTATTTAACACGCGAAAATTTCTAGTTCATGTCGTGTTTTTGTATTTTATAGTACAAATTATTATTCGTGTTGAATTTGGATATATGGATTTACATGTCAATATTTTCAAATCCAACTAATTTATGTTGTGTCCCTTATTATGCATGCCTTTGGTCTCTTTTCTCTTTCATTATGCATTTCAATGTTTGTATGTTTGAATGCAGAGTGGTGGTGGGTTGGCTGAGTACGCCGTTGCTAATGAGAATTTGACGGCTGCAAGGCCACCGGAAGTATCATCTGCCGATGGAGCGTCTATTCTTCTTGCCGCGCTTACAGCACACGAAGCCCTTACTAGGGCCGGCATCAAATTCGACGGTAGTGGTCCACAGAAGAACGTCCTAGTCATTGCCGCCTCCGGCGGGGTGGGTCACTACGCAGTCCAATTAGCCAAGCTGGGAAACGCACACGTCACCGCCACCTGCGGCGCCCGGAACATCGAACTGGTGAAGGGCTTAGGAGCAGATGAAGTCCTCGATTACAAGACGCCGGAAGGGGCGAGTCTGAAGAGTCCGTCGGGGAAAACATACGAGGTGGTGATTAACGCACCGGACACCCCATTTTCAACGATCAAGCCCAATTTGAGCGGGGAGGCGATGGTCATCGAACTTGTCCCGAAGTTTATAGAATTTTTGAGCTATCCTTATAAGATGTTTGCGAAGCAGAAAGCGATGCTCGTGTATGCCAAGCCGACCCGCGAAAAGCTCGAGTTTTTGCTGGACTTGGCGAAAGAAGGGAAACTGAAGACGGTGATCGACTCCAAGTATCCCCTGAGCAAGGCGGAAGACGGCTGGGCAAGGAGTATGACTGGCCGCGCCACCGGGAAAATCATCGTTGAGCCGTGATTTTGTTGCGTTCAGCTTTCTTCTATAGTGGTTGTAATTTATTGTGTTACTTATTTGGTGAGAGTTTTTATGTTTGGAAAAGTTATATTTTTTGTACCAAAATTTTGTCTTCTTTACACATTTGATACCAAATGTTTGTCCATATACAAAATTTTGCTTTATGTTTGGAAGATTTGTATTTTTTATACCAAAAGTTTGATATTTTTATACTTTTATGAAAATAACTATTAGTATTGAATGAATGCATGATACTATTAATAACTTTTTGTTTATTAAAAAGGATTCTTTACGTGTTTTTGGTATGTCGCCCGAAACTTGGCTAAACCATTAAGATACATGGCAACCGTATTCACTGCACTGAAGTTTTCTCGGACGTAGTTCGATAAGCCGATTCATATCCAAAATGTCTTTGATCCTTTAGCATCTCGGTTGTGAACGAATGCCTTGAATTTTGTTTTATTCGAACATATCCATTGAGCCTCTTTTCAACAGCACTAGCCTACACATTCTTTCTATTAGCGATGGCTTGGCCTAACTTTCGACTGAGGCTTCGTTTGATAAAACTTATGTTTGAAATCTGAATTCAAAATTTGTATTTTTTTAATAAGTTATAAAAATAGATGATAATTTATTTTTAAAATTTTTTTTATAGTTATAAAATTAATTTATTTTGATTATTTTTTTTGAATTGATCAAATTTAAAAAGTATTAAAAACATAAAAAAGAAATAATGATACAAAAAAGGAGAAAACTTAAAAGAGAAAAAAAAAATTCGATTCAGATTTAGTCATAAGTGATTCGCTCATCACTTATTTGTTAGGCCGAAATTATACATGTTTTTCAGACCCACTTATTTAATTAAGTTACTCGAGTTTTCGTTATCAAACGTACTTAATCGATTAAGCACTTAACTTCAGAACCACTTAATTCATTAAAACTTATGACTAATAGTTATCAAACACACTTAATGCAGGTAAGCTCTTAATCATTCATTTTAAGTGCTGAATCATGTTTATCAAACGAAACCTTAAGATTCACTTGTCACGGCGCTAATTCCTTCAAGCCCGCAAACCGGGACTCCATCAATTTTCATTTATAATCAAATTACTCAATTAGTAAAGTACTTTAATACGTGTAAAATTTAGAAGTATAATACAACCAAAACAATAACATTTTATTAATTAAGATGAAAATATTCTATATTAACCTAAACTTGGATATATAAATAACGTCAATAACGTCGTGACGGGGGCGGCCAAGGCCAGCACAAACGACTCTCGGAAGAGGACTTTACAGTTTGCGTTACGAATCGACTATGACACATGAATGCCCCTATAAGTGAATGACGTGTCTGGAACACATGAAATACGTTCATTAGTTCGGCACAGTGATCGAGGAAGCGGTTGTAACTGTATTCTCCATGATTGTCCCGCCACGTCAGCGTTCTTCAAAACCAAGCTTCAAAGGAGCCTACTCCTCCTTATAAATACTCGATCACATCAACATTTGAAAGGAATTGAATATCATATTAGTCTCATATATAATACTTGTTCCATTCAGACTTAAGTTTTGGAGTGGAATCGAAAATTTAGTCCCAAAAGTAGTTATCGAGGAGCGAGGATTAGGTTAACGCA
This sequence comes from Leptodermis oblonga, assembly GCA_016801395.1. Taxonomy (NCBI): domain Eukaryota; kingdom Viridiplantae; phylum Streptophyta; class Magnoliopsida; order Gentianales; family Rubiaceae; genus Leptodermis; species Leptodermis oblonga. Next base: position 4,443,937 of record CM028760.1, on the reverse strand, counting down.
CCTCGGCGGATTTCAGAGGTTTGACAGATATCATATTATTGAATAATTACATAATTAAAATTGTTTAGTTGTTATGGTAACATAAATGTGACAATATTTCTTGATTATTTTCCCTTTTTTTTCGTGTGTGGTGCCAGTCATTTTCTATGCAATTTATCAGAAGTGGCGGGGAAAATTCAAGTTGACTTTGACTTTCTGGAAACGACGATTGGATTTGGATTAGCCACGAACTCACCCGATTATTATATTCAACTTTGACGTGCTCTGTATACTATTAGTATTATATATAGCGGTTCTTGAAAGTTATCTTCCTCAGTTTAATTTTCTTCTTCCCTCCATTTCTGAAGCTGGAGAACTAAAATCAGATCAAATCTTTCTGCTATGGCGAGCGAATTGATGAAGGCTGTACAGTACAGTGGCCATGGAGGAGGAGCTGCTGCTTTGAAGGTAAACTTTTGTTCTCTACTCTGTTGCTTGGAAATCTGGGGCAGAATGCTTTCGTGATTATGCTAAAAATCGAAGATTGCATTAGCTGTTTAATTTTGCGAAGTATATACTTTTTTTTTTTGGCTGGCTTAAGTTTGTGTTTTTCACAGCATGTTGAAGTTCCTATTCCCTCTCCTGGTAAATTTGAGGTGTTGGTCAAAGTTGAGGCAACAAGTTTGAACCCAATTGATTGGAAATTACAGAGAGGGGACGTACCTTTCTTTCCTCGCAAGTATCCTCAAATTCCTGGTGAGTTGAAACTTGAATGGCACCATCTAAGATGTTATTTTGCTATGGCGTTCACTGTTTTAATGATCCTTTTCTTTACCAAAAGAGTCCTTCAAGCATTGTTAATTACGACCTTAGAAACACAATATGTGTATATAGTTCTGGCTACGTGGTAGACCTTCTTCCACCTTGGTTAGGTTGTTTAACTGCGCTCTGTTGTGGTTTGAACAGCTTGCGATGTTGCCGGAGAGGTTGTGCAAGTTGGACCTGGTGTGAAAGATTATAAACTTGGTGACAAAGTTGTGGCACATCTGGGTGGATTTGTAAGTGTTACTCGTGCTACTTTTGTATTCCTTATTGTGCATTTGGTTCCCTCCTCGTTTCGTATCTGGTTATTGGGTTCGGCTTTGTGCGTTTTTCATATCGACACCCTTCAACCTTAATCAGTTTAATTATTGGTGATATTTGTATCCATCCTTTTTAACAAGTAAACATTTTTTGTTCATTTCATATTTTAATATAAATTACTGGTGTCTGTTTTGGGTGATTGATTTACGAATCGATATTTTCAAGTCTAATCGACCCATTCATATCCTATCTTGTCACAAATTTTCAGCACTACTTCCCTTGTTATGCATGCCCTTTGGTCTCTTTTCTCTTTCGTTATGCATATGCATTTCAATGTTTGTATTCATGTGTTTGATATACTAATGCAGAGTGGTGGTGGGTTGGCTGAGTACGCCGTTGCTAAGGAGAATTTGACAGCTGCAAGGCCACCGGAAGTATCATCTGCCGATGGAGCGTCTATTCCTCTTGCCGGGCTAACAGCACACGAAGCCCTTACTACGGCGGGCATCAATTTCGACGGCAGCGGTCCACGGAAGAACGTCCTCGTCATCGCCGCCTCCGGCGGGGTGGGTCACTACGCAGTCCAATTAGCCAAGCTGGGAAACGCACACGTCACCGCCACCTGCGGCTCCCGGAACATCGAATTGGTGAGGAGCTTGGGAGCCGATGAAGTTCTCGATTACAAAACTCCAGAAGGGGCGACCCTCAAGAGCCCGTCGGGTAAAACATACGACGCAGTGATTAACGCATCATCGGACACCCCATTTTCGTCCATCAAGCCGAATTTAAGTGCAAAGTCAAAGCTCATCGAACTCGCTCCTTCTCCGAGCGTCTTCTTGAAATATGCTGTGAAGAAACTGACGTTTTCGAAGCAGCAAGTGATACCAGTGTTTGCCAAGCCGACCCGCGAAAACCTGGAGTTTTTGCTCGAGTTGGCGAAAGAAGGGAAACTGAAGACGGTGATCCACTCCAAGTATCCCCTGAGCAAGGCGGAAGACGGCTGGGAAAGGAGTATGAGCGGCCGCGCCACCGGGAAAATCATCGTCGAGCCATGATTTATTATCTCTGTTTTTTCTGAATTAAATTAAATTGTATTGTTTGAAAAGGAAAAAAAATAAAACGTCGTGAATTATCTATCCATTACGGTTCCCGCAAAAATCCATATTAAAGATCGCTGTACTGTACACGTGTCATCTCATAGCGACGCCGTTTGGAAATTCCCTTCCACGCCTAAATTCTTGGGATTTCATCCTTTTTATTTATTTTATTCACTCTCCAACAGAGGAGTATTTTCATTATTTCTGGCGGTGTCGGTACCACATACATCGAGAGAGGAGCGTTTGAGTATGGCGGAGAGACTTATGAAAGCTGTTCAGTACTCTTCCTATGGAGGAGGAGTCGAAGGTTTGAAGGTATCTTCATCTGTTCAATCCCACTGTTTTTTTTTTTTTTTCCTTTTTTTCCCCAATTTTTGGTAGGTTTGTTTCATTAGGAAAAGAGAGATTTTTATCTGGGATTTATTGAAGGTTTTTCTTTTTCATTCTTAGTTGGGGAACCGAATTTTAGGTTGGAAATTATTACAGTCGCTAATTTGGTAGCAATTTTTGGTTTTCCTGGATACGATTCAAATGTGGAAGCATGTTAAAGCCCTGCTATGGGTTTTCTATGTGCCTATAGGCTATAGGTGTCGGTGAAATGGTTCATCTTTTGTATAACTTTGGGGAAGTTTTGATTGCCATTGGTTTGTGATAATCAGCAACTATCTTTTCAAGCTAAATTTTATAAGCGCAGTTTGGGTTTGCAAGTTTTGTTCCGTTTTAGATTAGGGCCTTTCGATTGTAAGATATTATATAGTTACTGGGATTGGATGCTGGAATCTGATGGGAGGTTTATTATTGTCATATATGCTGTCTGGCTGAAATGTTTGTGACAACATGTTGCTTTTATTGTAGCATGTAGAAGTTCCCATTCCCTCTCCGAGTAAAGGAGAGGTCTTGCTGAAGTTGGAAGCAACAAGTTTGAATCCAGTTGATTGGAAAATTCAGAAAGGCCTGATTCGACCTCTCATGCCCGCAAAGTTTCCTCATATTCCTAGTGAGTAGAATGATATTTGTAGTATTTCTTTTTCCTTTTCTTTTCCATAGTTTTTTACTTCCCTCTTTATAACTGGTTCCTGTGGATGAATGGCTAGCTTTCTTATGGTCTCTGAGCGTTTTGTGTTACTGATATATGGCATACATACACGTAGTCGCTGGAAGGTGACTCTGTTTTTCTTTGTCGTCCTCATTTCAGTGTAGATGCAGTGCTTCGAAAGTTTGCATCCTTTTTCTGGTAATCTAATTAAGGGTTTGTTTGAGATGTGTGTTGTCATGGTAAATTTCTCAAAGCCTGATGTTTAGCTTGAGATGACAGCACTAGGTTCTACCTTCTTACTTCATAGGGACTAATGTGTCCTGAATGCCTAACCTGATTGTTATGTCCTTCATATTTAGCATATTGGTCGTTTGTACCGTGCATTTGAGTCTGTCTTAATAATTGGCTTGTCTATATGTAGATTGGGACCTTGAGCTTAGCAGTACTCTAATTTGTATAAGCCATGCAAACCTTGTTGTGGATTTACTGATTTCCTGACCAGTGATGACAACTTTAGAGTTTATCACGACTGCAGTTATGCATTCCAAACAATGGTGTTTGATGTAATTCTTTTATTCTAATTAAATTTGTTTAACGAAGCACTTTGCCTCCTTTGGTTTTGGGGTGGGTGGAACAGCAACTGATGTTGCAGGAGAGGTTGTGGAAGTTGGACCGGGAGTGAAAGATTACAAAACTGGTGACAAAGTCGTGGCATATCTTAGTCCTTTTGTAAGTGATATTCTTGATCTTTTATTTTCTCCGTTGCTTAGATTACCCCGATCAAATGTGTCTGGGGAAATCACACTGTCAAATTTTGTAGTGTGTTGAGATTTTTTCATTATCATTTGTGTTCTCTTTTCTTTTACATTTCGCCTATTAGTTTGGACTTCTTTGGTGTGGTGCCCTCATGTTTTCAACTAGTTACTGCTGTTCCATACCTGTAAACTGACTGACCATGTTAATCAACTTAGTTCATTTCTTTCCTGAACTGCATTGATTGTAAATGGCAGAGTGGTGGTGGGTTAGCTGAGTATGCGGCTGCTAAGGAGAGCTTGACTGTTGCAAGGCCACCTGAAGTATCTGCTGCTGATGCAGCATCTCTTCCTGTTGCTGGGCTTACAGCCCTTCAAGCCGTTACCCAGGCTGCTTCTGTCAGTCTGGATGGCAGCGGTCCACAGAAGAACATTCTTATTACTGCTGCATCTGGTGGCGTGGGTCATTATGCTGTTCAACTAGCCAAAATGGGAAACACACACGTGACGGCCACCTGTGGAGCTCGGAACATTGATTTGGTGAAGAGCTTGGGAGCAGATGAAGTTCTTGATTACAAGACCCCAGAAGGAGCTGCGCTTCAGAGTCCATCTGGAAAGAAATACGATTCAGTGATTCATTGCACAGTGGGGATTCCCTGGGCAACTTTCGAGCCGACATTGAGTGCAAATGGGAAGGTCATAGATCTCACTCCTGCACCCAGCTCCCTCTTGTCCTATGCTGTGAAGAAACTGATGTTTGCGAAGAAGCAGATGGTGCCTTTGCTCCTGATACCGAAACGCGAGAACCTGGAACTGATGGTGAAGCTGTTGAAGGAAGGAAAGCTGAAAACCGTGATCGATTCAAGGCATCCTCTGAGCAAGGCTGAAGATGCTTGGGCAAGGAGTATGGAGGGGCATGCTAATGGGAAGGTGGTTGTGGAGCCTTAGATGAAAAGGTGAGATGATTTGGTTTAAGAAGGCTGTGCTCAATAATATAACTGTGTGCATAAAGATGTGAAGCAAAGTAAAATATGTGCCGTGTTTTAGTGTGTACTGAAAGAGATGAGGGCCTCTGGCTCTATCTCTATGTCTACGGTATCACCTCACCTTGTGTTTTTATGTGTTTTGTAAGTGTATTCAAACTGTAGAAATGAGTTGAGTTTAAACTCTGTTTGTTTCATGCTTGTTTGTTGATGTGTTGTTTTTCTTAGTTTTCACTGTGACCATAGTGGAAATTTTTGTTCTGGGGAAGTAATTTTTATTTTAGAAGGAATTTGCAGTGGGAAAGTGTGAAAAAAAAAAATGTAATGATGAAAAAAAGATAAAAATGTAAGGCTTATATTTGTATTTTATAATAATTTTTTATCATTTTTAATAAGTCTTTTTTGTATGTTTAATACATCTTTTTATATTTTCAATATAATTTTAATATGGGTGAAATGCACCTAATGTAACATAATTATCAATTTTTGTAAAAAAATACTTTCTTTTAAAAACTTCAATTACAAGTATTTTACTTTCAAAACGTGTCTAGTACCACTCTGTTAGTCCATTCCATTAAGTGGCTAACAGTCAAAAAAAGACACGGGCAAAATCGTCATTTTACACGTGCGACACTGTTCATCGTTTTCTCTTATTAACAGTTCTAGCACTATTCATCGAAATTTTTTTTTGTTTTTTGTTCTTCTTTTGCTGAAGAGTCTTCATTTTGGCCCAATTTGGGTCTTCATCGGAAGAAGAAGAAGAAGAAATTTGCCGATGAACAGTTTCGGCCTGAACTGTTCATCATATAAGCCGATGAACAGTGCCGCACGTGTGAAATGACGATTTTGCCCATGTTTTTTTTTTACTGTTAATCACTTAATGGAATGGACTAACAGAGTGTTACTGGGCGCACGTTTTGAAAGTAAAGTGCTTGTAATTGGAGTTTTTAAATAAAAGTATTTTTTGCAAAAGTCGATAGTTATGTGTTATTTGGTGCATTTCACCCTTTTAATATTTGAAAATTACAATCTAAACCTATATTTGAACTCAACTTTGATAGCAAATGGGGTCATATATGTTATTTTTTGAAATAATGCTAAAAGATTTTGAAAATTTTAAATTTTGATTTCAGTGGAAATGAAGTTGTTTGGATGATTTCGTGAAAAGTTGAAATGATTTGATTGAAGAAAAAGTGAATATTTTTCTTAAAAAGAAAATCAAAGTAAAATTTTAGTTAGTGCCTAGAAGTTTATATTTCTAGCTTTGGTTTATAACTTTTTCTTTTAACTCGGGTCTCCTCACCACCTAAATGTGAGGAGAAATATTACATGGTTATTAACCACCTTGCTGATGTGGTTCCACTCAGATGTTGCCAAGTGGAATTTTTTTTAATAATTTAATATTTCTAATATTCCACATCAAATAAAACTTTCTTCTCTCGTCCAGCAGCACCGTCTTCTCCTCCTCCTCCTCCTCCTCCTCCTCCAGTGGCACCATCTTCTTTTCCTTCTCCATCGGACTACCATAACACTTATCCCTCCTCCACTTTCACCTTCTCCAACACCACCTCCAAACCCGCACATTTTTTCCCTCTCATCCAGTCCCTTAGCCATAACCCACCATCTCGCCACCAAGCTCTTAATGTTAAAATATAGTGATGGGTTTCATGGTTGCTATGTGGATTATCAACTTTTTTTTTTTTTTCTTATACCAATTTTGATTGAAAAGTTTCTCCGAAAAGTAATATTCTCCATTTGTTTGGTAATTTTAAAATATCATAAGACTAAGGCTTGTTCTTTTTAAACGTTTTGAAAACGGTTTTGAAAACAAGTTTTGAAAAATAATTTTATAATATAAAAAGTGTATTGAAAATGTAAAAAGTAGATGTTAAATAGTAAAAAGTTGTATTGGAAATGATAGAATATGATTAAAATATATTAAATTTACTGTTAAAACCAAAACCATTTTCAAAACGAAACAAAAAGAACATACCTAAAATTAGCTCATAAGATTAGATAAAATTTGTATAAGAATAATCCCTGGGGCCTTGAAGATTTTTGAATTTTGAATATTGAAGAGCCCATACTGGTGTCCACGTGCGATAAAAAGACATGTTTATCCGCTCAAAATCACTATTAAGAATGAGACAACTTTTTTGAAATGGATAATTATCCAAATGATAAGGATCACTAATCCAATTCAAACCCAACCAAACGGGTATGCACTAATTTTCCAATCCAATGGGTATAAATGTGTGGTTTAATGGAGGGATTGGATTGTTATTCGTCACTTATTAAAAAGTGTACTCATTCCAGTGAAATAAACGTGTTTCGAAAATATACAATTTTGTATGAATTTGAAGGTAATTTGTCCTCATTTTCTAATCACATTCTTACTTTTTAAAGTGCGAGTTAATTATAGATCACACATTATTATACTAATAACTCTTACTATGGATATTATAAAAAGTGAAAAGAAAACAAATATACAAATATAACTCTACTATTAAAACAAAAATATTTTCTAAAATAAAACTCTTTCATCGACAGAAAAAGGAGTATTAAGTTGTTTTGATATAGTTGGTGACATATTGATGGGATATTATTTTCCAATTTACTATTCCCTCATTCCATTAGAAGAGTCTACAACTTATTATAAATATCAAGATACAACACCTAAAATAATTAATTTGACATTATTTATTTCATTTATATCCTTACTTATTATTAAGTATGAACTAATTGTGATCACACATAATTATATTAGTAAGAGTAGAAGGAGTATAAATTTGAAATTTGACTCTTTTATTGAAATAAAAAATATTTTCCAAATGAACTTTTCTGATGAAACCGATGGAGTATCACATTAAAACTGTGAAATGAATTAGTTAGACGAGTTAGAGATAATACTTTGGATGATATATATTTGCATCTTGTTTTTACATTTGAAAGTTCTATAACCAATTTCTATACCTTTAAACTTGGAATGTTCCTAAAGTGGACTTGTTCTTTGCATTCATTTGAACACAATTGTATCGTATATTGTATGAACGAGCATTAGTTTATTTTGTTAATCGTCATATGCCTATCTTGAACATTTCCTTTCCACTCACGCTTTACAAGTCACAACCTTTTTCGTTTGGTTTTTTCCTTAAAAAAGCGGCTCGTCATCGTAGCGTTTTTCACACTTGAAACGCATCCCTCACTATTAATAAGGCACGATTCATCAGTCAATTACCGAAACGCCACTTCTTTGAATTGGATTTGACTTTTCCATACCCTTGCACTTCACGCCTTTACCCATGAGGAAGGAAGGAACCAACCTCGATTATAAAAAGAAAAACGCTTTCTTTTGTTTTTCTAGAAGCAAAAATGAACTTAAAAACATTTAGGGTGCGTTTAACATATGGGAATAAAAATAGAAGTGAAAGATTAATTATAAGATACTCGTTCTTAAAGGGAATTTTAGATTTTTTGAATTGTATTACGTAATAGTTGTTAGTTTCTCAATTTTATATTTAGGTTGATTTGATTATGCAAAATATCATATTAATATTCATGTTTACATAACTCATACGTGGAAATTTTGTATTTTGGAATCACTTAACAATTCTCTCGATTTCCATTCACCCGTGCCGCATGCACCTTTAGGCATGTTGATGTTGAGATAAGTGGAATCCACGTGACTTGCAGTTAGGTCCCTGAGAAATAATATAAGGATCAAAAACTTCCCGAGAATAATATTTTGAAGTAGTTCTCTAACGGTCAAGTTAGTCCATGGGATGATGTTCGTACAAAGCAAATGATGTTAAGTTTGTCGAGAATCTTTGTGAAATCATACATGTTGTGGACTCTCATTGCCCCTTAATATCTTTATGTCATGCCTTCTTTCTCGTATGCCTTCAAACTATCATTTTTCTTGTATCTCTCTTGCACAACCTGTTATAGTGTTAGATTGTGTCGTTTTTGTAAAATTTCAATCGTGTTGTATTCCTTTTGTTCCTCGATTGTCAAACGACTACGTTATTGTGTGTTCAATTGATTATATTCATCTTCTAAAGATTGCACTCCGCACGGATGGTACATACCATAATATATCAAGTTCCCCAAGTTCATAGCACGAGGCGACATGTACTTCGAACTGTAATGTCTGCATGTCATGTTATTGTTGTGGCTGGGACTATTGCGTTTTACTCCCCGAACGTGCTATATTCGCACTTTTAGATAGCTTGTTTTGATGTATTTCTATAAAATATCACTTAATTTCTTTTTCTTTTTTTTAAATCTATATTCAAACACTCTCGTTTTTCGTTAAATTCAAAATTTAAAATTTCCTCTAAAATATGATTCTCATGATTCTTTCTCTTACTCACAAATATTCCTATAGAATATTTTATCCAAAAATTATTCATTTTCCAAAACAAAAATTTGTTATTTTGATCATAAAAGAAACATAGCCTTAGCACTCATCATATGCGGTGGTGATTTGGTTTCTTCATCACCTTGAAGTTTTGGACATATTCAGAAAAGAAAAAACAAAAAAAAACTTGTGTATATGGGAAAGATGTGTAATCCAAAAAAAATATAAAATATTATGGGTAAGATTAATGTTGGAAGAATTTACTTTGACATCAATTGAAGGAGAAATTATTAATTGCAAAGTTGTAGCTGTAAAAATAGCGCAGCATACCAATGAGGATAAAGATAAATATACGATCTCATATTTTTCAATAGACTCACAAATTAGATACAGTTTCATGTCGACTACATTTTTCAAGTTGTACCATCTTAAGTAGTACAACGATTGCACCAAATAAATTTTAATTAGTAATATTATTGCATGCGTCATTATTCAATGACCAAATGATTTTGTAATAGTACTATAGTAATACACATCATTTAAATAAGAATACTTTCTTTTTTTCACTTTCTAAAATTAGTCTCCCACGCATTTTAGAAAAAAGAAAAATCATAATATTTCTATTTTGCCTCTCAAAAGCTTGAAGGTGACAAATTTTATGGATCAAATTTCATTGTTTATTTTGTTATTGAGTAAAAGAGAAAAATACCTTTTATGATTTGTGATGAACTAATTTTCATTTTTTGTATGAGGGACCATAATTATTTTTGCAATTTACAAGAGAATATTATATTAATTAATTAAAAAGGAAAAAAATTTAAAAGAAAAGAAAAATAATATCTTTTGAGGTAGAAAAAGATAACCATCTGCTGGCAAAGATTAATAAACAGCACGCTAAGGGCCCAATCGTAAATCTAAAATGATAAAACAATAAAAACACATCCTTCCCAATGGGGACCACACACCCATCCCTCCACCCCCACCCCCCTCTTTCCCCACTTCCAATACCTAGCATATATTCAGTATTTTAATACAGCCAAAAAATATATATATATTTTATTAAAGGAAAAAATATACTCCGTATGTAAATAATATTAAGAATAAATTTATATTTTTAGTCCTTTATCTATTAGGAAATATATTTTTTAATTTGAAAAATAACAGTTCTGGTACATTATATTTACATAATGATATTTTGGCACCTACATTTACATATAATTATTTTGAATATTAATAATTTTCCGTGTATAATTTATTTGTGAATGTAAGCATGATTTGCAAAATTGGAATCCCACGTTAGATTAATTTGGATGTAGGATTAAAATCGATAAGATCATATCGTAAGTTCGTAAGGTCTTACACAAAATGTGCACGTGTAAAATTTTTTTGATAAATTATAAAAACTATTCTTATTTTACTCATTTTAGCAAAAAATATTAGGATCGAATGTAATCGAAGCTAGGATCGATTTAGTTTTGGGATCGTAGTATCGTACAATCCTACGACACAAAACGAGATTTTGCAAACTATGGATATAACTAACTTATAAAAAGAAACAATATATATTTTTGATTGTAAAGGATAAAAGACGCATGATGGGCTAATTATATGTTGAAAATTCGATTCCTACTCCATATAGTTTTTCCCATATTTGAGTGCAAACGGGAGGGATGCGACAAGCGATGCCTCAGCTTCTTTCTTTCTCCACTTGTAATAGACGTGATAATGTAATAGTTGATTATTAAACGAAAAAAATCAAAAATTATATTTTAAAAAGAATATTAAGAGACAAAAAAACAATTCACTAATATTGTAAGGACCAAAAATGGTATTTCTCCTGGCCACTATTAGTAGTAATTCTTTGGTTTCTTCTCCTTCGCTTCATCTGCGGATTTTACTGTTATATGCCTTCATTGCAAGCATTCTTTATTTTCTCTCTCTAAAGCTCCTCACCCTCTCTCTTCTTCATCGCCTTCATTCTCACACTCTCTTTCCGATTACTATCTCACCGCCAATATCATTGATTCTCGTTCCCGGCGGATCCTCTTCTTCTTTTTTTTCCGTTTTCCATTTTTTGTTTTTTTTAAAAAATTATTTTGTCTCGGTGTATTCTGAGAGTTAAAGGTGAGTCATGTTTGCTTTGAATTTGTTCCTTTTGTTTTTTGAGAAATTACGATCACTGGATGCTAGGGTTTGGGAATTTTGGTTACTCTTTTTGTTTTAATGCGTATTTTGTGTAGTGATTTCAACTGCATTATGTTCTGTGTATTTGATGCAATTTTGGTTATTTATGTGGCACTTTGCTCGCGGAATTCTGCCCCGTGTTAGAGCTGTACGTTTGTTTTTGTTGTTTGAATTTTCTTCTCTACCTCGCTAAATCGATTTGTTGCCGAAAGATTCGTATATTCGATTCTGTGAATTCAAATATTTTATTGTATATTGGTTGGACTTTGATTTTCCCTTTTGCTTTCTTTGGAGGGGGTAGTTGGGGGCGGAATTTGTATAGACTGTTAGTTTGTTTTAGTGCTGAAAGTTGCTGATGTGTTGTGAAAATAATTAGATAAGATTGGTTTTTTCCTTCTCTGTATTTGGTTGATTTTGATGAGCATTTGGAAGGCATGCACTTAAATAGAATATTTAGAGAAATAAAATTTTAAACTGGATTAAATTTACAACTTTTCATTTGGTTCTGCTGAAATACAGCAACCTTTCTGCTTTTCTGAGGATTTAATTTAACATAGATTGTGTTTTGGTACTCTAATTGAAGGTTCTTTCTGGACTTCTGACAAGAGGTTTGAGATCTTGTTGGACTTGGTTGCCTTCCCAAAGTAATTGTGGGAGCATCAGGGGGAACTGTGGCTGCTGTTAGATGATAACGTCTTATTGCAGCTTGTAGAGGCTGCACTGAAGCATGTTGATAATTCTTTGGTTGATTTTTAATCACTCCTACATTGAGAACTGGATCTGTCGTGTGATATTCCATTACATGCAGTATACATACAATGAAGCTGCCCTACGATCAAGCCAGAAACACTGTTCTGACAGCGTAGGAACCTCTTTTTCGAGGTTCCAAGTCAATTAAACAGAATCTTCTCACTGATTTGTTGTAAAGTTCAATGGAAAGGTGAACAAATCATATTCTACTTTGGACGAATACCACTCCGTTTATTTTATTTTTAGCTTATATTCGGTACTTTCTTGTGCAAATATGACATTAGGTACATTTTTTTGGAAGAGCTTGGAGATGGAACTTGCGGAAGTGTATATAAGGCCATCAATAAGGAAACTTGGGAGATTGTAAGGAAACATTTACTCAATTTATTTTCTCAAATTGGAAAAAGTTTTTGTCTAATGCTAGTCATTGTGAAATTTGTGTTCTTTTATTTGGAGCAGGTTGCAATCAAGAAAATGAAACGGAAGTTCTATGACTGGGACGAGTGTATAAATTTAAGAGAAGTTAAGGCACGTTACGCAGACTTCAAATTTGTATCCCCAGGGTTGGGGGTTGGCAGTTTTATCTACTAGGTTCCACGTCACAAACTAGTCAAGCTAACAAATTTATATCTCTTTCTATGTAGTCCCTCCGAAAGTTGAATCATCCAAAAATTATCAAATTGAGGGAGATTGTTCGCGAATATAATGAGCTGTTTTTTATATTTGAATACATGGTATGATGCATACACTCTTTAGTTATTTATCATGCCTTGTATCTTTCATTTTGTGTCATTTTCTAGAATAATCATGTTCTAGCTAAGAAGTTTACCTCAGCTGTGGGGCTTTCTTTAAAGAATAGTTATTTCTCACCGTTTGATTTTTGAGGTTATATTTGTCCTTAAATTGATGTTCTGCAACAAATTTATTTATTGGCATGCGGAATTTAAGGTTCATTTTGATATGATCTCTCTTTTCTTAAATGTGAAAAAAATTTATTCAAAATAGGCATGAAATCAAGATTCGATTTTCATGCTAGCTTGCATTGTTCAATCCATAGTAGGTGGGTAAGATGTTGTTTTAGCACTGTTTGTTGACTAAAAAATCATCCAGTTAAATCTTGGGTACATAGGGCTTGTATGGCAGTTTCAAACCCATTTTTCATTTTATAGTAAAAATTTATCATTCTCAAAACACCTTTTTATATTTTCAATACATTTTTTACATTTCGAATACACTTTTAATATTTCAAAAATTAATATAAACCAGAGTTGAAACTAAAGTGTAATATAATGCAGATTCTTCTTTACACCTTATTCCCTTTTCCCTCTTAACAAGAAAGAGATGCCGACCTTATGTTAACAAAATCTGTTGTTAGACATCCTTACATCTCTTTTTAGTGGTCTGCATTTGTTGGCATTCTGTTACATGTTCTATGTGATCCTGAACCTTTTCTTGCCTCTTTATTGGTTAATCTCTTCAGGAACGCAACCTGTATCAAATAATGAGAGAAAGACAAAGGCCATTCTCAGAGGAAGAGATACAAAGATTGATGCATCAGGTGCTGCAAGGACTTAGTTATATGCATGGAAATGGATACTTCCATCGGGATCTAAAACCTGGTATTCATTTTTTCAAACACTTGTTTAACATTTCTTTGCCTGTCAATTTAATCTCGTGGGATACAGCAAAGCTGAGTAATCCAATAACCTTTTGTGTGTCTAAAGAAAATTTGCTGGTGACTGAGGATATCATAAAAATTGCCGACTTTGGACTGGCTAGAGAAGTGTCATCACTGCCTCCTTTTACGGATTATGTCTCTACTCGCTGGTGGGCCATTTCCTACAAAATTATAATACCATCCTTATTTGGTTGGTCACTTAGCCATACTATATTGAGAAAGCACATGTTTTTCCCAGGTACCGAGCGCCAGAGGTCTTGTTACAATCGACATCCTACACTCCTGCAATTGGTAAGCTATAACATGGTAAATTGACTATAATGCTAGTTTTACGAAATATCTAAATGCTGGAAATTGTGCTTGTTCCTTCTTTATCTTTCATGTGGAATTGTTTTTAATGTAGTTCATATTGGTCTAGTTTGATGGGGTGTGATTATTACCGGACTCCTCGATGCGTAAATAATTTTAATGGTAAAATACACCTTACACCTATGGTTTTTACTCAAAAGATAGTTTCCCCCCTATGGTTCTAAAACCCTCAAATTCCCCCTATGATTTTGGGTTAAAGTGTCCAATGTACGGAAACTCTAAACAACGTACATTTGAGATACCTTCTATACCTTATCTTGTTCAAACCCACCCAAATTATTCCTCATCGACCATCTAACACCCCACACCTCCAAAACCATTCCCAGCTGAAAACCTTTCACCGCTCAAAGTTCATCTGGCCAAAAGAATTGGACTGTCTGCCATCTACACAGCAGCTGAACTGATTTTTGGGGCGGGGGCAGAGTCTTTGTTGTTGGGAACGAGGTTGCCGGATTGATTTTTGATGGAGCATGTTGTTGTGCACTGGATTCTAGCCGCTAAACCGCCATTGATGAATGATCACCATCACCGCCAGTGATAAATTCGAGTTGTGGATATGGTTTTAGAATATGTGTGCATGCTGATTGTTTTTGCCTATTTCACTGCCTCGTTTATGATGGTAGCATATTTACTTTGTCACTCTGTTTTAGCTCATTATTCTTGGATGGTCATTACTGTTAAGGTTTTCCCATCCATTGGACAATTTAAACCACAGGGAGGTAATTGGGAGTTTTAGAACCATGGAGGCAACTGTCCTCTGGGGAAAAATATAGGGTGCAAAGTGTATTTTACCCTAATTAAATAACATTTAGGTGTTATTCATTCAGTTAACTACTTTATTATGCAATCTTCGAATATGTTAAAGATATCTGAGAATGGCAATGTCATCTTGTCAGATTTCTCTTTCTGTATAAAGACAAATAATAATGATCTGTTGTCATTTGATGTTTTGCTATGCCAAATTGCACGTGTTACTTTCTCTTAAAATGGTCAAATCTTATATGCTTCTTCTGCTGACCTTGCTTTTTGAACCATTATCTGACAAAGACCAAAATTTACAGATATGTGGGCAGTTGGTGCAATACTTGCAGAACTTTTCACTTCCTCTCCTATCTTCCCTGGTGAAAGGTGATTTTATAGCATGGTTTTCACTTTATCTGAATTTACTGTTGAAATGTTTCACTTTAGTAGTTATTGATTCAAGTTTATACTTGGATCAATTTACTTGCAAAACTGTTGTCTGATAGATTCTTGGAATTCTGTTTGGTATGACCAGTGAAATTGATCAGCTATACAAGATTTGCTGCATTCTTGGTAGACCTAATTTGAGTGTCTTTCCTGAAGCAAGGAACTTCTCTAATTTGGTTGAAATCAATTACTTGGAGGTATGCACTGAGTGAACTGGTCAATAGTTTTCTGCAGCTTTGTCCTTGCTTCATTTCTGCGTCTATTATTGTTGCATGTTAATGGTTTTCCCCCCCTCTTTTCCCCCCTTCTTTATTGGGTTCAGATTTCGGGGGCCAATCTTTCTGATATTATTCCCAATGCAAGTCTGGAAGCTGTTGACTTGATCAAGGTAGCTATTGCAATTGTTCAATCTTCCTGAGTTTTTTAATTGCTCTGACTATGTTCTGGTATAAGTGTCTTCATTATTTAACCCCCTCCCCCCTGTTTGTTGTGCAGCAACTTTTTTCATGGGATCCAACAAAAAGGCCAACAGCAGATCAGTGCTTACAGCATCCATTTTTCCATGTATATATATATGCCTTTTTGTCATTCTAGTAGTTTCTTACTTTTATGACTCAGTAATCTCCTAACACGGATGACTGGATAGGTTGATTTGGGGATTCCTCGTCCACCTCCAGACCCGCTCCAGCTAACTCTTAGCAACAATTGTAAGTAAACAGGTTCCTTCTTAATATCCTTAGCAAACATTCTTTTTGGCGCTTTTTTTGAAGTGAGTTCTGTTTCCTTCAGGTTCAAGACCGAATCTTGAGTTGAACCTCTGGGACTTTGGTTCTCAAGATGATGATTGTTTTCTTGGATTGAGTTTGGCAGTGAACCCCAGTGTTTCTAAGTTTGGTAATGAATTCTTAGTTTACATTATGGTCATTTTGTTTTAACTTTTTCAGTACTTATTTAACAGCTTGATGCTTTGTTACTTTGTGACTGATTTCAATAATTTGGCACTATCCTCACCTTCAATAGTGAACCTTGAGAAACATACATAACTTCAGATTCTGTTTAGAATTATTATCCCATGTTTCTTATTTGTTCATTTAGCAGATATTTAAACCTCTTCTCCCGCTGTAATTAAATGCTTGGAAATCTGTAAATTTAGAGGACGATTTGGTTCTGCCTTATGTTTTGTTTTCCCTTTTTCCTATGCTTCTGTGTTGCCTTTCTGAATGATGTTGTATCCAATGTTGGTGCAGATTTGTTTCCTGGAGAAATGGTGCATAAAACTCAATGCAAAAAGGAGGTGAGTACAGTGTACTGATTTTAAATTTTCAGTTGCAACACGCATCTGCAGTGCATTTATTGCACATCATTTTTTGATAATTTGCAGGATGTGCGGCGTTGCTCTGGTTTTCAGGATGAGTCTAAGCAGTCAGGTACATTATACATTTCTACTCCTAAATTGTTTCAGTACACAAACAAGGATATTGAACTTTTAACATAAGTACTAGATATATTCCTCACATTCTATTACTCCTTTCTAAAGCATCCTTCCTTCTCCCTGGATGAAGTCTTTTCATACAGGAAGATGTGAGGGGAGTATTTTAGTATTGAACATTCCATTGGAAGAAGTGTTAATCCAACTTTCTGTTTCTTTTCTTCAGTTTTTTGGTCACTTCTTCCTCATGAAGACCGTAGAACCTCTACACCCCTGGATTCATCCTTATCATTGTCGTTCAGGTAGTTCATCAACTAAAATATAATGAACAATTTTCGTGAATAGGCATTCGGCCTCCACTTTCTCTTGTTTTGCATTTTACGTGCTTATGAGGAGTGAGGATCACCTGTCCAAGATCGCGGCATGAATGGATTTGCATTTTATATTTACTCATTCCATATTTCTTGTGTGTACAGCACAATATCAACTCCATCAAATGGAGTTCCACAGTCAGCTGGATATGCCATTGCATCTTTGCAACCTAACATTCTAGACCGCCCGTTGCTAGCCATGTCCTCCCCCTTCCAACAGGGACGCTGCCCCTGAGCCGGTGGAATTGACTGTTGCTGATTGAATAAAGAAAGGGGATTGTAGTTATAGCTGTAAGTGTAACTATTACATTTCGTTGCTCATAGAAAATTTGCATATAGAAAGAGTTAAAAACTGGGATAATGATATTAGTTACTAGCTGGGATAATAATATTAGTTACTAGAAAGAGAGACCTGTTCTTCTAATCCAATCCCTGTCTTGAAGATACTGCTTGGATAGATCTTCATGTAGATAACTATTTTGAAGAATATGCCTAAGATGTAACTTTTACCTCACTTAGGCTTTAGCCAAACAGAGGATCAAGGGAAAAGAGGGTATCAAAGACCAAAAAAAGCACTGTTCTTTTCATCATCTATACTTCTGTCTTTTAACAAAGTGCGACTTTTAATAATGTGTCGTACGATTCATATAGTCGATCTTAAGTAGTTACCTTCGAATATATCCAGAGATGACATATGATCTATATAACCGATCTCACGAAGTTTAACTCTGTACAGTAGTGAAAACAGTCAATTATTGTACAAGAAGTTTTATTGAATAGGTAAAAACCGATCATGGTTCACTTTTCACTCCATACAAGAAAAACTGCACACACCCAAATCAAGAAAATACCAAACAGAAATACAGCAATGGAAGTAGATGATCATCACAAGCTTTCAAAGGCCAACGGTGTCTCTCAATTCTCTCACCAAATCATCTATGAACTTCTTCTGAATCTCAGAATTCAGCAGAAACTCCTTCCACTTCTTCTGATTCCTCCGAATCGACGCCGCCGGCTCTTTCTCGGTTTCCGCCATCACACTCCGAACAGCGACCTTAATATCATCTCTGCCGAAAAACCCATCTTCATCCCTCCGATTCACCTCCACCCCAGCTTTGAGATCAAGGCTGACGACCTTAGAGTTCAATAGCTGGTCGCCTCTAATGGGCAACATGACTAATTGACAGTCGTTCACGATGGCCTCAATCACGGAGCTAAAGCCCGCATGAAAAAGATAGCAGCCCACACTCTCATGGGCCAGAATCTGCGGCTGTTGGACCCAACCGGTGTGGATCACGGCCTTATTCTTGACCCGCTCCAGAAACCCATTGGGAAGGACCCGGCCCAACTCCTTCGAAACGTCGACGTTGGCGGGGAAGTTTAAGACGACGAAGAAAGGAAGTCCGGTGAGGTCCAACCCGAGAAGAAGCTCCAACATCTGAGAATCGCTTAGAAATGTTTCGCTCCCGAACGAACAGTATATGACGGATCTGGGCTCGAATTGGGCCAGCCATTTAGCCCATTTTTCCTCCAGTGGTTCGGGCCTGGGCTCCGGAACTCCTGGGCCGACAAGGAAAACGGGCTTGTTGAACTGCTTCTTCACGAAGTCTACATAAGGGCCCTCCATTTCGTAGCAGGTCTTAGCGAGTATGACGTCAGAGCCTAGAAAGCCGGTGAGCACGCGTTCGTAGACGCTAGCTCCTTGGAAACTCTTGTACATGTAGAGGAAATCTCGAGCTTCGAAGGTCTTGACGGAATTGATCGAGGTTTTGGGGAACCCCGGCGGTGGTTTCCTCAATTCGTCGAGAGTCGGTGAGATTTTGGGGGAGGTTTCAGGCATCCTCGCCGGCGTTGTGAGGTAAGCGGTGGAAAGAGCGACGAAAACGGAGAAGAACGCCGTTTTGATGCCCAATTCAGCCGCCATGGAAGGGAGCCATTCCTGAGCGAAATCGAAGACGACGAAATGGGGGTTGAGCTGCGATAGGGCCGTCTTGATCTGAGGCTGCATAAGGTCGAGCGCCACCTTGAGGATCTCGGATTGAGATGGGGTGAGGTCGGCGGTGCTTTCGAGACCTGGTGGTAGACCCTCGACGGGTGGTAAAGAGATAGGGATGACTTGGGTGGAGGTGGCGGCGGGACTGAGCATTGATTTGATGCGGGAAACGTTGCCGGGGGCTGAGAAGAAAGAGATTTTGACACCGTGAGATGATAGCTTGTTGGATAATTGAACAAATGGACTGATGTGACCGAAGGCTAAAAACGGGAACATCACGACGTGAAGATCTCCGGTCGATTCATTTGAGAAATTTTCTTCCCCCATTTTTGAATGCTCAACTCAATTGCTTCTCACTCAGAATGAATGAGTTCCACCGAATCCTAGTGATAACAGAGTGCATGAAAGCACGGAACGCATGATATGGTTACATTTTTATGGTGGATAATTTAGAGTTATACATTTTGAAAGGTGTTTTGAATTTTAAAATTATTAAAGTTATATTAGAAATATAAAAAAGTGTTTAAAAAATATAAAAATGTGTATTGAAATTAATAATAAAGTATTATAAAATGAATGTAAGAGTGAAATGAGATGGAAATAATTATTGCATACGGGCCTTAACTTCATTAATAGATGTTGTGCTTTCTTCATCACCCAACCATCCCCATTACTCTCTCTCTCTCTCTCTCTCTCTCTCTCTCACACACACCAACCTATAATTATTATATAAATAAATAGTTTAGAATAAAAAATTATCATTGATACAAATATTGTGTTCAAGGAAGATACGTCATCTTTTTTCTCTCGACAAGCTCTAGCAGTTACGGGCCATGTCACTATGACAGGTGGACACGGCCTCGGGATAATTGGGTACACACTCAACGGCTTGCCCACAATCGACAATAATGGGATCGGGCCCATTATCCTTGGAGCCAGTTTGAGAAACTCGGTGCCTGCAAATAGGCAAGAAGAAATTCCTCTTTATAAATACGAATAATGGACATTCATAAATCAATTGCACTATTACTTTGTCAAGTTAACTTTAACTTTATATATTAACTTAAGTTTCGGAGACGCTCCACTACTTTTACACTCAAAGACTACTTGATACAAACCTTCCGACGATGAGAGAACGAAAAATTATCATAAGAGGAGACGAAAATCAATTAAATAGAAAATAAAATTATTTCTCTCAACTTTTATGGTAGATGGGAAAAATTAGAAAAGATAAACGAGACTTGTAGAGACTGGGATAAGAGAGATCAATGTTCACGGCTTAACATTTTACTATAATTATCCCTTTCCAATACCCAAATCTTCTGTTTTTCCCTTAGAAATGACAAAATTTTCTGGTGCAGTAAATGGATTCACATGAAAAAGAACAAATAGAGATTGAAAAATTACTATATCTATTTAAGTAATTATAATTTTTTATACACATATTAAGAAAAGTTTTAAACTTCCTACTAAATTATTTATTAATATTATAATATGTGCAATATTAATAATTAATATAGATAATTAAATACTTTATTAGTAAAGGCAAACATATAACGAAAGTGTAGAAGATAATTAAAATATATTATATTTTAAATACTGTTGAATAATTATAATAATTTATATTTTGAAATTGAATACATTAGTATAGTACTACAATATCTTCTGATGAGCGGTGGGTGTTTATTTATTTATTTATTTTATAAAAAAAACAAAACAAAACAAAACGGCGGGTGTTGGTGGGTGCCGGGGGATGGTATGGTAAATTTTTCAGCACATTCACTTGTCTCCTAAAAACAGAAGGCAAAAGAACATTGTACGGAGTATTACACTATTATCATTTAAAATTTGTCTTGTGTCATTATTATTGCGTTCGGGTTGACGGGTTCTCATGTCGATACTCTTTAATTCTAATTTTACCCACTTAATATTCGTATTATCAAGTTGATTCATTTAACCTGCGAACATCTCTGGTTCGTGTCTTATTTTCGTGTTGTATGTTATAAATTACTCGTGTTGAGTTTGGGTTGTGGGTCACATGTTGAAATTTTCAACCATAATTTTACTCGTTTAATTAATCGTGTTACTCGAGTTGATTAATATAACTCACAAATCTACCAAAATTCAACTGTAAACCATTAATATTGGTCAGATTAATGTAGTGATTTCATGTCGTGTTAAAAATTATGGACTCTATTTAAAATTAATAATAAAGTAATGAAAGCTGCAGGCTCCACAATAAAGTAAAGAAAAAGAAATGGTGGTAAGTTTGTCTATGGGAGGGGCGGAACGGTGCCACGTCACGTCTTTCATTATTATTTTATTTTTAAAGTGTGCATCAATTACGCACATAATTATATTAATAAAAATATGAATTTTTTTTTAAAATCAAATTTATTTATTATAATTTGTTTCCCTTAGGGTCTGTTCTTTAACTTAGGTTTTAAATCAAATTGAAACTTAGTTTTAAAAAAATAATTTTATAATGTAAAAGTGTATTGAAAATATAAAAAAGTGTAAGTAAATAGTAAAAAGTTGTATTAAAAATGATATAAAATTATTTTTTTAAAACTAAGTTTCAAACTTGGTTTAAAACTTAAGTTAAAGAACAGGTCCTAAGGCTCTGTTCTTTTCATGACATGGAATGAGAAATTTTTATTTAGGAAAGAAATTTATTTTTGAGAGAATTTTTTTTGGGAATTTGTGTAGGAAAGAGAATAAAAATGTAATGATTATGTTATTTTTTGAATTTATGTGAGTGAGAATTTAAAAAAAAAATTTAATTTGAATTGTGAATTTAGTAAGATATAATGTTGTTTCTTTGTGTAAATTTTTTAAGAAAAAAGTGATGCTTTTCCTAAAATGAAATGGAAATGAACATAGCCTAAATTAGATATTTTTTCGTCTTCTTTGACCAAAAATACTAAGGCCCTGTATGGCATGTAAATTTTCTATCTCATTTTACTTTGACTTTTATTTTATAATAATTTTTCATCAATTTCAATACACCTTTTTACATTTTTCAAACACATTTTTACATTTTTTAAATACTTTTTTATATTTTTAATATAATTTTAATAATTTTAAAATTCAAAACACCTTTTAAAATATCTTTCAAAAGTCATACTATACATTGCCTAAATTATTAGTAAAGTGAGTGGTGGGTGAGGGATGCACAGTTAACAGTCTTACACAGTATTTATGGATGTCGGCATGTGGTCCATACCTAGTTCGTAACTAACACTAATTCTATATTATAATCGTACCCCACAGTTTCTCGATATTACAAACTAACCCCGGGATCATTACAGTTTGTCAATCAAAGCCTATAAAATTGAAGTGTTTATGATAATACGATATTAAATGGGTAATGTTAGGGTTGAGGAGTGTCGACATAAGAACCCGCAAACCTGAGCGCGATATTTATGTCACGAGACGAAATGTTTAAGGATTCACTGTCCTTTTTCCTTTTTTAAGTAATACTTTTTTTAATTTATTTTAAGGAGTGGGGTGAAGTTTCGACAGAACAATAATCGAGGGCACTAAGAAGGGGAAAAGTTGATTCGAACCGGATTACCTACTTGCAACTGCCGTTTGTACCTTCATAACAATTGACTAATGTTTGTTTATCAGTCATAAGTTATTATGATTTTATTTTTGCCATTTTTTCCAAATAAAAAAAGTATATATATTTACCTTTTATAATTATTATTAATATCATTATGCTTTATTTATAATTAACTCATAGTTTAAAAATGTATAATAGATAAACAGGTATAAATGATTTATTCTAAACGTTGTACTTTTTAACTTCATAAAAAAAATTATACATTGCATGAACTATTTATTTTAGTAAGAAAATCTGTGAAGAATTTTAGTATCTTACACATTAAAACTGGGGGAAGAGTTTGGGCTGGTGGTAAAAATAAATATCTTGTAATCCCGAGATAATTAGTTCAGAAGAAAAACTTACCTGTTAAAATAACATATTTTGGTAAAATGGTAATGAAACTTAATTTCACTAGTTATGCGTGATAATATTTTATGAAGTTTTGAACCACGAAATTAGGAAAGTGTCATGCAATTAGCTAATAATTCTAATTGGAGTTTTATTTAGCATTAGTAAGACGATGTCGTTTAAGTCATTAGGATAGTTATTATATATTCTGTAAGTGTTAAAGGAATCAGCATGTATTTTGTGATCTTGACTTTAGAGTTCTGAAATCTAAATTCCTTCCTCTCCTATTCTCCCTCAATTTCCTTTGCTGTTCTTCCCCAATTCTTCTGCATCCTCCTCAAATCTTCTAATTCTCCCTTTTTCAATTCTGAATTACTTGTTAATTCCTGACAGAAAGGTGTGTCCTTGATTCCAAACTAGTCAGTAATCTCAAACCAAGCATTGGCAGACTCGTTTCGTTAAAGGCCCAGTTTAAACATTAAACCTGAGACGGGAAGATCCAACGTAAGCCCAAGCGGAAGGCCCATGTACGATAATTCCTTGAACCTGGATATAAAATAAAGCCCATGATGAAATCAAGTCAAATTGGGCGACTAAAATCAATCTTAATGGGCCGCCCGTTTCTTCCTCTAACATATAAACCTAGATCACACGGATTGTTATGTATTAATCCACGTCATCTCATGGAGCTTTTCTTGCATTACACCACTAGAGCATTTACTCGAACCCAACGTAATATTGAAAGGGGCATACTATTTGCAGGCATATTTTTATTATTTACAGGTATATTTTTTTGTGAATAGTCTATTTTACCCTTTAAGTAAAAAAGAAAAAAAAAACTGATTGGCCTTATATAAAGCATTCATTCACAGGATCAGTGGAATCCTCTCCCACCCACATTTTACAGTTTTTCCAATTACACTCTACCTATTTACGCTCAGTCATTTTTCACTGACACGTGTATCTAAATATGACCGATAGTCACTAGGACGATCTAGATTATACGGTAAGTAAACAATCTATATATTTTTAGGAAAAATTGTGCACTGATTTTTTTTTTTTGCCAAAATACCACCCCGTCTGGGCGGTATTTTCCCAAATACCGCCCATACATAGCGGTATTTTGGTAAAATATCACCTAGGCATTGTGGCAAAATACCACCATGCATGGCGGTATTTCAGTAAAAATGTAATAATTTTGTACTAAATAGTAGGGTAAACGAGTTTAGGGTTTTGGGCTTAATTATGGTCACTCAGCTTTTTGCATTAGCAGGATATCTGTATGGAGAGCGATGAAATATTTGCTGACCACTCTGATATATTTCAGACGGATGAAGAGTTCAAAAGTAAGGAAGATTTGCTTGTTTGGGTTAGTACTAGAGCCGCCGAAAACAATATGACTACAAAAATTACTTCAAATTCCAAAATATTGGGGTTTTTCCTTACAAGAGGGAGAAAATGGCGAGTTCTAATAGGGTGCGACAGATCATGGCAAGTTAGAGAAAAGCCATCCCTACCTGAAGGGAAAAGCAGGCGGAACAATACAAGCAGCAAATTGACAAAATGTCAATTTCAGTTTGTGGGACAAAAAATTATTGGGGAAAATTGGAGGTTAAAGGCCAAAAATTATAAGCACAATCATCAATTACAAGAAGTTCGGAACTGGCATTCAGTGTACTCGCGGCTAACAGAACTGGAGAAGCAGAAGATTGCAGAAATGACAAATATTAACATCCGGCCGAAGCATATCTTGGCCCAGTTGCAATCGGATGATCCACAAAATGTCAGCCACATCAGACAGGTGTACAATGAATCTGCAAAGGTTAGAAGGGTGGCGACTGGAGATTTGACTGTCATTCAGTATTTTTTCAAATTTTGCATGATCACAAACACGTATATGCGCACACAGTGAAAGAGGAGAGTAATGCAGTTGGGCACGTGTTCTTTGCCCACAAGAAGGCGTCTTCTCTACTTGGTTTGTTTCAGTACGTTTTGTTTATTGATACGACGTACAAGACAAACATGTACGACATGCCTTTACTGCATATAGTGGCTCATATACCCACATCTCAGTTTATTCATATTGCTTTCATGTTCATGAAGGATGAGACTTTCCAGAGAAATTTCTGGGCCATGATTCAGTTGAGAAAGTTATTCGATGGCGACAAATACCCACATGTTGTCATGACTGATAGAGAGACTGCCTTAATGAACGTTGTGCATCATGTATTCTCACATGCTTCACAATTACTGTGCAGAAGACATATTGAAATGGATGTGAGGAAACATATACTATAGTCAGGCAACGACAAAACCACAACAGATGTGTTTCTATATCGTTGGGGCCAGGTGGTGAAAGTTTTGACATATGAACAGTTTATGAAAACTATGAAATTTATCAATACTAAATATGGAAGTAAATCTAAATTCAGAGACGTGCTTCCATACCTGAAGGACACATGGTTAGATCCACACAGGGACAAGTTTGTATATGTCTGGATGAAAAATATAAAGCATTACGGAGGGCGCACAACGAACATGTAAGTTACTTGAAGATTTAATTTATAGTTTATATAGTGTGTAATTACATGATAATAGTGTTCCTATGTGACAGTTTTATTTTCAATGTTCATTGACTTATAGGGTTGAGAGTGCACATGCACAGTTGAAGAAAGCAATTGGGATGGATAGAAAGGCATTTTCAGGTATTTTTCAAGAAATTAATATTATGATAAAGGAGTAACTTGATAAAGTTCGAACTGCAATGGATTCTAATCGTAGCAAAACATGCCGGAAGAGCAACTATTTACTGTATAGTAGATTGAACGGTAGACTGTCTTTCGTTGGTATTACAATGTTAGTAGAAGAATATTCAAAAAGAGTTGGCCTTATTGGGGAAGATGTCTACTGAATTGGCAGGGTCCTCCACCTGTCTACTGACACTATGGGCTCGCAGAAGGGACATTCTCACACTGGCAAAATCTCGGTCCCCATGCTGGGCTGCCTCTATCCCCATCATTTCTGAAAGTAGTGCCTGCATTTCTGCAGGCTTAATTTTTCCACCAGTGGGATATCCGAAAATCGAAACTCCCAATATATGGGCCACATCGTGAAGAGTGATGCTCATCTCTCCGAAAGGCATGTGGAATGAATTAGTTTTCGGATGCTATCTCTCAACAAAGGCATTGAGGAGTGAAGAGTCTAACTTTGGATGCATGAACATTCCCAAGTGTGCCAAACCTAACTCTTCCACTAACCTTTTCATTTCCCCTCTGGCTAACTCCCAATTTTGCAGCCGCTCGTACCCATTATGGCACTTTAATAAATCACCTTCCTACATAATTTAATAAATATATTAACACATTTTAGGCACCAAGTTATTAAGCATAAATCGAAACAACTAATAAAGCATATTTCACAACAAGCAATAAAGCATAATACGATACATTTCCATGCCGTATGTAGTAGGCAATATGGCCCTTAAAACTCTTTAACAACTCTGCATTTGAAGGTCCACCGTCAATTGGAACACGTAGAATTTGGTAGGTCTGTCACTCAGGATCTGTCCCGGACCCTAACCCTGACACTGACACTCGCCTACGTTCGGATCCCATTAATTCTTTCCCTTTTTCACTCCTCCTTGGTTAGTTGGTTGTATTTGCAAATTCGTTCTCATCGTCCAACCCGCCTGAATTCCATTCCATGTACCCCTGATACTGAAACAGTTCCCTCTCAAGTCGTTCAGCATTCTCCCGTGCTTCCTCCTCCTTCGCATTTCCAATGCATGGCAATGCAAATTCAGTTTCACTGTAATCAATATTACTTGACCCCTCCGCATTTGAAAACCGAAAAGAACCTTGCGCTTTCCTAACACCCTTCTCTGGCGCTCAGATGCAGTGGGCGGTATTTGGCCAACTATTTCTTCTGAGGATTATGTTGCCTCATTTCCTCTAACAACTTCCAAATTGCCATTTTTTTTGCTTCTGGAGAATCTTAATTTCAATTTCTTAAATGTATCTCCCATATGAAATAATATCAAGACGCAATTATCACAAGGAAAATAATTAAAGGGATATAAACAAAAATAAAACAGTTAAAGGTAAAAATAAAATAAAAAATAATGTGAAAATACCGCCGGTGGAGGGCAGTATATTCCCGGTGGTTTTTTGGTGAAAAATACCGCCGGCGGGCGGCGGTATTTTCCCAGGGAATACCGCCTGTCGCCGGCGGTATTGCAAAAATTTCGGCCGGAATCCGGCCAGAAATTGGTGGGATTTCGGCCGAAAATCCCACCTCTCCCCGGCGGGATTCCGGCCGAGGAGACCATTTTCTGCAGTCTCCTCGTCCGAAATTTATCAGATCCATCCAAAAAAGCCTGGAAAATACCAGATCCTGGCAAAATCCGGCCAAATTATAACTAAATTTGTCTAAATAACCAACAAAATATCAACGAAACAAATATGAATTTTAGGCACTCACCTTTGCAGATCCGATTCGTCTGGACTTTTATCCGATTTGGTCGATTTTGTGGAGCAGCTTTAGGGAGAGGATTGCAGAATTTGTTGTTTGGCTGAGGGACTGGATTGCAGGAACTAGATGAGGAAGTGCTTATTTTCAGGCACTTTTTTTTTTATTTATAAATTTTCAAGAGTATTTTAGACTTTTTACAAGCAAATGTGCCTGTGAATACTAAAAATATGCCTGCAAATAACAATTATGTATTGAATTGGAAAGTTTGAAGTCATATTCTCTCCGTCACATTTTATGCTCTCCATTCTAATAAAAGTGGCATTTTATGGGTAATATGTTTAGTTTTACTATTTCACATAATTAATGATGGCTTGAAATAATCACATAAATTTAGTACGATTAACAATGTTATTTGATCAGCATTCTTTATTTGCATGAAATAAGTTAAAACATCATATAATTTGATCATTGTGTATGTGCCCTCGGAGGCTTCAAACTGGGATTCCAGCCATTTATGAAACGAATATATGTAGAAAATTGATTGAAATGGTGGTTTAATTTAATTTGTTGATATAAATTTGGTAGATCGAGCGCATGTTATGGTGGGAGGTGTCGATTAATGCAGTACTGATGGAGCACAACGTTGTTGACGCGTGTGTGTGTCCCAGACTCACAGTTTTGAGTCTAATACTTTGGGCCTGTTCTTTTTATTTCGTTTTGAAAACGATTTTGGTTTCAACAGTAAATTTAATATATTTTAATCATATTCTATCATTTTCAATATAACTTTTTACTATTCAGCATCTACTTTTTACATTTTTAATACACTTTTTACATTATAAAACTATTTTCCAAAACTTGTTTTCAAAACCGTTTTCAAAACGTTCAAAAAGAACAGGCCCATTATTTTTAACTATCTGGCAAGTGGATTGCTTCCTAATATATATAAAAAGGTGAAATACACCAAATACCACTTAACTATCGATTTTTGTAAAAAATACCCCTTTCTTTTAAAAACTGCAATTACAAGCACTTTACTTTCAAAATGTGCGAAAACTACCACTCTGTTAGTCAATTCCGTTAAGTGATTAACAGTCAAAAAAAGATAGGGGTAAAATCGTCATTTCACACGTTGTGGCACTGTTCATTGTCTTCCCCAAAAATTTTATGGCACTGTTCAGTGCCAATTTTTTTTGACTATTCCCGCGACCTCTTCTTCTTCCGATGAAGACCCAAATTGGGCCAAAATGAAGACCGGGCCTTCTTCTTCTTCTTCTTCTTCTGAAGGTAAACCAGATCATTGAGCTTCGCCTAGGGCTCCTCAAGAAAGATGCCAACGGCAACTTGACATGCGTGCCTATATATACCCGAGTTGCTTCAATTTTTTCCGACCAGAATGAGCTTCAGATTGCAGTTCCTGGTGGCCTTATTGGAGTTGGAACAATAATGGATCCTACGCTGTCACGAGGCGATAGGCTAGTTGGTCATGTTCTTGGCCAGGTTGGGACACTGCCCGAAGTTTTCATTGAACTTAAGGTAATAAGACAGACACTAAGTAAACATTAGTCTTTGATAGCTTGATCCAGAAAGTTTCTGTTTTGGCAACTTCATGATTGTGAATGATTCTTTTTCTTGTGTTAATGCTCACTTTCAGATTGGAAAGATACATCTTCTGCGCGAACTGTTGGGAGCACGAAAAGTGGCGGCGCACAAGCCGAATTGTCTCGGGTTGTGAAGGGAGAAATTCTGCTGATGAACATTTCATCCATGGCGAAAGGGAATTGACTAACTTCGGGCCGGAAAAGAAGAAAAGAAGAAGAAGAGGAGGAGGAGGTCGCGGGAATAGTCAAAAAAAAATTGGCGATGAACAGTGCCGCAAAATTTTGGGGAAGACGATAAACAGTGCCGCAACGTGTGAAATGACGATTTTGCTCATGTCTTTTTTTGACTTTTAGCCACTTAACGGAATTGACTAACAGAGTGGTAGTTTTCGCACATTTTGAAAGTAAAGTGCTTGTAATTGCAATTTTTAAAGGAAAGTGAAGTTTTTTACAAAAGTCGATAGTTAAGTGGTATTTGGTGTATTTCACCCTATATAAAAAGGTGAGTGTCAAAATTGCAGGATCCTTGTACTAATGCTATGGCGGTTAACCCCGGACAATCTCAACTTTTTTTCTTTTCTTTTTTAATAATACTATTACATCATATTTGACTATCTATTTCATTGAAGGTATGGATGTGAATAGGTCGAGGAAAAACGAAATTGAAAAATCACCTACAGACTCCTGTCAATCTGTATTATAAATAGACAAAATTGATAGAGATATGAATGAAATCACCAACCTATATGTGGCTCTTTAATGCATCACAATCGATAGATTTCTACAACTAACTTTAATTGGTTATAAGGTTAATAATTTCACTTTTTCTTGTTTGTTATATCTTTAAAGGCATTATTAAGCTTGTTTTGCCTTTTATTATTAAAATATTGGAAGTCTTTTCATATGAGAACTATTAACAAATCAAATTTGCCTTTTCAATTTGTATACCCCTTTCATCCTAATCAAATAATTATATTTTAAAAAAATTCTTAAAAAAAGAGTTATATTTTTATTTTTTTAAAATTTTCATATATTTATTAATATAATAATATATAATTCATAATTAAAATTTGTTTTTTAAAAAAAAAATTGTGAACAAAATTTATTGCTAAGTGTTTAAGAATCAACATGCACAAGATGATTAGAGATATACACAAACATCAAAACAATTGGTTTTTAAAAAAAAACAATGAATGTGCAATATGTCGTGTGTGTGGGCCGGGGTGTATCTTTGGCTGTAATTAGTCTTCCTTCCACGCATTAGCGCTAATAATTATGAATCTTTTCTCTTTTATACGCGCAATTACGCATTACTCACTACTCACTTATTCAGTTTAGCGTACAGGAATGAGAATGAAGAATGAGAAATGTGCATCTGATTTATAAGATTCATTTTTTATATTTAATACGTACATAAATTTATAAAGCCCGGAGGGTTTAGATTTTCAATTGTGGAGGAGGCTTGGTACTGTTTCAACATGTGAAATGGGTCCATTAATTAGGCTTTTGTGTCATTTGACACTTTAATTAGTACCCTAATCTTTATTATTGGCTTAAGTAAGAAACTGTGTGTTCCTACACTTTTACCACTTAATTTAGATAATTAGTTACATGTCACCATTTTCAATCGTCAATGATGCAAAACAATTAGTGACCACAAATGTTATTTGCTCGTAATTTAATTTAATCATGTTTACTTGTACGCTAAATAAGCAGAATTGATAAAGATATGAATCGAGCTCCGACATCTAGATGATCTACTATGCGTCATAACCACTGGGCACTAGCTCGTTGTTTAATATTACCCTTAACATAATTAAGTTAACATGAAAATCTTCCGTTGTCTTCTAGTCACACTCTCGTTCTAAACTAAAACTAGGTCACCAATTCAATTATATTGCGTGTAATTTAAGGAATATATGTGCTACGGGGAATGAAGCAAAATAAGCTATACTAAAATAATTGTTAATTAATTAGCCCAAAATCCCATTATTAATTAATAAATAGGGATTTTCATAATAAGACTATCCATCCTATTTGAACACGTAGGAGCTGGTAGACTAAAATAAATGGAGAGGAATTTTAGTAATTTTGAGTGAATGTTGTGGTCATTTGGATAAGTTTAAATGCATACTTTAAGTTTTATTCCAATTTTCAATACGGCTTATCTCAGTCAAATAGGTAGTAATAAGTAATAATCGGCTCAGATCATCTATTACACTTTCCTGTTACACATCATAGGTAAAGAAATTAATATAAAAAATTAACATTTACTATTATTAAGATATGTAACAGTGAGTGTAACAGAGGATTATGAGCCGTAATAACGTAACCCTTCGCGGCCAATGTTTGTACATCTCATTGCATTTAAGATTTTGAATAGTATGAGATTCATTATTCGTGATTCAAATTCGCGCATCTCTCGAGTGCAATGATACAGTTTTCATGTACAAATAAGAAGGCATGACACAATCGACAGTATGCATGTAGTTATTTGCAAAATAATCTTCACCCTCCCTAGTAAATCTTATTATTATATTGTGAGGAGTTTCACCCAATATTGTGCAAAACAAATATTGATAATGATTGTTAAAAAAAAAAAAAAAAAAAAAAAAAACTAACTTGTCAGTTGTCATAAAGTTAATACCAATACTCTATTTGTGCATGTGTCAACCCAAAATAAAATATATGTTACTCCATATTTCTGTTGCAAGAGTTCTGTATTTAATTTTATTTTCATACCACGTATTAATATAATTACCTATTATTCCCCGTTAATTAACATTGAAAAGTAAGAATATTAGTGAGAAAAATTCGTGATGGTATGTAAAAAATGTACATTGAACACACAGAAATGGTATGTAACATTTTGAATGAGAATTCTTCTAGTGAAATGAAAAGAGTATTCGTTATATACCTTTACTTGTATCGGATGTTTTGACTAAAAAATGTATAACTAGTCAGTCTCAATTGTACTTTGCTTTGAATTTTCTATTAGAATTATGCTTCATTTTAAAAAAGACATCGTTTTGGTTTGAATTATAACTACACAAACAAAAAAGACGAAAAACATGATTTTACTAAATAAAACAAGATCGTTTAGAGTAAGACATGTTAAACCGTTGTAGGGAATTCAAAGCTATTTTACTCGGCGATTAAATTATGTTTCATTAAACATAAATTTCCAAGTGTATAAGGTAAAAATATTCAATATTATTTTCTTATTTGTTAAGTAACTTTTATCCTTTATTGTGCGAAACAAATATATCATAGGGTAAATTCATTTATTAATCCAGTCATTATTCTCCTAAATGTTAAGAAAATAAATAAAATAAAGTAGCGTGAATTTGAGGTTTGTGCTTATTTTTTCAATGCAGAGAAGTGACAGTAATTTGACCAAACTATGGGACTAATGTTATTTTAACACAAATCTCATAGGTAACGATAATTTCTTAAACCTCGAGTTCAGTATAATGGCAATTTATCGAAAACTTGATGTGAAAAATGTAATCTACCCAAATATCATCTCATCTTTATCTCGTTTTCTAATGTAGTGCCATCTCTATTTACTCTCTATGTTTCATTAGAAGAGTATAAAGAGACATTTATTTATGAGTTACAATGTACAACTCCAAATTGAACTTTTCTAATAAAACTGAAAGAGTATCTTATCTATTTATCGTCTAGTTGCACATAATATACGATTGTATCGTAAATATTTCAACTTCATTAGGTAAAAATATCATAATAAAAAATGTTGATCGATTTAGAAGGGAAAAAAAAAAAACACAAAGAAAGATCTTTTGTATACCAAATTTCAAATAACATTTTTCTTTATTTGCACTATAAATAGACAAAATTGATAGAGGTAGGAATAGAACCTCCGACATTTGGGTGGCTCGCCATGCGCACTAACTCGTTCCTAGAACATTTTTAATATATATAGGAAGGGATGAAAATTGGAAAAGAAAAGAAAAGAAAATATAGAAACCCAAGAATTAGAAACCCAAGAATTATCACAGTATGAACTTTGGGCCGCATATAGCCGAGCTTTGTCTTGAGGCCTATTGGACAGATTGAACAAGAAGCTAGCAACATTTCACCCTCAGATTCATCATTCACAAAACTATTTACAAACTAAAAACAATATATATATATATATATGAATTCAAAATATATTTTTCAAAAATAATTTTAAAAGTTAAATAATGTATGAAATTTTGAATGTAATTAAATAACAAAAATGTGTATTGTAAATGACTAGAAATTATTGTAAAATATAATAAAAACAAAATCAAAAATATAAGTTAACGTATACTCCATCCGTTCCATTAGAAGAGTTCACTTTGACAAAGGCATAACTTATTATGAATGTCAATGTACAACACTTAAAATAACTAATTTGATATTATTTATTCCATTTATATCATTACTTTTTAAGTATGAACTAGTTATAGACTACACTTGATTATATTAGTAAGGGTATGAGAAGTAAAAAATTTGAAAGTGAACTCTTACAATGGAATAGAGGAATACAATGGAATCAAAATAAATCTTCCGTCCCAAATGGAATATAGATATATACTTGAAAGAATATATAGTTGGTATTTTACAAAACGAGCGACAATTTAGGTCGTGACATTTAGGGTTGGTGGGTTATCGTATCGACACCCCCTCAACAATAACCTTAACCATTCAATATTCGCGTTATTCGTGTTGATCCATTTAACCTGCGAACATTTCAGACTCGGATCGTGTTTTCGTGTATTAGTATAAATTACTCGTGTCGGGTTTGGGTTGGTAGGTTTACTTGTCGATAACCTCAACCGTAACCAAAACTTTACTTGTTAAATTATTCGTGTTCTTTGAGTCGATCCCTATAATTCACAAATCCACCAAAATTCAACTGTAGACCGTTTATAACGTGTCGGTTTGTGTCGTGATTTCGTGTAGTAGGGTCCACAATAAAGTAAAGAAAAAGAAACGGTAGTAAGTTTGTCTATGGGAGGGATGGAACGGTGCCACGTCACGTCTTTAATACGGTGGTAAGTTTGGTTCTGTTTGTGTTTGGATAATAATAATTATCCTTTATTAGCTATATATTCATTATTATTTTTATTTTTAGAGTGTGTAGTAATTACAAATTACACATAAATATACTAATAAAATACAAATTTTTTTAAAAATCAAATTTATTTATTATAATTTTTTTCTTTTTTTTCATTTGTATTTATTTGTTTCCCTTTTGAATCAATACTAAATTATTATTATTTTTTCTCTTCTTTAAGCCAAAATACTAAATTATTAGTAAGGAAAAATGGCATTTTTAGTCATTTATGTTTAGGTTTATGGCAATTTTAGTCATTTTTGTTTCTCTGTAGCAACTTCGGTCCATTTTGTTTGTCACTGTGGCAGTTTTAGTCCCCTTTACCTATAATTGAATAGGTCACTTGGGGCATTTTTACAAAATTTATAAATTGGGTTAAGACATGAACTGTAAAACTGAAAAATTGAACTTCTGGGTATAAAAAATGCGCATGAAAATGGCAGTTTTATAACTTTTTTGTAAATATATGGTATCAAAAGTGCAATTTTTTAATTTTACAATTCATATCTTAACTCAAAATTTACAAATTTTGTAAAAATGTACCAAGTGACCTGTTCAACCTTCAATTACATGTAAAGATGACTAAAACTGCCATAGTGACAAACAAAAGGGACTGAAATCGTCGTAGAGAAATAAAATGACTAAAACTGTCACATGTCTATACGTAAGGGACTGAAAATGCCATTTTTACATTTAAGGTCAGTGGTAGTTGAGACTCTTGAGAGATGCACACTTAGGGCTTGTTCTTTATGGCAAAACTCAACCTTGGTTTGCCTTTTTTTTTGGAGTTCAAACCCAAAACCAAAACCAAACTCATGTTTCTTACCAATAACTCAAACCCAAAACTAAACCAATCTTCACCTCATCGCCGCCGCCGCTGACCTCCGCCTGCAACCGCACCGCAACCTCCTCCTCTTCTTCTTCCTCCTCCTTCTCCTCCTCTTCTTCTTCTTCTTCTTCTTCTTCTTCGTCTTCCTTCCTCCTCCTCCCTCTTCTTCTTCTTCTTCTTCTTCTTCTTCTTCTTCCCTCTTCTCCTTTCTTCCCCCCTCCCGGCAACCTCCTCTTCTTCTTCTTCTTCTTCTCTTCTTCTTCGTCGGCCCTCTTTCTCTTCTTCTTCTTCTTCCTCCTCCGCTCCTCTTCCCGTCTCTTCTTCTTCTTCGCTCCGCCGACACCCTCCTCCCTCCTCGTCTCTCTCCTCTCTCTCTTGCGATCACTCAGCCCTCTTCTTCTTCTTCTTTCTCTTCTCGCCCTCGCTCTTCTCTTCTCCGCTCTTCTATCACTTGTCTTCTCCCGTTCATCTTCTTCCTTCCGCTCAGACTATTCCTGGCGCTGCAAATGGAATTCCTCTTCTCTCATCTCTTCTTTCTTTTCTTCATTCTTCTATTCGGTCTCTTGCTTCGTTATTCCTAATCTGCCTCAAGTCTCTTGAAGAAGCTTGAATTGAATTTAAAATTGAATACTTAGTCACATTCCATTTTGGGGATTTGGGGAATTTGGAATTCATTCCAATTGACATGAATATAAAAAGAAGAAGAAGAAGAATTGGATTTTTAGGGTTTAGGGCGGCCGTGGTGACGGTGAGACGGTGGTGGCGGCGGAGGAAGGGCGGACCGGGTGGTGGTGGAATATGTGTTTTAAGTTTTTGGATGAAAACATTGTTTCTTTATTTTGGGCACAAACCCATTTGGGTTGAGTCCTGGACTCAAAACATGACTCAACCCAAGCAAAAGAACAGGCCCTTATACTCTTGCACAGTATTTATGGTTGTCGGCATGTGGTCCCTACCTAGTTGGTATTGCCAATAATAGAAGTAACTAACACTAATTCTATGTTATAACCGTGCCCCATAGTTTTTGGATATTACAAACTAACCCCGAATCATTATAGTTTGTCAATCAAAGCCTATAAAATTGAAGTGTTTATGGATTCACTGTCCTTTTCCTTTTTTAAGTAATAATTTTTAAAATTTATTTTAAGGAGCAGGGTGAGGCTCCGACAGAACAACAATTGAGGGCCGCTAAGAAGGAAAAAAGTTGATTCGGGAAGGACTACCTGATTGCAGCTGCCGCTTCTACCTGCATAACAATTGATGAATGTTTGTTTATTAGTCATGAGTTATTATGATTTTGATTTTGCCATTTATTCCAAATAAAAAGTCTTAGGTATATATATTAACTTTTTTATAATATTATTAACATCATTATGCATTATTTATAATTAACTCATCGTTTGAAAATGTATAATAGATAACAGGCATAAGTGACTTATTTTAAACGTTGAACTAATTATTTTAGTAAGAAAATTTGTGAAGAATTTTAGTAACTTACACTCTAAAACTGGGGGAATATTTGATTCCAAACTTGTCAATCAAGCATTGGCAAACTCGTTTCGTTAAAGGCCCAATTTAAACATTAAACCTAAGACGGGAAGATCCAACGTAAGCCCAAACGAAAGGCCCATGTGTGATAATGCTTACTTACTTCCTTGAACCTGGATATAAAATAAAATCCATGACTCTTATTGGGCCGCCGCCTATTTCTTCCTCTAACATGTAAATCTAGATCACACGGATTATTTTGTATTAATCCACGTCATCTCATGGAGCTTTTTTGCATTATACCACTAGACGGAACCAGATCTGTTGTCCCAGTTACTGTGTTCCTACTGTGTCTCCCTTACATATGTGAGGGACCCACGTAACATTGAAATTGGAAAGTTTTTAAGTCATATTCTTTTCATCTCAATTTATACTCACTCCATTCCAAAATAAGGACACTTAATCTTTAAAAAGTTTGTTTCAAAAAATTTCAATAAATGTCATTTTCACAGAGAAACCTCAAGGAGTTTAACAAGAAAATGTAACAGAATATCCTAAACCAAATAAATGTCATTGTCACATTCATAAGATTAAATGGCCAATGTCCATCACAACAAAAAGAGTTTTAGGATAGTAAATCAATTTTTTATTAAAATATATAATATAGCAATAAGTTATTATGTTAAATAAGGTTAATATAGTCATTTTAGCATTTTTCTTAATTTGTGCGAAAAGTGCTTAAGTTATATTTATTTTGGAACAGAAGTATTATAATGTTTTAGTCTTTACAAATTTGTCTCAATTGAGATGATATTTTTAGAATTCAAGAAGGAATAGTATATTTATTCTATGTTTATCCTTATTCATTAACTTTATTATTTATTTTTATTGTAGATTTTCAAGGTACAGTACTTAAACTCATTGAAAATACAAATTTTTCAAAAATTTATGTACCCTATTAGCTTCGTTATTAAATAAGATTAAAATATTCTATGTTCAAGATTATTAAATAAAGTTCAAACAATCACATAATTAATGATAGACTTGAAATAATCGCATAAATTTGATACGGTTAACAATGTCATTTAATCAGCTTTCTTCATGTGACGTGAAACAAGTTAAAACATCATATAATTGGGAACGAATGAATTACTATTGTGGTAATGAACGATCAGTTCCGACAATTGGATTAAGCTGGGAGGGTTTGCCGGCTTTCTTCGGAGGCTTCTAACTGGGATATTGCCATATATCATATGAACATATATAAAAATATTGATTAGAGTAGTAGTTTTGTGTTGACAGAGGCGGAACTTCACGTGGAGTAGGATAGGCCTGACCCCGCAAGAATTTTTTAAAATTTTTTATTAATAGGTATCTATATTTTTGTATAAAAAATATATATAAATATTTAGTCCTTATAAAAAAAATTTTGTTGCTACTGGCTCCTTTAATTTTAGAATTCAAGTTCCGCATTGTGTGTTGATATAAATTAGTAAGACCGAGCGCATGTTATGGTGGAGGGGTCGATTAATGAAGTACTGATGCAGCACAACGTTGTCCCAGACTCACAGTTTTGAGTCTAATACTTTAATTTTAAATGTCTGGAAAGTGGATTGCTCTCTAATGTATAGAAAAAAGTGAGTGGCAAAATTGCAGGATCCTTGTAGTAATGCTATGGCGGTTGACCACGGACAGTCTCAACTCTTTTTTTTTTTTTTTTAATTATTATTATTTTATCATATATGACTATCTATTTCATTGAAGTCATGAGCAGTGAATAGATCAAGAAAAAACGAAATTGTGAAATCACCTACAGACTCCTGTTAACTTGCATTTTAAATAGACAAAATTGACAGAGATATGAATTAAATCACTAACATATATGTGGCGTGACGGATTCCTCCAACTCACTTTTAATTTCACTTTGTCTTGTTGTTATCTTTAATGGCATTATTAAACTTGTTTTGCCTTTTATTATTAAAATATTGGCCCCCAACTAGCTCCTGGCTATATCTTGTAAATGCTTTCTCATATTAATG
This sequence comes from Leptodermis oblonga, assembly GCA_016801395.1. Taxonomy (NCBI): domain Eukaryota; kingdom Viridiplantae; phylum Streptophyta; class Magnoliopsida; order Gentianales; family Rubiaceae; genus Leptodermis; species Leptodermis oblonga. The sequence continues at coordinate 4,405,193 of CM028760.1, read as the reverse complement.
AAAACCAAGTTTTGGCTTATGAGTTTGCCTTCGTCTATTTTCATTAGTTAAGATGTTGCAATTTATAAGTACTTCGGGAACGAGTCCCGTTTGTGAGAGATGGCAGAAGCTTGGCTAGAGAGCCTTGCTTGCCACACGGCGCGCTCATTTTGGTGATTCAAAAGAGCGTCCCGTGACAGTTGGTATCAGAAAGCCTTTTCAAATGAGAACTATTAACAAATCAAAATTTTCTTGTCAATTTGTATATTCCCTACATCCCAATAAAATAATTATGTTTTTAAAAAATTCTCAATAAAATAATTATATTTTTATTTTTTTTTAATTTTTAAATTTTTATTAATATAATAATGTGTAATTTATAATTAAAAATTACTTTAGAAAAAAACATTTGTGAACAAAATTTATTGCTAAGTGTTTAAGAATCACCATGCACAAGATGTCAAGATGAATAGAGATATCCAAACCAAACATCAAAACAATTATTCCAAAAAAGAATTTTTTAAAAAAATTTAAAAAAATGAATGTGTAATGTGTCGTGTATGTGGGCCAGGGTGTATCTTGGGATTACTTTGATTGCTGGCTGGAATTCGTCTTCCTTCCACGCATTAGCGCTAATAATTATGAATCTTTTCTCTTTTATAGGCTGCAATTACGCATTACACATTACTCGTTTTTTTTAGCCCGCGGGAATGAGAATAGAGAATAAGAAATGTGCATCTGATTTATAATATTAAAATTTTTATGTTTGATACGTACATAAATTTAATAATCTAAACTATTAAAAAGACAATTTAAACTTTTGTAATGAAGAATTTGTCAATTATCGAATATTAGATTTCTCTTTCCAATTTCATTCTCGCTTGCCAAGAGGGTTCTAAATGTTTATAGTAATGATATTTAGTTACTATCTCGTACTTGAATAATAAGAGGGTTTTAATTATGAGAAATATTATAATCTGTTCACGGGATCATTCATTCAGTGGATAATTGCATATGATGCATTACCAATGCAATTGCATAACTCATTACTTAAGCTATTATCCATTGAAAGAATGATCCCGTGAAGAGACTATTATCTTACCCTCTAATTATTTATATTTAGTTAATATTTTATTGAAATATTTTATATTTGAGTGGGACGTAGGGAGTAATTTATGAACCTTTGAGGGTTTAGATTTTCAAAATTTGGTGGAGGCTTGGTACGGTTTCAACTTTCAACATGTGAAATGTGTCTATTAATTAGGCTTTTGTGTCATTTGACATTTTAATTAGTACTCCAATCTTTATTATTGCCTAAGTAAGAAACTGTTTGTTGGTACATTTTTACCACTTAATTTAGATAATTAGTTACATGTCACTACTTTGAATAGTCAATGGTGAAAACAATTAGTGACCATATACTCGTAATTTAATTTAATTATATTTTATTCTGTCTACTGAATATCTTGGACACTTAACGTTACTAACATACCATGTTATTTTTATGTTGTCAGTAAATGATACTCTTTTTTCGTTATGTTATGAAACAATATTACAAAATGAACTTTTTTAATGTAACGGGAACGGGAAAGGGAAAGTATTAAGTTGGATGAAAATCTTCCGTTATCTTCCTAGTCATACTCTCGTTATAAACTAAAACTAGGTTACCAATTCAATTATATTGCGTGTTAATTACGGAATATATGTGATTCATCATACGGGGAATGAACCAAATTAAAGAAGCCTATACTAAAATAATTGTTAATTAATCATCCTACTTGCCCAGAATCCCATTATTAATTAATAATTTATATATAGGGAATTTCATAATAAGACGATCGATCCTATTTGAACACGTAGGAGGTGGTAGACTAAAATAAATAGAGGGGGATTTTAGTAATTTTGAGTCAATGTTGTGGTAATTTGGATAAGTTCTTAAATTCTTCCTTTTATTCCAAATTTCAATGCGGCTTATCTCAGTCAAATAAGTAATAACCTAACCCGTCTTAACACAGTTATACATCTCATGACATTTAATTTAAGGCTTTACATAGTAGGAGGTTCATCATTTAGGGCGCAAATACGGGCATCTCTCAAGTGCAGTGATATTATTTTCATGTACAAATCGGTACGTAGCACCATGCATGTAGTTATCCCCAAAATAATCTTCACCCTCCTTTATGAGACCCAATTATTATATTGTTAGAAGTTTTATCCTGTGTTATGTGAAACAGATATTGATAATGATCGTTAAAATTTGGAAAAAAAAAACCTAACCCGTCAATTGCCATTAAGTTTATATCAATACTCTATTTGTGCGTGTGTCAATCATGAATAAAATATATGTTTCTCCATATTTCATTGCAAGAGTTCTGTTTTTACTGTTTTATTTTTCATATCATATATTAATATAATTAAGTATTATTCGCAATTAATTGACATTGAAAAGTAAGACTATAAGTGGGAAAAATTCATGACGAACTACTATTTTAAAATTTGTACATTAAATACACGTAGAAGGTATGTAACATTTTGAATAAGGATTCTTCTAATGAAATGAAAAATTATTCATTATATAGCTCTACTTATATCGAATGTCTTGGTTAAACAACTTATAATTAGTCATTCTCATTTATACTTCCTTTGAATTTTCTATTACAATTATGCTATATGTTTCTCACACACACACACACACTTACTTCACTAAATAAAACAACATCGTTTAGTGTGACACGTTAAGGGTAGTTGTGAATTCGGAGCGATTTTACTCAGCGATTAAATTAATGTTTTATTAAACATAATCTTCCATGTGGCTTTCTAGTAGTTAAATTAAACATAGTCATAACATGTGATTAAGCCAAACAGCTGTCCTGTAGGTTGTACCTTGGTTATGTACAAGCACCCATTTTTGCTTCTTTCCATCAAGCATCCAAAGTGACTGAAATAGGCATAAAATCAAATACCAATAAGTTCTTGTTGGATTAATGTAAACTCAACTAATAAAGAAAGAGCATTAATGATAAAGATAATGAAATTTTTAAGAAATTTTATACAATAAGTGGCATGGAAGATATGATATAGTATAAATTACGTACTAGTTCTATTTATAGTATCAATTTGTAAGCTGATTTTAATGTCTCTATTATTACTCATAAATAAAGAGTATTGGCGTTGCTTATAAGATAATAGTTAACAAATCTTATGCTTAAGTCGCGATATAGTCCTTTTTTTTTCTTTTTTTTTTCCTGAGTCTCATCTCATATTGTGTATAAGGTAAAAATATTCAATATTATTTTCTTATTTGTTAAGTAACTTTTATTTTTTATTGTGCGAAACAAATATATCATAGGGTAAATTCATTTATTAATTCGGTCATTATTCTCCTAAATGTTAAGTAAATAAAATAAAGTAGCGTGAATTTGAGGTTTGTGCTTATTTTTTCAATGCAGAGAAGTGACAGTAATTTGACCAAACTATGGGACTAATGTTATGTTAACACAAATCTCATAGGTAACGATAATTTCTTAAACCTCGAGTTCAGTATAATGGTACTTTATCGAAAACTTTGTAATCTACCCAAATATCATCTCATCTTTATCTCGTTTTCTAATGTACTACCATCTCTATTTAGTCTCTATGTTTCATTAGAATAATATAAAGAGACATTTATTTATGAATTATAATGTACAACTCCAAATTGAACTTTTCTAATAGAATCGAAAGAATATTTTATCTATTTATCGTCTAGTTGCACATACTATACGATTGTACGGTAAACATTTCAACTTCATTAGGTACAAATATCATAATAAAAAATGTTGACCGATTTAGGGAAAAAAAAAAAAAAAACACACACACACAAAGAAAGATCTTTTGTATACCAAATTTCGAATAACATTTTTATTTATTACACTATAAATAGACAAAACTGACAGAGGTAGGAGTCGAACCCCCGACATTTGGGTGGCCCACCCTACGCACTAACCGCAGGGGCACTTACTCATTCCTATAACATTTTTAATATCGGAATTGTTATTTACTTACACGGTAAGTAAATAATCTATACATTTTTTGTACGTAAAATTGGTTTTTTAACAAAAAAAAAAAAAAAAAATATACATTCTTCATGTTCTTTTCTTCTCTTCTGAAATTCTAATATTTCTAACGTAGTATCAAAGGCAACTTAGCGGGCGAGACTCCGGAATTTTCTTCCAAAATACCGCACAAAGTGGCGGTATTTTGGATCGAAATACCGCCTGGCGGTATTTTGGGGTCAAAATATCGCCCAAAGTGGGCGGTATTTTGATCCAAAATACCGCCCACACTTTGATCCAAAATACCGCCCCGGGGTATTTTGATCCAAAATACCACCCACTTTGGGCGGTATTTTGGTAATGTTACTGCGAATAGGGGGTGCGAATTTTGGAATATATTTATGTCAATGGCGAGATTTTGGCAAAATGTTTTCTATTTTTTGGGTTTTTTTTTGTACAATCTCGGGCCAGACAGGGTTTTTTTTTCTGTTAACAAACAAACTTTACGTAAAAAAATATATAGATTATTTACTTATTGTGTAATATGAAAAGAGTTTTTTTTTATTTTAACTAAAGGGTAAAATAGACTTTTCACAAAAAAATTACTGTAAATAGTAAAATTACTGCAAATAGTATACCCCTTTAATATGTATAGGAAGGGATGAAAGTTGGAAAATAAAATAAAATAAAATAGAAAAACCCAAGAATTATCACATTGAGAACTTTGGGCCGCATATAGCCGAGCTTTGTCTTGGGGCCTATTGGACAGATTGAACAACAAGATAGCAACACTTCACCCTCAGATTCATCATTCACAAAACTATTTACAAACTAAAAACAATATACATATATAAATGAAACCAATTCAAAAAATATTTTTCAAAAATAATTTTAAAAAGTAAATAATGTATGAAAAATATGAATATAATTAAATAATAAAAATGTGTATTGTAAATGACGAGAAACTATTGTAAAATATAATAAAAACAAAATCAAAATATAAGCTAACGTACACTCCCTCCGTTCCATTATAAGAGTTTACTTTGACAAAGGCACAACTTATTATGAATGTCAATGTACAACACTTAAATTAATTAATTTGACATTATTTATTCCATTTATATCCTTACTTTTTAAGTATGAACTAGTTGTAGACCACACGTGATTATATTAAGGTTAAGAGGAGTCAAAAATTTGAAAGTTAACTCTTCTAATGAAATGGAAGAGTACAATGGAACCATAATAAATCTTTCGTCCCAAACGGAATATAGATATATAATTTAAAGTATATATAGTCGGTATTTTACAAAACGAGTGATAGTTTAGGTCATAACACGTTTCACTCTCCACGCATAAGTGAAGAATGACCGTTAATGTTTTTTTAAACTATATATATCTCAACACTCGAAAGGATATGTAGTCAGTATTTTACAAAATGAGCGACAGTTTATGTCGTTACATGTTTCATTCTCCACGAATAAGTGAAGAATGACCGTTAATCGTTTTTTCAAAACGAAACTAAAAAAAACTTTTTATTTCATAATTCTTACTTTATACTAAACATTCTATACTTTTAATAAAACTTGTAAAAAATTTTTGAAACCAAAAAAAATAAAAAGAAAAAGGAAATTTGTCTATCAATACCCTAATTGAATGCAAAAGCCAAAAGACAGTTAAAACTACAAGCTTGAAACAAAAGTGGGAAGTAAACAAAAGAAAATCCCAACTGGCTATATTACCACTCCCCACCGAATATGTCCGGATCCTTCTTTTTTTAACACGTTTCCTTGCCCCCCCCCCTCTCCTCTTTCCTCTTTCTTCTTGGGAAGAAGCCATTTTTATTTTCTCTTTCCCTTTTTATTGTGCGTGTTACGAATGAGTAATAAATAGAGTGCTTTGCCCCAACAGCAAAATTTCTCTTCCCTCTTGGGGGATTACTATTACTGTGGTGTTGTGGGGCGGCCCTTTTTTTCTTTTCTTTTCCCTTCTCCTTTGAGCAAAACCCATATCAAGAACCTGCAAAGATTTTTGAGGATCTGCGGAGAATAACCAGAAAAACCAACTCACTTACAGAGGAAAACCCACTTGTGTAGATACACATATAGGCATACACTATACACACACAAACACCCACGGTGCCACGCTCTATCCTTCTCTGTCTACAGTTTGCACATATGCTTATTATATTCCGGAGCAAGAGAGGTAGAGAGGAAGAGGAACAAAGAGAAATACTTTTAGTTTTTCCCTTTTCGTTTGTCTTTTTCTCCCTGATCTTCTCTGTGGGTTACACAATGTCTACTTATTCTCAAATTTAACTTCACAATCCGTCCCGGAAAGGGGTTTTTTTCTGTGGGTTTTCTGAAATTTGTTTTTTGAAATTGTTTCTTGAAAAAAAAGAGAGAGAAAAATAAGAACCCTCTAAAAAAAAAATTTGATTTTTAATTTCCTTGCCCTAGGAATCTTCTGCCACTTTGTTGTTTCGTCTCGATCTTTTGATTGATTTTCCAAGGATTCCCGTTACTTTTTTTTGCTTGGATTTGTGGTGTGAGACCAGTGAGAAGGAATTGCATTTGGGGTGGTTTTCCTGACTGATCTTTCTAGGGTTTGATCTACTGGAACAAGTCCTAATTGCCCATTGTGAACAAATAGGATTGTGATCAGAATAACACCAGATATTGGTTAGAGATCAAGGAGTTTCATCTGGGTAGCTTAGATTGTGGTGTGCTTCAACCTTGTACAGTTTCAATTGGGCTAATTTAACAAAGGAGTGGGATTCTGTAGCTCTCTATCTTCAGTCTTTGGTCTAGCCACTAAACCCTCAAAAGAGTTTGAGGTAAACTTCTTCAGAACAGGGATTCGGACTAGGATACGTGTATGTGCCGAGAACTAACTAATTTTTGCATTTTGAGGTTGTTTCAATTGTGATCTTAGTGTTGGTTCAGCAAAAAAGGCCCTGATTTTGGTTTTGGCTGATGGGCAGGTGTTAGTTCTTTAGTGGAAATTGTCTGAGGACCGGATTGCTGTGGACATCTTGATTTGTCGACATAAAGTTCAGGTTGATATTATCTGTTTAGTGCAATAGCTGTGCAGTTTCCAATGGAGTAGCTTTATTTTCTCCACATCTTTTCACTGTGTTTTGGTTTCATTGGTTCGCCAGTGGAGGTGAAAGGATCAACTCACTCTGGTTCTGGATATTTTGGTTGGAAACCTTGAAGAAGGCCATGGACTAGTGTCCAGTCGGGTGAGGGCAGGGCTATTGTGCATGGATAGACAATTTTTTCATGGTTTGTTCCCTTACTGGAATTCCAGAAGCAGAAACTAGGCGAAGCTTTGCCTCTGGTGGAAAGTTTCCACTGTACTATTCTCTTGATCGCGTGCAATGTCTCGCTGCTTTCCATTTCCACCTCCAGGATATGAAAAGAAGGCTAGGCCTGATCAAGATGCAAACTTGATAATAAAGGTTTTGCTCTCTGATGTAACTTTATGACCTATGACAAATTCTCTAGCTGGTGATTCTCTTGTTTAGCGCCTCTGCATTTGTTTTAAAATTGCAGTATTTAAGCATGATGATAAAATCCCTTGTATAATTGGAGAGAAATTGTGTCTCTGTGAGGAGAGGATGGGTAGAGGATAAGAAAAAGAAGGGTGGACTATATGTTGAATAACTCTGGTCAACACTTCCATGTTTAGGAATAACAATTTTAACATGTATCCTATGAGGGCTTAGCAAGCGGTCACTCTTTGGCCGTTTATTAGAACATGATAAGCTCTGCTTAGATAGAAGTTGTGAATAATCTTTATTTGTTTACACTACCATAGCCTTTAAAGTTGATTTGTTTTGGCTGTACGCACTTGCCAATGACAAACCTTCCTGTTCTCTGTGAGGCATTACTGCAATAGAATCTTTGCACCCTTTTGAGACAAAAATGCTGGTTGATTGATTATTTGATTTGTCAGCTATCATGCTTGGTTGGATAGTTATTGTTTACTTTGGTGTGTGAAGTATTCAAATCTAATGGCATTATGCATGTAACTATTTACATTTTTTGCCGTGCTTTATAATTGATGATTGGCTTTTATATGAAAAACTTTTGGTGCATTTAGTGTGGTTGAAAGTGTGTGTATGGTTTGGAAAGTGCAACTTAGAAAGTTAAAGAGGTATAAAGCTTGGAAAATTATGTCACCCCATACCCTCAAAACTGACTTACAAAGATGACTATCTATTCGCTCATTCATAGCTTTTTGATAAATATTATGGCTAGAATGTAAACCTTTTTTGGGTTTTAATCTGGTCCAAATCTTTTTTGAATGACTTGTTCGTTCCATCTAAGAAGATTCCCTTTTAATGAGCTAACTGTGGTCTAGGTTTATTTGCTATGCATGAGATATTCTGGTTTGTTAATTTTGCTCAATTTGGAACTGTTTGTAATTTTCATGTATAACCATACTTCTGTTGGTTAATAGTCAATCTGAAAGTAGTGAATTGAGCTCATAGTAACTTATTGGCGCTTAAAATGATTGATGATTACGGTATTTTCAAGTCAGTTTTTTGATAATGGAATTGATCCATGCCTCTTGTAGACGGGGAATTTATCTGGAATAGAAATTTTGAACTTCGTTTGCTGAACTAAATCTTGGAAGTTTTGAAGATTAAATTCTAAATGACTGTGATGACAATTAACAGTTCAAGGGATCATTTGCTAGTTAGTGATACGTTTTTGAGTAGGATTAGGGTCTGTTCATTTAGAAGTTTGCAATTGGTTTGATTATGAGTTTCATAAACTGTTTCAAAACCCAAACCTTGTTTGGCACGGGTAAAGTTTGTTCTCCAAAATCTGGTTTCAAAAACTAATATGTAAATTTTCAACGTGTAAATTTCATAATGATCAACTAGTCCGTGTTCTTTTTAGCGTTGAATGGATCTGCATCATTTGCAGCTGACCACATATGAATATCTCTAGGAAAGACTCTTCTTGATGATTTGACCATTGTTTGTTGGAATGCATTAGTGTGAGGCACTGTTTAGAATTGAAAGAATTAGGGTTATGGTGGTAGAAAAATACTGTAGAAGTAAGTTGCAGTTTCGAGTTTTGTTGGAACAAACACCAGGTAGAGACACATGAATGGACTTATTGAGGATATTTACCATGTATTAAGTTCGCTTTCTGTCACCAAACACATTGCAGTTCATAATTTTGGATATGATAAATTGATTTTGGATCTTAGTGCTTGGATAAAAGTTTTCTAGTGTGAGATTAGTAGTCTTTGGGGTATTTGACTATCTTAGAGCTATTGCTGTGTGACCTGCAGTCACATGTTTGAGCTGTGGAAACAATCTCTTATAGAGATATATAAGGTAAGGCTGTGTACACTAGGTGTTAATGGGCTGCTTGATCCTGCACTAGCCGTGGTTTCTATGCTTTGTATTTGACTTTCTTAGACTATTTATTTGAAACCTGTAACATAACTTGGAATAGCTTAAACAGGCATTCAATTTCCCTTAATTGTTTTTTTCGAAATTTGGCTTGTAGTTTTCATCAACTGTGGTGCACCTCTTCAATAGATACTTAATTATCAATGTAGATCATGTTTCTACAAGGAAAAGTGTTCCTGGATATTGAGCTTCATCTATCAAGTATGTTCATGTTAATATTCGAGTTTTGAAATGCAAAGTTTGATCTCTGTGGCCGAGATGTAACAAATTCTTTCTTACTGTTGGTGAGTGGTGGTAGTTAATGCATCTATGTTTATGGATAGCTGATGGATATAACACTTTTCCCCCCCTCCCAGTGTAAGTTCTGTTTATTGCAATAACTATTCCCTATGAATTTTTGTTAATAACTTGTTAAAGTTATAGAAAACTAATTTGAGATCGAATGAAGATTTTACAGTGGCTTCGAGTTTCATTTTCTAGCCTTGACTATCTGACAGTGCTGCTGCTTGTGGTTTGTTCCTGTAAATTTCTGTCTGCAATCTTTGATACCTTTTGTTTCAGTCTTTTCCTTGGTATACAATGTTGTGACCAGTTTTTTCCTCTCTACTTCTACATCTGTAAATGTATGCCTTTTGTTTCCTCAGGAAAATCAAAAGGAAAAAAAGCAGAAGAAAGATAAGAAGGACAAAGAAAAGAAAGAGAGAAGAGACAAGGATAAAGATAAAAGCAGTGAAAAGCAGAGAGAAAAGAAAGAGAAGAAGCATAAGCATAGAGACAAGAAGGAAAAGGATAGGGACAAGGAAGAAAAGAAGTCCTCAGAAGAGAGGAAAATTACAGCTCCCTTAGATCATCAGAAAAGTGAACAACGTTGTCAAACAGGGTTACATGTTGGTGAGACCCACAGTCCTAGACTTTTGCTTGATCTAGGGAAAAAAGTTAGGAAGGACAATGGAGCAAAAGAAATGCAAGTTATTGAAAGAATTCGGGTCGCAGATCTCAGTGTGCAGTCATCAGCTAAGGTATTGGAGCAAAATAATGGGATTTTGGCTGAAAGGGTTCAGAAACTTAAGGACAAGAGAGAAGAACATAGGATACCTAATGGGCACCATGTCAATCCTAATGCTGTTAGTTTGGTCAATGGTTTTGTTTCCAGATTACCTGCCAAAGATCAGAAGAATGTTGAAGGCGGTGGTCTGCAAGGAGTTAAGGTTATGGAGAAGCAAAAGGAGCATAGAGATTCTAGTAAGCAAAAGGATAATGATGGCAAGGGAGATAAAGATAGAGAAAAGAAAAGTAAATCAAAGGATAAAAAAAGGAAAAGGGAGAAGGAGAAGGAGAAAGAAAAGGAGAAAGAGAAGGTGAACGAGTTATCAAGCTCAACTCCGAGTAAATTAAGAGAAAGTGGTAATAATGCTGTAGACTGTACCAGTGATAGAGTATCAAACCTTTCCAAGGAGAGCAGTTTAAGTCATGGAATTCCTAACAAAAGAAAGGAGCGCGATAAGGATGGAGTTTTAAATGGTGAGTCAATCCATTTGTTTTGCATTTTTGAAATCACGAGTTCTGCACTTGCTGTGGTTAGTTGTTTTATGTGGTTATTATGAAGTCGTCTTAAAGAATTTAAATGGGGTATTTTTATGTTTCCATAGCCTCTTGTGAGATACTTGGATATGCTCTTGTTCTTGTTCTTTGTCCTTTTTTTTTTCCTTACAATTTTTCTGGAAAAAAAATCTTAATCTTATATGCAACTTTGACCTTTGAGCAGGCAATGAGGTTGAGAGTAATAAATTCTTAAGACCTGCATCTACCTCTCATCAAGTCTTTGAAACTGGAAACAGAATTGATGCGTCAAATGCTTCCACCCAGTTTGCTCTGGAGGAGGCTACTTGGCAAAGAAATAAGTTGAATACCAAGAACTCATCCTCCATTTCAGTGGTTCAGAATGGAATGAAGTCAGAAATGAGACAAAATACCAGCAATATCACTCTTGAAAAGCAGGAGCTGGTTGGTAACCATGATAAAGCCAATAACAGGATTTCTACATCTATGAATCCTGCACTTGGAAATGGTAGAAATCTGGAACCATGTGAACCTTTAAGGAGTTCTGCTGATACTGAGCAAGGGGCGGCCATTAAGCCTGAATTGGACAAAAGGAATGTACCATTACGGGCTGTTGAGAATGGGAGGAAATTAGAACCCAGCCAATTTGGCAACCTAACTGCAGTAGAGAGACAGGGGGAAGTCGCCAAACTCAAGTTCACCGACCGAGGAAAAGAAGCGAAGCTAAATGGTTTGTTGGGGCCTAAATTGGAAGAGAAAACATTGAAGATTAATGGGGTGGTGGATCTCAAGAAACCAAGCGGTGGAGCAAAATGTGAGCGGCCTTCTTCTTCTTCTTCCGGGCCACGTAAGGACATCCTTGAGACGCCTGTGAAGCCTCCACATCCTGATGTCAAATACCTGGATGAGATACTTTCTGTTCCTAAAGTAGAATGGTCTGATGTGGTTGATCAGACATGGCTGTTTGGTCACGAGGAGAAACAGACAAATAAACCTGGTAACGCTTCCACATTGATTGAGGAGCCTAAGCAGGTATGGGCAGAGGCGATGCACATAGAGTCTGCAGATGTGACCGCTCTACCTTATGTCATTCCTTACTAGTTGGCACAGGAGTGAATTTGGTTTCCCCTCAGCGCCCAGGTGCGGGCTGATGCAGTACCATCCCGTTCTGCAGCTCTGCAGACGGCACAGGTCCACGGTTTATTTCATTTAGGTCTGATTTTGACATCCATCCCTTGGAGGAAGTTATTTCCATGACATGGTCGCAGAAAGGGAACATATTCATAGTTTTAGGGTGATGGCTCGAGAGCAAAGAAAGGTGATGAACGAGCTTATTAGGTGTTTAGATGAATGATGATGACCCCATGGAAACTATTGCAGGATGTGACTTGGTTGGTGCCACTGAGTTTGAACTTGTAAATAGCACTGGCGGGGGTGATGAAGAAGAAGTATCTCACAGTTGTGTCACCCTTAGAAGAAGCCAAAATGGCCATAACTTACGAAGTCTTAACAGTTGTGGGGAGAGAGACGCAGAGATGAAGGAAAGGAAAGATTTTGATTGATGAAGAGAGGCCATGGAGATTGCTGATGAATTGAAGAGAGAAAGTGTAGTTGTGGTCTTTTGGTGCACCACAATGCAATTTTGATTTTTGTAATATAGTATTACTACACTCAACTGAAATTGAATACACGTTGAATATGATGACAATAGAGGAAATAGAAGAGGAAAATAGTTTTCCATTTTTTTCTTTCTTTCTTCTCGTTTTTTTGATGATGAACTCTGCCTGCTTTCCTTGCCATTTTTCCTTGATTTCTGCCATTGTTGTTGTGTCTTTGGGTTGGTGTCATCTTCATGTTAATCTTTCATGTTAATCTTCTTTGTATCGTTTAAATTTTATCGGATGTCTCCCAAAGGACTTGTGTTCTTTCTTTGGTTTGTTTTGATTGTTTCACCAGCTGTGACTGTGTGGACTCTGGAGGTGATTTGGTTTGGCTTGATCCGCCATGGCTGCTTGCTTTTGCCTTGTAATGTAAATGTAGATGTTCAGTCGGGTGGATCTTCAAGTTACTGGTGGATGAGATAGATTGAATTGAACCCTCAGGATCGATCCATCGTAATTTTGAAAACAATTACGATAACATGTTTTCAAAATTTATTTATAATAAGTTGTATATTGGTCATAGTTGACTTTTTTAATAAAACGGAGAAATTAATACTTTCTTGTTATTTTTGATATAATTTTTTATTATTTAACTACCCATTTTATATTTTCAACACATTTTATATATTAATTTTTTTTTTCTAAAAACATATGAGTATGATGAAGTAAAGTTGAAATAACTCCACACCCATTTAAAGAGTCGTGTTTTTAAAAACAAGGATCGAGCTAGTGCTCCAGTGGTTGAGTCACATAGATTATAGATTATGTGTTTTTAAAAATGTATAATTTTTCATAATTATGAAAAACAGAGATTATTGAAAAAAGAAGAACAGAGAGATTTGTGGTTTGAAAGTGTATAATTATTTATGACTTTTGAGTGAACAAAATACTTGAAAATAATTAAATAAACTCCAGTTGTTGCATTTGGATTGCAGGCCGCCACCGCCAGGGTGCTACGTCATCCTCTTCTCACTTGCGGAAAATATAAAGGGATTATGCTTAATTCTACCAATGAATCTTAACCCATAAGCATCAATAGAGCAGAGCGATCATGGGTGGAGATGCTGCTGCCCTCTCTCAAAATTCTTCAACTGGTAAGTATAAAAGGGTTTATGTTTTAATTTATGTTTTTTTTTTTTTTTTCCTTGGGTTTTTGTGTGTGTATACTGTTTGAACTTTGAGAGTGAAGATTGCTGATTACGCAATATGAATTTGTAGAAGATGTATCGTCAGTACTGGAAAGGGAATTCGGACGACAATCATTTGATTCACTAACTTTTCTCAGGTGATTTCTTCTGTATTTGACTCATCAAGCAACCAATTTTTTTATTTTTAATTTTTCTTTTATGGGCTTCTTCAGGGTGATAGTGATTGGTTAATTTGGGACTTTGAATGCAGTGACGACCCTTTGATTACAAGAGCAGATAAGGGACCAAAGGATGGAAAGTTTGGCCTGCTTCGTGGGGAGTTTGGGGGTGTGGGTCATCAAAATTCTTCGAGTTCAGTGGTTCTGGAAGCCAGTCGGAGGCGAGCAAGAAACATTTATGCGGAGGTTTTGCGGAGTTATGAGGAGTTAGAGCGTCGGAGTGGAAGTTTGGACGAAATCAAGAAGAAAGTTCTGAGGTACTATTGCATGGTTTGCGCCTTTTCTTCGCGGGTTCTTTTAATCGGTTGTTGATTTGGCAGTCACCGGGGAAAGAAAAAATTGTCGAATGGGTAACCATGCTAGGAAGAAAGGCAAACTTTTTTTTCCAGCTATATTAATTAGTATAAGAGTTCATGCACAAATGTTAAGTTGATTACTGCATAGTTAAGGTTCTTTCTCTCTGAGCTTGAAAACGAGTTCAGAAAATAGGAATATAGGTTCTTGTTGGATTAGAGGACTAATATTTTTACTCATATCTGATCGCAAATTAGTGGTGAATGGTGATATTTTTACTTTCTTCATTTGTCGTGAATGGTGTTGTAACCTGCCCATTTGTTATTATCCATTGACTTGAATCATGGAATTTAAGGCTAAGCTTTGCTTTGAGCATTTCTCTTTGTTTCTCTGCTTCCTGTGCACTTTTTCTTTGGTCAGGGGAGTTGCAGAATGATTTTAGTTACAGAATGATTGTCTTTTGTAATCGTTGTTCGGATAGTGCATGTGGGTGAGATAGAAATGCCAAAGTACTATTGATTGGTTTTCTTTTCCCTCTCAGTTATGCTCCAGGTTTGTGGATGGAAAAGGTTGGCATCAAATTGGGTGACTATTATGTGCCAGAAAGAACATCACTCCTGTTAATTGGTCCGAAGGGATCTGGGAAAAGTAGTCTCATTAACAAAATTTCCAGGGTTGTAGAGAATGACAAATTTTTACCCGAAAGAGCTCAAGTATCATGTAATTGTATTTGTTTCTTATATATCTCTGGCTGTTTGGTACTGATCATCATCCTACTAAAGTTGCGGTGATTCAATTATGTTTCTTGTTGACAGGTAGCTCTTCTGCTGGAGGAGGGACCTATTTCCTTCAGGAGTATGCTATCCCAAGAGGTTCTAATTCTATCTGTTTGTATGATACTCGTAGTCTGTCTGATGATCCATCTGAGAATGAGAAGATGTTCAAGCGATGGATGACAAAGGGTGTTCGTAGTGGGGAACTGGTTATAAGGTCTATGAATTACTTCGTAAAATGTTTTCATGATTGAAATGTTATATATTCTGAATTTGACAGTGTGTATATTGAAGTATGTTGGTTACATAATCTGTTTTTCAGGGCTTCAGACTGTTCAACTTTGAAAACTGCTATGAAATATAAAGCTCATCGATACGCTTCTGGGAAGGTTAAGAAGGTTAACTTTGTTGTTATGGTTGTTAACGGGCTTTCAGTATTGGAAGCAATGGACAGCACTGATGAAGGAAAGAAACTGTATACTCAAAGGATTACTACGCAGTTCAACAATCCGTTTTTGTCATTTAAAGGTACTATATAACTATGTGGAGTTTCCATTGGATTTTGTTGCTTAGTATACTATGCACGAATTCTCTTATGGCATAAAAGCTTCCTGATTGAGTTTGTGCTAATAGTCCTGTGACCTAGATGTTTATCCTTTTAGTTCCAACTGCATATCAGGCTTATACCACAAATTAACAATACAAGATAGGAATCTGTTCCAAGCAAAAGTTCCTTCCTGAACATTGTAGAGATTTTAGTATTAGCCGATCCCTTTCATTTCTTAGAAACTGAAATTACCTCAATGTTTATGGCTTTTAGTGGTTTCTCATAAAGTCAGATGGTATTTGACCTGTTCTTTCCAAAGGGAGAGTTTACCTTTCTGTTATATTTCTTTTTGGTATTAACGAACTTTTATACAGGACATGGGCATTTGGCGTTAACATTCTGATTCCAGTAATCTTTGTCTTTTGTTTTCGTAAAATCTCATACCACTTGATTCATGTCTGAGGTTTTTACCTTCTCCTTAATATGGCTCTACTGGGAGGGACAAAGTTCATTATGAATGTTATTTCTTTTTCCTCATGCACTGTGCACAGATGACAAGCCTGCAGTTGTTGTTACACATGGAGATTTACTTGGACATTCTGATCGTGTCCAAATACGTGTTTATTTGGGAGAACTATTGGGTATCCCACCGAGGACACAAATTTTCGACATTGCTGGTGATCCTCTTAAGAACATCTTCCCGACTTTCTAATTGATGCAGTATATACTACTCACAGGTTACATAGTTCTTTGTTTAATACTCTGTGTGTAGATGGAGATGACCCGGCGACCGAGTTGTTAATAGCTGATCTGCTGTGTTATTGCCTTGAGCATGCTGACAAAAATCTTCCTCTCAAGAGCTGGCAAATGAGCAAGGTCTGTTATTTATTGCTCAAGTTTTTGTGCTTAAGTGTTCATGCGCCATGATTTAATTTCATCTCTTTGAAGAATATGCCAACTGTTGAAACAAATTACTCGCAGATGGAGTTGACACCCGGACTTGTATTTCTCGTGCTGTTTATCGTGATCGGAATTCTGTTGGCTCTGGTTATACTCCATCACCCTACCAGTGCTGAGCATTCTCCTTTGCATACCGATCACCCTGCCAGTGCTCGGCCTTCTCCTTTGCATCCTACATTTGATTGGGTAGCGATTCGTCACTTATGGCTGGGCAATGAGTATGATCAATAGATGAAGACTACTAGTGGAAGGCAGTCTTGTGGAAGAGGCTTTGAAAATAGGCCATTTACTTTTGCACAGAAACCTCAGTTCACTTATGAGGGCCTGTTCTTTTTGATTGGTTTGAAAACGATTTTGAAAACATGTTTTGAAAATGGGCAATGAGTATGATCAATTACTCGCAGATGGGCCTGTTATCTTTGATGTAAGTATGTATAGGGGTTTGAAGTTAGTAAAATGACGTAGTTTCAGTTGTAGAGGTGAATGGATCCGTTGATCTTCTGAAATATCTTGGATAAGTGATATCTCAGATGAACCTGCTTAAATGGCGTTGGGGGGAAGATGGAAAGGAAAATGCGGAAGGCATCACTACTGTAGTTGTGGAGACAAGTTGAAGGCTTAAATCTTAGTACTAGTAATAACCAGTCTAAAGCTGAAACTTGTTAAATATGGCACAATGTGTGTAGTAAAAAAATTGAAAGTTGAGTTTTTATTATAACAAAAAATATTTTTTTAAATTAACATTTTTAATGGAACAGAGAGAGTATTAACTATCATGGGATGTTATATCATTTTCTCGAATTTTTACCTGATTATTTTCATTTTCAAAATTATTTACTATTTTGAAAATATATCAAGGTTTTGTATAATGTTAAAATACATCTTGATAATTAAAAAAGTATCAAAATAGCCCGCAAATTTACGTAAAATGTCAAAAGTAGTCCTCCAGAACAAAAAGCTGAAATGACCATAACTTACGAAGTCCTGGAAGAAGGGGGGGGGGGGGGGGGGGGGGGGGGGAGGTGGTATTCAGAGAGATGAAAGGAAAGATTTTGATTGATGAAGAGAAGCCATGGTTGCTTGCTTTTGCCTTGTAATGTCCATCGGTGGATCGTGTTCGTTTTTTAGAGTAGTTTTGAAAATATGTTTTCAAAATTTTAATTTGAAAATAATATTTAAATGTAAAAGTGTATTAAAAATATACAAAATGTGTAATTAGATAGAAAAAATGTGTATTAAAAATAATAAGAATAATAAGATTTAAATATAACAACAAATATTTAGAAATATAATTTTCAAAACATGCTAACGAACCCAAAATATTGTATTTCTATTGCAAAAAAAAAAAACAACCAAACTCGCTCCGTTACATTATGAGAGTCCACTTTGATATACAATTTTAGTATAACAAAATTTCATTAGAAGAAAACATGGTATTCTATTTTAGTTGGAGTCTTATATAAAGGGTTCTAATGGAATGTATATAAAGGGTTAATGCTTAGTTCTACCCATGAATCTTAACCCATAAGCATTAATAGAACAGAGCGATCATGGGTGGAGATGCCGCTGCCCTCTCTCAAAATTCTTCAACTGGTAAATATAAAATGGTTTATGTTTTAATTTATGTCCTTTTTGTTGTTGTTGTTTTTCTTCGCTTTTTGTGGGCGTATACTATCTGAACTTTGAGAGTGAAGTTTGCTGATTACGGAATATGAATTTGCAGAAGATGAATCGTCACTACTGGAAAGGGAATTCGGACTACAATCATTTGATTCATTCACTTTTCTCCGGTGATTTCTTCTGTATTTTACTCATCAAGCAACCATTTTTAAAATTTTTTTTTTTTATGGGCTTCTCCAGGGTGATAGTGACTGGTTAATTTTGGGCTTTGAATGCAGTGACGACCCTTTGATTACAAGGGCAGATGAGGGACCAGAGGATGGAGAGTTTGGCCCGCCTCCTGGGGAATTTGGGGGTGTGGGTCACGAAAATCCTTCGAGTTCAGTGCTTCAGGAGGCCAGTCGGAGGCGAGCAAGAAACATTTATGCGGAGGTTTTGCAGAGTTATGAGGAGTTACACCGTCGGAGTCGGAGTTTGGAGGAAATCAAGAAGAAAGTCCTGAGGTAATATTGCATTATTTGCAGGTTTTGCGCCTTTCTTTTAGCCGGTTCTTTTGAATCATGAATGGTGTTGTAGCCTGGCCATTTGTTATCATCCATGGAATAGGCTAAGCTTTGCTTTGAACATTTCTCTTTGTTTCCCCTGCTTCCTGTGCACTCTTTCTTTGGTCAGGGAAGTAATAAATTAACTGAGAAGATTTTAGTTACATGATTTTCTTTTGTAATTGTGGTTCGGGTGAGATGGAAATGCCAAAGTACTACTGATATGTTTTCTTTTCCCTCTCAGTTATACTCGACGTTCATGGATGGAAAACGTTGGTGGCATCATATTGGATGATTATACTCAAGGTTCATGGATGGGTGCTGGCATCAAATTTGGTGTCTGTGATGTGCCAGAAAGAACATCACTCCTGTTAATTGGTCCGAAAGGGTCTGGGAAAAGTAGTCTCATTAACAAAATTTCAAGAATGTTAGAGGATGACAAATTTTTACCTGAAAGAGCTCAAGTATCATGTAATTATATCTGTTTCTTATAAATCTCTGGTTGTTTGGTATTGATCATCATCATCCGACTGAAGTTGCAGTGATTCAATGATGTTTCTTGTTGACAGGTAATTCTGCTGCTGGAGAAGGGACCTATTTCCTTCAGGATTATGCCATCCCAAGAGGTTCTAAATCTATCTTTTTGTATGATACTCGTAGTCTGTCTGATGATCCATCTGAGAATGAGAAGATGTTCAAACGATGGATGACAAAGGGTGTTCGGAGCGGGGAGCTGGATATAAGGTCTATGAATTCCTTCGTAAAATGTTTTCGTGGTTGAAATGTTATATATTCTGAATTTAACAGCGTGTATATTGAAGTGTGTTGGTTACATAATCTGTTTCTCAGGGATTCAGACAGTTCAGCTTTGAAAACTGCAAAGAAATATAAAGCTCATCAATATGCTGCTTCTGGTAAGGTTAACAAGGTTAACTTTGTCGTTATGGTTGTTAATGGGCTTTCAGTATTGGAAGCAATGGACAGCGCTGATGAAGGAAAGAAACTGTATGCTCGAAGGATTGCTACACAGTTCAACCATCCTTTTTTGTCAATTAAAGGTACTATAGAACTCTGGAGTTTCCATTGGATTTTGCTACTTAGTATGCCATGCTCGAATTCTCTTATGGCATAAAAGCTTCCTGATTGAGTTTGTGCTAATATCCACCACATGACCTAGATGTTTATACTTTTAGTTCCAACTGCATATGAGGCTTATATCACAAATTGATTATTCTAGATATGAATCTGTTCCAAGCAAAAGTTCCTTCATGAACGTTGTAGAGATTTTAGTATTAGCCGATCCGTTTCATTTCTTATAAACTGAAATTACCTCAATGTTTATGGCTTTTAGTGGTTTCTCATCAAGTCAGATGGTATTTACCTGTTCTTTCCAAAGGGCAGAGATTGCCTTTCTGTTATATTTCTTCTTGTTATTAACTAGAACTTTTATACAGGACATGGGCATTTGGCATTACCATTCTGATTCCAGTAATCTTTTGTCTTTTGTTTTCGTGAAATCTCATACCACAGACACAACCCTTTAATGTACTAAAATGTTACAACAAAATGGACTCTTCTAGTGGAACGGAGGGAGTACCAATTAATAATTAATATGTCTGATGTTTTCACCTTCTCCTCAATATGGCTCTACTGGGAGGGACAAAGTGAATTATAGACTTGTCCTAATTTCTTTTTCTTCATGCATGTACACAGATGACAAGCCTGCAGTTGTTTTGACGCATGGAGATTTACTTGGACATTCTGATCGTGCCCGAGTACGTGTTTATTTGGGAGAACTATTGGGTATCCCATGTAGAACACAGATTTTCGACATTGCAGGTGATCGTCTTAAGAACATCTTCCTGACTTTCTAATCGATGCATTATATAATACTCTTAGGTTACATTACATAGTTCTTTGTGTGTGTAGATGGAGATGACCCGACAACCGAGTTGTCAATAGCTGATCTGCTGTGTTATTGCCTTGAGCATGCTGACAAAAATCTTCCTCTCAAGAGCAAGGTCTGTTATTTATTGCTCAAGTCTTTGTACTTAAAGGTTCATGCGCCATGATTTAGTTTCAGTTTCATCTCTTTGAAGAATTTGCCAACTGTTGTTGACTCGCAGAGGGATTCGAGGAAAGCCGACCGTGTATTTTTTCTCGTGATCGGAATTCTGTTGATTCTGGCTATACTGGTTCACCTTACCAGTGCTGCGCCTTCGATCTCCTTTGCATACTAGAATTCATTGGTGAGCGATTCGTCACTTTATACTGGGAAAGGAATCTGATTACTGGATGATGCCTACGCCTACTAGTTGGAAGGCATTCTCGTGCAATAGACCATTTACTTTGTGCACAAAAACCTCAGTTCAGTTCAGTTTAGTTCTGACTTTATCTTTTGATTTTTTAAGTATATGCGTAAGCACAGCGTTTGCAGAGGTGACGTAGTTGAAGTTAGCAAAATGACCTAGTTTCATTTGCAGACTAGGTCATTTTGCAGGGTGAATGGATCAGTATGTTGTGATTTCTTTGATTATCTTGGACAAGTGATCCTTCTTCTCGGGTTGGACCTGCTTAAATGGTGGCTGGAAGCCATTAATAACTTTCATCTATGCTATTGCATGTCTAATAATGGCAATGGGAGTTATTTTTATTACTTCAGTATTATTTTGGAGCTAAAATACCATCTTTTTCGAACCAAAAAAAAAAAAAAAAGAAAAAGAAAAAACAAAAGCTCTCGTCATTTCTTGCTCCAGCCAATTTTCGGAAGTCAAAAATAGTTTTCAAACTGGCTATGGTTGGACTTGTCCACCGTTGTCTCACAACGATAGCCAGAATCTGTCTCACAACGATAACCGTTCTCATCAAATTTTTTTGATTTGAGATGAGAAAGGAGCATCGGGCGAGCGCCACGAATGAATAATAAATTGACGGCAGAGGGAATCAATGATTTTTATTCGGCCTAGCTATCAACATGTGATTTTTATTCAGCCTAGCTAGCAACATGTCGATTACATACCGAGACATCCTCGCAGTATATGGTGCTTTCCTCAAATACGTTAACACTGCTGAAAAGTGACATAATCATCTTAAAATTACAATTGGAAATGATAACTACAATGTGATCCTACATTATTCTCTCAGTTTGTTTTACCGATTATTTTCATTTTCCAAATTATTTCCTATTTTTAAAATATATTAAGGTTTTGTATAATGTTAAAATACCTCTTGAGAATCAAAAACTATCAAAATAGCCCTTGAATTTACGTAAAATTTCAATATTGTCCTCCACAACAAAAAGCTGAAAACTCCAGTTGCATTGCATGCTTATGCTAAACAGAACAGAGCGATCAAGGATGGAGATGCCGATGCCGTTGCCCTCTCTCAAAATTCTTTCTCTGGTAATCGATAACCCTTTCCTTTTGTTTATGTATACTATTTGAACTTTTGAGAAACGAAGATTGCTGATTAAGGAATATGAATTTGCAGAAGCTGTATCGTCATTAGAATTAGAAAAGGAATTCCGACGGAAGTCATTTGATTCACTTTCACTCACTTCTCTCTGGTGATTTCTTCTGTATTTGACTCATGAAGCAAGATTTTAAAATTTTTTTTTTTTTTCAATGGAATACTTCTCCAGTGTGATAGTGACTGGTTAATTTGGAATTTTGAATGCAGTGACGATCCTTTAATTACAAGGGCAGATAAGGGATCGAAGGATGGAAAGCTTGGATTTGGGGATGTGGGTCAGCAAAACTCTTCGAGTTCAGTGGTTTTGGAGGCCAATCGGAGGCGAGCAAGAAACATATATGCGGAGGTTTTGCGGAGTTATGAGGAGTCACAACGTCGGGGTCGGAGTTTGGAGGAAATCAAGAAGGAAATTTTGAGGTATTATTGCATGTTTTGCTCCTTTCTTTTTCGGCGAAAATCACAAGGTTCTGTTATCCTGTTGTCTCACTTTCTTGCGAAGGGAAACTAAGAAAAACACGAGGATGGAAATTGAGTTTCTTTCATCCTTTGAGCTTAAAACGAGTACAGAAAATAGGAAATTTTTTGGTTCATGTTGGATTAGAGGATTACCAGTTTTATTCATATCTGCTCCCAATTAGGTTTAGAAAATTTTGAACTTTTTGACTTGCTTCATTTGTTTGCCTGCCCATCTGTTATTGCACTTAGAATGTCGAAAGAAAAACTAAATATTCATGACTTGAATAGTGGAATTTAAGGCTTTAGATCAGCATTTCTCTTTTTGTTTCCCTGTTACATGTGCGTTATTTCTTTGACTGAAGATTTTAGTTGCGGAACGATTGTGTTTTGTAAATAATTGTGGTTCGGATATATAGCACACGCTGGTGAGATTGGACATGCCAAAGAACTACTGATAGGTTTATTTACCTCTCAGTTTTACTCCAGGTTCGTGGATGGAAAAGGTTGTTGGCATCAAACCGTATGGCTATGAGGCGCCAAAAGTAACAACGTTCCTGTTAGTTGGTCCAAAAAAGTCTGGGAAAAGCAGTCTCATTAACAAAATTTCCAGGCTGTTAGAGGATGACAAATTTTTACCCGAACGAGCCTCAGTATGACGTAAGTATGCATCTGATTCTTGTAAATTTGTCTATGGCTGTTTGGTACTGATCATTATCCTACTTACAAAAGTACTGTGGTTCAATGATGTTTCTTCTTGGCAGATTATTCTCTAATGCTAGACAAGGGACTAATTTCATTCAGGAGTATGCCGTCCCAAGAGATTCTAATTGTATCTGTAAACACGAGGTTGTTCTAGTGGTGGAGGACGTCGGGTGTTTGGAATGCAGAACTGGTTATAAGGTCTATGAATTACTTTTGTAAAATGTTTTTGAGATTCTTGATTTAAAGGTGTGTATACTAAAATATGTTGGTTACATAATCTGTTTCTCAGGGCTTCAGACTGTTCAAATGTGAAAACTGAAATCACATTCATACCTTGTTCAAGCGACAAGGTTAGGAAGGTTAACGTTGTCATCATGGTTGTTAATGGGCTTTCAGTATTGGAAGCAATGGACAGCTTTGACGAGGGAAAGAAACTGTATACTCAAATGATCGCCACACAGTTCAACGATCCGGATTTGTCATTTAAAGGTACTATAAAACTCTCTGGAGTATCCATTGGATTTTGATTGTTAGCAATGCCATGCACCAATGCTCTATAGTTATGTCACCAAAGCCTCCTGATTGAGTTTGTGCTAATTAATATCCATCTGACCTCGATGTTTTAACTTCTACTTCCAACTGCATATATATATATATATATATATATATAGCTTATTCATAATTAGGAATCTGTTTCTGTTCCAAGTTTTTGGAAGATCCACTATTTCAATGCAAACTTAAACAAACTCTAAACAGTGGAATCAACCATTCTCCTTCTTTGTGTGAATCTTTTAGGAAACAAATAAATAGAGATCAAAACGAAACAAGCAACAAATGAACAAATTGACAGCACAACAATTTTAGCGTGGTAAAACCTCCGTTAACAAGGAGGAAACATCCACGGGACCTTAGGCCACTTAATCTCCACTAAAATGAATAATGGGTACAACCAAGAGTTCTCTCTAATTCAGATTAGAGGCATTCATCAACAACATCAAGATATTAGAGGCATCCATCAACAACATCAAGATATACAACACAATCTTGGAACACAATAAGAATCAATATAGCAAATAAACCAAAGATTTCCCCAAACTCACGTCTCTGTTATACGCACAGCAGACGGACTTAAAATGCTCAAAACCAGATCTCCACCGTTCAAAACATACCTCTACGTGTGGTGAACACTGTGGCCAAGTTTCAGGACAATCCAACGGTTGATCGCTGAGAAATCTCCGTTTTGGCTGAACTGGTCCTGGCAGGGAAAAATGCTGCGGTTTTTCTTCTTTCTTTTTGTGCTGCCACCTCTAACACCCTTCTCCCCCAATCCCTAAAGAAAGGGTTAAAAGAAAACAGTCTAATGGGCCTAATTTGGGCTCCTCCAAATATGAGGGAAAGCCCAACAAATCTCCCCCTTTCCCGATTAGGTGGAGGGATCCGCCATCCCGGCAATTGAACAACAAACTTCAAGTTTTTCCCTTGATACTGCTTTTGTCAACATGTCAGATCCATTCTCATCTGTATGGATTTTCTCAAGTTCAAGTAACTTATTGTTAAGAGTATCCCTTATCCAATGATACCTCACATCAATATGCTTTGATCTTGAGTGAAACGCCGAGTTCTTCGCCAGATGAATAGAACTCTGATTGTCGCAGAACAATACATATTTCTGCTGCTTAAAACCAAGTTCTCTCAAGAACTGCTTCATCCACAACAACTCTTTACAAGCTTCCGTTGCTGCAATAAACTTTGCCTCTGCTGTAGAGAGTGCTACACACTTTTGCAATCTTGACTGCCAAGAGACTGCTCCACCAGAGAAAGTAATTAGATAACCTGAAGTAGACTTACGAGAGTCTTCATCTCTTGCCAAATCTGAATCAGTGTATCCAACTAACACTGGTTTTCCACTTCCAAAGCTAAGTGTTAACTTGGAAGTACCTCGAAGATATCTCATAATCCACTTTACTGCATCCCAATGCTCTCTTCCTGGATTCGAAAGGAAACGACTAACAACTCCAACTGCATGAGCTATGTCTGGCCTCGTACACACCATTGCATACATTAAGCTTCCTACTGCTGAGGCATATGGAATCTTTTTCATATCTTCCTTCTCTTTATCTGTTGAGGGGCCTTGACTCGATCTCAACTTAAAGTGGTTAGATAAAGGAGAAGAAACCACTTTAGCTTTATCCATACGGAACCTTTCAAGTACCTTGTTAATGTACCGTTCCTGTGACATGTACAACTTCTTTCCTTTCCTGTCTCGACAAATTCGAATACCAAGAATTTGTTTTGCTGGCCCCAAATCCTTCATGGCAAAGGACTTACTCAACTGCTTCTTCAAATTATCAATCCTTAAAGAATTTTTGCCAACAATCAACATGTCATCAACATAGAGCAATAAAATGATAAAATCATCATCAGAGAATTTCTGCACAAAAACACAATGGTCAGAATTAGTCTTCTTGTAACCATGCTCCCCCATAACTGACTCAAACTTCTTATACCATTGTCTAGGTGCTTGCTTCAACCGGCATACATAATCCTCTTTTCCTTTTGCCTCAAAACCCTCTGGCTGCTCCATATAAATTTCTTCCTCCAACTCACCATGAAGAAAAGCAGTTTTCACATCCATTTGCTCAATTTCTAAATCTAAGCTTGCTGCTAGACCTAGAAAAACACGTATGGAAGACATCTTCACAACAGGAGAGAAAATATCATCAAAATCAATACCTTTTCTCTGACTGAATCCCTTGACGACCAGTCTAGCTTTGTATCGTGGTTGTGAACTGTGTTCTTCTTGCTTCACCTTGTAGACCCACTTGTTCTTCAGAGCTCTCTTACCCTTAGGCAACTTTACCAGCTCAAACGTGTGATTGTCATACAGTGACTGCATCTCATCTTCCATAGCACCAACCCAGTGAGCCCTGTTTCCATCTTCCATCGCTTCTGCATAACATTGAGGTTCCCCCTCATCTGTCAATAACACATACTTATCTGTATCATACCGTGTGGAAGGACGTCGATCTCTGGTAGACCTCCTGAGTGGAATTTCTGATTCTGACAACTGATCAGTAGTCTGGTGATCTGTTTCAGCCTGCATAGGAGTATCTGCATCATCTGAACCCTGTTGGTCATCTTAAACATTCTGTTCCATCTGTACTGATAAAGGAACTGGATCTAGGTCAATCAAATCATCACTATACTGATGGACTCCTTTTTCTATCTTCTCAACATCTTGTACAGTTTGATCTTCCATGAATACAACATCACGACTCCTTACTAGTTTCTTCTCAACTGGATCATAAAATCTATAGCCAAATTCATCCAGACCATAACCAATGAAGATACATTGTCGTGTCTTCACATCGAGCTTAGATCTCTCATCTTTTGGTATATGCACAAATGCCTTGCAACCAAAAACGCGTAGATGATTATAAGAAACATCTTTTCCAGTCCAAACTCTGTTTGGTACATCAAACTGAAGAGGAACACATGGTGTGAGATTAAGAACATATACAACTGTATTCAAAGCCTCACCCCAGAAAGATCTCGGCAACTGAGCCTGTAAAAGAAGACATCTTACTCTTTCAACCAATGTTCTGTTCATTCTCTCAGCCAACCCATTTAACTGAGGAGTCTTGGGAGGTGTCTTTTGATGTCGAATGCCCTGACGCCTACAATACTCATCAAAAGGACCTGAATACTCTCCCCCATTATCTGTTCTGATGCACCGCAATTTCTTCCCAGTCTGTCTCTCAACTAAGGCTTGAAACTGTTTAAACACATCTAATACCTGATCTTTGCTCTTCAAAGTGTACACCCATAACTTTCTTGAACAATCATCTATGAAGGTCACAAAATAGCTGGCACCACCCAAGGTTCTTGTCTTCATAGGATCACATACATCTGAATGTACCAAATCAAGTATGTCTTGTTTTCTTGAAGGTGGGGAACTCTTGAAAGAAACTCTATTCTGCTTCCCTGCCAAACAATGAGTACATCTTCTTAAATGAGCATTATTCATTCCAGAAAGAAGATTCTTTTTAGCCAATACTGCCAAGCCTTTCTCACTCATGTGAGCAAGTCTCTTATGCCACAATTCCGCAGTGAGCTCATCTGTCACAGCATTAATAACACCTTTGGAGAGTCTTGCCTGCAGTATATACAAACTGGAATGCTTGTTCCCACGAGCAACAACCATAGCACCTTTAGTAAGTTTCCACTGGCCATTACTAAAGGTATTGCAATATCCTTCATCATCAAGTTTACCTGCAGAGATCAAGTTCAAACGAATTTCAGGAATATGCTTTACCCCTCTAAGAAGTAGTCTCGTGCCATTGTTCATCTCCAAACACACATCTCCGATACCAATGACTTTAACCAAACCATCATTACCCAACTTCATCGTCCCAAAATCACCTGCTGTATAGGATGTAAAGAAGTCCTCTTGAGATGTAGCATGAATGGAGGCTCCACTATCAATAACCCAACTGATCTCGTGACATGCAACATTGACAACATCTTCATCATAAACAACGAGAAAGTCTTCTGTACTAGCGGTGGCAACTCGATCATTTTCCTTGCCAACATCACCCTCTTGTTCTTTGTCTTTCTTCTTGTTATCCCGCTTCAACTGTCTACAATATTTCTTGATGTGTCCTTTCATGCCACAGTGATGACACTCAACATTAGCAAACCTGTTGGACTTACTTCTTCCTTTTTCTTTATTCTTGAAACCTCTGCTTTTACTTCTCCCTCTTCTTTCTGTAACCAAAATCTCTGACTGCTGAGAAGACCCATGTGATTTTCTTCTCATTTCTTCATTTAAAACACTGCTCTTAGCCAGATCCATGTTGATTACACCATTTGGAGCTGAGTTACTTAATGACATTCTGAATGTTTCCCAAGAGTCCGACAACGTACCCAATAAACATAACCCCTGAATCTCATCATCAAACTTGATACCCATTCCAGCTAACTGATTGATTATTCCTTGGAACGTATTCAAGTGATCTGTCAACGGAGTTCCATCTTGATACCTTAATGCCATCAACTGCTTTATGAGAAACATTTTATTATTTCCTGTTTTCCGAGCATACAACTCCTCAAGTTTACTCCAGAGTGACCGTGCATGTGTTTCCCCACTAATATGATTCAAAACATTATCATCTACCCACTGCCTTATATACCCACAGACTTGTCGATGCAACAAAGTCTATTCTTCTTCAGACATATTTTCTGGCTTCTCAGAGGCAAACACCGGCAAATGAAACTGTTTGACATAAAGGAGATCTTCCATCTTTCCTTTCCAAGTGTGATAATTAGAACCATTCAAAGTGATCATTCTACTCAGATTTGCTTCCATTATTCAACACAAGAAATTCAACAATAATAACCACAGCTCTGATACCACTTTGTTGGAAGATCCACTATTTCAATGCAAACTTAAACAAACTCTAAACAGTGGAATCAACCATTCTCCTTCTTTGTGTGAATCTTTTAGGAAACAAATAAATAGAGATCAAAACGAAACAAGCAACAAATGAACAAATTGACAGCACAACAATTTTAGCGTGGTAAAACCTCCGTTAACAAGGAGGAAACATCCACGGGACCTTAGGCCACTTAATCTCCACTAAAATGAATAATGGGTACAACCAAGAGTTCTCTCTAATTCAGATTAGAGGCATTCATCAACAACATCAAGATATTAGAGGCATCCGTCAACAACATCAAGATATACAACACAATCTTGGAACACAATAAGAATCAATATAGCAAATAAACCAAAGATTTCCCCAAACTCACGTCTCCGTTATACGCACAGCAGACGGACTTAAAATGCTCAAAACCAGATCTCCACCGTTCAAAACATACCTCTACGTGTGGTGAACACTGTGGCAAAGTTTCAGGACAATCCAACGGTTGATCGCTGAGAAATCTTCGTTTTGGCTGAACTGGTCCTGGCAGGGAAAAATGTTGCGGTTTTTCTTCTTTCTTTTTGTGCTGCCACCTCTAACACCCTTCTCCCCCAATCCCTAAAGAAAGGGTTAAAAGAAAATAGTCTAATGGGCCTAATTTGGGCTCCTCCAAATATGAGGGAAAGCCCAACACCAAGTTCCTTCATGAACATTGTAGAGATTTCAGTATTATATCCTTTTATTGGCTTTGAGTGGTTTCTCAACAAGTCAGATGCTATTTGACCTGTGCAGTTTGTGAAATCTCAATGTGTCTTGAGGTTTTTACCTTCTCCTTAATACGGCTTTTTTTGGAGCATTACAAGTTTTTCCTTTCTCCATTCTCCTAATGGTGATTTCTTTTTCCCCATTCAGATGACAAGTCTGCCGTTGTTGTTACGCATGGAAATTTACTTGGACTTTCTGATCGTGTCAGAGTACGTGTTTATCTGGGAGAGCTACTCGGTATCCCGCCGAGGACACAAATTTTCGACATTACCGGTGATCCTCTAACAAGTACTTCTTCCTGATTTTCTAATCGATGCATATCTACTACTGGTGAGTTACTTAGTTCTTTGTTGAATACTGTGTTTTTGAAGATGGTGATGACCCGGCAGCCAAGTTGTCCGCAGCTGAGCTTCTGTGTTATTGCCTTGGCTATGCTGACAAACATCTTCATCGTAAAAGCCCACGGAGATCGAGGTCTGTTCGTTTTCATTTTTTTTGTTTTTGTTACTTCAACACAAATTTTTACTATTAAAACTCTACATTTTTAAATTTAACAATGATTAATGATTTCATCATCTCTTTGAAAATTTTACCAACTGTTGAAACAAATGGCACGCAGGCTGAGGAAGCTCAGATCGCTGGGGCTATCATAATTTGTGTTCTGATTATCCTCTTTCTTTCTGTTGTTGCTAATTTATGGATACTTCTTCGGATGATTGGCAAGCAATTGGTCGCTGATGGGCTGGGCATGGATTATGGTTAAAATGACTCGGTCTTCTATGTCTACTCTCTTACAAGAAAGAGAGCGTGACTCGTTTCATTTTAGTGTAATCAGTAAAACACCACATAAAAATGTGGCATTTACTCTTTTACTGCAGCAATTTAAAAAGGACAAGCAAATTTGATCCTCTTATTTCCTAAATATTTGGGAGATTATTCTGCCTCTCTGTTACCCAAATAAAAATATTTTATGATTTGACACTACAAAAAACTAAAATAACACTTGAATTTATATAAAATATTAAAATTGTCCTCCTCAATAAAATACCCCAAATAGATATATTTTAAAACAGATTCTTTAATAATTAATGTAAATAATTAAATCTTTGTTTGATAAGGACAAATTTGAAAAGTAGGTATTTAAACCTTAGTTTGAACCTCATTTCATATTTTATAATAATTTTTCATCAATCTTACTAATTTTTTTACATTTTAAATAAATTTTTCTTTACATTTTCAATATAATTTTAATAATTTAAAATCGCAATCTAAATCAAAATTTGAACCCAACTTTAATACCAACGGAACTTAAAGCTGAAATACCAAAAATAATTTTTAAAAACACAAGAGTAACAACAATAATATAAGGTTGAATATATAGATCATATATATTAAAAAACATTAATTATTTTATAATTATATAACATATCAATTTTTTTAATGGTTTTTTTTTTATAATATAAAATGCCAAAACATTTATTTATTTATTTATAAAATATGATTAGATTTAAAACAAACTTTGGGTACATATTCAAGGGGACTTTTGAGAGCCTAACTTGTATTAAGTCCTTGTGCACTTTCTTAACTAAACATATCCTGAATTTAGAGCCATTAAATTCCATTTGAAGAGCTGATGTTGCCTGGAGAGAGGTCAAATTCGCCCTAAAATTTAAGGTATCATACATAAAATTACAAACAAGTCCCAACTTTCAAAGTTCAAACCACACATTTATTCCTTTTGCTATGATCTCATCATAAATGTCCAAAATAACCCCAAATGGGATGAAGACATCTAAGAACTGCACTTTTTGTAGACAGTGGAAACACCATGTAAAAATGTGGATATTCTGATACTTCCAGTAAAGGGTAAAACATAGTCACTAACACATGTATTTCTGTTACAGATCAAAAGTGAAAAACAGAAAAGAATCTCAGACTTCTTCTATAGATTTCTCCACCAAAATTTCTTCTTTAGGCTTGTAATAGACTTGATTCTTGCAATAAATATAGAATGATTGTGCTGCTTTTTCATGCTTTCAAAGTAAAAGGAGCCATCAAAGCCCTCAACAATCACAAGAAGCATATACTATATGGTAAAAGGGATATAGGAGACCTGAACAATTTGGCATTTTGATATTTCTGATATTTGGTTACCATGCTCCAGACTGACAAAAATCAGGGATGCTCTGCAAAAATTTCGCCCTCGCCTTAGGATCCGTCGAAAACCGGCCTAATACAGCGATAGTAGCAGTATTGCTGCCAAACTTTTCGATCCCTCTAGAGATCATGCAAGTATGGTTAGCTTCCACCACTACCATCACATTTTCGCCCAAAACCGATGAAACAGTTTCGGCGATTTGTCTGGTGAGCCTCTCCTGTACTTGGAGCTTGAAACCGTAAAAGTGTACTATGGAGTGTAACAATGATCTTCCGATAGGAATGGCACCCTCGGAAGAATAGTACCCTATATGAACAACACCATGAAAAGGGAGTAGATGGTGTTCACACTGGGAACAGAATGACAAACTCATCTCTGAGGAGAAGTGTTGTTGTTCGCTTAGCCTCACATCGCCATTAAGCTTCTTCAAGCAATCTCTTCGAGTTTGAACTAGCCCGCTCAGGTTCATCTCCAGACTACAAGTTTTGAAGTTCATCAACCATGTCACGAAACGTGCTGGGGTTCCTACAAGCTCTTTTCTCAAAGGGTCTTCACCAAGAGACTGAAGAATTGAGGATACAGCATGTGTCATTGCTGAATTGGCTGGGATCTTTGACAAAGAATGAGACGGGCACCAAGATTGCTCCGCATAGCCATTCAAATGCATATGCATTGTGTCAATGCCTCTGAACTTTAGAAGACTCAGAAAGTCTGACCAAATATCTGCCTTCTCATCTTCAAACACTCCAGAACCTGAGGTTACGTGCAACTTTATCCATCCCTGATGATTTGAATCAAGAAATGCGGACTCAAAATTTGGAAAACGAATGTGTGAACACTGGAGCATGACTGCCACCCCAGTTGGTTTGATTCCAAGTTGCAAAGCTTTACAGACTTCATTAGCTAGGCGCTGGGGATCTTGGAGCCGTTTGGCAAAAACATCAGCTACCCGAGAAAGCTTGCTAAGACCTACAACCCTTTGTCCAGAAGGAACATATCCCACATGACACTTTACCTGAAACGGAAGTAGGCAACACTCACAGTATGAGAACAGGTCTAAATCTCGAACTAATACAAGCCCGCCAGTGCCTCCAGCATGACCAAGTTTACTTTCCAATCCAACCTCAGGAAATAATGCACTGTGGACAATGTCCTTTGCCTTCTCTCTGTAGCCTAGACAGAATGGAGAAATGTTCTATGAGTGCCCTCATTGTTACATATCAAATTCTAAATTTCGAAAAAAGTAAAGGCAAAGTTGCATATCCTAAATAACTCCAATCCTGTTACATACATCCGAGCTGGCCTCCTAACGAATAGGAGTCTTCTCTATTTATAAAGATCGCATTTTTCTTTCATAAACACCATTATGAATCTTTCACAACTAAATGCTCCAAAAAAAACCAGTATCAGTTAATTTGAAATAGGTAGCAATCAAACTCAATCATTGCTCTGCCAAACAAACTTCCAAAATCGACTCGTTTACAGAGCACAGGAAAAGTAAATAAAAGTATATGTCAACAAGGTACAATATTACAGACATGTACTTCCATAATTTCAAATCTAGTATCCCGACAGTACTAACACGTTGGTAAAGTTCCAAGTATGAAGCCAACTAAAGACATGAGATGCATTTCAACATTGAAAAACCACAACCCCATGACCCTTGCTTCAAATAGCAAAAATTCTTCTTCTAATCAAGGAAGAACTTGCAGCTCAGTTCTTTACAGCATCATAGAAGCAAAACTTGTATCTTTGCAACTCACATCACTATATTCATTGCTAAATTATCATTCTACAAGTTGGGTTTTTCTTGCTTGTATACAGACATGCAGAAATCCATGTGCATGTGTTTTGAGTACACGGCTGTGTTTCCATTGACATCACATCGCAGCGGAGAAAATAAAGACGAAGCAAAGAAGCGTCAAAGTATAAAGAGAAAAGTGACAGATCTGCCACATTAAACAACGAACAAAAAACACAGGGAACAAAGAAAAGAAGCGACAGGTAAAGCAGGATCACCTCTAGTTCCTTCCCGGAGCGCCTTTGCCACACGGAGAGGAGTCTTTCGAATACCTTCCCGATTGATATCCTCGCCCAAACCCTGCAAGAGGACTCTCACAGCATCCTCAATGTCCGAAAACTCTTGTCCGCCCTCTAAACCCAGCTCAACACAGCCCCCAAGTTTCACTCCATTTTCTAGCTCCGCGTGAAAATGCCCCTCATCTAAAGCTCCCATTGACAGAACCCAGAAATCCCAGAAAACAAATCCAATCCAACTAAATCAAAGCTTCAAACTTTATGTAAATACGAACAAAACCCACTACTTATTCGGCCAGAAGAATCAAATTTTGACCCCAGATCACGCCAAATCATAAGAATACCAAAAGGGCATCAAAATCCAGACGTGGGATGTCTGCCCAAAATGCAAAGAGAGGAAGGGAGAAGTGTAGGGCTGTTATTGAGAGGGCGGGTACGAGGAGACGACGAAAGACAGGGTGAGAGATGTGTGCATACAAATCCTCGCAAGCAGCAATTCACACATATATAAATCGTAGGGTTGCCGTTGATATTGGAATGTGTGGAAAAGCTTATGCAATTTGCATCCTTTATTTTCCCCTTACCAAAAAATTGCGTCGCACTCAATTTGTAATAGTGGGACCCAAACCCGGGTCAAAATGGTGCTCTTTTTACAGGGTCAAAATGGTCCGCAAACTATCGTTTTCTTCTCTGGCTGCTCCATAATAATCCATAGTGCAATTTTCCCAAACGGGTCATGAGGTGGATGTAAGAAAAATTACCAACCTCACGGCACCGATGTTAAGAATTTAGGAAAAACCCACCTCAAAACTACTAGTTTATAAGGGAAACAATTACACATTTCTTTTATATGGCACATATACGTGTCGTACTTTTCGCGTGGGATATTAGGTAATGCATACATGTTTTGGGGACCTTTTTGTCATGTGCATGGTCGATGATGGCCAATTTGGTAATTGACTACGATTTAGGACCCACCCGTTTACCCATATGTGGAATGGGCACCCTTCACCAACCCTCAACCTACCAATGCCATTGAGTAATATAGTAGTAGAAGAAGATAGTCCGGATCTAACGGATCTAAGATCGGAGCACTTTAAATTATTTTATTTACTCTGCGAGCTGCTCATGTTATACCTTGTCTCTTTTGTTCCTCCTATGCTGATATCCACCTAAATTTCAGCTTTTGTTAGATATTTTTGGGATTTTGGAAGAGCAAAAGAGGGACGGGTGACAATCGGGTCTTATTTTGCGTTGATGGGTTCAAGTTTGTGGGTCAAACTCATTGACTTGATTATATTTTCATATCATACTATTTGATATAAACATGATTTGATTGTGATATAGGTAACCCAAATACGATCCGAATCGATATGAAATTATTTATTTATTTTTACGATTATATATTAAGTTTAAATACACCGAATTGACTTGAAAATAAGTTTTATGACCAAAAAGACAAATTTTTGAAATGACAAATTTACTAAATAGGTTAAATAGATCAGGCAGTTTGACCCAAAACCAAGCTCCAAACAAATTTATTGTCATGTTATTTTTGTTTGGCCTGAACTTTTCACGAGTCGTAGGTTCATGATAGGTTTTTGCGGCAGGTAACGAATCAGCAAACCTAACTAAAGGTACTAACCTCTTCATCCGTCTCGTGCAAAAAGTCATGTTTGTGAAAGTATTACGACTTTTTATATGTGAGATAGAACAACTCACATTAATTAGTAATTTAACACTATTTTAACTATGCACGTCCTTATTTTATAAATCACATATAATATAATAGTAGTAAAGTTATAAAATATAAATGAATAAAATCATGACTACTATAAAGAAAATTTTATAAAAACATAACTATCGATACTATATTGGATTAATTACGTGAACAGTAATAATAGACATTTTAATTAATTCATCACAACTTTTTTATAGTAACTTATGTGACATAAATTCATTGACCAATTATGTGATATTATTAATTATTTCAAAAAATATATATATATATATATATATAATAAATGCATGTCATATAAGTTGTTATAAAAGAAGGGGCATGTTATATGCAATAATCGTTTTACTATTCGCAGTAACATTTCCTGTGAAAAGACTGAATTGCCCTTTTTGGTTAAAATTTTTTTCTTTTTTCCATTTTTCACCTATAAGTAAGGTGACTTGGTTTCCATTCATTTTTCACCTGCAAAGTTTGTTGTTTTCCATTTACATTAAACTGCAGAAACACTTGTTTTCCATTTCATCACTTACACGTTTATTCAAATATGGCCGGTATACCCGAGTACGATCCATATTACACTGTAAGTAAACACTGTATATATTTTTTTACTTGAAATTAGTTTGCCTAAATAAATTATCTATATACCCCTTCATTTTCGGGAAAAAAACCATTATGGGGGAATTTTTTTTCCCGGATCTGCGAGTATCCAACCGTTTTTTGCTGTTTCTGTAACATTTCGGCCAGGGGGACTGTCTCCCCGGCCGGAATTTCCCGGAAATACCGCCGGCGGCATTTCCGGGAGAAATATCGCCATCCGCATGGCGTTATTTCCCAGGAAAATACCGCCGGCGAAATTTTTCCCGGAAATACCACCGGCATCCGGCGGTATTTACCAAAGAAATACCGGGAAATACCGCCGGCGGTATTTCCCCGGAGAAATACCGCTTGCGGTATTTCCGGCGACTTCCCCGGCCGAAAAGGAATTGACATTCGCAATATCCCTTCGACCTATGCTAATCATAATTCTGTCAGAATTTCGCCTCTTGCCAACAAGAGTATTGCGCAATTTATCTGTTGCATCGAAATTTTTAGGGTTTAGGTATGCTGAACCAGCTTTTTGTATTAACAGGATTTCCATGTTGAGAGTGATGTCATTTATGCTGACCAAACCGAAGTATTTCAGACGAACGAAGAGTTCAGAAGTAAGGAAGATATGATTGCATGGGTTAAAGAACGAGCAGTGATGTCATTTCTTTGCCGCTCGGACGCAGTGGGAGGTTTTCGGCCACCTACTTCCTCAGAGGAGGACTGTGTCACCTCAGTATCAACCAATTGCAAATTGTCATCCTTTTTGCTTTTGCTTTTGGTTAATTTCAATTTTAATTTCCTAAATGCTTCTGCCATCTACAATAATATAAACGCGCATTTATCAATACGAAATTAATTGCTAACATATAAGAAACGAGAACACAATTACAGTTACAGAAACTTTAAAGTATTGGCGCAAAAGGCGTCCCGTTTCGGGCAGAAAACCACTGAAAAATCTGGCCGACATCTGGAAAAATACCACCGGTCTCCTGCGTCGGCTGGCAGTATTTTTTCCAGAAATACCGCCCGCGACCAGTGGTATTCCTGAAGGGAAATACCGCCGGTCGCCGGCGACCGGCGGTATTTCGTTCCCGTCCAGCGACAACCGGGCGGATCTGCGAAGATCAGGGGAAAAAATTAACAATTTTGGGCAAAATACTATCAGATCCGGACATGTTACAACTAAATTAATCAAACAAACAAATAAAACAATACCGAAACAGATATTAATTTTAGGCACTAACCTTTTGTCGAGCCTATTCGCAGTAACCGTTTTATCCGATTTAACCAATTTTGTGATCCTTTCTTCTCCACACAGCTCCGCTGCCTCAGCTTTTTTTTTTCTTCCTCCTTTGCATTTCTTCTGAATTCCTCTGCAGTCTATTTATAGACTTTTGCAGAGGAATCTTCTAACTTTTGGTTTCACGGGCTGCAAACATAAATTATTCTTTCCATTTTTTTTTTTTTTTGGTCACTCACGGGCTGCACAGTAACTTTTTCTTTTCTTTTTTTTTTTTGTCCAGAGGCATGTTAGTCTTTTCATAGAAAAATGTTACTGCGAATAGTAAAACGGTTACTGCCAATAACAATTACGTAAAAGGAGGTTTGTGATGATTAGTTAAGAAAATCCCTGAGTCAAACAGAATCAACTGATTCAACGTCCACCAACCCACATAACAGGAAGAAGAAACTAAGGGGAGTATAGAAATGTCAAAAAGAGTGACATTTTTTTAGACTTAAAGATTTTAGAGTCGTTCGTGGTCCCCTACAAGCTTATTATTGAATAGGGTAAATTACATTTACCTCCCTCGATATTTCTGAAAACTATTAGCATGCCTTCGAGATTTCATAAAATTACCATCCCCCCTTGGATGTTCAAATTTTGACAAAAAATTATATTTAACCTACGTATATGTTATGAACACTTGCATATCCAATATTTTAAAAGTAAAAGTATTATCTGTCAAACTGTCATACGGTCTGATAAAGGAATTCTTTCTAAAATATTTTATCAAATTACAAAAAAAACTTGAGTTTTGAATTTAATTTTTTTACTCACATATAGGTAAATGTAATTTAACCAAACCAAGGGAGTAATTGTTATATTATTACCCAGTTCAGAGGATGTTGGTAATTTTCATAACCTCAAGGGAGGTAAATGTAATTACACTATTGAATATGGTTTGTGTGTCGTTAGATCTGTCTCTTATAGTGATGGAAGGGAAGCTAATTTATTCTCAAATCTCAACAAACACTACAAGTCTCCTTTTCTTTTAGTTTTGGACTCTTCCACTAATCAATTTATATTATAGTTGCCCTCATGATTAGTGTCTTCCTTTTGTTAATGGCAACCTACTATGACTTTAGTGAGAATGTTAGGATATGATATTTGATGATGTAATTTTGATGAATTTTTAAAATATATTGAAAATAATACTCTCCTATCCCATTTTCATTAAAAAGTTTCACGATATAACTACTTATGAATTACAAGATCAAATTCAAAATATGACATTTTATATGGACAAAACGAATAATAAAACTGACTCATAATAACATATAAACCTTGATGTCTATGTCGAATTAGTGACCTTTGAGTGCATTGAGATTAAGACAAGAAGAGGGACATAAAAATATCATGTGCTTTTCTGATTTGTCGGTTGCGATTTTTGTGAAGTTTTCTTCTCTTTCTTTTCTGGTCAATAATTATTAGGCATTTCTTTCACTATAAGCAAGTGAGGAATAAGAATATGCTGAGTTTAGAACACCCCCCACCCACCCCAGATTGGATTTGGCGTGGCAGGTTAAGGCAAAAAGTAGGTGTGATAAAAGTGGTTATGGTCCTAATTGGTTTTGTTGGGGAAGGTAGTTACGGATCTATGAAGATGAAAGGCATACAAAAAGATAAACTTGAACCAAAGAAACATAAAAATGGGGTTTTTGGTTCTTGTTTTGCTTTGTAAAATTTTTTTTGTTTTGAGTTTGGCACTTATGTCCCTTATAGTTGAAATTTTGGCGATTTTAATCCATTTAACTTGTTATAGAAGGTTTTCGGGTCATTTGAATAATTAATGAAAATTATAAAATATTAAGGTCAATTTAAATTATTAAAACTTATAATCTATTAAAAATTTTAAAATTAAACTTATAAAATCTCATCTTCACATCAAAATAAGTTTTATAAGTTTTGATATTGTCCAATGAACCTTATTTTTTAAATTTTGCATAAAGTGCTCAAATAACCAGAAAACCTCCTAGGCTCCTATAACAAGTGAGACCAAAAGTATCATTTTTTCATATCTTTTATAATAATACGGTTATAAAGGATTTGAATGTCCAAAAAAAAATTTATTTTTATTTTATTTTCCAGAATGTTAAATATTGGATTATTATAAATATAGAAGCTATTTGTAAACTGAAGGGAAAAAAGAAAAAAGTTAAAAAAGAAAAGAAAAGAAAGGAAGAAGATGTGTCACCCAAGACTCACAACTCCCTCCAGGTGACAAAAATAATCCAAAAAACATTTGAATCGTTGATCTGATCCGAGTTCGATCTGAATTTGGATAGGATTTTTTTTTCGGATAACATTTTGTTTCGGATTTTTTTTTCGAATAATCTGAAAATGAAATTCACACCTAAATTTAAAATTTAAAATTAAAACAAAAAAAACAAACAAAGAGAACTACATGTTTCGGATCAAAATCCGCGGTTTTGAATCGAAAACCACAGCTTTATAATCGAGATCCGCGGTTTTCGGATCAAAAACAGTGGTTTTCGGATAAAAATGCAATCCAACGATCCGAAATCGTGACCTATGATTAAAATTCGAAACTGATCCGAAGATTTGAATTCAGATGGTTTTGGGGCGGATACGGATCAATTTTTGCTACCTTTGGGCCTTCTGGAGTCTTGTCGAAATAACCTTTAAGCATTCCCCACAAAGTCCAAAACTGATCAATTCAAAACTTTGCAATTTTAGCTTAAGAATTAGCCATTTCAATGGATTCTTCAGCCAGACACGGACCTCAAGTACCGCCGCCGCCAACCAGCCATTGCCGGTTCCACCAATTCCACCACCAGAACTCAGCCCCTCGTCATCATCATCACCACCACTTTCATGTGTCTCCTTATTGCCCACTTCACAGCCACATGCTTCATCTCAAAAACCACTCGCCTACTTACCCCATTTTCGCATCTTCTTCGTATCCCCAATTTCAAAACCCAGAAACCCTAGCTTCTGTCCCTCCGGATTTGCAGGTTTCCCACCCCAAAGAAACCATCTTCGACAGCTCCTTGTAAGCGCTAACTTCAAATTTACTTGATTTTTGCATCAATTTCTCTCGTCGCTCTCCATTCTAACGAGTTTATTGGTTTTTTTCAATGTATGCGCGGCTGATCAAAAGAACAATGCAAGATGAAAAGACTTCGGAAATGGAAGAGGAAGAAGACGACCCTGTTTTTGTCCTGACCGATGAATGGAGGGAGTTCTTCGCAAAATCTGAAGCTAAGAGAAGACTTGGTGAGTCACACACATATTCATATCTTCTTCTTTTTCTCTCTCTCTCTCTCTCTTCAAGTTTTAACCATGGCGTTTCAAATAAATTTATTATGCGTATTGATCTGCAGCTAAGAAGCAAGCTAGGAAAAAAGGGAAGAATCGGATGGAACAGT
This sequence comes from Leptodermis oblonga, assembly GCA_016801395.1. NCBI lineage: Eukaryota > Viridiplantae > Streptophyta > Magnoliopsida > Gentianales > Rubiaceae > Leptodermis > Leptodermis oblonga. Next base: position 4,364,414 of record CM028760.1, on the reverse strand, counting down.
GATGAAGCTCATCATCAATGGCAGATAGCAGCTTAGAAGCGAGTTGTTGCATATTTTATGATGGAATCTTCATACATTTGTACAAGTACATCGCTATTCTGGAGAAGAGGAAACGAACTTTTCAGCGTTTTCTATAGCATACATCTAGAACGACTTGAAACGAAGGAGAATGACAGCAATGGTTGTAATTCACCAAATTATAATGGTGTTTATGCTGAAATACAAAGATGCATCAGTGAATTATCTCTTAGGCTGCTGTGTTTTCCGGCTGCAAGAATCGCACAATCGTTTTTCGCCCCCATTATCTGGGTCTTCTCAAATATGCAATAAAATTCGACTTAGCCTGTGCCTCAACTTTGATATAATGAGGAGTTTGTGGTTTCTTCAACACTTATTTGTTTAATTTCATCATGGCAGCAGCCACCCTTTCATCAGTAATCATTTTGTGGCTGTCATAGAAATCTAATATGTCCATTGCAATGATTTTCACCTGTCAAAACCAAACCATGTTTAACACCCCTCAACTAAAAGGAAAATGTTTTTGTGCACATAAAGTAGAAAATGTGGGCCATGATATTTGATATTACCATTATTGCCCTTTGAAGTATATGGTCCAAAATTTCATTAAGAGGGCAATAATGGTATTTTCTACTTTATGTACAAAAAAACTTGCACATATTATGTGCAAAAAACAGCAACCCAACTAAAAATGCAGCAGTCCAAACTTAATTCATTCACTTGCATATTCGAGCCGCGCTATCCCCAAACTCAAACTCTACAAGTGGGAGTGGGTGTGTGTGTGTGTGTGTGTGTGTGCGCGCGCGGGGGCGCACGTGTTTCCAAGAATGAAAACTAGAGTAGAAAGCAAAACCAATGTAAAAGGGAGTGTACAAATACAATGAACGCAAAAATGACCACTGCTCTAATCAACATGACCACCAGGGAACATGGTCCGCCATGTAGTAGAGAGCAAATCTCTCCGGTTAGTGCAAAGAAAGCATTTCAAGTTGTGTTTAAAAATTCTCAGATAGATCTAAAGGTAAGATGATTAAGGTTGCCGGCTTACCACATTCATGTCAACTCGAAGCTCTTCAAACCAGGCTGTGGTTTCTTTTTCTTTGAGCACACTTGCAATGTATATGCAGGCTAGTGCAATCAGATGTGGAGGATGTATGAGAATCAGGTCCATTTTGTAGGTGTCATTGACAATTCCCCTGTAATGTTCAAAATGTCAAACAAGAATATTACCTATTCATTCTCAATTTCTAGCATGATCATTCATATTAGGAACCAAAATCGAGTAAGTTTTAAAAGACAAAATAGACATTGTAAGAATGACCATTTCATCAGATGACCACTATTCGTAACAAACAAGAAGTGTATCACTAGGTAGTTTCCACTGGCCTCAAATCAACATGACATGGAAAGTTATAAAAAGTAAAGAACTTCTTAGTGCATACCAAGAGAACAGTTATGAGTTCTAGGAACTCCAATACATGACTAAGCCACAGAAGTTTTGATTGTCAAATTAGAAAAGCTGCATAGGATTTAGTTACCAAGTTAATTGAGTAGCATCACTCATGCAAGCATCCTGCAGTAACCTGGAAAAAAGGTTTGAGAAAGTGTAAGGAGTTATTGGCCACTAAGTACTGCTAATCAAAAATAATTTGTACACAAGAAATTGGGTACATATCATAGCAGCAACCTGGAAAACAGGTTAATGGAAGCACACACATAACTAAAGTTATCTCACACAGATAGAGGAATATTAAATAGGTTATTAACACATAGACGTGCAGTTATAAAGGGGAAATACTTACTGAGACAATGACCGATAAGGATGGAATACAACTAAATAGTAATTTAGAGCTTCCAAAATTTTCATCTCCATTTCAAGTATGTCTTTAATCTCATATCTGTATTTATCATCAGCATCTGCAAAAACAGATGACGTTCGAAGCTTATTATCCAAAAAGCGTAAGAGATTATCCACATGTAAAGGGAAACAAAGAAGGAAATGTATCATTTTCAGAGTCAATAACAGCTCCTCACATAGTTTCTTTATGTAAAACACTAGAAGTCTGGCCTGCACAGTGCATTCTTCTGCTTTTGATGCCAAGTACAAGCAAGCTGGAGCGACGAGTCGAGGATCATATTCAGTCATAGGTCTCCTGCCCAAAAGACAAAAAGAAAAATAAATAATAGTGTCCCTGTTATTAAAAATTTAGCATGCTAAACAATGAAACTTTCTATTCCCTAGTGGAGAGCCATTAACAAGATACACACGGGAGCCTACAGAAACATGATTGATAAAGTTCAATTTTCATGAAATCCAAAGCCGAAACTGAAAATACTTAACAGGGGATGCAATACCTCATGAGTTGAATTAACTAATAATAATGAGGGAACATCAGAACTTAACAAGTTCTTGAGCGAAACTTTTACCTGACATAAACACGCCTCATGTATGTAACTGCAGTGGCCACAACTCTGAAAATTACACAAAATAATGGAGATGAAGAACAAACTAATGATAATAAAAAAAGAACTAAAGCCATTTGAAGCAAGATGGATTTCTAGGTTTCCATTTACTTCCCTAACCCAAAATGAAGCCGACAGTAGGAGGGCACAAGAACCGCTCACCTTTGCCTCACTTTTATATTTTGAGCCAATTTTGCAATATCTAGGGAGAAAGAAAATGCAAGAATCCATCAAATTGAATAATATGCGAAATTGTGCCAAGAAATATAATTCAAATAATCCTGGAGTAGAATCATGTTCGTAAATTTGTACCCTCAAATTAGTTTGAGTACAAAAAAAAAAAAACAAAAAAAAAAAAAAAAAAAAAAGCAGAAATGAAAAGGGAAAGCATGTATCATCCACATTCCCATTTGTTTATGCATTCAAGAAATTCTGATTATGGAAATAAACGAATCCCTATTGTTTCAAGAGAAAATGCCAACACACACAAGAAGAAAAAAAACATGGGTTTACAATTTGACATGTGCAGCTTGATGAGCTTGAAATCTTCCACCGTCATGCCCCTTTCCTTGTCAATCTGATGCACAACATCAACCTCTTCAGGGTCCAACAGCTGTTTACTAAAGAACAAAGAAAACACAGTCATGGAAAGCAATTAAACACAGTAAAACAAAGTCAAAACGGAAGATGAAGATATATTCAGATAGGGCACTCGAATTACCAGTGAGACGAAGTCCAAAAGTTGGCAGCCATGATCGATCGATTCTTTCCTTCTTTTCTACGCACAACGACGAAGCTCCGACGCTGAATTTATTCCGTTGCGGGAGTTAGCTTTCACCGATCCCAATTAACTAAATCGCAGGAACTCAACTACCCTTCTCCGGGAAGAAAACAAAAACAGAAAAGTCCTCTGTTGGTGGAAGACTGGGCCCTTCACTATTACGTTTTGGGCTTTATGTTTTGTTTTGGATTGGGCTTTCACCGATTGGATACACCTAATGGGCCATACTTTTGTTACTTGGGCCGACTAGCATATTGTTCTAAACTGTCAAGTTGCATAATCAAATATGAAACCATTTATTAAGGTGTTTGAATACTTTTTTTTTTTTCCCCTATTTTTATGCCATTCACATATCATTATTTCTATTTTTTTTTTAAATAGATACTTTGTCCTTTATTTTTTCTTTCATTTACATATCTATTTTTCATTGGCACTACTATTACTGTTGAAGTCAACATTATTTTATCATCAGAATAATAATGTTAATTTAGAGGGTAAAATATCATTTTCAAACTATGAATAATAATATACAGATACATAGAGAAAAATATATGTATATATAGGAAAGACTACAACATTGTTAAAAGAATTATTTGTCACTGGATTTTAATCCTAAATGCATTATTAATGCAATTATATATACCAAATTTAATGAATTAATGATTTTTTTAACGAGATTATAATCTCAACAGTGTATGTATGAATTTTTATTTTTATTTTTTTTGAAACGGAAAATTATCTATATAGAATGGCGGATAGAGTAAAATTGGTTGATTAGAATGGCAGCTATGATGCGGTTGGTAGAAGAACATGTGTATTCCATGAGAGAGAAATGTGGATAACACTTTACACATGAGCTGCTGGACTTTAGAGAGGCATCCCTGCCCTATCTATCCATTCTCCAAACTGAAACTTGGCTCGTGTCACCATCGATTGGTTCTTTTTCTTGCCTAAGGCCTGTTTTGTTTTTTTTTTTTTTTTTTTTTAGTAAGGATGAGTTTTAATTTGAAAAAAAATAATTTTATGATGTAAAAAATATATTGAAAATATAAAAATATATAATTAAATAATAAAAAATTATATTATAAATAATAAAAATTAATTATAATATATTAAATTTACTGTTGAGATCAAAACAAAAACTTAATGAACAGGCTTAAGTTTTAGTTTTGGTTTCAGTTTTGATTTCAACAGTAAATTTATGAAAAAATAACAATTTTGGCCCCTTATGTTTGATCCAATGGCAATTTTAGCCCCTTTTCTTTTTCTCTCAACAATTTTGGCCCCTTAGATTTTTGCCTTTGGTAGTTTTGGTCCTTTTACCGGGGTTAGAAGGTAAAATCGATAATTTGGTGCGTTTAAAAAAATTTCTAAATTTCTGGGGCAAATCCAAATTTTCCTTTTTCTTCTTTTCTTCTTCTTCTTTCTCTCTTCTTCCTCACCACCGGCCCACCCCACACACCTAACTCTATAATCCATAACCACCAACCTTCAACTATCAACACCTTCTTCAACCACAAAATTAAAACACCCAAAAATGCCAATGGTTTGTTTAGAGCTGGGCATTAATTCAAAAATGGACAAACTAGTTTCTTACAATTTCAGGAACTACATATCTAAAGTTAAAGAAGCAAGCAGCCGAACGGCCGAACACGGCGGAGAGCTTTCGAGTTTCCACCGTTGTTTTTCAACCCAAAGAGGACTTGTGGGATGCGAAAGCTGCAAACCGAGGGGAAGAAGAAGAAGCAGACGGTGCCAGAAGCACGCTGCTGCTAGATCTGAGATCAGAGCAGGCGGTACTGTTCACCGTTGTGAGAAATTCTCAAACAGTCCAATCAGAATTGAAATTGACATTTTTGTGTGTTTTAATTTTGTGGTTGAAGGAGGTGTTGATAGTTGAAGGTTGGTGGTTATGGATTATGGAGTTGGGTGTGTGGGGTGGGCCGGTGGTGAGGAAGAAGAGAGAAAGAAGAAGAAGAAAAAAAGAAAAAGGAAAATTTGGATTTGCCCTAGAAATTTGGAAATTTTTTTAAACGCACCAAATTACTGGTTTTACCTTCAAATCCCAATAAAGGACCAAAACTGTTAAAGGGAGAAACATAAGGGGCCAAAATTGCTGAGAGAAAAAAGAAAATAGACTAAAATCACCATTAAGCCAATCGTAAGGGGCCAAAACTGCTGTTTTCCAATTTAAACTATTATAATTAATTTTCATTATTTTTAATATAATTTTTTACTATTTAATTATATATTTTTACATTTTTAATATATTTTAAAAATTATAAAATTATTTTTTCAAAATCAAAATTCAAACATTTTTAAAAGAACAAGCCCCCTAGGTCTGAGTTTTGAGTTTTCTTCCCTTTTTTTATTTTTTTTTAGATATTCAGTAACTTCGTAGTTATTCTATTGTTTAAAAATTGTAGAACGACGTCACTTCAAATGTTTAACGCATATTTCTATTAAGATTTTAATTTTATTGTCTTGCATAAGATATTAACTATGCATTACATCCCATAGCATTTAAGATATTGGGCAGTAGTAGATCCATGTATTCAAATCTCGGTAACTTACGAGTGTAGTGGCACAAGTTTCAAGTACAAGTAGCAAGCAATAAGACATGGACACAAAATTTTATTATGTGAGACAGCAATTGATAATGATTGTAAAAACAAAAAATTAAAAAAAAAATCATTGTAACATTTTTATAATAAAATATATATGCCTAACATAATATTTCTTTCGTTTCTTTATAGTCTCAAGTCTCAACCAGCGTTGCTTGAGGCTGCAATCTATTGCGCTGGTTAGTGCGGTTAGCATCTCTTTCAGTGTTGTGCAACTTTCCCTTATTAATATTATGAGTTGTCAACATGGCGTGGACCAGCGAAGGAGACCTTTTAGACCTTAGTGGCTCGATGGCCTTGGAGGGGATGACCATAGACAAGTGGTGCTGTCCCCCGATTTTTAAATTTTGATTCAACTTGCATTGCATAATTTGCATGCATGCATTCTCCTTTATTCGTTTTGCCGTATGTACGAGACCACCTTAACTTTTCTTTCCCTTTTAAAGTTGAAACAAGATTGATCACCTTTTCAAGTGGGAAAAAAGGCATTCTTAAAAATAGTAAAAAAAAAAATAAAAAGGGCAAATTACATTTACATTCCTGAGAGGAAGGGATCAGAAATTCTGTCCAATTTATTCTTATTTTTCTTTTTCACTCTCTCATAATAGAGTGTGGGAGTCACATGTCACATTATTGGATTCACTATTTCATTGTGAGAGTATAGATAAAGAAAACAAGAATAAAGTAGACAAAAAATCTCATGGGAAAGAGAACACCTTATAACGCTTTTTACCATATTTTTAATTTACTTAAACCTAATAGGTATATATATATTCGGTTCAGATCTCCTAACCTTTCTGTCTATTTCGTTGTTTCCACTTCTTGTTGGCTTCTTTCACCACAGAAAAACAATAAAAACTTAAGAAAGTCCAGCTAGTGTTTGTAACTAAACAAGCGCAAAGACGAGCGATTGAGTGTTCCAAACGGGGAGTTGAAAATAAGCATAGATCCGGAGATTTTCATATATGACAAACTTTCGTTGAATTTTAGTAATACAATAAGTACCTCTCTGGTTTTTCAATAATTAAAAATGATCCTATGATTTGTTCATAAAATTTTAAGATAATAGGTTCACAAAATTAAAGGTCATTTTTTCAATTAGGAAGGAGGTATGGATAATTGTGACAAATTAACGAAGAAGTAAATGTAATCGTAGAAAACGTGAGGATGTATTTGTAGTTTTAGGGCATGTTATTTATGCAAAGGTTGGGTTTTGGTTCTGAAAAAATAATTTTATAATGTAAAAAGTGTATTAGAAATGTAAAAAAATATAGCTAAATAGTAAAAAGTAGATAAAAATTGATTATAATATATTAAATTTACTGTTAAGACCAAAATTGAGACCAAAATCAAAACTTAAAAAACAAACCCTTACTAAGTCCTTGTTTGGTAAAGAGACTCAAACCATGGTTTAAGTTTCATTTTGATTTTATATTAATTTTTTGTCATTCCCAATAAGCCTTTTTACATTTTTAACACACATTTTTACATTCTCAAAGTAATTTTAATAGTATAAAATCAAAATAAAATTCAAATCATGATTTGAGTCTTTTTACCAATTATGGTCTAAAATTCGAGATAAGTAAAACTTGCCCAAAATGAGAAGGGAATATTGTATTTTTTTGTCTATCTTCTATACCATCATCATACTTTTGGTTTGTTTTTTATGTCATGTTGCACTTGTAGTAACTATTATTTTATGTGTTGGCACTTTTAATTCGGACGATTGGCAATAAAAGGTTTTACCAGTCATCTAAGGTCAGAATATAATTTTAAAATTTACACAATCACACATAAAATAACTACAGAACTGATTATTACCGGTTAAAGGTACTAAAAATGTCGACTCATAGAAGAACATGGATCAAAATCGCTACGAAACATAAAAGATCAATCAAAAGTGCATCGAAGTAAAAAAAATTAGATCAAAAGTGAGATTTACCCAAAATAAAAGATATTTTCGTGCTTACGCATTCAGTGATGACAATGACGCTGACAGCATTAGTAATTAGTAGGAATTGAAAGGAAACGAAAAGTAGGCTTGTCACCTTTCAATTCTAGATAAAAGCAAAACATACTATTACAGTTCAGGGATAAGGTCGAATTCAACGCCTACGAATTTTTCCATTACCCGCACAAAGAAAGTTTGTAGTCCCTAGAGAGATTATGACCAATCTAGAAAACGGACCTTTTGTTTATCCAAATTAATATCTATTTATGTTTAACTATCAAAATTAAGATATTTCACTTATACACTTTCCTTCTGTCTCGTTTCATTAAAAAAATTCACTTTATTTTTAATATTATAAATTGCTATTCTAATGAAACTCGGAAGTAGTTGTTATTCCTTTCATTTACTCTTGTTATTTTCACTTGTAAAAATTGTAAATAAAATGACATAATTTTGACACTGCACACATGAATAAAACACATTAGGGCATAATTTTGACACTTTGCACATGAATAAAACACATTAGGACATGTACATTAGAGCAAGTTCGATTTTCATTGCTATTGTTTTTGTTACGATTTCTACAATAAATTTAAGATATTGTAATTTTTTTTTTATCAAACATTTCATATTTTTAATACAATTTTTAACTTATATAGATAATTTCGCATGCGTTAAAAGAGACAAAGATGAATGGTAATATCAAAACTTGATTAACTACATCTTTTCATTCACGAGTGACATTATAGCATTACACAGTTACACTCAATCATTACATGCATGGCTAACCTAAATATCCTATGTTAGATAATTTAATTTAATTTAATTAATTAAAATCCAATATCAAAAACACTGTTTCTCCTTCGCCGGGACGACGTTCTTGCTCCCCACGACGTCGTATTGCTCCCCTGCCTAGCATGACCAGCAGAGTCCCTCTGCATATTGCCACGCAGATTCAGCTCATCCAGTTGAGTTTGCCATCTACGTTGCCATTCCTCCATTCTCTGTTCAATCCAACGTATTAATTACTAACCATTATTAAATAATCCTTAATTAGTATTTTGTATTTTGCAGATATTTACCTCGTATCCTCTGCTTCTTCTTGTCGGAAAGTTTGATTGAAGACCCATTGTTAAATCCATGTCGTACAGAGCTCGGGTTCCCGGATCCGACAGCGTCTCGTAGGCTTCTTTAAGCTTGATGAATCTCTTGGTGTACTCCTCCGTACACCCCGACGGCGACACGTCCGGGTGGTACTTCCTGGCTAATTGCTTGTACGCTTTCTTGATTTCCGACCCAGACCCCGTCGCCGGAATCCCCAGCAATTCGTAGAAGCTCCCCGTCTCCGGCGCGGTTTGAGCCGGAGCGCAAACAGCTGCCATGGCCCTCGTTCTCAACGGCCCAGGTGAAATTCTTGGGTTTCTCATCGGGAATTGAGGGTTGCATCTCTTGTGGGGGCTGTTCGGAAAAAGGTAAAGGTTGCCGCCGGGAATGATCGCTTTGGCACTCATGGTTTGATTGAGTTGGCTTGAATATCAAGTTTCTGATTGGTTTGAATGTGTGTGAAATGAGAAAAGGGGAGATGGGTTTTTATAGTTGAAGAAAAAAGTGTAAAACCGGGGGAAGATGACGATGGAGTGACTAGAGAAGCTTCTTTACAATGGGAAAAGCGGAATTAGGCGTGGAAGACTGGGTGCCGGGTGGGATTCCGTCTTTGTATGTATGACGTGAAATTTAATATTATTTGTTGTGTTACTTTTTAAAATGAAGCGAATGTACTAAATAATTTTAGTGTGCAATTAAATATAAAATTTATTAGATTTGTTATACTTTTGTGTAAGAATGTTATATATTTTTGGAAAAATTGTATTTTGTTCATTTGTTGGTTAAGCCAATGTTACATTTCACCATATTTGTATGTATGGACTAATGGACGAGTTATGTTGACAATCATTCATATCTTTATCTCAATTGGTAAAATATTTGGTACGCATATATTAAAATTAAGGTTTTAATTTGCACATCTCACAAAATTTGTAAATTTTAAAACAAATTCTTGTCAGAACTTTATGAGCTACTTTTCATTTGTGGTGTGTTAATGTTGCGATTAAAAGATTCATCGGTGTGCAAGTGCAATTCTCCAATAGTGAGAGTATATAGTGTCCCATGTTAGTTATGTAGTTACGGTATCAAAATACACAAGTGTTAATTGTGACTGGATAAATTTTAACACCGTTCAAGTAAAAAAAAATTTTAAAAAATGGAGTTATGTTTATAGAGACTCATCAATATGTTTTATACAAATGTCATGTTTTGATTTATACATTGTAATATATAAATAGTTTATAAATTTGGAATTTTTTAATATGGATTTAAATATATAACCGTTAAAATAAATAGTTGTCACATTTATTTCAACAATGTATTTACCTTTTAATTACTTCATCTATTTTATTAAAATAGTCTAATAATATAATTATTTTTTAAGCATAAAATATAACTCAAAACATAATTTTTTTTATGTATAAAAGTAATAAAATATAAACTATTTAAATAAATAAATAAAACTATTCGTGTACGAAAAGACTGACGGTATAATAATAGAAGAGAAATGCAAATGGATAACGAATTTGAGAAGATTAGGAAGGAAAGTCTGAACAAGTGGACTCTCTCTATAATTGACTCGTGTTTCGTTTATTCCTCTTTAGTTTTTCTGCCGCTCAATCATTTGGTGTTTGAAACTATATTACTTTAACACTGCTATAATTCTATCCAAATTCGTGGCATCGCCGCCAGCATAACAAATTGCATTATACTTACACTTCACAAATTATTTTTTTAATTAATACGTTTTTGAGTGTGTTTGATTTGACATTCGGCTCAAATAGCCAAACCTTAGTTTTGAGGCTGCGATTTCAACTTTGAGATATAGTAAGGCGGTTAATGAAGCGAACTGTTAGGTTCAAGACACAGTTCTATATTACCGAACAGTCCAATAAAAGTGATGTTTCATTAATTGACTGTTTAAGGGTTCTCGAGATTATTGGAACCCGTTTCGACCAACAAGTCCACGATCTAGCTATCTCCAAACATTAATATTTATATTCTCTTATTCCCGTGTAAAAGTTTTGTTTTAAATTATAATTTGTGATTTAAAAATAATTATACTATTATTATTATTATTATTTTTTACCTTCTATATTCCCTTGCAAATGGAATATAGAAGGTATGATTTGAAGTTTATCTTTCGCTTGAAGTGGTTTAGATCGCATTCGCAACTCACAGCAGAATTCTTGGCCCAATAAAGTACCGAACTTGATGAAAGCCCAAGTCACAGTGACAGCAAATTATTGGCCCAATAATGTCCTGAACTTGATGAAAGCCCAATTTCATAGGAGTGTAATGAAAAGAAAAAAATTATACTTCCTCTCTTACATTACAAAAGTTCACTTTCAAAATTGGGTAAATTATATTTACTTCTCTCGAGCTTTGCCTAAATAACAAATGGGTCGCTCAAGTTTCAAAAAATAACATCTCAGTACTTTAAACACTCAAAGTTGGAGTCCATGACTAAAAAATTAATAAAAATGGTTTCTTTGTTCTTCCTTAACCTCCTCCTCTTGCCTCGAATTCGAGCTTTCGTCCTAGTTTGGAGGGATCTTTCACCAGTTCCAATCTTCCAAAACTGCTCACTCTTGGTTTTGGCTTTGTATCTTGTCACAACTCACCTAAAAAATCAAGTGCAACATATCCAAGAAACTTGAATTCAAATTCGACGATAAAGAGGCATGCAAGTTGTGCTTTTGGTGATGGAAATGAGGAATTGAAAGCTAGGAAGAAGGCAGAAAAGGAACCTTATCACTCAAAAAATCTCATTACAGAGAGAAAACGCAAGCAAAAGATAAAACAGGGGTTACTCACTCTACGTTCATTGGTTCCCAATATTTCCAAGGTTGTACTTTCTCAGCTCTTGTGATTATGATTGAATAATTGATACTTCTTCTCATATTAATGTTGTTGTCTTTCTGTTACTACAAGAAGGATAAAGCTTCGACACTCGGGGATGCGTGTGAATACATATAAGAGCTGAAAATGGCTCAAAAAATGTACGAAGATGAACTCGAAAAATTGACAGACGAATGCAACAAGTATAATGCAGAGTAGGAGGCCCCCAAGCTTGCAGATGATCCCCCAACTATTCACAACTTTCGGCGGGGAGATGACAAAGAAAAGAGAGAAAGAAGAAAAAAAAAAAAAAGAAGAAGGAAGAAGAAGAAGAACAGTGCCATTTTTTTATTTTTTAGTCTTGAACTCCAAGTTTGGGTGGTGGTTAGGGGACTGGGATGTTATTTTCTAAAACTTAAAAGACCCATTTGTTATTTAAGCAAATTTCGAGGGAGGTAAATGTAATTCACCCTTCAAAATTTTATAGTGTTCTTATAGAAAAGTCCACTTTTTAATTTTATTACACTTTATATTCTTAATAATATAATAATGTATAGTTCATAATTAATCAACGCTTAAACATCAAAAATATTAGTGATTAGTCATTTTAGGATACCGACAAAAAGAAAAGCCTTATCGAGCTTGGACCATGTCTCTCGAACAATCTCAATACATATGGCACAAGACAAATCCACATATCAAGGTCGGAATGGGATCAGGTGTTTTCACGTCCCACAATAGTGCCCTATTTGTCTTGATTGGCGATTGATAGACAAGAATGGAAAATGGAAACCCTTTTCCCACCATAAGTGGGAAGCATTTTACAATAAAATTCATAATTAGGTACTTATTTTTTAAATTGAACATTTCTAATGGAACAAATAAAGTATTATTTGTATTGAATCTTAAAGTATAGGCTGATAAAAGTCCTATCAGAGTCTGAATGATTGTTATTTTGATGGACCACTTATAGTACTGTTTGCCGTAACTCTATTTTTGGCCGTGAAGTTGAAGAGTGACCATAGAAACAAGAGGGTGGGCATTTGTTTGTCTTAAACAGGTCCCACAAGAAGAAAACGCCTTCACATGGATATCAAACTCAAAGTACAGTTAATTTGAATGGAGAAAACACAAACAAAAAAAGGAAAACAACTAGCCCATGGTTGTTAACATAGTTTGCAAAATCCCGATAGGTATGGTATGATTATAATTTTGATTATATTACAAAAATTTACTAAAATATATCAAATAAGAGTAATTTTTATAATCTATCACTAATTTTACACATGCACTTTTATGTAAGATTTTACTATCCTACAGATACTAATTCTATACCCAATTCGATCCCACTTAAAATCTCGATTTTGTAAACTATGGTTGTAATTTGTAAACACTTGAATGCTTCCCTGTTCTGGTGGAAAATCTGTCCTCAGTCAGCAAATGCTGAATGCACATCAACCACGTGAAATGTGCATGCCTCTGTTTCAACCTCAGATTCTTCGAACACTTTGAAATCGAAACTCTGTTTACTAATCCCTGCTATAAATTCATCCATGGATTCTTGTAAACTCACTCAACTCTGCAGCCCAAGAAAAAAAATGGCAATTCTTCCTAGCATTTCAGCTTTAACGCTGCTCTTAATCATTCTTGTTAGCTATAGTCAATTTAAAAAGAAAACTGCAAAATTTTTAGGAAAGAGCAAGAGAATCAATGCCCCGGAACCACCCGGGGCGCTGCCCTTTATCGGCCATCTCCATCTTCTCGGCGGCAAAACTCCGATTTTCCGAACACTGGGAGCCATGGCTGATAAGTATGGTCAGGCTTTCTCCCTGAAGCTCGGAACTCGTCGGGCCCTGGTCGTGAGCAGCTGGGAAATGGTTAAAGAATGCTTCACAACGAATGACTTAAATTTCGCCTCCCGGCCGAGCCTGGCGGTCGGGAAATTCATGGGCCAAAACAACGCGCAATTCTCTTTAGCTCCTTACGGAAAATATTGGCGCGATGTTCGAAAAATGGTCACTCTGGAACTCCTCACCGGCCACCGCCTGGAGAAGCTAAAGCACGTCAGAGCCTCAGAGTACAACAATTGGATCAAAGAGTTGTACTTGCTGTGCCGCAATGATTCTTCTCAGGCGAAAGTTAACTTAAGTGAGTGGATTGAAGCGTTGAATTTCAACATGATGATCAGGATGCTTGCGGGGAAGAGATTTTCTCCGGGCAGCAACGCCGGCGATCGGCGTTTGAAAGAGGCCATAAAGAAAGCTCTGTATCTCAGCGGAGTTTTTGTTTATTCCGACGCCATTCCGTTTATCGAATGGCTTGACATCGGAGGACATATCAGAGCGATGAAGGAAGCGGGCAAAGATCTCTATGAAGTGTTGGCGGATTGGTTGGAAGAGCATATTCAAAAGGTGAAATCGGAGGAAGCTGATGATTTCATGGACGTAATGATATCAACCATGCCTGAAAACGCTGTGGTTTCGGGACACAAAAGGGATGCCATTATCACGTCAACAACAGCGGTAAATGAATTGTGTGTCAGATTAGCTATTTTTCGATTTGGTCACGACATTTATGAAACTGAACTCTTATAATGAAAATCGATGATGAGTAGATTTTGCTATCCTTACTTCCTTTCATTTACTCATCTGAAGTTGCATCTTTTAAAAACATTTCAGGTACTAATCTTGACAGGCTCAGAAAGCACATCGGAGACACTCATTTGGGCACTTTCTCTGCTCCTCAACAACCCCAAAACCTTAAAATCAGCACAGAACGAATTAGACGTCCAAATAGGCAAGAACAGATGGGTGGAAGAATCCGACATCAAGAGCCTAAATTACTTACAAGCAATAGTTAAAGAAACACTCCGGTTATACCCTCCAGGTCCCTTATCAGGACCCCGGGAAGCCATCGAAGATTGCTCCGTCGGCAACTTCTTCGTCCCGAAGGGCACCCGATTGATCGTCAATCTTTGGAAACTACACAGGGATCCGAGAATCTGGGGCGCCGACGCGTTGGAGTTCAAGCCGGAGAGGTTCTTGGAAGGCCATGCTAATGTCAGTTTGAAGGGGCAGAGTTTCGAGCTCATCCCGTTCAGCTCCGGCAGAAGAATGTGCCCGGCGATGACGTATGCGTTGCAAGTGATTCCGTTGACGCTGGCCCGAGTGTTGCAGGGGTTCGATGTGACGACGGCGATGGGGATTCCGGTGGATATGAAGGAAGGGTTGGGACTTGCTTTGCCGAAGGTGAAACCTCTTGAGGTTGTTCTCACTCCGAGGCTTCCCCTGGAGCTCTTTCAGAAACTCTGAATCTTCAAGAAAATATCTAATGGTAATGGTGTTTGGTGTATTTGCATAAACATGTATTTCCCCTGTGTGTTTTCTATGCATTGGTGAAGATTGATCACCTATCTTTCCTCTGTATTTCAATGTATTGAAGTCATTGTGTGAGATTAATGTAGAGGAAAATTTGAATAGATGCAACTTCAAAATTGTCACATGGCGAAACATAAGAATAAAAAGTGTTATTTTTTCGTTAAAAGTATCGCTAAAGAATATTGAAAATAAGGGACAAAAGCTATGACTGAAAATTATAACGTTTCGTGAAAAGTCGAAAATAACATTTTAAACCTCTGGTACCAGGTAAGGTAAAAGGATAAAAAATGTTAACAGTTATAAAGTAAAAGACTACAATTGTTACATATAAAAGATAAATGACCAAAATTATAACATAGTTAAACATAAGAGATTAAAATTATCCACGACTATTTTGTGAGTTTGATTTTAAGTTTCTAGAAGCAGACAACACCCTCTGATTTTTTTAGTTTTTAAATTTTTTTAAATTTTCTTTAAAAGAAAAAGAAAAAATGCAGAAAAAAGAAGTAAAAGTCTAACAAGCGGCTCAAGACATCACGGGTGCCTTTCACAGTCTACGCAAGCATGCTTCCTATGTGCATAATCTTTTCAGTGAAGGCTCTAAGTGAAGCCTTTCCATGCGTTGAAATTTCAATCACTACTTCATTGGAGACCTTGTCGCTGTCTACCTATTCCTCCTTGGACTTCCACTTCATTCGCAAACAATGATCACAAAGAGCTGTACAGTTCCAATTTCCAAATCGCTGG
This sequence comes from Leptodermis oblonga, assembly GCA_016801395.1. Taxonomy (NCBI): domain Eukaryota; kingdom Viridiplantae; phylum Streptophyta; class Magnoliopsida; order Gentianales; family Rubiaceae; genus Leptodermis; species Leptodermis oblonga. The sequence goes on along the minus strand of CM028760.1, from coordinate 4,348,508 downwards.
AAAAATGGATCTCCCCACTAATCTGCTAGCAATCGCCGGTTTTCTTCTACCTCTGTTCTTACTTTACAAACAATGGAAGCCATGGACTGAAAATCCAAACAGGAACCCCAAATCCGCCCCGGAAGCAGCCGGCGGCTTGCCGGTAATTGGCCACCTCCTTCAGCTCAACAGCCACAACACTCTGGCTAGAACCTTAGCAGCCATGGCGGATAAATACGGCCCTGTTTTCAAGATTCGCATCGGTTCGAACCCGTACCTGGTCGTGAGCAATTGGGAAACCGTCAAAGAATCCTTCACCACCAACGACAAAGCCCTAGCATCGCGCCCAAAAACGACCCACGGACTATACCTCGGGTACAATTACGCGGGCTTCGGTTTCGCGCCGTACGGTCCCTTTTGGCGGGAGATGAGAAAGATCGTGTCAGTGGAAGTTCTCTCCGGTCGGCGGCTCGAGACGCTTCGGCATGTCAGAAGAGCCGAAATCGAAATCAGCATCGGAGAGCTGTTCTCGCGGGTCAACCCGAACCCGAATAAATCCTCGGTCAAAGTGGTGATGAGCGAGTGGTTTGAGAAATTGACTTTGAATCTGATCATGAGAACGATTGCCGGAAAAAGATACTCTGAAACTGAAGCTGCTGCTAAGATCGGAGCTCAACGTTTCAATGGAGTTGTTAAGGATTTTATGAAAGTCTCCGGGGAGTATGCGTTGTCGGATATAATTCGGGTTCCGGCGTTCTTGCGATGGGTGGATCTTTTGGGGCCGGCCAAATCTATGAAGCGGATATCGAAAGAGCTTGATGCTATTACCCAGATTTGGATCGATGAACATACCGGGAAAATGCCGGAAAGGAAGAACGGAAATGAGCAAGACTTCATCGACGTGATGCTCTCGGTGATTAAAGACGACTTCGTATTTGGCCATGCGCGGGAGACAATCATCAAAGCCACTATACAGGTGAACCAATTTTAATTTCTTCATTTTCTGAATCCCAAGTCTCATTTTTACTTGATAATGCTTATGGGTTTGACAAATTTTCAAGCTACACGATACGAAACCGATACTATAAATAAGTTACTCGGATTGATTGGGTAAACTATAGTCCTTTTACGGAACCATTCATTTATTATATAATGGCATATGCAATGACTTGTGTAATTGCATGAGTAATGCATCATAGACTATTATTTACTTAAATGAATGATTTCGTGAAGGAACTATAATATTTCCCTGATTGATATGAAGTACTTAGCGGTTAGGATTAAAAATGTTGACTGGAACAATTACTTAGTAAGGTCAGGACTGTGAGTGCTAACATGTGAACTCATCAACTCAGACTTGTGAATACGAACATGAGTAATTTCTAATATAACATAACAGGTTAATATTGAGAATGTCAATACATATAATTAGACGAGTAAAATTAGTGGTAGAAATGTCAACATAAATGATTAAACAGGTAAAATAAGAATTCAGAAGTGTCAGACACGAAAATCCGCCAACCACAACACAACGCCGATAATTGTTGGTGCTAGTTTCATTCATTTTGTCACATACACTTGGCCATAAAAGATAGCTTTTGCATGAGTGACAATTTAAGTTGTGTATAGTTAGGTTGACATATTACATAGTATTTTTGTACATGTCAATAAAGAGTTTTTTTTTTTTTTTAATATAAAATCACAATTTGAAGCATATATAAACGAGTGGATCACTCATAACACGTCGAGTTCTTTTAATTGACGTATCACTTATAATACATAGATAGAATTCCATTATAGGCATATATGTTCTAAGCTAGATTCTAATCTACTTTGCAGAATCTAATCTTGGCAGGATCCGACACAACTTCGATTCATTTGACATGGATCCTATGCCTGTTACTAAACAACGAGAGTTCCATGAGAAAAGCCCAGGAAGAAATAGACAAAAACGTTGGCAAACAGAGGTGGGTTGAAGAATCAGACATAAAGAACCTCGTATACCTCCAAGCCATTGTTAAAGAAACATTGCGTTTATATCCACCGGGGCCTCTCTCTGTGCCACACCTAGCCAGGGAGGACATTGAGGTAAGCGGTTATCATGTCCCCAAAGGGACCCGTTTGCTTGTCAACGTGTGGAAGCTCCACCGTGACCCGAGGATTTGGTCGGAGCCCGATAAGTTCTCGCCGGAAAGATTCATGACAGGCCACCCAGAGGTTGATTTCTCTGGCCTGCATTTCGAGTTCATCCCTTTCGGGTCCGGAAGGCGAGCTTGCCCTGGAATGACATTTGCAATGCAGGTGACGCATGTGACGATTGCTAGGTTGCTTCAGGGATTTGAGTTTGCGAAGCCTTCGAATATGGCAGTTGATATGGCGGAAGGACAAGGTATTACGTTGCCAAAGATGAATCCATTGGAGGTGTTGGTCAGGCCCCGCCTGGATGATGCACTTTACATGGGACACTGAGGGCGACAAAACTTTAGATTAGATCTTCTGTATCTTTTTATTTTGATCTCAAATTAAGGCGAAAGTATTAGGGTATGTTCATTACTCAATGTTTGAATTTTAATTTTTGAAAAATAGTTTTATAATGTAAAATATATATTAAAAATGTTAAAAAGTATAGCTTTATAGTAAAAATTAAAAAGTTGTATTAGAAATAATAAACTTTGATTATAATATATTAAATTTACTATTGAAACTAAAATCAAAACGTAAGAAACATGCCCTTAATAATATTGACAAATCACGAGAGATGTATTGACAAAAAATTTTCCAAGCTTTAGGGTATGCTTGATTGGAGGTTTTGGGAGTGGGAAATGGGAATGAGAATGAAATGAGGTGTTTGGTTAAGGGGTTTTATTTCTCGGACCCCACTCCCAAATCTAACTTTTATCCAATCATCCATTCCCCTCCATTTTGAGGGAAATGGAAATCATTTCTACATAAAATTCTTTTTTGTGTATATTTTTACTTGTAAAATATTTTAATTAGCAAAAATTATCATTATAATATATTTAAACATAAATATTTTATAATATATTAAAAGTTGAATGTAAAAAAAATAAAAATAAAAATTACTATTAAATATTTTATTTGTGAACCAAACACCATCAATGATAATCATAATCATTCCCCATCACAAACCAAACAACACATATACAATGATTACCTCTACTATCATTCTCCACTACTATAATTCACATTCTCATTCCCCCTACGAACCAAGCGCCCCCTTAGTATGGAGGTCATGTCTCGCTAGTCTCGTCTCACCTTAACAGAAGAGTCACATTTCAAAATTAGTGAGTTATAATTAATCTAGGGGCATGATATTTGCAGCGACGGAATCGATATTTGCAGCGACATTTTTGCGTGAAAAGACCGAAATGCCCTTGGAGTAAAAAAAAATTTAAAAAAATTTAAATTTTCCAATATGCTGGAAATTTTATTTTATTTTTTAAAAATGTCGCCGGAAAACCATCGCCGGTCGCCGGCGATGGTTTTGTGGAAAACCATCACCGGCGACGGCGATGGTTTATCTTTGTATAAACCATCGCCGGTCTCCGGCGATGGTTTTGTAGAAAACCATCGCCGTCGCCGGGTGATGGTTTTCCACAAAACCATCGCCGGCGACCGGCGATGGTACCCCCTCCCCTTAAAAATTGAGATTTTTGATATTTGCAGCGACCACCGGGCGGATCTTCCCCATTCCGGTAAAAAATTTCACAATTTTGACAAAACTACTAATAAATTCGGATATAATACAAGTAAAATAATTAATAAAACTACATAAAAAAAGGAAGAAAAAAAAAAAGACCAAAGAAAAAAACCACGCCGGCGACACTTTTGCAAAAGTGTTACCGGCGACACTTTGGTTTTTTTCTTTGGTTTTTTTTTTCTTTTTTTTATGTAGTTTTATTAATTATTTTACTTGTATTATGTCCGAATTTATTAGTAGTTTTGTCAAAATTGTGAAATTTTTTACCGGAATGGGGAAGATCCGCCCAGTGATCGCTGCAAATATCAAAAATCTCAACTTTTAAGGGGAGGGGGTACCATCGCCGGTCGCCGGCGATGGTTTTGTGGAAAACCATCACCCGGTGACGGCGATGGTTTTGTAGAAAACCATCGCCGGAGACCGGCGATGGTTTATACAAAGATAAACCATCACCCGGCGCCGGCGATGGTTTTCCACAAAACCATCACCGTCGCCGGGTGATGGTTTTCCACAAAACCATCGCCGGCGACCGGCGATGGTTTTCCGGCGACTTTTTTTTTTTAAAAAAATTTTTTCCAGCATATTGGAAAATTTAAATTTTTAAATTTTTTTTTTACCCCAAGGGCATTTCGGTCTTTTCACGCAAAAATGTCGCTGCAAATATCGATTTCGTCGCTGCAAATATCGATTCCGTTAATCTATTTAGAAGTAACAACATTAGTATAATAATGATGTGACGCAAATCGTCCTTCAATGGATGCTTCTTGTGGCCCAATAGGAAATCTTGTGCGGCAAAGTCCACTCCTGTAGCTGCTAACCAAAGAGAAAAAAAGCAACGCTGGAAACCGGGCTGGATGGCTCGGATTAACATAGATGAAGGGGAAACTGAAGACTGTGGAGTATTCTGATAACAAATGTAAACGCGCAGGAGAAATGCGGGGTTTTCCCCCGGTGTAACTCCGACGGTGAAGTTAGTAAGGTTGAAGAAAATAAACAGTATGCACTAAGAGCTCAAATGTAAAAGATTGCGTACCTCCTTAAGTCTGAAGACTTAGTATTTATATCGAGACTCAGATTATGCCCGTTGCAATGTAATGATCAGCATTTCCAACTGCTCCGTCTCTCTGCATATCCAACTGCTCCTGTCATCATAATCTGACTTATGGCTTCCTTCACGCCATCATTCTGAGTGATTTCTGCATGCATTCAAAATATATGTCTAATCCTATTATGACTTCTACCTACTGTGTCAGTGCTTTTACCCGTTCCGACCTAACCTCTATGGCTCGGTGGTGATAACCGTTGGGATGAATATAGGAAAACTTAGTGGGACCGACCTAAGGTTTAAACCAATCTAAGCTTATGCCTTTGGCTCGGCTTTATGGAACTTTTCGACCTAAACTTGGTTTTAGACCTTTCAGATACCTTTACCTTTTTAACTGTTTATCATTTCTTTCGTTCATTGGGCCTAGAGGTGATAACGAGCCGGCGAGCCGAGCCGAGCTTTGACGTGTTCATTTATTGTTCATTTATTTATCGAGCTTAAAATCTTGTTCATGTTCGTTTATTTATTAATCGAGCCGAGCCGAGTTTTGACGTGTTCATTTATTTATCGAGATTAAAATCTTGTTCGTATTCGTTTATTTATTAATCGAGCCGAGCCGAGCTTGTTCATGTTCGTTCTCAGCCCTAAGTGTCATGCTCATCTATTTATAAGGAATTTTCCTCCCAAATCTTCTCTCATTTCCGATGTGGGATTGGGTGAAATTCACCTCAAAATTGTGAAATAAAATAAATTTGACCTTGTGAAGATTCAAACCCTAGTTCCCTTGCTTCTCCTTTTGATGTCTTACCACTGCACCAAATTTATTTTCATGTTATATGTATGAATGATAAATTATATATGTATTTTATCCTTATTAAAAATTATTTTTTCTTATCGAGCTGTTCACGAACGTAATCGAGCCGAGCTCCCTTTTGTTCATTTATTGTTCGTTTATTAATCGAGCCTAAAATTTTGTTCGTGTTCTTTTATTAATAAATAAACGATCTCGAACCGAGCTTTTAACGAGTCGATTCCGAGCTTGTTCGTGAACGTTCGTGTTCGTTCTCAGCCCTAATTGGGCTTGCCCCAATGAAGGTCTATTTTTATGCACACCAAATAAAGTGTCATAAACTAGTCATTTTAGATATCGAACTTCTAAATCGACAAAAAAAAAATTGTATATTTTCGAAACTTGATTCTTTCGTTTAAGTCCAAAGAAAGAGGCATGTCGATCCTTTCCATGTTAACTTTTCTTTTCTGTATCATTTCATTTTCAGCCATGACTCCAAGCAAGCCTTCGTTTACTATTCCCTGAGTTTCAATCACAATTAACAGGTAGTTTCTTATCACCCTCTACTTATTGCTCCTTCCACCATTACCATTTCCACTATAATTGACACTTCATAGCTGATCCAAATTACTGGGGAAAAAAAATGGATCTCCTCACAAATCTGCTAGCAATTTCTTGTTTTTTAGCTTTCTTCTTACTTTACAAACGATGGAAACCAAACAGAAAGGCCAAAGACGCCCCGGAAGCCGCCGCCGGCTGGCCGGTAATCGGCCACCTTCTTCAGCTGAACAGCCATAGTGCTCTGGCAAGAACCTTAGGAGCCATGGCGGATAAATACGGCCCTGTCTTCAAAATCCGCATCGGCATGAGCCAATACCTTGTCGGGAGCAATTGGGAAGCCGTCAAAGAATGTTTAACCACCAACGACAGAGTATTCGCCTCGCGGCCATTGTCCAACACCGGAGTATACCTCGGCTACAATTACGCATCTTTCGGCATCGCCCCGTACGGGCCCTATTGGCGCGAGATAAGAAAGAAAGTGATGGTGGAAGTTCTCTCGAGCCGGCGGCTCGAGCTGCTCCGGCATGTCAGAACCTCCGAAATCGAAATCAGCATCCTGGAGTTGTTCTCGCGAGCCGAGTTGAACCCAAGTAGAGCTCCGGTGAAAGTGGCGATGGGCGAGTGGTTTGAGCAGCTGACTTTGAACATCATAGTGCGAACAATTGCCTGGAAAAGATACTCCGACACTGAAGCTGCTGCGAAATTTGGGGCTCAACATTTCAGCACAATAATGAAGGAATCTATGAAATTGTCGGGCAAATATGGATTGTCGGATATAATCCCACTTCCGTTCTTGCGGTGCCTGGATTTCTGGCACATCAGATCCATGAAGCGTGTAGCGAAAGAGGCTGGTATTATTACCCAAAATTGGATTGACGAACATAAAGAGAAAAGGGCTAACAGCAACGGCGGCAAGGACGGCGGCGACGATGAACACGAAGACTTCATAGACGTGATGCTCCCAGCCATTAAAGACGACTCTGTTTTTGGCCATTCGCGAGAAACTGTCATCAAAGCCACAGTACAGGTGAATCGATCACTTTCTTCCGGACTTTAATCCCAATTTTTTTTTTTTTTTCATTACTTTCACTGATTATTTATCTTATTTGATTGTTGTGAACTGATTGTTCATCTGTCAAAAATATCTCATTTTAATTGAAAATTTGCAATTTTGGTCACTTTTGGTTGGACTTATTTTACTTTTGGTCTCTTACGATTTATTATTGTAAAAGTAACATCATATATTTGTATGTTATTGTATTTTTGGTTCCTTATATTTTATTGATGCAAAAATAATTTATTACGTTAGCATGTTATTGCAGTTTTAGTTATGGCTAGTTTTGAGCGGTCAAAAATTTCTGATGACTTTTTTAAATGAAAAAAATGTTGGGGGTATTTATAATTTTGAAATTTATGTACCATAACAGTCAAATTGAAATAACTAGAAAGTCTTAACTTTTTTTCTTATTATTTTTTTCATTTCAAAAGGTTTTAAGGCCATCTTTAAACTTTCAGTTTCTACAATAAATTCACTCAACAGAAAATTCTATCTTTCAGTTTTTTAAGAATATTCTAGTTTGATTCATCCATACACATAATTTTAAATTCAATTTAATTACCTTTGTACTATTCAAGTTATTTATACAAAAACACCCCAAATAATTTTTTAATTTGTATTTTAATCTTCTTTACTTTTATGTAATGTCTTTTTATTTTATATTTTATGTAATGTCTTTTCATATTATGTACTTTTTAATATTAAGTAATTTTATAAATATGAATGTTTGAATTACTATATTTTTAATTTTGGATATTTTGAAAGGTCGTTTTTCATAATTATATTATGTAAAATTTTAAAATTCCCTTTATAATTAAGTAGAGTTGACTAATAATTTATATTTTAATTATATATGAAATAAAAATTAAATAAATTAAACTCTTAAATTTATTATAATAACAAAGTTTATTTTTTAATTAATCAATTGAAATAATAGATAAAAACTAATTTAGGGATTAAAGTGTAAATAAGTAAAATAATAAATTTAAAAAAAAGAAAAGAAAAGAGAGAGGTGTGAACAGTGGACATCGGGGAAAAACCCAAACACGGAGGTGGGCTTCTACCTTTCTAACGCTACATTAGCATTGGAACGCCATCTCCAGCGTGCTGCTGGAGATGGCCTAATAAAATGTTGATCTCCAATTTAACTGTTTAAAATTGACTATAACCAATCACTTTGACTAAAACTGCAACAAAATGCAAACGTAAAAGACTACTTTTGCACTACTGAAATGTAAGGAACCAAAAGTGTAACATGTTTAAATGAAAAAGATTATTTTTGCACCAATAAAACCTAAAAGACTTAAACAATAATAGGTCCCAATAAAATGGATCAAAATTACAAAACTAAGTTCATATTATTTTGGAAGGTTTAAAATTTAATTGTAGAAATGATTTTTAAATATGGAAATTGTATTGACATGATCCCTTCTTTAAAATTCGTATATTCATAATAGTTTTGCTATGTTGCAGACTCTAATAGTGGCAGGATCCGACACAACATCGATTCATTTGACATGGATCCTATCCCTGTTGCTAAACAACGAGGACGCCATGAAAAAAGCCCAGCAAGAAATAGACAAAAACGTTGGCAAACAGAGGTGGGTTGAAGAATCCGACGTAAAAAACCTCGTATACCTCCATGCCATTGTTAAAGAAGCTTTGCGTTTATATCCACCTGGGCCTCTTTCAGTGCCGCACCTAGCCATGGAGGACGCGGTTACCACGGGCCCAGAGGGACCCGTTTGCTTTTCAACGTGTGGAAGCTCCACCGTGACCCGAGGATCTGGTCGGAGCCGGACAAGTTTTTGCCTGAAAGATTCATGACCGGCGGCCGCCACGAAGAGGTTGTACCGGCCAGCATTTCGAGTTCATCCCTTTTGGGTCCGGTCGGCGAGCGTGTCCGGGGACGGCGTTCGAGATGCAAATGACGCATTTGACGGCGGCGAGGTTGCTTCAGGGATTCGATTTTGGGAACCCTTCGGATTCGCCGGTGGATATGGCAGAGGGAAACGGGCTTAGCTTGCCCAAGATTCAGCCATTGGAGGTTCTGGTCAGGCCTCGCTTGTCTGATGCGCTTTACCTGGGACGATGAGCCCGGAAACAATGGCGTCAATTTCAGTTTGTTGCATTATGTGGTGGGGTTGTTGATCTGCCATTTGTTTTGTTGAACTATAAATTTCCAAACTTTGCAATTATCCTAATATTAATTACTTCAATAACAAAGATTCCTAAATGTACATTAATGATGTTAAAAAAATTTGAACACTTTGGATAAATAAAAATTGCCGAAGTTAGAGAAAGACGACGCCCTAGCGTTGGATAAATAAATATCACCAAATCTAGAGAAAGACGACGCCCTGGAGATTAGATGGGCCTCAAAAGGACAGGCCCAAAATGAAACCTTCAACAAGGTACACGTGTATGTCGCCAATTGGCTTGGCACAGTGTTCTAGGAGGCGATTAAAACTAGATAAGGTAATATCTTCTCAAGATCTTCCCTATGAGGTTGGAGAATGACGTGTTCAGTTCCTTACTCCACATGCTACAGTAGATTCAATCGCTTATAAATATTCGATCACACCTTTGTGTTAATGTAATGAACAATCACTAATCTTGTCTTACATTGTGATATTCACTAAGATACTTAGTCTTCGAGTGGAATCGGAAATTAGTCTCGGCGGAGAAGAAAGCTTCAACAAAATACTAATCCTCATCGTAATTCCATTGGATAATTATTGATTCATTTTTTTTCGTCTTAAAGATGAGTACACTCAACGTGCATTATAAAATTACTTAATTTAATTTAAAATTAATAAAATAAATCCAAAATAAGATTAAATGTCCAGATCGTGGGCAAGCAACAGCCCGCCAACGTTTCTTGCTGACGTGGAGAAATATGATTGGGTTTCCGTGCCCGAAGGAACACTCATAAATGCCAACGTTGTCAAACGTCTCCTCCTTAGCGCAGCGGCAATTCTAATTCCATCGAAGTTAAGAAGGTCAATCACTTATAGAGAAAAATCACTCGAAGTTGGAACTTAGATTGAAGGCGGAGGGCCGCGGCGGAGATGGGTCGACGGAGGAATTCGCCGGTGAGCAAGATGTTTACTTGGGTGAGGACTCAGTCCATGAAGGTCAAATCTTTGCTGGCGGTAACGGCGACGATTATAGCTCTCGTGGCGCTCAAACTTCTCATCAGGAATCAAGACACCTTCTTCGTTGCCTCCGAGGCTGTTCATTTTTTGGGCCTCGTAGTCTTGATTTACAAGCTCACCACTCAGAAGACTTGTTCTGGTAATTTGCTACTGTTCATGTAGGAATGTTGTTCTTCCACTTTGCTAAAGTAGCGATCTTTTCCCTGTTGAAAATTTCCCTTTTCAATTTTTTACAAGACCCTCTTTAATTATCGTATTTCACCATTTTTTCTGTTGATTAGGCAAAATTTGTTGATTGTGTAATTCGATTCTTGGACTTAACGATTAATGAAGAATTTTTGTTGTTATTCTGTTTAGGGCTTTCATTGAGGTCTCAGGAGCTGACTGCTATATTCTTGGGAGTAAGAGTGACCTTGAGTTTTTTCATGGAAGGTGACATTCACACAGTGCTTGATTTTGTGACCCTTGTGTCAACTCTGTGGGTTATTTACATGATGCGGTATAAATTGAGATCTACCTATATCTCTGAGCTGGACAATATGCCCCTCTACTATGTGGTAAACATTTGCTCCTTCTACAATATCTGGATGCCTAAAATTGCCTATGCATGCCTAAGACTAAACTTTTTAAGTTGTCAGTCTACAACAACGATTTCTTATATGATCCCAATAATGAAATTTGACAAATGTTTTTCCTGACTTGTCTGCCAATTGTGAAAATAGCATGTGGTTTCTTATGTATCATTCAGAGTTCTTGTTAATCTCTTCACTGAAAAGAGTGTAAGGTCTGTTGCAAGAACAATCAGTTGCATTCTTAATATGTGCCAATGGTGGATTGGTATCATTAATTAGTTTATAATTTAGGTCAGCTGCATTTCTGACCACCTAAAGTTGGGCACTTTTATATTTTATACTATGAACTTTCCATGATTGGAGAACTGAAGTTGACTTTTTATCGCTGAATTCTCTCATTGAAATTTATTGACCGACTTTGACAAAAATGATGAAGTGGTTAAAAAACACAAAAATCAACGAAGATCTTTTGATGATTTTGGTGGCAACCTGATCTAATCCATCTGGTGTTCAGCTGTGTTACTTATAACTGTAGTGCATTAAGACTTGCATGAGTGGTTCAAGAGTTTCACAAAGTTTAATATATATTTGATTATCTGTTTGCCAGTTGGTGCCTTGTGCAGTTCTAGCTTTACTTGTTAATCCGACTACCCACCACGCTCGAATCAGCAGAATCCTGTGGGCATTTTGTGTCTACTTAGAGGCCGTTTCAGTTCTGCCTCAGCTGAGGATGATCCAGAATGCTAAGGTTATAATTTAAGACTTAGTTTTATGGACATTTCAGACTGTTAATTGATTGCTAGTATGTAGTTTTGACTTTCATTTGCAATTTTTCAGATGATCGAACCCTTTACTGCACATTACGTGTTTGCTTTGGGCGTCGCAAGATTCTTTGGCTTTGCTCAATGGATCATTCAGGTTAGTGCAAGAATGAGAAGCTCCATTAGATTGCAATATACCTGTGTCTGCGTTCAATTTGACACCAACTGTTATCATAATTATGTTGGAGGTTTAGTTGTATCCTCTAAGATGTGGCTATAAGAAGAACCTGTGGTTGAAATTTCCTTTGTTTCTCCACAGTACATCTGATCATTTTCTTGAAGATGAATGAACAAGCTGATCCCTTCGATCAGTGTACATTTATGAACCGAATGTTCATCGCCTTATATGCTCGAATGACTTCCATTGACAAGCATTCACAATTCATCTGCAGGTTTATGATACAAAGGGATTGACACTGCTTTTGGTTACGAGGGGGTACTTCTGGCGCCTGTTTGTCTTCCTCGCCGAGATGGTCCAGACGTTCATATTGGCCGACTTTTGCTACTATTATGTGAAGAGGTAAGCCATTTTTGGCATTTATCTCTGAGAAAGAGTAGTATAATTTTGCTAACTCTCCATGTATTTTGCTCTGCAGCCTCATGAAGGGTCAAGTCCTGGCTAGTCTACCTGTTTAATAGAGACTCATGAACTGATGTTTTCATGCTTAACTGCTCAATAGGTAGAACTGTATCTGCCAAAGATGATGATCATCCATGTAACTCTATCTGTTCATTTTCACTTTCTTTTAGCCAATGTCACTGAATCCACTGCAGATGTTCTTTCCACTTTTCTAGTTTTTTTTGTTTTTTTTTTTTTTATAATCATTTTTAAACTTCAGTTTTGGGTAACATTATGAAAAATATTAGACAGCTACAGCAGATGTATCGAATAACTTTTCAGACTCACGTTCGGGTCAAAACTTTGTAACGAAGTGGTTCTTTTGTTCCAACCTCCAACAAACTAACAGAGAACAGCTGATCAACTTACCAATTACACTGATTATTTAAGTTTACTAAAGACACAGACACCCACTTTAAGATATGTTAGTTGGCTAGCAAGAATGAAACCTCCATCTTGGACTTCTCTTTTTTTGTTAAATTTATGTTCGAAAAGTAGAATTCTCAAATCTGGGTCGGGTCGGTTTGGGTGGATCAAATAGGGTTCTGGATTGACCTCCGGCCCAAATATGAGGTACAGCAAAGCCCTTCGGTCAATTTATTGTTACATAAATGAACCAATCCGTTATATTACAATAAATGGACGATTTTATTTATTTTAAAAATAATAATAATAAATGGACGAATTAATTGATGTTGCAAAACAATAAGAAAACGTTGAAGAAATGAAGGAATTATCACTAAGATCTAAGGTTATGTCACCATTAACACAAATTAATTATGCCATGACCTCATACGACTCATAAACATTTATATTTCACGATGCTAACACGCATTTGTTACCAACTTACAATAAGAGCATCTCCAGCAGCCGCGGCCAAACGCTGCTGGAGAGTTGGAATTGGAGAGGTGGGCTTCCAACCCACCTCCACCTCTGCGTTTTGCGCAGAGGTGTGAACAGTGGACCTCGGGGAGCGGAGGTCCACTGTCCACAACTTCCCTTATTTTTTTAAAATTTTTTATTATTTTTTTATTTACAGTTTAATCCCCAAATTTACTTTTATCTATTATTTGAACCCATTAATTAATTAAAAAAAAACTTTGTTATTATTATAAATTTAAGAGTTTAATTTATTTACTTGTTATTTCATATGTGATTAAAATATAAATAATTATAGTGAACTCTACTTAATTATAAAGAAAATTTTAAAATTTTGCATAATATAATTATGAAAAACGCACTTTAAAAGTTTCAAAATTAAAAATATAGTAATTCAAGCATTCATATTTATAAAATTACTTAATATTAAAAAATACATAATATGAAAAGACATTACATAAAATATAAAATAAAAAGACATTACATAAAAGTAAAGAATATTAAAATACAAATTAGAATGTTGTAGAGCACTTGTGGGAGCGTCATTCGAATGCTGTAGATGACTCCTGATGTAACGCAAAAAATACAATTCAGGAAATGCCTCTCGCGGGCCAGTATGAACTCCTTGAAAAGCAAAGGCCCAATCTGAAGGAGGCTTAGCTATAAAGAAGAAAGTACAAGCTGGAAACCGGTTTGGGCAGCTCGGATCAGCAAGGTTGATGAAGAAAAGTGATTCGCACTGTTCCGGTGACAATTTCAGGTGATAAAGAAAGAAGCGGGGCTTTCCCCCCTGTATAGGCTCCGACGGTCAAGTTAGTATATATGGAGAAGATAAACAGTAAAGATGAATACTTGAAATGGTAAAGATTGCGTATCTCACTAAGCCTGTAGACTTAGTATATATACCTCAAGTGTGAAATGTGTCCGTTGAACCTTCATGATGGATTTGTTCACCTGCTCCTTCTGTTTAGCGTGACGTGGACGCTACCATTTTGACCGGGTTTCGTGGGTGTCTTTCTCTCTTAGAAGATCTGAAAATCCCTGCATGTAATCGAAAAGACATACCTAACCTATGACAATTTTTATCTACTGTGTCAGTGAAGCAGGGTAGGTCGGTCTATCTATCTTAGATCGGTCAGACCAATTATCATGATAGAAATGTGAGGGAATGACCAAGGCATTCTAAAGCCTAAAGTCCGATCTAACTCTTTTCGAGATATAAAGTTTGACTCGGCTTCATGGTTCTGACCGACCTAAGTTGCTCACAAAAAAATACTCATTGGCGGGTTTGGACGACCTTTCTGACCTAAGCATGATCCTGGGCTCTACATGCGTCTCTTTATCCTTCACTGTTTATCCTTGTTTTAATCCATTGGGCTAGGCCCAATGGAGGTTCAATTTTATGCACACCAACTCCGATTAGTAATATTAGTTTAGTAATTTAAATTTTATTTTCTAAATAATTATGTAAGTTTTTTTAGTATTATTATATTTCGTGTGTCGGGACTACTTTTAATTTAGTTTGCATTTTATCATTTTTCATTGTGATATTAATATAATTATCGTTTAATTTTAACTAAATGAATTTATCATATTAGATGAAATTGCAAAATAAACTAATTAGTTGGGGTTTTTGTATAAATAACTTGAATAGTTCAAAAGTAATTAAATTGAATTTAAAATTATGTGTATGGAGAATTAAAAAAGAATATTCTTAAAAAACTGGAAAATAGAATTTTTTGCTGGGACAAATTTACTGTAGAAATTAAAACTGAGAGGTAAAAGTGACTAGAATAGTAAAAAACTACTGGAAATGCCCTAATCACAACCATCCAATTACTAACCAAGTACTGTACCAAATCGATCTCTTCTTGACATGATGCATCCGAAATAAAAAAAAAAAAAAAAAAACAGCTTACCTTGTTTTAGCTCTGATTTAGTTAGGGGAAATGTCTCACCAAAATTAAAATAATAAAAATAAATATTTATAACAAATAATTTTATCTTATTAGACTTTCAGGATCTAGCTCCTTCATTATATACAATACAAAAATACCACAAATCTCATATCATAAAAACCAATTATATACAACAAATCGGTAAATATAACACCTGCAAACAACTGAATCGAGTTTCCCACCCCACACGCCACAAGCTTTTGATCACGTCAACCCGGTTTCAGGGGCTTTTCTCCTCTGTAGTATTTCCTGGATCCCACCGTTCATCTGCCAACCTGTCACATCACATGCCTTTATCCCCACCGCACAACCAATCGGCGATCCCCACTCGCCGCGCGTGCCATTTCCACTCGCCTTGACGCGTCGCCATCCTCGGAAAAAGAAACACCAAAAAAAGAGGAAAAACACAGTCTCAGCTGACATGTCACATCCATGACCGCAGTGGGTCCCACCACCTGCAACTTGCAGATACGAGCTCCTCGTATGGTAAAAAACCGGGCCTGCGCGGGAAACACGTGTCGGGTACTGGACCCCGCTACGTGGGAACTTCTCGGAAGAGAAAGCGACGGTGCAGATTGGTGAGGCGACATGAAGATCTAATCCCACGTGTCCGTAATCTTCGACGCTACCCGCAAAAAAAAACCACACAAACGAACACGTGTCGGGCCTCGGTGGATTTTATCGCACGTGCTTCGGGCGATCGCCACGTGGCGATACGAAAACGCATGCAGAGGCGCAGGCCTTACAGGCAAATACAGTAACCTTTTTTGTTTTTTTTTTTCCAAGAAGGGAAAAGTTGTATTTTTGGTTTTCTTTTAAACTCAACTCACACTTTTCAGGTCATTTTCTATATTCTCATTATACTTTTAGTTTATTTTCCACGTCTTGTTGCACTCGTATTTCTTTTATTTTGTGTTTTGTCACTTTTAGTCCTACGACTAGTAATAATCAGTTTGGTAAGTGATTTTTGGAATAATTATGTAAATTTTAAAATTATATTGTAATCCTAAATAATTGTCTAAAACCTTTTACCGCCGATCGTAGGGACGATCACAAGTGCAAAGAAATATAGAAGTGGAATAAAAATATGGAAAATGTTTCTTGCACATATTATGTGCAAGAATTTGTGCACATAAAGTAAAAAATGTGGGCCATGATATTTAATATTACCATTATTGCCCTTTGAAGTATATGGCCCAAAATTTCATTAAGAGGGCAATAATGGTATTTTCTACTTTATGTACAAAAAAATTTGCACATATTATGTGCAAAAAACAGCATCCTAAAAATATATCAAGGGTATAGTAGATGGACCAAAAGTGACAGATTTTCCATGTGGATTAGCAGGTTTTTAAACCTCAATTAGTCAAAGATGATTAATTAGTAGTATTATCTAAACCGCTAAACAAGGATTAATGGCCTAACCGTACTTAACGCTTCTCTTTAAAAAGAAGAAAAAAATAACGTTGACGCATCATTGCTTTTCTCATCGTACGTGTCAGCCGACCTCTCTTCTCCTCTTCGCTCCTCCCTCCACGTGGCACCCTCCCTCTCACTTTAACCGCTCCTATTCTTCTCTCTCTCTCTTCTTTTTTGTGTTGGCTGCCTTGTCTGGTTGGCTGGCTGTGATGATTGATGACGAGCTTTCTTTGTTACAAATCAAAATTTGAATGAAGCCCTTTATTAATTATGAAGTTCCCAATGCTTTTTTAGTTTTCTTTTTGAATATTTAAGATTTCGAATTCTGGGTTGGATGGAATTGTGGGAAGAGATGTTGGAGGTATCTAGAGTTGGTGTGGCACAGAGTGATGACGACGAAATTGAGCTGAGTTTGGAGCTTTCAATCGGAGGGAGCTATGGAAAATGCGACAAACCGAGGCAGGATAATGAAAGGGTTATTGCAATTGCGAGGCCTGGTTTTGGGTTTTCCGAGGCGGAGCAAGCTGAGGCGGAGAGTCAGAGTACCGGGTCGGCTCCGGAGGCGGCGGATCCTTGCCGGAAGCGGGAAATTCAAGCGTTGCGGAGGTTGGAGGCGAGGCGGAAGAGGGAAGAGAGAATGAGAAAATCGACGGTGTGCTTCAGAGGAATAATAAATAACAATTACGACAAGGCGGGTCTTGAGGCGCAACAGTTTCAAGATAGGGCTCAATGTAGGAAACTCCGGGAAGATGAAACCTTCTTAGATGATAGTAGGTCAGGACCAGGTAGGAAAAGGGAACAATCAGCTAATTTTCTGATGAAGATTGACGAACCAGCCGTTCAAAACCACGGAATTGTCCCATTAAGGTTGCCCTTCAAGAATGGTTTTTCGCATCCGTATGCGTCGGCGGCCACGACGAGTTTGGGTTGCGGCGGTGCTCGGAAAGGGGAAAACGAGATGAAGGAGACGTTTGCGTTTCAGCCAACAGTTTCTTGTGGGAGTTTCAGGCCTTATGTTAATGGAAATGGAGTTCATAATTATAATAATAATAATGTCAGACAAAATCAGGGTAGGATTGTAAACCAAAATGTCGTCTCCAATGGCGGGTCTCTGGAGAAGAGTTCTTCAGCCATTTCAGATTACAGAAGCACTTCTGGGAAAGGTAAAAAAATCGCATCTTTTTAGCCATTGCAGGCCTTTGTTATTGTACTATCAATTTTATCTGTACTTCAAAAGAAATTTGGAGCTTTATAGAATGCTAATATTTTTGAATTTACATCCATTTATTAGACTCCTGAAAGTGTTTATATTTGCATAGCTCCATTGATAGAGAGCCATTTCTCCACATTCAAGATTAAACCTTAACAAAAACAAAAAACAAAAAAACTGATCATGTTTGATGCTGTCTAATTTCTAGCATGCAATGTTCTATGTTCCTTTGACATGATCTTCATGGAACGTATCTATGTCAGTAATTGTCAATGTGGTATTGGGATTATCAGTTAGTCTGCGAAATTTTCTTCTGTTTAGATGTCTAATGTTTCCCTATAGCCTTCCCCTGATGAATGTTCTTGGCAGATTTTTCCACCAACCATTTGTAGAGTATATATTTATAAACTATTCATAAGAATAAATGTAAAAATGTCTGTATGTCCTGCTTTTGGGAAAGAAAGTCGAAATGAACAATGTGTGTACTAAGCCCAATTTGAAAATGGAAGACAAAAAATGAGTTGCAAATGCAACTATATGTGTATGGGTTCATGGCAATGTTGGCCGTGGAATTCTTTTCCTGTTCTTTTCTTCAATGTTGATCAATAGTCGAATGAGTTGTAGACATTCCAAAGCTTTCGATTTGTCGAATGAGGATCAGAGTTGTTGACTAATGTCGTTTGTGCATTATTTCAGGGGGAAGCATAAGCGACACAGGAAGCCATTCCGGTTGCTTGCAAACAAGAAGCAGGGAAGCTTTGAATCACGAAGTGAATGGAACAATGCGAGTAGCCAAAAACATTACTCCATCGAAAGAATCAGAGTGCGCCTTAGCAAGTTCCAAGCCTGACTTCAAAGTTGATCCGTCGCCCTCAAATCCTGAGAATCCAACTCCTTCGAGCCCTCCAAAGCAATACAACAACAACGAGGCCTCAGACCGCCCTTCCAAGAATCAAACCACTCGGAATGGCGGTGGCGCGCTATCGCGGTCCCTCTCGCAAATGCCTTGTGTATCCACCACTGGGAATGGTCCAAACGGGAAGACCATAACCGGGTTGCTGTACAGGTATACTAAGACAGAGGTTAGCATCGTTTGTGTCTGCCATGGAAGCTCGTTCTCTCCGGCTGAGTTTGTGGAGCATGCCGGAGGAACAGACATAAGTAATCCACTCCGGCATATAACAGTGGTTCCTTCTTCAATTGGCTAGCTAATCTTGACTGATAAACCTTTTTTTTTTTTTTTTTTTTTGTTTCTAGCTTTTGGATCTTCTTCAATTAGCAGGTTTTGATAGAAAGTGACTAAATGTGGATAATGTAGCTTGGTTATATGGGTTCAATCTGTTTTTTTCTAATCAAAATTAGATAGGAAGCTCCATTTTTTTGCTCCTTTTGATATCATATTTCTTCTGATCATCATCCTTCATCGCGTTATTAACATCTTCTTCAACTTTCAAATTATTTAATTATCAGTTCCATTAAATGATTTCACTTCTTTTATATTTAAAGAGTTTTTTATATTTAAAGAGTTTTCACTTACTTTGTGATTTATAAATAGATCACTTAGTTGTAACTCTTTTAATGGAAAGAAATCATGCCCAGTCCAAAGGGCAGCTTGGGCGATGGCGCAATACTTATAGAGGGATAATTTTTTTATGAATATAATATAATATAGTAGTAGTTTTTGCTCATAAAATTTTACGTTAAAGCCCTTTTAGTTTAAAATGGGTTAATACAAAATCGAGTTATCTTTGTTTTCTTTAATTCAATGTGGATATTATACAGTAGTAGTTTTTGCTCATAAAATTTTACGTTAAATCCCTTTTTGTTTAAAATGGGTTAATACAAAATCGAGTTATCTTTGTTTTCTTTAATTCAATGTGGATATAATATAGTAGTAATTTTTGCTCATAAAATTTTACGTTAAAGCCCTTTTTGTTTAAAATGGGTTAATACAAAATCGAGTTATCTTTGTTTTCTTTAATTCAATGTCCACATTTAAATTCTATACGTAATTTTGGGCCTGTTCTTTATAATGTTCTGAGAACGAGTTCTGCATTTTAGGCAGAAACCAAATGGGTTGAGATCCAAAACAAAGAAACGTCGTTCTCAACCCGAAACCATAACACATATTCCACCACCACCCTGTCTGCCCCTCCACCGCCTTACTGCCGCTGCCACTTCGCCGCTACCACCGGCGGCCCAAAACCTAACCCCCCAAAATCCATATTTTCCCAAATTCCCAAAATTGTGAACTGAAGATTCAAATTTAAAATCCAATTACAAATGGGTTTGTGAGTGATTGCGGAGGGGGAAGAGGAATGAGAAGAAGAAGAAGAAGAACAAGAGGAAGAAGAGGAGGAGGAAGAAGAAGAGGAGGAGGAAGAAGAAGCAGCTTCGGCCAGCGGCGCGAAGAAGAAGAAGAGGAGGCCAGTGGCGGTGGCAGGAGGAGGAGTGCGGCGGCGGCAGTGGGAATTGGTTCTCATAACTGGGTTTCATTTCTTCTTAAAGAACATGGGGTTGGGTTCGGTTTTTGGGTTGAGACCCAAAAATGGCCAGAACCAGTTCTTAGAACACCCATAAAGAACATGTCCTTTATTTTAAAAGGTTGATGCTAGAGTGCAATGTTATTTTCTTTTTTCAGCTGAAGATGAAATTTATTTGAAAATTATTATTTGAATGACACTTTTACTAATGAATGACACATTTTAAAATTTTAAAACGTGAAAAGTCTAAAATACCCACTGTAATTGTGAAGGAAAAACTTGGTAAAAACTTGACCCTTCTCCTCCAATCGATCGGTAATCGATTGGAAGATGACAACGAATGAAATTGCAGAACATGTCCTCCGGCAAAGCGATTCCTATGGCTTTGGACTTTTCCATGGCTGCTTCTTGGGCTCTTGCACCTCCGCCGTGGCTGCTGCTGTTGTAGGATTCCTCGGAATCGGAGGCGGCAGTCACCATCATTGCCCTTTTCTTCTCCGGCGAATGCTTCGTATTCTAGAAATTCTTTGACATCGGAATCGACCGAAACCAGTTCGACGAAAAAATATAAAAAGAGAAAAGAAAAAGAGATTGCAGAACTTCTGCAATTTCTGGCTAAAAAGAAAAAAAAGCGACCTTCGTTGTCTTAGGATAGCAAAGGTTGCACGAACCTTCGCTGGCCCTTGGCGAAGGTCGCCAGACGTGCGCGAAGGTTTTCTTCTCACCGGCAACCATGGTATTTTAAAAATATATATGAATAATTAAAGTGTCGGACAACCATGGTTGAGGGGGAGGAATATTTTTGTATTTTCACTATTTAAAATTTTAAAATGTATTTTATGTTTAGTAAAGGGCCTGTTCTTTACCCGGTTTTCAGAATTGGGTTTGGCCATTTTTGGGGTTGATCGAGCCCAACCCCATGTTCTTTAAGTGAAAATGAAACCCAGTTTTCAGCACCAATTCCCACTGCCGCCGCCGCCGCACTCCTCCTCCCGCCGCCGCCACTAGCCTATTCTTCTTCTTCTTCGTTTCCCAGCTGCACCTTCTTCTTCTTCTTCTTCTTCCTCCTCTTCTTCTTCCTCCTCCTCCTCCTCCTCTTCTTCTTCTTCTTCTTCTTCTTCTTCTTCTCCTCTTCTTCCCGCCGGCCCTGTTCTTCTTCTTCGCACTTCTTCCCTTCCTCCTCCTCTTCTTCTTCTTCTTCTTCTTCTTCCACCCTTCCTCCTCTTCTTCCCGCCGGCGGTCTTCTTCTTCTTCGCGCCGCCAGCCCTTCCTCCTCCTCTTCTTCTTCTTCTTCTTCTTCTTCTTCTTCATCCTCCTCTTCTTCCTCTTCTTCTTCTTCTTCTTCGCACTTCTTCCTCTTCCTCCTCCACAATCACTCACAAACCCAATTGTGAGTGATTTTAAATTTTGAATCCCCAAATCCCAAATTTGGGAAAATATGGAATTCCCACTCAACTTCCTTTAATTGAAACAGAAAAAAGAAGAAGAAGAAGAAGAAAAATTGGAATTTGGGGATTTAGGTTTTGGGCCGCCGCCGGCGACGCGGCGGCGCGGCGGACCGGGTGGTGGTGGAATATGTGTTCTGGTTTAGGATTGAGAACGACGTTTCTTTGTTTTGGATCTCAACACATTTGGTCTCTACCTAAAAACTCAAACCCGGTTCTCAGACCGGTGTAAAGAACAGGCCCAATGGGTTTTTTAGTAAATAACATGCTTCAGTTATTTTTGTTTGAAAGGGTTGATGTAAGAGTAATTAATTTTTTATCTGTAATTCAAAACCCACATTATAAAAAAGTAAAAAAAAATAATTAAAATTATTAATGTCGTGTTTGGACAAGTACTTCAAAAACGTTTTTTTAGTTTTTTAACACTTAAAAATGGGTTTTGGACAAAAAAAAACAATAGAACTTTAGAAGAATGTTTTTTAGTTAAAGTGTACTTCAAATATTAGTTTTTGAAGTACAAATGCAACATGTTTTATAAAAGTTTTAAAATTATTATCAATTAAAAAATATATATTCTCTATAGTTTTTTCTACTATTCCCAAAGTATAGCTACCATCTATTCCTACCAACCTACAACCCAACCCTGGCCCACTCCCGACCCCAACCTCCCCTTAACCAGCCCCAGCTTACCCTCAACTTGTCTTTGACGCTAACCTCGGCCCCACCCAACCTCGCCCCCACCAGCCTTGCCCTAACATCGGGCCCACCCCGACCCCGTCAGGACACTCGCCCCGACCTTTGTCCCTGACCCCGACTCCGACCTCAACCTTGTCCCCCACTCTGACACGCTCCGAGCTTGACCCTGGCCCCACCCCCTCCCTTGCCCATGCACCGCCTTAGGATCGGCTCCACCTCCTGTCCCACCCCGGCCCCCACGGAGCCTAAATTATCTTATCAAAAAAAAATTTTAAGACCCCTTTTACTATTTGGTTTGGGCCTTTTAAACTTTAAACCCAACGCTGAAACAGACATATTACAAGAGAGCTGCCACGGCTTTGATGAGGGCCCGGGGACGTTCTATTCTTTTTCTTCTTCCTGCTCCTTTAACTGCTAAGAACAATAATTGTTGATTCTTGTTTTGAATTTAATATATATATTTTTTTATTTCTTTCAATAGGGTCAATACAAATGTGCAAATTATTTCCATCTTCCTTTCTGTTTTCAATTTTCAAGTTTTATAGTTTGAAGATTTCATTTACATTGAGCAACTTCAACAATTTTAAATACATTCATTCCTAAAGAATATGTCTCCCCTTAGAAATTTGGACATAAATTTAAAAAGTGAGAAAAATTCTTCTTTTACTCCTATTATATAATTCCTTGTTTAACTGCAAATTTAATGTCCCTCGTTTAACCAAAAAATAGCATTTTTAGTTACTTACGTTTGGACTTTGACAGTTTTAGTCCCTTTTGTTGGTTATTGGGGCAATTTTGGTCTCTTTAACATATAATTAAGGGTTAAACAGGTCACTTGAGACCTTCTTACAAAATTTATAAATTTGATTTAAAACATGAATTGTAAAATTAAAAAAACGCACTTTTGATACTCTATATTCAACCAAATATTTTAAAATTCTCTTTTAATTGATTTAAGTACTTATACATTTTTTTCTTTTAAAATTAAAACCATTGAGAATTTAGACTTTCAAAAAATGATATTAAATTTTATAAATTGCTAACTCATTAGGCAAAATTTTCAATTTCAAAAGAAAAATAATAAGATATAAGATATCAAAAAAATTTTAATTTTACATTTCATGTTTTAACCCATAATTTATAAATTTTGTAGACAAGCCTCAAGTAACTTGTTCAACTTTCAATTTAAGGTAAAATGGACTAAAAACTACCACAAGGCTAAACATAAAGGACTAAAAATGTCATTTCCCCTTGTTTAACTACAAATTTAATAAATAAAAAAATTGTGTGATATATGTACATTTGAAGAGAGAATATAATGATCAATTAAATTAGGAATAAAATAGAGAAAAAAAAATTTACTTTTTACACCAGAGTTTGAGAAAAACACTCGAAAAATCCTTAAGGCACTGCACGTATCAGTTATGATAAATTTAACCAAATGGTAAGTTCGTAAGATTCTCCATCCATTCAATTTACTATCAATATAATCCAATTATTTCTGAAAGAAGCAAATTACAATAAAGGACAGCAGCACAGCAATGAGGCATAAATCGAAAGTCCTTTTCAGTGACCACAATCTAATGAATAAAATCCAGAAAATGACACTAATAGAAAAATCACAAGCAAGCCTACATTTAGCCCTAAAACAAAATTTTCAGAAACAGGAAAGAATTTAGGGGCAGACCAAAAAAAGATTATGTTACTCAAAAAGTATCTTTGAGCAAAGATACCATTTATCATACTGATAACTAGCAATTCTCCTCTTCAACTCAACAACTAGCTCATCAAAATACAAAAATAGCCCCATACCCAGAATGGCATCAAACGCTCTAAAGGGCTTAGTGAATAGTACGCTGTTACACAATCAAAATTACACCTACTTATCCAGCTATAATTTGCTACTGGGAAAAAATGATAATCGAATTTGTCGGAATTCCCAATTGAAAATTTTAAGACATTTCGAACCTGCCCAAATCATCATTACCTAATCATTTCCATCCTTGCAGCTGCAAAAAAAATATTAAACCGGCCGAGATAACTCACCAACAATTCCTAACCTATGTAGTAGTAACCCGTCAAGCAGTTGCTGAAACCCGAGGCGCTGTATTTTTTGCCATTCCGTTTGGCATTCCACCAGCACCCGGGCGGTTCATGCGTCCACCATTACTATCCGGCCTTTGGTATCCATCACCACCGCGGTTTGATGAACCTCCCCGATTACCACCTCTGTTGTTATTGTACTCATTCCTGCCACCAAAATCAACTCGATTGTAGCTCCTACCACCTCCGTAGTTTCCACGACCTCCCCTCATCCCATCGTTTCTGAATCCTGAACCCCGGCCAGACTGAAACCTTCCCCTATTATTCCCTATAAAAGAGGAAAAGATAAAATGTTAGGCAAAGGGAAAGGTATGAACTAATCAAAAGAATGGTCAGAATACACCAAGTCACACAAACACCCCCCCATTTTTATGAAACCTATTGATACAACAATATTAAACATGATCCAAGCAAATAACTTGCCTCGAGAATTTGTGGACCTCTTTTCCTCGACAACAGCCTGACGCCCACCAATGGAAACTGGAGAAGCCTGAAAAACCGAAGCCAAACAAATTAAATTGCGATGAGATACAATAGAAACTAACCAATTGAGGAACTCTAATCAATTTCTTCACGGCACGTAACAGGAAGAGTTACTTAAAGACAACCTTTAAGACGAAATATTCAAAACCAGCTAAAATGGGACAATCACACTCAAACCATTCCTAATCCACTAAGAGAGAGAGGGCAAAAAACAATTAGCACGAAGATGATAAAGATAAAATTGTCACATCTGATTATTCCAAAAGGTATAGCATCAAAGCAAAGATGTGCAACACTGTTAAAGAATTTTTGAGAAA
Organism: Leptodermis oblonga; assembly: GCA_016801395.1. Taxonomy (NCBI): domain Eukaryota; kingdom Viridiplantae; phylum Streptophyta; class Magnoliopsida; order Gentianales; family Rubiaceae; genus Leptodermis; species Leptodermis oblonga. The sequence continues at coordinate 4,323,192 of CM028760.1, read as the reverse complement.
GCAGAGCAAAAATCCCAAACAACAAACCAGAATCAAGATAGCAGTAGAAGGTATGGGAGTTGGGCTATAATCACATTAAAATTTAAAACAAAGATATTGAGGAATATAACTTGTACACACAAACAAGATGCAGGCATCTAACTCCAGATAAGCCAATACAAGAAGATCGATGAGCTACCAGAAGGCCATAGAGCAAACAACCTTAATCCAATTATATGGAATTCCAAAATCATGAGAAGTTGAACAGATCCCTCATGAAACTAGTTTCTTGGAGTAACAGCAAAGGTGACCCATGGATGAGCCACATTCATAGACCAAAACAAGGCAACAAGAAAAGAACACAGAACTTTCCTCTCAGTAACAAACTAAGTCAGATGTAAAAGTGACAAATGAAAAGGCATCTATATTTTTGCATCCATCCAGAACCAGAAGGTATTTAAAAAATACGCGCAGACACAACATTAGAAGAGAACCATCTTCAATAAGACTATTAGACGACCATCATATGCAAGATGTAACTCCTTGTAAATTCATGATAACAAAATCAGAGCATATGAGCATATATAGAACCTGCAAGTATTACCAACCCTAGGGGAACCAGAATGAAGCTACAGAATTTGAAAAGATAGACAACCAAGAACTTCTTAAACTACAATAGCTGCAGAAACTTCTTAAGTAGATAAGGAAGAAAAGACAGAGACCTGTGGCTATAATTCTGGGCTAATTCGTAAAGCAAAAATGATGCTTTTTAAGTAAATCACAATAAAATAGGTACCTCAATTGCTTTTTGAACAGCACTCGGCACCTCAAATTCCACAAAACCAAAACAAAAGCCCTGCGGCTGCAAAAGGTAACAAAATTGTCATAAAGCAAAAAAATAAAAAACTTAAGCAAAGAATGAAATTTACACTCACTCTGTTACTTCTAACTTGAATGCCACCATTCTTGATGGGCCCAAATTTCTGGAACTCATTCTCAAGTAAGGCTACATTAGCATTCATTGGTAAGCCCTTAATATATATTGAGTAGCCATCAGCTGTTCCCAAGTCAGAAATAGAGGAAGGACGGAAAAAAAAAAAAAAAAAAAAAAAAGCCATACAAGTCGGTTATTAGATGAAACATAAAGTTCACAAATCACTAGGGGGAACGGGGAAAAAACAAAAAGTGGGACAGAAACTTTAAAGTGTCATGCCTTCTCCCTCTTGATTATTCCCATTATCAGTGGCGTCAGAACGAGGAACCAATCCATCAGACTCTGGTTCTGCAGGAGTGTTTAACTGATCCTGGATTTTTGGCTGTGCCTTCCTAGGAGGTGTAGGAGATGAAAATGTCACAGCCCTTTCCTTGAGATCCATCACCTAGAACAAAATCAACAATGAGCAAATAATGAGATCACTGCTCAGTAAAATGTGTACCTAGATGCCTTCCTGACATTCAAATTTCTCTCAGGCATACAGGAAAGCATAATGAGAGCAACATTTCCCAACAAAAACTCACAATGGAAGCATATGACTTCTTTGGAGCAACTTCGGTTTTGGTGTTCGTTTGAACCACAGCTTGTGGCTCATCCACAGCTTCATCAACCACTTCAGCCACTGGGACCTCCTCTTCAGTGATAGGGACATCTCTGTTCTCCTCTGGTGGGTTGTAAACTTCCCCACCATTAACCTCCTCGGCTGAAGGGCTGCTTATCTCAGAAACATGATCCTCCAGCACAGGAGGAGGGGTAGGATCTGCAGCAGAACAACAAAATCTATCACATCCAATCTCTACTGAGAGATAATAAAGCTTTCAAACAAGTTTTCATACTTATTTCTGGAGTGACAGGAGCCACCACATCATTTTCTACCACACTCTGGTTTCCATTCTGCTGGTTTCCATTTTCGATGTAGCGAAAGATATCGTTCAGAACAAAATAACCCCTATCTTGTGGAGCAAGGAAGAAATTTTGAGCAAAATTTCTGATCTTATTGTCCTTCCCAGTCAAATATCCAGTCACAAGGACTTGCACTCCACCACTGAAAGATTCTTGCGCATCAACCGATTTAATCTCGGCCCTGAACTTACCGTAGTTCAGTGACAGTATCTTTTCATTAATTGCCTGTAAATTCAGCAAAGCAAGCAAATAACGTTAGAATTGGAAAACCCCAGAAATGGAAAAATCATTTTGCCATTTTGTTGCTTTTTAAGGCTTAGTTCAGAAAGCCCAGCTATGTTTGCCTCCTAATTTGTACTCCTTAGTTCACATTAATAATTTTTGTCAGTCCCGCTTTAGTAGAAAATAGAAAACAAAGTAGAAACGCTAAAGTTTAAAATATAACAAAAAAATTGCTAATACTAGTTAAAAAGAAAGAAAAAGAATAACAGCAAAAATGAAGCTAGAAAAGTAATATACTTGCATAGTCGTAGTTATACTCATGGTGCCATCATCACCAGGCCGCCCAAGCTTACTGGTATCCTGATAAAACCTGTAAACAAGCTCGGGCGATAGGTGCAGTATATGATAATACTGCTGCACGAAAGCGTTCCCAACCTGTTCACCCATTCGTTCAAAAAAGAACCAAAAACAAAAATTAAAAAATAAAACAGTAAAACGGAAGAAATGAAATGAGGTCACAGGAATCTCAAAAATCGACACATACAATTTGAGCAGAAACTGGTTGAGGCGCTGGTACTGCTGCTGCTGTCATCGCTGATGGATCCCTCTCACAACCTACAAAACCCTAGAAGATGTCCTCAACAAAGAAATATAGAAAACCTTCAACTCGCCGGAGTTTCACAGATGAAATGATTCCACACACACGTAGAAAAAAAAAAAGATATATCTACGCGTATATAAGTAGTAGCTAGGTTGCGTGTGATCTGTACGAACCTGGATTCAAGTCTGTTTGAGTGAAGGAGAGGAGAGAGCAGCAGGAGGACTGTGTCTACTCTTTCTTCGCAAAATCTCCGACTTCAACTCCCTCTCTCTCTCTCTCCCGCGGTGCGAAGGTGGCGGAGCTAGGGTTTTGCTAGGGTAGAGGAGCGGATCTTGGCAGAAGGCGGAAGCGGAGGGCGGAGGAGGAAAGAGAGTGCCTCAGGGGATTTTATAATAAGTAGTAGTAATTAGAGAGAGAAAGATCTTTGTGTGCGTATGACTGAAGCGAGTGGGAAAAATAATTATATTTGTACTGCGTTCGATTAGGCAATTATTCTTTTACCCACAATTTTTTTTTCCTTTTTTTTTTTTTTTTTTTTTGAGCCAGACAAAATTTTAAAACGTGATGTACAATATTTATTATTTTTTTATCTATTGTAATAATAAGAAATTAATGTCAGCGTTAATAAATTTTTTTTTTTTTTACCCTCTTTTATTGCGTAAAATCTAAAACGGAGGAAGTAAATTTCTCCTATATTTGCTGCAAATAAAGTTCTTCCATGATGGGAAATTAAAAATCGATTTGTGGAGGGAACATTGGAAAACCGGGTTTTTTTTTTTTTTTTAATATTTCTTTCCCTTTATTCGAATAATGATTCTTCTAGAGTATTCTCGTGCAACACCCTCTTAAGAATAAAAAATTAAAATAGTAATATGCAAAAATCTAACACACTATAAGCAAACTTTTCAACACAAACGCGATCCATCCATAAAAAATTATTTTCTAGAATCTCTCACATGACATGAAAATCCTAATTAAACTTATCCGTTATAAATTATCTGTTAGCTGGATACACAATTCGCCAACTAGATACACGATCCACCAACTGGATACACGATTCGCCAACTGGATTTACGACCCGTCAACTGGATACACGATTCACCGGTTGGATACACGATTCGCCAACTAGATACACGATCCGTCAACTAGATGCACGATCTGCCAACTGGATACATGATTAGATTGCCATGGATTTCACATCAAATATGAACAAATACTCCTCTCTCCGTTCCGTTCGAAGGATAGATTATTTTGTATATCCATTGCACCACGTATAATAGTGTAACTAGATACATAATACATTCAGGGGATAGAGTGTCAGTTTGGAGAAAAACAAGCGTACATATGATTTCCTATTAGAATAGAATAGTATATTTTCAAAAAAAAAAATTTGTTTTAATATGATAGTGCACTTTTAATTCTTTTTCACTACTCATACCTTTACAAACATAATGTGTGATCCGCAGTTAATTCACACTTAAAAATAGGGGCATAGATGAAACAAAATTTGTCAAATTAGTTTTTTTAAGTATTATACATTGATATACATAGAAAGTTGCACACGAGTGAAAGTGAACTTTTCTAATGAAACATAGGAAGTAAACGATATATTATCAAAGAAGGATAATACACATCTAAACTGATCGTCACAATTTTGTAATAATAAGTGATATGACATGAATATATTAACTAACAATATAATAGCAATAGTATGTATGTCGCGTCATTTGCTATTAATAATTTGTGATGAATTAGTTGATATATATGCGATTACTCATTAAGAAAAACATATAATTATATGAATGTAATTCCTAAGAATATTGTGATTAAGGTTTAAATAAAAAGTACTCCCTCTGTTCCCTTAAAGGGTCCGTGTGGTCCACAATTAGTCTATACGTAATAAGTAAGGATATAAATGAAATAAATGATATCAAATTATATATTTTAGTTGTTGTACCTTCACATTCATAATAAAATGTATATTGATCAAAGTTGACCCTTCTAATAGAAGGGAGAGAGTAATTTTTATGGTTATGAGCAACTTGGCTTAACTTGATCAAACAATTAGTCAAGTTGCCCATAATATGTTCCAATTTTTTGGATTTTGTGTCTATAATTTGAGTTAATTGTAAAAAATTATCTCAATTGTCGGTTACCATATTTTAAGGAAAAAATTTTAAAATTTAAATATTATAATAAATTTTCGTCATTTTCACTAAGTATACTATTTTATATTGTTGGTCCCAAAAATAAGAAGAAAAAAAAAACACAAATTAAAGAAGTTTCGAATAATTCTGAAAAATATTTGTAAGTTTAAGAAATCACAAGTATTAATTGTAATTTAACCAAATCTTAATAAATATCAACAAGCTCTACTAAACCATAAATCCAGTTCCTCTAGATAACCAGAGGTCCAGAACTACCCCAGCGAATAGCCAAATCAAATTATCATTCCGGCTGCAAGTACAAATACATACAGCCACCCAATCAGCTTCATCATTGAACTGATATGATATGAATGCAGTTCAGATATCCCAACATTTTGAATGCCAAAAAAAAAAGTGCCTTATATCCAAGAGACACCAGGAGCAATATGCCAAAAGAGTCACTTCATTACCAACAAGACAAATGCTCTCATCATTTGAGCAGAAATTCCATGTCATCCACTCATTTTGGCCAACTATATAAACTTCAAAACCACATATTCTTGCACAAAATCACCAGGCAAATCAAGATCATGAAATGTATCAAATGGCAAAGTAAGCAACATTTCAATCAGTTCTGCAGTCAGAAAAATCAGCAAAACACAGGATATATAGTCAAAGAAATTTCTGCAAATACCATTTCACTGGATGTGTTCATAGGTTGAATCTAAGAAAATTCAAACCTACTAGACAATGTTAATGAATACAGGAAGATGGAAACAACTCTTCTCCATATATGCAAGAAACCAATGGCTCGCCTCCTTACTAATACCGTTTTCAGTACTAGAACAAAACTCATTATGTGGGACGGAAACAGTATTACTCAATACACAGACCCTGTAATTGTCTTTACAAATTAAACTATTGAGTAATGTCATTATAATTAACTGAAGGACGTCAAAATTCAACCCTCTGGAAGAAATTCCAACAATGAACAAAAAAAAGGAGCGACTATGCTATAAAAAATTTATGGCAATAACAAATATAAGCAGAATATAGATATCACTGGTATAACAAACTTAGAACATGATTGTGAATATCAAAACTATTCGATAAGCAAAGTAGTTAAACAATAAAGTAAATGAAACGTTCTATAGAGCTTAACCTTTCTGAGACACTGAAATATTATGAACAATTGTGAAGCATGACCTAAACTAGTATAGAAGTGACACATGCTAAAGTTCAAGAGGCAAGAACAGCATTGAACGGTAGTATCAATTGACATGTAGGACAACAGTATGGGCCACATAACTAGTAGTTGGAAGAAATCTCTTTTGATGATACTCCAATACAGATGAAACCATGATCTAAGTTACAGACCAAAATTGCATGCTCGGATATGCTCATTTTCATAATCAACATACTTGGTCCAAAGCGGCCTATACTGAACCATGGCAATGTCAAGCCATGGTTTGGAATTCCCATTGAAGTGCACAACTGCTGCATTGTCAATCTCACCCTTCTCGATGTTAGCATTGTAACCGAGACCCAAAACATGCCAAGACTTGTCTAATGGTTTCGTTGTTGAATAATATGTGATAAGACCAGGAGGAAGTGTTCCCAATTTCCAAAGTGTGCGGTTTTCATTCTGTCAAAGCAAAATTCTAAGGTTTAGAAGTAATGCAACAACATTTATCACATCATAAAGGTAGTAGATGAGGAAATAGTGATATCAGGAGATAATGCATAAAACATCAAATTTGAATACAAATAAGCTGTGTTCGAAGTTTGTTTTCTTTAATATTAAATGTGTATCGAAAATGTAAAAAGGTCCATTACAAATGTGAGGGTGTATTGAGAATACGAAAATGTGTTTTGAAGAGGAAAGATGTGGTTTTAGGCCATTATTATCTTTGTGTAAAGACACACTCCAACTGTCTAAAGGCCACACACATAATATTGGATCACAAACAGAAAAGGAAACCAAGTGGAAGTTTGAAACCAAAATGTTATCTTACCAGATTCTGCCAGTAGTGGTATTCTTCAGTACACTTTTCCTTCCTCCAAGCATCCAAGTCAAAGAAGTTCATACCATATGCCCATGCGCATGCATTTGGATTGAATTTCGCTTTAATTAAAGGATGAGAAAAATTCATATATTGTTTATACCGGTGAAATGATCCAAAACATGTCTCCACAGCACCATTCACCTTCCCGTCCATATCAATCTTCCAAAGTCCAGTCAAATCTTTTTGCACCACTATATCATCGTCCAAGAACAAGATTCTATGCAACTTTGGATACATCTCTGGTAAGTAGAACCGCAGATGGTTCAATATTGAGAGATACTTCGGATTTCTGAATTTCATGTTTGTTGTGTCTTTTGTGGCATTTTCCAGCTTATTCTCAAAGTAAAACTTCTGCAGATTTGCAGATTCAAGCTGCTTAAGAACTGGGACATATGAAGAGTTCAGAAACTTGTAATCTTCCACAGCCTTCACTTCAATGTGAGCCCCTTTGTACTCTTTTACCTTGAACATGACTTGCATAGCCCCAAGATTCATCTTATCAGTCACCACATGAAACACATGCTTCCAAGGCTCTTTTGCGTTAATGACAGCAGAATTCACCACAACAGAAGCAGCAACCACGTTGTCGGAGAAAATGGCATAGTGATAAAGCTTTGGATCCTCAAACTCAGGTAGAGTAGGCTTGCCTTCATCAGTATACTTCTCTGGGTGAGAGATTCGCTCTTCCATCAATCTCATCGCCACGCAGTGCAAGCTCTTGGGAATTGACTTTGCAGCAATCAGACTCGAGAAGGCCCCCTGCTTCTTTGCCTTGGTTAACTGCTCATTTACAGCAAAGATGTTATCTTTCAGCTTTTGAATCTTGAGTTGATTATCAAAACTCTCTTTGGCCTCTGAAATCACTTGCCGTGTCACTTTAATTCTTTCCTTCACCTCCTTCTCAAACAGCCTAAGCATTGACTCGTCAATTGAGCTGGCATCAGCTTCAAATAGATCTCTATAGGCAGGCTTGGAGAGTAATTCCGTGTAGTTCCTGGAGAGATCCGCAAAAACTCTCACGAGCTTGGAGTTCTCAAGCTTGAGCTTTCTAGCATAGGCAGCGTAAGCCGAAACTAAAGATCGGTGATCATCCGCTTGCTTTCGGATCTGATCCAATCTAGGCTTCAATGGATCTGATTTCAGAGCTAGCACCGACCTACCAGACCGCCAAAACACATTCGAACCGAAAGAAAAACCCTAAACGTCCCAAAAAAAAAAAAACAACTCATTGTGAGCCATAAACGTCCAAATTGAGCAAATATAAGATCGAATTGAGCCAAAATGAAATTGAAGAACAATAGAGCTCATAAATGCGATTAACGCAGCACAAAGTATTTAATAACTCTACGTTTAATTGGAGATAGTTGGATTCACTAGCAAAAATGCCATATCTGAAAAAATGCAAATCGAAAAAATTTATAATTTAAAAACTGGAAACCGAAGTAAAGTAAGCAAATGCAGAATAGAAAATACATGACAATAGAACACTGAAACAGAGGAAAACAAAATAGGGTAGTGACTCACTTGGTTGAGATCCGAGGGATTAGAGGAAGATTTGTGGAGAGGAGATACAGTGAGGAAAAGGCAAAAGACGACGAGCACGGTGACGAAGAGCTTGAGAGTTGATTTGGAGCCTCCGAGCACCTCCGGTTCCGGACCCGCCGGCCGATCTCGGGGCATAGTCCGAGAGCCCCGAAACCTTCCCGTCGCCATGAAATCCCAAAACTAGCACCACTAATTACTCGTGAAAACTATGAAGAGAGAGGAGAGAAAATGCGAGTTTTTCAGTCGCCGAGGAGTGAAGAATAGATGACGGTGGGGGGGGGGGGGGGGGGGGGGGGGGTTGCCGCTGTGATAAATTGCTTTGTTGCGGTCGGTGTCGCGGGGGGAGAGAGAAAGTGAGAAAACGCGCAGCGCACGGTGGAGGAGTGAGAAAACGTGATTGGTTTAGCCGTAGCGAAAGGGCCCACCAAGTTGTGAGTCTCCACTCTCTCTAGTGATTTGTTTTTGACATGCATGTTTAATCATTACTCAGATTCTATTAATTTTCCAATTTTTCATTAATTAGCGTTAGAAATTATCATGAACTTACTCATTAATTTTATTTTATTTTTTCTATAGAGCTATGAAATTTAATATTTTTGTTCTTACTTTTATTTGTATGAATATTATGATGAATAAATGCACCATGTATCTGATCCAACTCCTTTAATTTGGAAGAATGACATTTTTAGTATTAAAAGTTTTAGCTGTTTGCAGCTTTAGTATTACAAGTTTACTCAGTCCAAACTTGTTCTTTATATTTATACTTTGTTGCATTTTTAGTACCAGTACCTCTTATAATAGATTTTATGTAGTCAAACCGAAGTCAATTATAATTTGAGAGTATTTTACCATTTCACAATTTTATGGGAGTTGAAAATATAATTTTTTAATATTATTTCCAAAACATTTTCGAGTTTGCTTTCTCCTAAATTGGTGTCGACTGAGGAGAAAAAAAACACCGCGAAAATGCTTTAGAAATAACATTAGAAAATTTATCTTTTCAACCCCCAGAAAATTGTAGAATTTGTAAAATATCCTTAAATTACCTTTGACTTCGGTTTGACTACATAAAACCTGTTATAACAGGTATTGGTACTAAAAAAGCAACAAAGTAGAAACATAAAGCACGAGTTTGGAACTGAAAACTTTTAGTAACAAAGTTGCAAACAACTCAAACTTTTAGTAAAAAAATGTTATTTTCCCCCTCTAATTTATTATCGAATTTATACCGAATTTGTTCGCAGTCGTTCATATTTTTTCTCATCCTTAGGCTTTGTTCTCTTGTGGCTTTGGTAGAGAATCATCACTTTTTTTTTTCCAAAACTTTACACAAAGAAACAACTTCACTTTTTTAATAATTTAAAATTAAAATTTTAAAATTCCCTCTAAATACCTACTCACATAAATTCAAAAAATAACACAATAATTACACTTTTTTATCTCTCACCTACACAATTTCCCAAAAAAAACTTACCTCCAAAAAATTTCTAACAAAAAACTTCCCTCTAATAAAATTTCCTCTACCAAAGCCACAAGAGAACAGAGCCTTAGTGTCACACTCAATGTTGATGGGGTTCGATCGTGTACTTGGTGAAATATTTTACCATATTAAGGTGGTTTACTAGTGGACTATGAAATAAAACTTAAAATTGTAACTGGAAGCAAATGCATTTGTAGATAATTATCCTACTTAAATTAAATAAAATCAAATAAGGCCGACAACGATAATGGTGCATGGGCCTAATGTTGAAGCCCGAACGTGATAACCCAGCCCATGACACAATAAGCACTCAACAAACCATAACAAATGCTCTCTCGGTTATATTAAAAGAGTCAACTTTGTTGAACTCAGTTAGTACAACAAAGTGAACTCTTCCAATGTAACAGACGTGTGACACAATAGTTATAAAAACGTGTAGTTTATAATTACAAAGTAAGAATATTAGTAAAATAAATAGTGACAAAATTATCAATTTTGTATTTATACATTAAAACTCATAATAAGTTTACATTTTGTATTAATAACCGAATCACTTCTATGATATGCAATTGCTTATAAACAAGGGTTAATTACGCAAAACCCCCTGTGATTTGCGAAAGTACAGGATGACCCCCCCTATGCTTTAAAAAGCTATGCAAAACCCCCCATGTGGTTTCAAAACTCTGTAACGTAGACGAAAATCTTAATTTGTGACCAAATTGCCCTTATTTAGTCAAAGGGTTTGCACTTATTCAGTCATACTGAATAAGGGCAATTTGGTCACAAATTAATATTTTCGTCTACTTTACAAGGTTTTGAAACCACAGGGAGGTTTTGCGTAGCTTTTTAAAGCATAGGAGGGTCATCCTGTAATTTTACAAACCACATGGGGGTTTTGCGTAATTAACCCTACAAACAAACAAACAAATAAATAAAAGAATCGATATGGGAAGGTTAAGAACGAGCTAGTGCCCCAACGGTTGTGACGCATAGAGAGTCACATAAAGATCGGGTTCTTAACTCTGTCAATTCTATACCAATTTGAATTCAATTGGAAAAGGATATATATATATATATATGTATATAGCGTCGGTGCTAACTGCTAACTACAATTGAGTTAAAAGGTAGGAATTCAATGATAAAGATGGGTAGCGTCATTTTGGGGAAGCAATAATAGCAATGATTAATTAAAGAAAACGATTTCAGTCAGCTTCCCTTTTATACTCACAATATTTTGTTCCTAGCTCCCACACAACGTGCGATGTCCTTGTGAAAAAATGTTATTTTGATGCTGGTTATCATGTTTTAAAATGTAATTTTAAAAATACTTTTTTGAAAAATAGTTTTTTAAGATGAAAAGTATATTGAACACGTAAAAATATGTACTGAAAATATAAAATGAGTTGAATAATAAAATGTGTATATCCAATTACGAGATATTAATATAAACTACAAATAATAAAATATATATTTTTGAAAACATGCCAACGAACATGCTCTAAAATGTCTCCGCATTAGCGAAAACAATTAATTTATTTTTTTAATGATAAAAATTGTTTCTCTACTAAATATACACTATTAATACTAGGGATGAGCAAAAGCAAAAACCGATACGAATCTGCTTTAAACCGATCCAATCTGAAGCTTCGGATCGGTTTCGGATTTGGTTTTTATTCGAAACTGTGTTTTGATCTGAAACTGCGGTTCGCGGTTTGATCCGAACCCTCTATTTTGTTATCCGAAACCCGTGGTTTAAATTTTATTTTAATTTTAGGTGTTTTTTTTTTTTTTTGAATTTCTGTTTCGGATTATCCGAAACAAAAATCAGAAACCAAATATTATCCAAACAAAAAATCCAATCCACAATTTCGAATCGAATTTGAGTCGGATCAACGATTCGGATGATTTCTGGATTATTTTGCTCACCCCTAATTAATACTACTAATTACTACATATTGTACCTGATTGAATGATAGATCATTTAATGTAAATTACAAGCCGTTGTTATGAGTGTTGTACGCTGCAGGCGAGTTGCCGACGGATTAGTGTCAATGTCATAACAATAAATTTTGTGCGATTCCTTTTAAATTCATTCGAAACTAATTTTTGTCTATATTTTTTGGATCAATACTTTTTCAACTGCTCAACTCGTGATTTCGAGCAGTGGTAGGCAGAGCTAGACTCCCAATGTCGGATGGGACAAAATTGTAGGAAAAAAAATATTATACTACATTAAACATTTTTTGTGAAAAAATGCAAAGATAACTACATTTGAATATTTTTTGGTAAATTTCTAAACTCATGTTTTGTTTTACCAAACTTAAAATTTACTAAGAATACTTGTATACAATATAATAACAAATACACATTTCATTAATCAAATACTAAATGATTTTATTTTACGGTTTGTCCTTATTTTTTTAAAAAAATTGTGGGACAATGTTAACTGTTTTACCTATTTTTATAGGGCAAACACCTCAAAACTCCCCCTGTGGTTTGCGAAAGCTACACATCACCCCCTGTAATAAAAAAAGCTACTCATCACCCCCGTGCTTTTTCGAAATCCGTAAAAGTAATGGAATAAGTGCGTGTGAATCACGCGCTTCTCTTCAGAATACCCCTATCACCATCATCTTCGGTTTCTGAATAAAACGATTTCCAGGAACTCGTTTTCTTCATACTTTTTTTTTTTTTTCCCATTCTAGTTTCTGAAAAATCATTCACTTCTTCTTCAGTTCTTCTACTGCGATCTTCTTCTTCTGCGATCTTCTTCTTCTTCTTCAGTTCCTCTTCTGATTCTTCTTCTTCTACACAAAGAAGTGAAAGAAATGGTGCGGGAGGGAAGAAACCCAGCAATGGGTATGAAACCCATTGCTGGGTTGTCGATATGAAACTCAAGAAACCCAGCAATGGGTTTTGTGATACGAAACCCACTTGATGGGTTTCACGATATGAAACCCAATTGTCTTCAGTTCCTCATCTTCATTCGATGGTGAAGATGATTGTGAAAGGAATGTGATCAAAGATGAAGAAAACGATTTCCTGGAAATCGTTTTCTTCAGAAACCGAAATGGAAAAAAAAGTTTGAAGAAAACGAGTTTTTGAAAATCGTTTTCTTCATAAACCAAAATGAAAAAAAAAAGTCTGAAGAAAATGATTAGGGTATTTTGAGAGTTAATGTGAGGGTAAATTGGTCAATTTACCATGCACCGTTAGTTGGAGTAATTTCCATTACTTTATAAATTTCGGAAAAGCACGAGGGGTGATGCGTAACTTTTTTTTGTACAAGGGGTGATGTGTAGCTTTCGCAAACTACATGGGGGTTTTGAGGTGTTTGCCAATTTTTTTATAACAATTGGGGTATTTTAAAATAGGATGCTGTTAAATGCACATATTATGTGCACACATAAAGTGATTTATGTGGGTTACTCAAATGTTATTTTACAAAAATATCCTTATTGTATTACTGTATCACTTTCCTTTCTCCTCTCTTCTCTCTCCCTCTTTACCCCACGTTTGCTCTTTTTTTTTTTTTGTGACTTTTTCTTAAAGTGTTTTCTATTAACTAATTTAATTTTGGTATTTTTTTTTTTGACAGCTCTTTTTTTTAATTTTTAATCCTATCATGTTCACTATTAAGCATTTTAAAACCCATTAAACTTAATATTTAGTATTCTAATTTATTAATTTTTAAAAATAATAATAAATATAAATTTTCTCTTACTTTCTTTTTCGCCAAACTTAACTTTTTGTGTTTTTCGCCATTAAATTTATCCATTAATTTTTTTCGCCAAACCCATTTTTTCACAATAAAATTATTATTATTATTATGAGAAAAATGAATAAATTAGAATCCAAAATTAAGAGAAAAAAATAGATGATTCGTTTTGTAGTGAAATGAGTTTCACATTTGTAATTTCTAAAGCTAAAAAAAAAATTAGAGAGTGTCAAAACTGAAAGAAAAAAAATAATTAGTGTAGGAAGGAAACTAAATTGTAGAACAAATAATGGTAGAGAAAGATTTTGAGGAAAAACAATTGCAGAAGAGAGGAGAGATGAGAGAGGAAAGAGAAGATAAGAGAAAGGAAATAAGTATAATAAAATAAGAATATTTTTGTAAAATAATATCTGATTGGCCCCACTTAAACTACTTTATGTGCATATTTTTTCTGCACATAATATGTGCAATAAACATTTTCCTTTAAAATATTTGAGGTTGGGACAACCATGTGACTCTGCCCCTGGTTTCAAGTATGTTATTAAATTTGTATGGAGTTCTATGTCTTGATAGTTTAATTGTTAAACTTGATATGCGTGTTCTCTCAATATATGTGTTTTAACATAATTACTTAGACATTAACGACTAAACTTAATACATAGGTTAAACTTAAAACGCAATCATTCAACAACTAAACGGTATACATCAGCAGTATACTATAAGGTATATTCAATACATAATACATAATAAATCAATGCATGTGTTTTCATAATATAATCGCTTTAATTTAACAGTACCTAAAAAATGCTCTTTTTCCAATTTTGTAAACATTCATAAACTTAATAATTAATATATACATATATATATATATATAATATTGCAACTAATTGTAAGACTCTGTGTTTTTTTTTACTTCTTTTGTGATTTGAGTTAATCTAGATTTAGACTCATTATCGTGTAACAATGATTGACAATAGAAGATCAAGAAACAGTTAATACAACTAATTACAAAAGATATGATCTGATTTTTATCATATCTGAACCACCACAACAGTGTATATGATCTACAAAACTATAAACCTATACCTAATATAGATCTAAACATAGTAGAAATATAAAACTGAACAAATCTCGTGACAACGGTTACGGATCTACTACTAGTTACCAATGAAAGTTTCGAGACTGAATTTTCAACCAAATCTTCATACACCATGGCAATGAATAGAATCATAACCGAGGACTCATTCATTATAGCCAAGAAAGAAAACATCATAAACACGGAGAAAAACACAATAAATAACGACAAATTGAAGTAAAATCTCCCAATCAAGAGAAAACGAACTAACAAATAATAAGAAACGAGAGAAAAACTGAGGGAAGAAGATGGTGAATTTTAAGTTTTTGAAAGAAAGGAAGGGGAGGGGTAGAGAGGCGGCTAGGGCGAGAGACAAAAGGAAATGCAACTAATAAGATAAATTAATTACTCCGTATTAAAAATCAATTATATATAATTCGAAAAGGAAATAAGTAATAAAAATAAATTAACGATAAAGAATCAATTATTTATAATTCAAAAGATAAATAATTAATGAAGATAAAGAATACTATTAGTAAAAAAATTAATATTAATAATTAAAACGGGTTACACTGGTTGGGGATTGCCCATCCAAAAATTAGACCAGTTAAAATTGCTAGTTTTGATTCAGTTTCCAATTTTGCGATTTTCATTACTAACCCTAATTTTGTCAGGAATGAGCTATTGTCATATCGGTTAGTGCGTAAGGTGGACTACCTAAATGTTGGGGTTCGATTTTTACCTCTATCCATTTTGCCTATTTATAGGGTAAAATTGATAGGTTCGCTGTCAAGACGTAAGAGAAAAAGACCAGCCGTGACGTGAGGACTGGGGTGATAGATTGATAATTTGATACTGTAGTCCCTCGCCCTTGAGGGCTAAAACTAAAAGGGCGGGTGTTGACTCGCTTAGTCAACATATTAAGACTATGTTTGTTATCATATTATTTTGAAAATATATTCGATAAAAAAATTATATGTAAAATAATATATTATGATGTATTAAATTTATAGTAAAAATAAAAATAAATTAAAAAAAAACAAAAATAATAAAAATGAATGTGGCCTAAACGTCTGTTTCTTAAGATTGTTCTCAAGGTCCGCCGCGAGAGGAATTATTTGGCTGCACGATCACATTATGAGGGTGAAGAGCTGTTTTTGGAAAATAAGTTATGTATATGTTCGGGTTCAGCTATTTGAATACAAGTCCACCATTGACTTATAGTATTACTTTTATAAATACATGCATAGTTTATGAAATCTCAATCCGGATTTTCTTACTTCCGATTTTATTTGATCCTACATTTTTGGCTTAAATAAGAGTATGTTTGATGAGGAAATCCAAGGCTAAAACAACACAAGTTATGAGTCGGAATCCACGAAAACAAAGGAAAGCTCCAATGACCTTAATGATAAGGAAATGAAGATTACAAGAGTTACCCTACTCGTCATCAAAGTAGAAATGGTGAATACTAATCATCCCAGCTAAGGAAATGGTAGAAATGGTATTTTCAAGTTGTGAAAATGGTGAAAATAGTATTTACAAGTTACAGAAATGGTGGAAATGGTAACTACTAGTCTTTCCAGTGAAGAAATGGAGATTTCATGAAGATTGAAGAATTTTAGAAGTGAAATATTTTTTGAGCTTCTGAAATGATTCCGGAAGATTCCAGAAGTTTCCTACATCTACATCGTCATGCTACATCAATTGGGCCGAATCCATCAAGTCCACTCCATGAACTCACATTCGGCCAAGTCCAAGCCCAAGCCCAAGGAGAAGCAATTCACAATTAGGGTTAGGGTTAGGAGGAGAATTAATGTTTTGTGCATGTTACCTAATTATCTTCATAGTTTCCTTTTTTCTTTTCTCCTTTATTTTTCGGTTTTCCCTTTTCTTTAAAGGTAAAATCTGAATTTTTCCTTCCTTTTTCCTTGAGAATTTCGTTCATAACCTTTCCTTATGGAAGACGAAATTTTCCCTTCTTTTCTTTTACTTTTTTAGCAAGTAAGTTTCTTTTTCTTGCTGATTTTTGTGAGTTACTTAATCTCTTGATTAAGTTCTAATTTTGTGTTTTCTTTCCTTATTTTCTTGTGTAAATTTCGTGCTCCCTATATCTATAAATAAGGGTGTTGCACTTCATAATTCGACAGTGATTAATTGAATGAAAGTTTATATTTTATTATTCACTCTTCTTTATTTTGGCTTAAGTAATTTGCATGCTTTGTTAATTGCTAAAGTACATGAACTATGTGCTAATTAGATAATTGCTCTATCTAATTGCATGCTTTGTTTCGCCTATATTATTCTCCACTTGGTTCGAATTGCATGTTTAATTTAACTTGTTAAATTAGTAGTCTGCCGAATCGAAGAGTAAGGATTCTAGAGTTTTGAGAGCGCGTCTTGCATACAGACTGTCCTTGGCAATTTTTAGCATGGAGTTCTTGTTTTTCACAAATTGGAATCAAGGGTTCACATCAATGTTTTATAATTTACATGTAATTTTACACGTGCACGTTTCGTGTAAAATTTTACAATCTGATCCTATTGATCCCGATTTTGCAAACTATGGATACGAGTTAATGTATCTAATAATTTGTCATGCCCTACCGGCTCCATTTTCTGTAACTGTAAGCAAAGAATCCTATAAACCAGAGATTCAAGAGTATGTTCATGTTCTTCTTCAAGCATTTCTGCGCATGAATGTTTGGTGGATTAATTGTTACACATTAATTTCTTATTTCCTGCATGCATGTTTACAATCTCTACACATTGGATTTTCATTTTAGTAAGCTTCTGTAATAATCAAGACGAAGAACTTCAACACGAATTCTGAAACACCAGAAAAAACAGTAAAATTAAGAACCTATGTACTCAAGAACTACTACTACTACTACTAATAATACATCAATATTTGTCTCCATTGTGCACCTTCTTGCTGTGTTTTTTCAACCCGTGCAACCATCCCATCCCTTTAATGGCCTTGGAAATCTTCACGAGATTTGGCTTTCCCATCCCCATTCCCAGATTCATCTTCCCCGTCGAGAATTTCAGGGCCTGTAAGCAGCACAATTGCCCGTCCGACGAATCGTCCTCCTCGTCGTTCCTCCTTTCGTCTTCTTCGGGATGCTTCTTCTTAATCTCATCGTGTTTGTTCTTGTTTTTCCTCTGCTTCGTGCCGCCGCCGCAGCCGTTCTTGTTCTTCCCCGACTCAGCTTCGTACGCCTCCCACAGCAAATCCATCCCTTCGCTCTCGCCCCCGTTGTTCCGCTCCTCGAAAAGCTTGCACGCCAGAGTCCGCTTCCACTCCTTCTCCTTCCGCATTGACCCGTAGCTGTAATCCAGGGATGGAGAACACTGAATCTTCAAGGTGTAATCGTCGTCGTAGAAATCGGCACCGGCGCCGGCACCGATACTGTGAGAATGCGCTTTTAGAAGCTTTGACTTGTAGTACTTTTCTTTACCGACCGAATCATTACGTCTAATTTTGTCCGCTTTTTCCCCTGTTTCTTCTTCAGCCTCGGATCCATTGTTCCCCTGTGACTTTTTCTCCCCCAATTTATCAGTCGCTTTATCGGAACCCGTGCATAATGGCGCAATTTTCGTCTTTTCCACACCGGTCGTCACTTTCACGCCCTCAAAATGATCCAAATCTTCCCACAAACTACCCAATTTCTCATCACCATCATCGTCATCCATGGCACGCCCCCCGTTACTTTTCTCGATTAATTCTGAAAACCCATCTAATTCCGTCTCACCGGCCAATGCTTCATCTGGGCTCAAACTGACATCCTCCTCCGACGAAGAAGATGATTCAACTGGGAATGTGGGATCGGAGAAAACAACCCTGAACACTTCGAAGTCCTCCAGGCGAAGATACTCCTCCCTCCGATTATCAATCCTGGACCGTAAAACCTCAACAACTGCACGATAAGTAGCGGAAAGGAAACTCACCTTACTCTCCTCCGACGATTGCTTCTCGGTTATGAAATTCGGGACGAAGGTGAGAAAAGCGAGGAGGAAGAGGAACGTGGTGAGGAAGAGAGGGAAGAGGAACGACAGGAGTTTATGGAAATACAGTGAAAAGCAAATCAAGAACGTGAAATGTAGAGGGTGGGAGAAAACGAAGGAACAGAAAAGGAGGAAATCAGATTTGAGGAGACCGGAGAGGTGAGGCCTGGACGTGCTCGGAAAGCACAGCTCAGCCATTTCTTGTTCTTCCAGTGAATGGAGATCGATGGGGAAGAAATGGTGGAATGTGAAGTGTGTCAGAAATGTTTTTTTGTTTTGTCTGGAGCTGAACTGGGGAGAATGCGGCGTGAATAAAGGGAAGAAGAAATTATGCAAATTGAAGAGAGATTCCAAGGAGTCTCTCTATAACAACAAATCATTTACGTACTTTTATTTTCATCCACCACAGCTACTTTATTACCTTTTGTTTTATACAGTGGTTAATAAATTATCATCTCATTTGCATCCACAGTGAATTCTAATCATTCAAGGGGACTCGTGTTTTTATTACGCTTATCATACGTCAAACAAATAAACTAAAAAAGGATCAAATGTCCATGATTTACACAACCTTCACGTAAGAATCTAATGGTTATGGTATTAGTGTATGTTGCCAACCCACACAATGCCGCTCTTTTATAAATTCAGATATGGTGTTCTTCCTTAGTTGTGCAGTTCAAAAAACTCTTCCACGATTATATTTCTTCCTGCTTGGAGGGCGTTTTGGTCGTTTGTGTTTATTTTGTTTGGCTAATAACAAAGATCACACATGGAGCGGTAACACAAGAGGGGCCTCAAATTAAGCGATTACTACCATATGATGTCACATTAGAAGTTAAATTTTTTCACTCTTTAGTAATTTTCCTTAGTCAATTTTGCTTTCACTACGTATCCAACAATAGCGAAATTCACAAAGTATTTTTATTCACTATAACTAGACAGAACACGTCTAGGTATATTGGACTGAAGATCTACTCTATTTGGCTCTCATCACATGTCTGAGCGTCCAGTCACACAATTTTATAAGTGCACATGTTCAAACCATTTTAAACGCGTACCAAACATATAAACGTAACGCAAATTCCACCAAATTGGAGTCTTGCATAAATGCTCGTTAGTCATTACTACACCTTAGGATCTAATTACGCAACCGAAGTTACAGATACGCATATTTGGTGATTGAAATAAAGGTTAACAGAAGAATCGTTTTCATTCTTTGAATATCCCAACCGAAGTTGAGTTCAGAACTAATGGTTATTTAATAACTATCCCATATGGGTCGAAATTAAATAGTCTTTAAATCCGTGAACAAATTAAGAAGCCACAGAATAAATTTGGGAAGGTATTTAAACTGGGAAAATCACAATTTTAGTTCCTCAATTATATTCTCGTTACACATTCAATTCATTAATTATTGAAACTCGCACTTTCAGTCCCCTAACTATCACTCTTTCGCCAGTTTGGTCCCTCTAACCGGCAAGTTATCAGGTTACCGGTCATTTGGGGTCAAAATGAAAAATATATAAAATATTTGGGTCAAATCATAACAACTCAAAACTTTTTTAGTGTTTTTTTTAGTATCAAATCATATCAGCTGCTAGCCCGTGCCTTTTTTACTTTTATTTGAAGAAAAATTTCACTTTTAGTTTATCTTTTTAAAAACGTTTTGAGTTATTATGATTTGGTCCAAATATTTTATGAATTTTTCAAAAGGATCCAAATTACCATTGACTTTGTTAGTCAACCTGTAGCTTGCTAATAAGAGGGACCAAACTGGCGAAAGAGTGATAGTTAGGAGACTGAAAGTGCGAGTTTCAATAATTGAGGGACTGAAAGTGTAACGAGGGTATAATTGAGGGACTGAAACTGCGATTTTCCCTATTTAAACTACCTCTGCACATTCTTCCAGCTTTTCTTGACATCATATAATAATGGAAGAAGGGGAGGTGGGTTCATTGTCTTCAAGATTCCATCATCATCTACAATAGTTTCTTACATGTGAAAATTCTGATGTCATCACCGCACCACTTCAATTTCTACGAATTGAAAGAAGATGGGATGCCACATACATTGCCTCCTAAAGTGGCCTTTTGGGTAGGGTTCAGATCGGCAGGTTCCAACTCGACCACTTTAGCAATGCTTAACCCCAAACCCTAAACCTGGTTCAGTCGTCAACAATTCTAAGAAGATATGATGAGGGAGTTGCTGAGAGTTGAGGGGTCTCGTGATTGGGGGGAACTATAGGAGGTAAGTAAATGCACATGGCAAACCACTCAATGGCTACTACTCAAGTAGAAACAATTGGTATCCATGGCACACTTTTGTTAACCTTTCCTTGCTTTTCAAAGTATCAGCCCCCACATGTTTGCTGTTTACATCTTTATATTTACTGGGAAAGGTATGCACCTAACCTAACGTCCAATGTCAATTCCCACTTGACTCGATTTCCAGAAGCTTTTGTTCCCATGAGGACGCTAACGGATGTATCCCGCAGGAGTTATATATTGTAACTCATAAATTGTCATATCTAGTGGCTTTTCTACTGAAATGAATGAGAGTATGCATTGATTCGATCAACTTTAGCTCTCATGCTGTAAGGTTTCCTAAAGGTAGGGGTTGGAAGGGACCATAATAAAGTGACTAAAAGATGAACTGAATGCTGTGACCTATGATTGTGAGAACTATGCGTCTCTACTAAGCAAACTGTTGACACACCAAAGTCTCACTCACGGCGAAAGAATGCAGTCGAGGGAACCCTACAGCTAGATTGAGTTCACTTACGGTTGAAATCAAGGGACGACTCTAGAATGGTTGCTGGCAGTGTCCACCGCGCTTGCAAGCGCATACAAGTCAAAGCAATTCTAAAGGAGAATGGTTAAGAAAGGCGAACTCATGGATGAAATGTCCGCGGGGACAGAAAGCTTACTCGCTAGAGTAAAGCAAAACACTGCAAACTCACTACTATAGGAAGTTGCAATGGCACAAACAGAAGATATAGACTCGGGCTCTGGAACCTTTAAGGCACTAAATCAAACACAGGAGCAGTAGCAATGGCAAGATATGAACTAGCAGCAGATAACTAGATTGAATAAACAAGGCAGCCTAGTTTGGATCTTGCATTCTAGAATCCGATGAACAGTTATGCCATCTAAGGATTCAAGAACAATCAACCATCTGAAACTACATTAATTTGCAAACTATTCGAGGATTACCTCTTTGCTTAGAACGCAATTCAATAGATAAGTTCACATATATTGCGGTAAAACACGAAGCATAATCGTTCAAGACTTTACCACCTTAAGCCATACTATTCATCCATAACAAAGTAACAGATTCACAACAGAAAGCCTAACATAATATTGCTCAACTTAAACTTTGGGAGCCAGAATAGACTGTCTACAAAATTCAGATTTCAGCACCGGAGCATATGCAACTGAAATTCTAAACTGACACCCATCCACAGCCTTATATCGACAATATCACTCGGTCATAACAGGTTTGTTCTCATTTGCCTTAGGCCTATGCTCCTTCGGCTTTTGTTCCTCAGTTTTCCTATAAAAAGGAAACGAGAATCAGAGGCAAAAATAGAAATGATAATGACTATAATAGACAAATTGATGCGTTCTCGTCTGAGAATAAAAATATATCAACAATTGAGGGATTTGAAGAATAGAGTATTCAAATCCTAAAACAAACAAAAAAACCCCAGCAAGTGGCTTCGCCAGCTTTTCCCAAATAAAACAAAGGAAACAACGTTGCTATAAGAAACACCAAATAAGCATTTGGTTCATCTATGTCCTCTTCTTCAAAAGACAAGCCATGGTCCAAAATACCTAGCTAACATTGAAGAATGGGATAGCCTACTACTATGTTTGTGAACTTTTAGCCTGAAATTCTGAAACTAAACAGCTATCTTTCTATGTATTCATCATTGAAAACACAAAATTAATTTACAGAAGCTCACAGATGAGCAACAAATAGCAAATTCACATGAGAACAAGGCCATAACCAAATCAAATCAACAGTCCCTTATTATACATTAATAAGGCTAAGCTATACAGAAATATAAATAGCAATGTGAAAGGACGTGAAATTGAACCCAACGTACTCAGCTCAAATCACAGTATATAAGTCTCTTTCCTCCCCCCCCCCCACCAATTTGTCATATTTCTCATTTTGTTACTGGATTCATTGGTAATTAAAAGTCTTGAAGGTTCACCTAAAAGTCTTTTCCTGGATGATATAATTTTGGAAGAATTCCAATTTTCTTTTTTATCTTATTAACAAGATCAGAATCTTGTTGAGTCCATTGCTGTAAAGGTCTTATTTCTGCTATCTTGGGCAAATAGTTTGAAATGTAGTTCAATATTCCTAAGAATCTCTGAAGACTCTTTCTATCCTCAATTTCACTTGGAAACTTTTGAATATGTTTTCCGATGTGATCTTGTAATTTTAATTCTCCTTGTCCACTAATAGAAAGTCCAAGAAAATTAATAGTAGTTTTGAAAAGCTGTGCTTTCTTTTTGGAAAGAATAATTCCAATTTCTTTGCATTTTTTCAAAATACTATTAACTTTCTGCACCGTACATTAAAAAGGAAGCAAACCAGCTACCTCCCCTTACCCCGACATAGAAAGCTCCACCTCTGACGTCTATCCATAGTTCTACCGAAAAATTCCGACGAGATAATAATGAAAGGTAAAAGGATTACCTCTTGTCAGAAGAGCCTCCCTTCTGGCTGAGGAAGGATCGGAAAAGGGGAGAGTTCACGTCGTAAATCATCGTCGCTGGTTACGTTGCCAAGGAAAAACCCTAATCCGGACTGCGCGAGAAATGAGATACTATTTTGATGTGGCGGGATTTTAAGGATTTGGGGGTTCTTTTTCTTATTGGGCTGGGTTTATGATGAAGCCCAAATTATCATGTTCAATTTGTTTATTTTTTATTTGAATGAGTGGATATCATTTTCCATTTGCTTCATAAAATAGGGGTGAAAATTCATGTCATGTCAGATGTATCGAGTTCAGGTTAGCAGTTTCTTGTATCTACATTCCCAACTATAATTTTACTCATTTAATTATTAATGTTATTCGGGTCGATTGCGAACATTTCGGGGGTGTGTCTTGTTTTTATATTGTAGTATAAATTACTCTTGTCGGGTTCTGGTTGGCGAGTCCATGTGTCAATATTTTCAAACCTAACTTTACACCGTTTAATTTATTCGTGTTATTCGGGTTGACAATATAACCTGTGAATTTGCCAAGGCTTAACCATAACTCGTTTATATCGTGTTGAGTTCATATTGTTTTCGTGTCGTGTCATAATTTATCAACCCTAATAAAAAACAATAACTATATTTATGGTCAATGTGCGACAACTAATTCATCATAACTTTTTTATAGCACAAAATAATAAGAATACTCATATCAACTAATTCATTCATCACAATTTGTATTTCTTATATATTTGAATATTATAATTTCAGAATATCGCTTTGAGCCAAGTCAATTTAATACACCATTAATTTTAATAGTTTTAGTTAATTAGACATTTCGTTCCTAAATTACATACGGGGTAACCGTCAATTTAATTTTTAAATCACACGGGATAAATTATCCATGGTACGAAAAAAGAGTGGTAAACTATATTTCGCCCAAAATGAAAACTAATCTCTTTTGTTGATGCACAAATTTGTTAAAAACACGAGTATTTTAATGAGACGTACTTAATACAAACAACAAAAACCTACGAGTTAAGGATGTAGGATCTAAAGAATCCAGTGCGTTTCTGTTTCACTTTAGCTTCAGATTGCTGAAACCCTAGCTAGCCTTCCTAGTACCCATCGAAAACTGAGCAAATCGCAAGTAAAGTGGTAATTCGTTGAGGCCAAAAGAACAGTTTCCACCTGAGTGTCGGCTAATGCCTAATGCCAATGGAAGAGAAACCTATACACAATATTTGTACTTCACACATCAAAATTACATATCAACCTCAAGGTCCTCAACTATAAGGTTTTGTAGTATAAGGTCCTCAACTATAAGGTTTTGTAAAACTACAAACACTTTCGAATGTCATATTTTTAATTTTTCTAACGTAACAAAAACAGCTCGTGAATTATGTACTATTTCTTGATTAAGAAGGTGGCGGCCGTAAATTTGTACCTTGACCAAATTAGAGCATTTGATTACTAGAGCATTTCATTCGTTTGATAATTTTCACACAACTTCAAAGTAAATTAATGAAATAATAGTCTCAAAGAAGATATTTTATGGATTTTGGCCTATTCAAGCGGGAAGGGTCAGACATGGACAACTAATGTAAAGTCATTGGTTATGGAGTGGTAGTTTGCGGCAATGGATTGTAAGTGTGGTTGAATTTTCTCCGCATATAAATAAAATAAAATTTTAACAAAAAGTACTATGTTTCATTGTAAGAGTTCGATTTGGAGACGGTATTTTTTTTTCTTCTTTTTTTAATGTTGCAAGGTATAATAATTAAAATAAATAATTTTTTTCCCTAATATATTTACTTTTTAAATGTGAATTACCACGCTAGTTCATCTACGTTATCCATAATTTAGAGGCTCTTGGATTAAATTTTCAGAATTTCAAAGTGGATTAAAGGTGCATTGGTGACAACAACAAAGGGCACGCAGGCACAAAAGCACAAGAATGCCCCTAAATAGTATATATGTTTTTAGAGATTTCGTATTGTAGTAGCAGTTATAACCTTATAAACAAAAAGAAAGGGGGTTTAAGATTGAGATTGACGGTAAAGAACGAATAATCAAACGATTGTGACGCATAACGGATAACTCATAATGTTAGAGTTCGATTCTACTAAATTTTACTATATTTAAGCGCATATCGGCAGTATCTTGCAGGCGAACTCGCCAACTTCTCTCTTTAATGTAAATTTGTGGGAAGGGCACGTTATCCAAACGAAGCTTATATAGCAGGCCGTCAGTCCAATCATCGCCTTCCTATTCGTCGGTGCTTTTTGCCTCTCGTTCGTTTCTTTTCCATCATCGATTATAAATAGCAAAACATGCCCTGAACTTAAGCTTAATTACAAATTTTCTCTAAACTTTTAAATTGTTTGTAATAAACCCCTTTGACTACTAATTTGTTACACTGTAAATGAATGTTAGACAGAGAGAGACATATTGCCTATTTTAATTTTCTAAAATTACAAAATTAATACTCAAATTTAATAGTTTTGTTAGAGAATTAATTATCTCTTTTTTATGAACAACTTATTCAATCAAGACCAATATTTACTTGTTTTGCAATAAATTAATAGTTTTGGGAGTTAATTATAAAAATTAAAAGTTTAAGGGATGATTTATAGTCGATCAAAAGTCTGAAAATTATTTGTTTCCATTAAGTACATAATATCACCAACTACAAGTCAAATGTACAATTTATTTTGAATTTTAATGTACATCATATAAAATAATTAATTTGATATCTTTTATTTTATTTATATCCTTACTTATTAAATATGAGTTAATTGCGGATCACATGTGATTATATTAGTAAGGGTAAAAGGAGTAAAAAAATTTAAACACATACTTTTTTATTGTAACAAAAAATATTTTTCAAAGTGAACTCTTTTAAGAAACGGAAAAAGTATAATTTAAAATTTTTATTTTGGGAATGATTGGGATTTCTGGGTTTTTAAATATTTATTTATTTGTGGATTTGGCAGCCAAGTGGCTAACCAAAGAGCACGCAGCCTATTATTAATACTCCTACTTTTCCGTGCCTTTAAAATTCCGTAATTGCCCCTCCGACTTCGTCGCGTTTATATGGTGCTTTCAAGCATGCCCGTGTGTTAGGGCTCCAGACGCTTGGAATGACTATATTGACCTTCCATTTGTGGTCTCAAACATATTTTTAATATAGAAAAATAAATAAATAAAAGGGCACAAAATTTATTAACTATGTCCATCATCATCTTCCAAACCAAGTTCTTTTAACTCAATTGGTACACTTTCCTTGCACTAATTAAATTGTCGTGAAATCAAATCTCATAAATGTCAATAGAATTTTTGAGAAACAAACAAGTTAAATACAAATAGTCCCCTAATAATCCCTACGACGGGAAACGAAAAGGTTAGGCAGATTCATGCGTTACTTGCAGTCGTTAAGCAGATTGCAGCAACATGAAATGAAAATGCTTCCACTTTTCGGCGAGTAGGTAGGAAACGGCAATGTCATTCCCCCTCCAAATGCGTACAACGTATGGTATTGCTCTCATACTCATTATTCTAAATTATGTGTGGACAATAATAAAATTGACATGTGCAATATTTTTTTTTCAATGTTAAAATGACGAGTGATCATAAATACAATGAAAATTGATAATGAATTATTATGATGACTGATGTGGAAATCAAACGAGAAAATACTGCTGAATGTTCGAACTTAAAACTGTCAAATAACTATTATCGTTTAATATCACATCAGTCGCTTAATATGTTCACTCTCTTATCTTTCTCATAAAACTAAATGAAAGGTAAAAACACTATAGACGGTTCTATATGAATAAGCAGAGTTATCTTGGGAGAAGTAGGATATCTTTTTCTTCACAAGGGTTCGTAATCTCTTTCTACGGAATCTCGGGTCTCTTTATTGGCTCCTATTTGTGGTGCACAATTTCATGGAATATAGGCAGTAGTTATGATCGATTTGATAGAAGGAAATGCATAGTGTGTATTTTTCATTGGGGATTTCCTGGAAAAAAAAAAAATCGTCGCATAATCCTCCGATTCCTTCTAAAAGATATTCAGTCCATTCGAATAGAAGTTAAAAAAGGGTATTTAAGCATTCCAAAAAAAAAAAAAAAAAGAGCTTAAAGGCAGAAGAGAAATATACTTCTTTTTACTATTTTTGTGCTAAGTGAGCTATCCTATACTATTGTATAAGATATAGTCAATAAATATTCATCAGTTTATTTTATTAAAAGAGTTCAATGATATAACTATTTATAAATCATTATGTACAATTTTAAACCTAATGCTTATAATAAAACGATGTAGTGCTTTATTTTGTGTTTTGTACTTTTAAATTAACAATATACATTTTAAAAATATTAATCTTCTCTTAGAACGGAAGAATTAAGTTTTATATAAATGCACACGCAATCTGAGCACATAGAATTTATTTTTCCACTTTTGTTATTTTTCCTTCGTATGCTTCCCATCATTTTCGCATTTTCATTTTTATTTACCAGATGTGAATATTTATTTGTTACTCTTCTGATATTATTTTAATAAAAAAAATCATATTTCTTACTCTCTCCATTTTATTTAAAAAGTTTACTTTGTATTATTATTGGACGAGGAAAGTATCATTCTCGTAACATAAGGACAAATGGTAAAACACCAGTAACACATGACATTAACGTATTTAAGCTTTGTTTTTATGTTTGTTACTTTTGATAGTTTAGTCATCGTAACTTAAAATTATTTTTTATAATTTGAGAAGTAATGATAGTGATAATTTACTCAATTACGTACTTATGTTATTTTGTAATTTAAAAATTTTAAAAAGGTTGTCTCTTTGCTGTTACAGAAACGAAGATACAAATGTTTACAAGAAAAAAAGGAGAGTATTATTTGTGGGAAGTTACTCATTTGTGAGTATTTTAAGTATTGTATACAGCGTAAAAATTGATTCTTTCATAGGAACAAAATGAGCGACATATAATTACGACACTCACAATTAAATATCACATAAAAAGTAATGACTATAAGTGAAAATAATTTTGATGGCCTTGTATGGTAGGTATTACTGTTAGAGCCCATTTTGGGTTTAATAATAATTTACAACAATTCTCAATACATATTTGTTAGTTTTCTAATACTCTATCCGTCTTACGTAGGAAGTCATATTTAACGTCACGTCTACTTATAGCTCAAAAACAGTTGTATTATTAAAATGTTTTTAACATGCAATGAAAGTACATAATTTCCCATTATAAAAAAGTCAACGCACATTCCACCAATACTTTATCAGAAAGAAAGAGAGAACAGAACACAATTCCAAGTTGACTGACTCGAAAGAAAACTCACCAAACAGAATATAAAAAAGGTCAATATGGTAAATTCAATATTTCTCCAATGCTACCTCATTGGTACAAAGAAATATAATCCAGATACAGATTTGATAAAGGGCATTACCGTCCTTTCACAGCACCAGCATTTTCAAATAAAGAAATAAAGTATAGTACAGTATAACATAATAGGAAACATACATAAAAATACGTAGGTTTCTCTTATTCAACTTCAACCACCTCTTTCTCTCCTTTTTCTATCCAATCTACAACCACCTTCCCTGGAATGAGTCTATTGTCCCGTTAAAAGAACTATACATGCCAAATTCAATGATTAAATGATTTATTTAACGAAATTGTAAATTTTTTATATATAAAAAATACTATAGGCACGTTATTGTTTGACTTGTTACTAAATGCATTAGTAATGTTATTACATACCAAATTGTATAGGCCATTATTTAGCGACAAGCAAATTTATGGTTATGCCCCATGAAGGCAAAACCACAAGAGGTCATCACCATTCACCTCACCACCCTCACATTATGAGACTAGAAATAAAACAAAAGGTGGTAGATGCATGAGTAACAACATCAACTACTACTACAGCCAACACCCCCAAACCCAGCCACCCAGCCACCCACCCACCCCTGCCTTGCTTGCTTGCCCCATCTCCCTGTCAAAGTCTCTCATCATCTTCAAGCCTTCACCACCTTCTTCTTCTTCTTCATCCTTTGTATTCGTAATCCTTTGAACATATATATAGATACATATATATATTTCAACCCCAAAAAACACGCACGACTTGCACGGTCCTCGGTTTCCACGCTTTCTCCAAATTCTGATACTTTCCTTCCTTCCTTCATTCTCAGGTGCCAACCATCGCTATTGAGTATTACTGACTAAAATATCACTCACGCAATGCCTTTGTGTTTCGCCCCTTTTGCCTCGCTTTCCTTGGTTGTGCTGTGTTAATTCTTGGTTTGTTTGTTTTTGGAAACTTTTGGCAGCTTTTTTTTCTCTGGGTTTGGGTGGTTTTTATTACATGTGGGCATTTTGTGTTTTTGTTTAATCTTTTGAGGTGGGGGAGGTTGGGTGGTTTTTGTTGTTTCTCTTTTTTCCATACACACTGCTTCATAAAAGGTGGTAGGTTTGGTGGGGTTGACTTCGTCCGAGACTGGAGAAGGAGTCAATTCCGTCGAGGGATCGGCTTTTGATGTGTGTGTGTGTGCGTGTTTTGGTTCTTCAAATTTCTCTTCTCAGTCGGCGTGATCAGAGATTCTTGGTCAACTTTGTGGTGGGTTTTTGCGTAGGTTGAATGTGGATGAATTGCTTCGCCACCTTAGTCCTTCAATCCTTCAAAATTGATGGGTTTTTTGTTTGTTTGGGGAAACACGAAGAGATTTGCCCGTGTATGAGATTAGGAATCATTGCATGAAAAGTTTTCGTTGCTTTGGGTTCTGTTCTGGTCGCCTTGTAATGGGTTCGGGTTTTTTTGTTGATCCGTTGAATTTCTTCTGCGTAGACTGAGAATCTTTAGCAGCTCCTTCTGTTGGAACAGTAGCTTGAACAGAACTGTCAGAAACCTGAAGTTTATATGAAGTTCTAATGGCTATAACTAACATGGAACAACTGCATTTTTTTTTTTTTTTTTTTTGAATTTGTTTGCCCAATTTCCTCCTCCATAAATCTACTAAAACAGGGGAAAAGCTAACTTGTCATCCGGGGTTGGGAAATTCCCAAATCACTTGAGGGTATTCTGCAATTCTTCTTAGGCAGAGCCATTGTAACTTGATTGTGTGACCTTTGAAAATGCTATTTATTAAGGTTTTGTGAGGATAGTGTCCGACCATTGACAAAGAAGTGAATTTCTTCTTTTGTTAATGCTGCCAGCTCCTTCGACATTCTCTGAATATTCATAGTTGAATCTCAAATTTTGCTTTCTTTGTTTTGCATATGCTAGTATATGCTAGCATTCCTTTTGTTCAGCTCTCTTTGACATTTAATTTCTGCTATCTATTGCAGGTTCTGTTTTGATTAGGGATATTGAAGATAGTCATGGTGAGCATTCGAAGGCGCAAGCTTCTAGCTCGCTGTTCTGGTATGCCAAGTTGACATTGTTTCTTTAGTTTTGCATCATTTTGTTGGAAAGAACTGAATTTGCCTATCAAGTATCTTATGTGTACAACATTGATGGTATCCGTTGAGGTTTATATGTGTTTTAGTATCTATTTTGTTAACATTGCTCTCATCATTCAGTGAAAATTTTTTGGATGAATGATCTTTCTTTGTAGGGCTCAAATATTCCTCACTGGTACCCCTGCCCAAGTTTTCTGAGATAGGGTACACTCCTGAAATCCACATACATGACACAAAACCGGTGGCTGTTCATCCGCTACCTTCTAGTGATGTTGAGGAGACAGAGGAGGTAATAATTTTACTCATTTCAAGAGTCATATACAAGTGTATTATGCCTTCTAGTAGTGCTTATGGATCATGGCATTCAAGAAGATAGAAGTGAATGCTGAACTTTCGAATTAACTACATGTTTGAACTTTACCATTCACTATGAGTGGATTAAGCTTCATATCATCCACATTGAAAAACATTAGCAAGGTTTCGATGCATTACTCAATGATTCTGCAGCTGAAAAGCCTTTTTTAAAGTGTACAAATATTAATGAGATCTATCCAATTCATGCCTTCAGAAATCTTGTCCACTTAAGGGACCGGGAGCATCTGAGATGCCTGCTTTTCCGGTTCAAGAGGAGCAACATACTCCACCATTCCCTGGTTTGATCCTCCCACCTTTTGATAACTTGTATGATTGAACTGGTATTTGTGGAAGGAATAAAATCATATGTGAAATTCAGCCTCTGGACTGGACATTCTTCTAGATTCTGTCGCATTGGCTCAATTGTACATGAACCAGCAGACTAATTATCCATTTTTTTCACTTACAGTAGCAGTCAGATATGCAGTTCTTACGTATTACATAAGGACATCCTATAAATGACATACTATTTCATAATTGGGAAATTAGTTTGAGATTAATGTTGTCTCGTTTAACTACAATCTCGTTTGAGAAAGGTGTAAACAGCATTCATTGTTAGTAAACATCTGAGGATTTATAGTTAATCATCAAGATCAGATACATTTTATAGTGGGATGAATCCTGGTTCAGAAATAGTGAAAGGTCAGCACATGCTGGTGTGAGAATATTAGGCTATTCGGCCCCGTGTTTCCCTCCATTCCTGGCTTTCTTTAAACCTAAGTGAACATTCTTTGATGTTATTAAATCAGTAGCAATGTCTTTTAGTAATGCATGAGTGAACCTTTTTCTGTTTAGCATGTGAAATGATATTACTGCTCTCTCTTTTGGTGGTTCATTACTGCAGAAGTAAAACGCCGGAAGCGACACAGAAGAAAGCACTTTGAGAACCAAGAAGTGTGCGTGATGAGAGGGGTGTATTTCAAGAACATGAAATGGCAAGCAGCAATCAAAGTGGACAAGAAGCAAATCCACTTAGGCACAGTTGGTTCTCAAGAAGAAGCTGCTCGATTGTATGACCGGTAATACTCCGCGCCGGGCTTAATTGTTCATCCACTTTTAACTATCTTAAACCATTAATCTTGTTGAATGTTACTGGAATTTGCAGGGCAGCATTCATGTGTGGAAGGGAACCGAACTTTGAACTCTCGGAGGAGGAAAAGCAGGAGCTTAGGCAATTCAAATGGGAGGAATTCTTAGAAATGACTCGTTCTGCAATTACTCACAAGAGTGAGTATGCATTTCCCCTTATGATCCTCGTACTATTCTTGAAGTTCTAACAAGAAAACAACGTTACATTACGTGACATTCGGTGGTTACCTAGGTTGCTTCCTTATTTTGGTTTACTCACTCATCAGATTTTGTCAAAATCTTCAGAACACCACAGGAGGACAGGAGTAGGATCCCGAAGAAAATCCGAGGCGTTGTCCGTGAAAACTGATTGGGAGAGTAGTGAGCATGGAGGGAACGATCCCTCCAGTTCAGAAGATGCACCCGAACTCGATTCATCGGATTCTTGAGAATAAATCCTCCTTCCGTCCCACATAAAGAGTCTTGTTTCTAGTTGTAAAAACTCGGAAAGGGTTGTTGTGAGGTGGGGGGAAGGGAGTAGTACATATTACCAAAGCCAAGCGACCATTTTTGGCAAATGATTCCTAGTACAAGGAGACATATCATTCAAATATTCTTAGGCCATAGCTAATGACCTTAATTAGTTAATTATTATATGAATATGACCACCATTTGTAATATGATCATTGAGATTATTATTAATGTAATTATAGGACATAACTTCGATTTCCAAATAAAAGTTAGGCCCAGGATGTGTGTTTCCTCTGCGGTTTCTTCATGGAAAAAGAAATGTCGCAAGTTTTGTCGCTATTTCTACTGTGTCAGTTTGTCAGATGAGAGAGAGGGAGAGTGCTGATTGTGTCCACTCATATAGCAACAATCGCGCATAGACAATTAACATACCTTGGACTTAACCGAGTTGATACATTTACTAGAAACTCTACATAATTGATATCCAACCGACAAGCGGTGGTAGCAGCAGGAGAGTAGACCGGTGCGCCAAAATTTTCAGTGTTTAAGACCCAAAGTCGCCATTCACTCAACAAGGGTCCCTCAAAATTCCCCTTGTAGTGGACACAACAAGCTCAAACCAAAAAGAGATTGGCCTTTGTCCCCAAGAAAACCCACCTTCCAGGAAGGGAGTGGAAATCCACGGTCGCGGGTGCAACAGTAGAACTACTAATACACATAGTGAGGCCCACTACGGGTCCCACTGCAGTGAATTTGGAGCCCCAGAAATGTGCCTTCCCCTCAATAAGAATAGACATCACCCCTTCAATATAAAGAAGTGAAATGAGACTTCAAATAAGGGGTCTTCTCTCTCTGTTATTGAGTTTGTACTTACTCCATAGAAATCTAAGTCTATTTCCGGGACAAAGTTCAGAGCCCTACTCGCGATTTTACATTTTTTGATAGGTTCAGAGTTCAAATTCTTTTCGGTGGTCCCCAACACCGTGCAACCTAAAACCGTGCAACCTAAAATACCCTTTGGCGGACTTACAAAACTCATGAACTATGTGCCATAGAAATTGTGCTTGATTCCCAAAAAAAGAAAAGAAAAGAAAAAGAGCATATACAAATCCGGAGCCGACCAGGTTTCGATGGTTTGATTTAGGCATGCCCGCTTAAAGAAGTGATAATTTGGTTTGGTCGAAAAAGGCACACAGAAAAAGTTCGGTTCTAGCGTTACAAAAAAATTATAATATATGTAACCTAAATTATTCATTACATTTTTATTTATTTTTAATTATGATTGGCTATAAAATTATATTGATAAATATATTAATTCACGAAATACTAATTGTTAGGTGGATGTATTTTCGATAATTTTAAAAAAAAAACTTGTGGGCCTTTATTTTAGCAATCCCGAATGGGCCGGCCGAAATTGTTTAGTTTCGGCCTCTCTCAGAGCGGCAAAATGTTTCAATAGAGTTCGGGGCGGCGTTCAGTTGATCCGCCCAAAAATGGCGTCTGCAGCTGCCGGAGACAAATCCATTCCTGAGGAAATTGTTTCCTATCCTTCATCCTGGGATATTTGGAAGAACCAGATAATAGTCCCTTCTCTAATCGCAGGTGTGCTTTCTTTATTAATTGATTAATTCTTCATTTGTTGGTCTTCGATTTGGGTTTTTACGTCAGTTTCCTAGATTGCTAAAAACCTGATTGATTCCATAGTGGTAATGGAAATAATTGAAAATGTTAAGCTTTTGTGTATATATTTTCGAGCATTTGCTTATCCTCTTTTCGTTCTGTTCTCTGTTTGTTGGTAGGAATCGCTGGTGGAGGAGTAGGATTGCTGTCCAAGCATCGGAAAGTTCATGGCATAGCTCGCATTTCTGGTACTTATGCGACTAATTTCGCCATCGTCACCGGTTGTTACTGCGGTAATTGCTCACTCTTCTTCGCTGTTAACTTGATTTTCTAAACTTTGGATTTGATCATGGACTTGGATTGGAAATCTGGGAGATCCCTTTATATATTGTGGTTCAGCAATTGAACGATTCAGAATCTCAGACTTTAGGCTCTTGTTTGTATGCTGATGATTAAGTTTTAGAATTTTAGTTTCTTTGGTAGCTTAAACCTCCATAGCTTAACATTGATGGATCTTGATTGGCTGCATTACCTTGTTTGAATCTTTAAACTTTAGTGTATTTTCTCCTTGGTTGCCGTTGACCCTTTTTAAGATACACTCAAGGTGCTCGGGAGTTTGTAAGAGTGAGTAGAACTGGAAAGCCTGATGATTTTCTCAACTCACTGATTGGAGGTTTTGGCAGTGGTGCTCTTCTTGGACGCCTTCAAGGTAGAAATTCATTGCTAATCCGTTAGTAGTTCATGTGTATGATGATATTATTATGTGGGAACTCCAAATAGACTTTTTTAATGAAACGGAACGGAAAGAGGATGATGGGATTTGAATGTATCTGAATCTATTGTAGGTGGTCCAGTTGCTGCTGCTCGTTATTCAATAATATTTGCTGTCGTGGGAACAACAGTTGATTATGCCACAGTTAAGCTAAAACCTCTCTTGAGAGACTATTACGGTTCCACAGTTGGCGATGGCGATAAGAAACAACAATGGTTGAAGGTGCCGGAGTGGTCACCGATCAAAGTTCTTGATGAAGAAGCACTCGCAGCAAAACGTGAGAGGGAAGAAAAGCTCTACAGGAGTGTCCACAATCTGAGCAAGAAGGAAGAAACTTGAGAATTTTTCCTAGTAGTTTGTCAGTTTCTGAGTGATGAGCTTTTATACTATGTTTTACTACAAGAAGCTGTTCAAAAGCATCAGTTTTGATTTCCAAACTAAGCATTTCTTGGAATATGTATTTCTACTCTTGAGAAAATATTAGATGGTTAATGGCCACCCACGGCATCAGATGCCCGGCTCAACATAAGTTCTAATCGTTCAACCATCTAATCACCACCAATAAACACATCACTAGTTGTTCAAGAAAAAAGTACCGAAAAATCCGAGATCAACTCACATCCAACTACAAAGGAGGCATTTACATGTATTTGGATCATGATCCTAATAAGAACCACAATCTACGCATCAACCCTTAGCATTCCAAGGCACAGATTCTTTAGTTCTTACTCACGACAGCAGCGAGACGAGAGAGACAAACTCCAACGTCACCCGCCCCTTCGACCTTGTGTTGATGACAAAATGCTCTGGATATTTCCGCAACAGCATAAGAAGTCCATACCAGGGCTTAGCTTTGGCTTCGGGGCTAGAATACTCATCGGATGTCAAGTATCTTCTCACTCGACTGTGATGCCAGACATTAGTGTACTTCTCCAACAACTGCATGAAACAAGGAGCTATAATTAGTAAACTAACAGCACGAAAACCACAAGAACAACGATGAATAGAACTTGCAGTAACGCTAAACCAACTTTACACAGAGAAAGGTATGTTTTATCAACTTTTGTTACTAAAGGAGTAAATGAATCGGCGCTATTTAGTTGTCATTCATTGGCTGGATGCCATACAAAGAGTACATTGTTTATCACCCCCCAAGAAGAGTAAAATACTTCACGATGATTATTCATGAACTTATACAATGATGACACTGAACTAACAGAACATAGAGAGCAGTAAGGATGCAATGCCATAGTCTTTTAGGGACATTTTTAAAGGATAATTTCTTTTAAACAAGAGACATAGTAGTAATTTGATAGCGGCACGAAACCAACTCTAGCCATCTAGACATGGCAGCACATCACCTGATGGGATCCTGAGTCAGTATATAGTGAGATTTCGGCATTGGAAAATGGAAAGTGCATAACTCCAATCACAAGCTCATCATTCTAAGATAAGTAACAACTAATATCTACTACTACATACTTACTTATATGGTAAGTAACTGCAAACCAGCACACCGGGAACAGCAAGGATGATTATGCCAGGCAAATAAAAGACAAGCCACATTATTTGCTATCCAGGTGAGAAGAGATAAAATAAATAAATAAATGCTTGAGTCGCTCAAGTGTGATGCACTATGAGATATTTTACATTCCCCACAGCATTATTCAGGTAATCTTCGATGGGCATACTCCATATGGTGAACAAAATAGTAATTCTCCGTTACTTGCTAACCAAAAAGCACAACAATAACACAAATGCTGTTTCCCTCTATAAGAAAGCTACGAGGTGCATAGAGTTCTCCAGTAGAAATAAACAATGAAGTGAGGCTGCTCTCACTTCTTCAAATCCTCTGATTGGTCAGAAGGATTTTTTATAGGATTATAGAAAGTATATATTTGCAATACACATCTTTGGAACCACGAAAAAAAAGGAACCAGTTTAAGTACACAAGCATGAATATTTAGTCATTCATACCTCTGAATGAAGCTTCTCCATTGGCATCCATTCCCCAGGACCACACATATCAGAGAGCACATTAGCAACAGATATTACAACATCCTTTTCTTCCAACTGAAGAAGCTGTTGGTTGTCAGCATCCCTATCAACACGAGATCTTCCATCTAGTTTTTTATCTGGCGAAACATGTCAATCAAACTTTCTACAATTCCTCAAATAACAGCACATAGTAGCATTTCATGGTGCAACTAACGATTTCCCATAAAGTTGACTATATCAGGTATCTTGAAGATGCATTTTCAAATAACATGCATAAAAAACACAGGTATCAAAAAACAAAACAAGCTTCAGAACACAATGCTCTCAGCCAGAAAACCACAAGTTTGTCTTCCAAGTTTAAAGCCAGTATGTAGTCACAGAGTGTGTTACTGATCATGAAAAGCATCACTCACATCTACAGCAAGTCACAAGAAATCAGCAACAATGGCCAACAGCAAGTCAACACAGAGAGTAAAGCTTTAGGGTGAACATGTCTACACAAAACTTAGAATGTAAGAGAATGACAAAAATAAGCCAATTCCATGGCGATGGAGCAGTTATGATCTTTTTAAAGCATCAAACTTGTTCTCCAAAGAATGCACACAACTCTATAAGTAATTAAATATCAGGAAAATAATTCAAACCCAGAACAAACTAAAGCTCATGAAAGCACAGCACCAACATCAAACATTAAAATTCAGTTCAGCAAAGCTTGTCCAGATACTTTTAATTTTGTGCAAAATCCTATCTTCAACAGATATCAGATGAAGAACTCACCCAACTGCCCTGAAATTGGGGCTTTTCCACCGGAGCTGCCAGAACCATATCCATACCCACCTCCATCCATCCCATCTCCTCGCCTAATCTTTTTAGGCCCACCACTAGCAGAGCCACCCTCATCCCCACCATCCTCCTCATAATCCTCCTCGAAATACTCCCTTCCTCTAGCCATCCCTTTCTTCCCCATCACCCCAGGCGGTGGAGGCATTGCAGGAAGCTGCTGACCGTGATGGGGCAAAGCCGTCCCCGAAACCCCACCTCCTCCAGCGGGAGGATAATTCATGTTGACATTAACATGATGTCTCGGTCCAATTGGGCCACCAAGGATACTCCTAACCGGCAATAAGAAATAAAATTCCTTGTCCCCAATCTGGAGAAGGTCTTGCGAATCAAGCTTAACCGGAGGGTTACCCGGAAGATGAAGCACCCCCTCGACGAAACAACCATTCTTGCCGAGAACCTCGAGGGCAAAACGACGGCGTTGGAAGTCGTAGAAGATGCGGGCGTGGTGGCGGGAGATGTTCATGCCACCGCCCAAGGATGATAGGTCCACATCCACCGTCGATTTCTTCGAGTTGCGACCCAGTACAATGGAGTAGGTTTGCATATAGTACTCGAAGTCCTCGCCCTGTAACTTGGCAAATCCGGCCTCGACGTCGCTGCCGCCGCCGCTGCTCCCCATTTTTTCTGGTTTGGTTTCCGGGTTTCTTGTTTGTGGGGTGTTTTCCTTTGTCTTTAACTTCGATGGAGTTCTTCTTCTTCAATGAATTACCATGATTTACGATCTCTAAAGGGGATTGAACAGCAAAAAGGAAACCCAGATTACAATTATCATTCTCAAAGGGAAATTTCTTCTTCCATTATGAATTTATGATGATGATTTCGAGTTTTTTTTTTTTCTTTAAAAAAATTTACAGTTCGAGTCCTATTTCCATTTGTAAATTAGGTTAAGAAATAGTACAACCCAGTGAGAAGCACACGAAAACGACGTAGTATTGATGGTAGAATCCTTCTTGTGATTCTTCTGGCAAAAGAGACTACCCAGCTTCAATATTTGTCAAATCGTTACAAAAATAACAACATAATCTTGAAATACAAATGGAAATATAATATATATTTTTTTAAATGGTAAAAATGTATTATAAATAGAAGATAAAATGTTACTTCGACGCAGCAGTCGATCTCCCCAACCGAACGAGCTACACAGCAGGTTGTTGCATCTCCAGCTCCGCAAGCTGGCGTTTCGGTTTTGTCAAGCAATTTCAGGCACTAACAACGGAATCCCTTGCCGCCCAGGAAGTACTTCTCCTCGCCAGGCACCTCACTGTCAGGGCCACGGCTATTGCAGGCGACGCCCTAGCCATCATCTGCAGAATCAATGCCCAAGAAGAGGACCGCTTAGACCTCGAAGCAATCTTCACTGACATTCGGGCCCTCCTAGCCCGCTTTCCCTTTACCCAGATCAACTGGATCTGTAGGGGGCAAAATACTATTGTTCATAGCTTAGCCTAACACGGTGAGCTCAATCACCTTGTCTCCCACTTTTGGAAGCAAACCCCATCTTGTATTCCTCCGATTACTAGACCTAAACTACTTAATATAAGTCAACTTTTCGTCAAAAAAAAAAAAAAAAAAAGAAGTTATATATTAGGTTGTTTAGGGCTTGTCAAACCTTTTAATACTAGAATTCTCTAAGTCGATCATATCGCTCGAGGCTTGTCCGTTGCCAAGTCTTGTATTAATGAAATTTTCTAAGTTGATCAGACCGTTCGAGCGTTTCTGTGTTACTAAGATTTTATAAGTCGATCATATCGCTTGAGACTTGTCACACATTGTGTTAATGGAACTTTCTAAGTAATAGTTAGGATGGGGCACAACCCCAAAATTTATATCTCAATTATCCCTAAACTATTTCCAATACTATTTATACGAGTGGTTTGGTTTTAAAAAATAATAATAAACAGACATTGATCAAATAATTACATAGCAATTGTAATTATAGCTACAAACGTTAAGGAAAAACACTTTCTTAATTTACCCAAAAAATTAGCATATTGTCTAACTTGTTTAGGTATTGGAATTCGTTCAGGTACGATTGATTTGTTAATCTCTTGATAATTTTTTGTAGCCACTTTAAGATACTACAATCCATACAATTCACACGGGGCACTATTTACTTATTATATTGTTATCCCTATTGGTAATTTACACTTGCACACCAATGAACACCACGTCAGGAGACTTGAACTTGCACTTACACACCACGATATTTGCACACCACGTCATAGAAGGAATTCCATATTAACAACAAAATGATAAAATACCCAGATTGAATAGAAACAGGCCCAAATAAATGGGACAATTCTTAGTAAAGCCCATTACTTAAGGCCCGTACAAGCCCATATAGAAAATCAGTTCCGGCGCTACTATAATAGAGGGAAAATTCCTGTTTCTGGGGCGGGTCGGCCAGGTCAGACACACACACACAGAGGCAACTTAATACAGACCTACCTCCATCGGAGCGCCGAGATGATTATCCCCGTCCGTTGTTTCACCTGCGGCAAGGTTTGTTCTAGTGTTCATCTTCTGCTAATCTTATTTGTTCATTGTTATATTTTGGAAGCAATTGCTGTAGAAAAATGGTGTTGGTGGTTATATATTTGCGTATTCTTACGTGATTTTGAGGCTTGAGCTTATTCGGAGATTAATTGGTTTTCTTGAATTTCAGGTGATTGGGAATAAGTGGGATACGTACCTCGATCTTCTTCAGGCTGATTACACAGAAGGGTTAGAATTTCTTATGCGTGATTTTTTCCCGTCTGTTTTAGGGTTTGGTAGCTACGGCATAATTCATATCTTTTTGGAGAATTTCTGTACTGATGGAGGTTTTTTTAGGTCTTTAGCTGATTTAATTGGGAGTATAAGTTTGCTATTAGGGCTATTTTAGCCTTTTCATCTCTGCCCTTTGCCGTTCCCAATTTGAAAACTTGTTAATTTTTGGATATGTCTGCATAGAAACTTTTTCCTGGTACGTTTGTGCTCTTGTTTGTGGATTGTCCAATGGCTGCATCCGTTTATTCATGCAACAACAACTACAAAACCTACAGCAACCTGAACTTAAATTGCATCTCAAGTTAGGATGATTAGAGGGTAGTATCTGATTTAGTTGCTTTATGGAGGTTATAAAACACATACAGCTTCCTGTAGCTTCAATCAAATATGCTTGCTCACTTATAAATAAAGCTTTATTACCTGGACTTAGCATTCTAGGGTCAAGCACCCATGTCGGGGTGATACTGGATGCTTGTAGGGGTGTGTCAAAGGAAAATGGATCCTTTGACTTTTGATTCGCCTGAAGTTCTTTCCCTCTTAGAGACTGAACTTACGCACAAAGTTGAGGGATGTGTTCAATCTAGTCAAAGTAAAATGGATCCTATGACTTGTGATTCAACCGAAATGTCTATGTAACATATCTTATGAACTTGGAGGAACTGGAAACCTGGATTTGACATTCAAATTTGCTACCATGCAGAGATGCTCTTGACGCATTGGGGCTGGTTCGTTATTGCTGCCGGAGAATGCTGATGACTCATGTGGACCTGATTGAGAAGCTTCTGAACTATAATAGTAAGTTCTCTTCCCCTCTATGTGTGTGTGTGTCTCATTTGTCTGCTACACGTGTGTGAGTGCAGGTCATGTCTTTTTTTCTTCTTTTCTGCTCATTATTCATGACCATTGAATGGTTTGAGAGGTCTGAATTTGTTATGTAGTTCGTATCTCTACGTTGGTGTACATGCTTGCAAGGCTATATCCATATGTTTCTTTTAACGACTTGCTGTTTGGAGAGTGTGACTGATTTTGCATATGTATTCATGTTGTTTATATTCTTTCCCCTTCTTTGTCTTGGCAGCTCTGGAGAAATCCGAGGGTAGTTAGTTAATGCATGGAGTTCCATTTTGGAGATGCAGTAGAGTCTTGTAGTTGGTGAAGAATTGAGCTGTAGTCGGATATATGTGACGTGCGCTGTTGAAACTGTTGTGGAAGTATATTGTAAGATATTGATGGAAACTGGTTGTACCATAACATTTTGGGTGTGGTTGAAATCTGGCTACTAGATTTTAGGCTGTGTGAACTCGTTGTGTACCTGAAGGCTGAAACTATTGGTGTTGTTGCATCACGTTTTAATTAGACCTCTAATTGTCTCTCTATGGTTGATTGCTGTGTTTGCTGGCTTATTTGTTTTTCTGTCATACTTTGTTAGAATTTAGGGATCGGTTTTGAGCTTGCAACTTCTGCGATGAGACCCCTGCTCGATTCCCGATGAATATTTACTTACATTTTGTGTGTATTCTAGTTATAAAGACGAGTCAGGTATGAATGAGTAGGGGGGAAGGAAGTAGTAGTAGTGAGACCTGTGATACCATTGAATGAGAATGGCAGTATTTACTAGGAGGGTTTGGATTTCCTTAGTAGCCGTGAGGGCTGTAAATTCTTGGTGTTGGTATGGAAATGTTAGGGCACCGATGGATAAAGCCAAGGGAAAAGGCAATCTTAAATTGGATGGAAACTGCAGAAGAAGAAGGCAAAAAAATCAATTTCAAAGCTTATAAGCCCCTTTTGGGTTTATGGGTCCGTGCACATGTGACATGTTGGTCTAAGAGAAATAGACCATGATTTACATTGTATGCGTCTGTCCCATTCGAGGTTCTTTTAACATCATCAATCATGCGACTTTTGTTTTTATT
The DNA here is from genome assembly GCA_016801395.1 of Leptodermis oblonga. NCBI lineage: Eukaryota > Viridiplantae > Streptophyta > Magnoliopsida > Gentianales > Rubiaceae > Leptodermis > Leptodermis oblonga. The sequence continues at coordinate 4,280,389 of CM028760.1, read as the reverse complement.
CATCATTGAAAGTACTTAAGTTTGATTAATCTGTGTGTGCTGTTTCATGATTATAGAGTAGGGTATATTTTATTTTTTTCCCTCCTGTTTTTAGATTCAACATTGACTGAGGAATCATTGAATAGCAATATAAGCTATATTTGTTGTTGGGGAGAGGGGTTGGAGTGGTGGTAAGGGAATGATATTGTAATCCTGAAATTATGGATTTGATTTTTGGAGAAGCAAGTGTAAAAAAAAAAAAAAAAAAAAAAAAAAAAAAAAAAAAAAGCTACATTTGTTGTTAGCTTTATAAACTTATGTTGTCCCAGTTAAGTCTGGCTGTTATTATTATCTATTTGATCTGTTATATTGACTCATTTGACTTGAGAGTTGAGACCCTCAATATTCATTCAATCTTTAAGGATCCTCCTCCTACTACTACTATATTTGAAATTGGAACAAAGTGATAAGACAATGAAAGGGTTGATTTCATTTACAATACATCTCCTTCTCGAAAGTTATCAATTTTCAAATTAATGTATCTGGCCGTAGCAAGATATAATTCATATAATCAGATGGATTTCTATATAATCTGTAAATCTAAACTTAATACTTGTATAATACTATTAATACTTAAGTACTTACAATCAATCTTTTCACAAGTTGAGTTGACTAATAATATAAATCTAAGGTAAATAAATAAACAAACACAAATCCTTCAACAAATACACATGGAGATGGAGGCATTCATGGCATCTACAATTCCTTAATTTGCCACCTCTTTTAACTTAAGGTCCGGTCCACACTCCATTAATAGCCTCACTTCCACAAGTAAAGAATAATAAATAAAAATAAGGGGGAAACCATCCCCAAGGTCTCCCTTCTTTCGCCTTCCATTCCATCCTCAAAATGATCCATCCCTCTCAAAAAGCTTCCTTCATCCCACAAAAATGTCAAATACCCAGCGCCATTAATTAGTGTTTTCTAGAGTGTACTATAGCATTATGTGTCTACCACTTAGATCCCACACGTACAAACAAAGATACAACCATCTCCTAGCTGGCGCTAACCCATCTCAGTTCTTTCTGCCATTAACGTGGGATTCATTATATCTGTTCAAACCTCAAAACTCATCATCATTAATCTTCTTGTCATTGTTTTGGCTTTTGGTTGGGGGGACTTCTTTTAGTGCCAAATTTAAAGGGAGGTTTTGTTTTTGTGTCCGGTCAAATTCTTCTACTGTTCACTCTTCTCTAGGAGGCTTTGAACTTCGTTACCCCCCCCCTCCCCACCTCCACCTCACCTTCCTCAAAATTTGTACAGACTCACAAAGTCACATTTTCCCCTAATTGCTGGATGAATTAAAGTAATGTAAATCCAACCCATTTTCGTTTTCTGTCTTTCTGTTCAATTTTCGTCTTGTTTTGATTTTTGAATACATTATGCTGGGAGCTGTCCCAGAAGTGAAGAACTATCCTCGGCAAACGAAGCAATCAGAATGCCATAGAATGAGCTAGTGTTATTCTGGATCTAAAAATCCCACAAACTTGGAAACGAATTTTTTTTTTTTTTGGATTAACCCACCTTGTTTTTGGAGGTGAGTATTGGGAGTAATGGGGATGTTGAGAGAGTCTTGGTGCTTTTGCAACGGCGGAGGTAAGTCGGAGAGAATGAAAGCCGCCATTTTTTCCGGCAAAGGTCCTTCCATGGCTAGAATTGGAGCTGTCGGCACTGGCTTTCTCATCCACCGGAACCTCCTCCTCACTACTCATGCCAACCTCCCCTCAGTCTCAGCCGCCGAGACAGCTGAGATCCGCCTTCAGAACGGCGTCGCTGCTTGCCTTTTCCCTCACAGGTCAGCTTCTACTGCATCCGCCCAGTGCATTTTTCTGCTAATTTTTCGCATCACAAGTAACTTGAGAATGTTTCTTGAATTGGGTTTAATGGGGCATTTAGAAACGTCGGCGCTACATAGTTTTCATTGTCGGCAAAAGGTTGAATTTTTATGTATTTCAATCAGTTGTTGCTGTCGTGATATGGAAATGCTGATATTGTGGCTTCTCTTGTGGGGTTTTCGTGTACTACATTGGGGACACTGACGTATAATTTATTCATACTGTTTATCTTCATTAATTGCCTTGTCTATGGGTAAGCTAAGAGGGAATAGTTTGAAACGAGGTTATAAACTTAGGGTTCTTGTTTCTATGCTTGTATTTGATGAGTGGATTGGATAACCAATTCAAATTGACTGATTCATTATTTGTTCAACAAATGTGATACTCCCGTGGACACTTTCTAATGTGGACACTTTCTAATGAAACGGACGGATAGAAGAAATCAATAGTTGGGGTCAACTGTGTAGTTGCATTCTGCTTTCCAACTCAATACCAAGAACCTTTTTACTTAAGCATTATTGTGTTGAGATTCCAGCATCTTACTCTTATTGCATTGGACATAAAGTGAATTTATGTATATGGAGGATGAAAATTTCTGCCTCTGAAGGTGTTTATGAGCTATGATCCAGCATTTTAATCTTCTATTGCAACGCGGCTTATGCTTGTTTCATGATCGGTAGCAGGTTCTTCATAACGAGCTCTGTTCTTGATCTGACTATAGTAGGCCTTGATGCCTTTGATGGAGATGCGAATGCGCTGGTGCACCATACTCACCACTTGAGGTCATCTTCTAATCCGAATTTGGCCTTGGGTAGTGTAGTGTATCTGTTAGGATGCACAGAGGAAAGGGAGTTGACTGTAGGGGAAGGAAAGGTGGTAATAGCCACCGACAATCTGATCAAGTTGTGTACAGATGGAGTGACTTGGAGCCCTGGTTCTGCTGGTTTTGATGTTAATGGGAACCTTGCATTCATGGTCTGTGATCCGATGAAGCTGGCAACATCTCCGAATACAAAATCCACTTCGACATCTTCCTCGTCAACCTCCTCGTGGAAGAGGGATCTTCCGATGCAGTTTGGTATTCCCATTCCAATCATCTGGGATTGGTTGAACCAACATTGGGAAGGAAACCTTGATGAACTCAACAAGCCAAAGTTACCGCTTATGCGTTTGATGTCTGCTGGACAGAAGAGTGAACATTCTTGTGCCTCCTTCACAATGAGGCAAGTTTTCAAGTCGCCAGAAGCTGAAAATGAAGGAACTCCAACATCATCAATAGTCATTACAAGATCTAAAGAACATCCCGGACCTAGTGGTACCGCCATTGCTAATAACTCTGAAGACAATGCTGATCCTCCAGCTGGTAATCATGGACAAGGGATTCCAACTCCAGAAATCTATGAGTCTCCAAAGTTAACATCGATTCTGGTGAGGAAGAAGGAAAGCACCCAAATTCAGCTCTTGGATATCAATTTCCCGCCAAGGATAGCAAAAGTTACAACCTCGCCGCAACCTATCAGAAGATTGCAACCAAACTCGGATGAAAACAATGTCAGAGAACCACAGCCGCTGCATCCATTAGGTGCAGACCGGTTAAGCGACGAAGAACAGTCTGGCCACATGGCAGATGCTGACGTTGCCTCAGTAGGTTCTGTAAATGGTGCTGCTCAGAGTGAGGTCCAATCTAGTTCATCTCCAGTTGAGGTTTCAGAGGTGCAACACGAATATAGTAGTGAGGGAGAAACCACAATGTACTCTGCTGAAACTGCAGAAAGCCGGAATTATTCAAGTCCAAAGGAGCGAAGATTTCACCAGGTAGGGAGGAGTCAAAGTTGTGTGAACTACAACAGATGGGGGCCTGCCCAGAAATACCCTGTCGCTCGTGGAACAATGTTTGAGAAACAGAGAAGCTTCATGCAAGCAAGGAAGGTGTATTCCCAAGGCGCAACTTCCCGAAGAAGTAACGACTATTACAGTCCAACTGTTTCTTCAGTTATGAAGCGGAACAACATGGAGCAGCAGCTGCAGCAAGGCAGACCAAGGCAAAGTGCTGTACATTCATCTCCTAGATGGCTGTTCTGAGCCCAAAGATGATCATATTTCGCCTTTTTGTTGGTACCACACCATTTATTTTCTTTGCTTACACTGTAACTAATTTACTGTGACAATCTGTGCAGAACATATGGAGGATAAAAAAAAAAAAAAAAAGAAAAAAAGAAAGAGTTATTCAATCAGCAACCTCCTCAATGGAGAGAGAACAGGGAATTTTCAATTTTTAGTGTCATAAGAAGTCAAAAAGAAAAGATTATTTAAGAACTTATAAAATTGTTGTCAGTATGTAACATTTTGTTTCCTTCTCCTTTTTTTTTTGGTTGTTACTGTGGACCATAACGGCAAGTAAGATTTATTGTTGGTATATAATAAGTGATACATGTGAAAGAATATAGTATTGGTGAAGTCGGAGTTTAAAACTGCAAACACTTCATTAAGTAAAAGAATATAGTATACATAAACTTGCACTCACAAAAATACAACTCCAAATAGAACTCTGTAAATTGGAACATCTGAGCACGAGAACTCGGCTTTATTGTTCTTGCAAACTCAATCTCAAATTTCTATCTATAGCATGATGAATTGTAAACATATCCAAGCCACTGGAGAAGGAAAAACCCCAAAAACACACTTCTTTCAGTTTCAGTCTTTTGTATAAATAAACACATCTCTCACAGCTCAGACAAAACAGTTGGGCAGGGGAAAGGGTCCTTGATCAAGTAAGCAATGCCATATGCAGCTGCAGAGGCAATGGCTGCAACAAAAACATAGTACACCACCGTCTTGAAGTACGCCACGAACCTGTTTTCCCCCCGCACGTAAGCCAGGGCGATTGCCAGAACAACAATGCAGATCAAAGAAGCAGCTCCAACGGCCAGCATCTTGAAGTCCTTATCGCCAGTCCCCCTGAATGTGAAGCCATATACCACCGGTGGGATTAGGCCGAAGGCGATGTGTGAGACCACGGCTACCGTTGCATGCAAAGGGAAAAGCTCTTTCCTTCCAAGCTGCTCCTGGTATCTCTCCTCACTTGTTTGAGTAGAGTGTCCATATCTCAACACTCTAAGCTGTGAGTGACCAAATTAGTAGTTTCAGAATTCATGGAACAGACAAATTAAGGACTTGTTCTTTAGTATTTTTTCAAAAAACATGTTTTTGAAGTTTAGCATTTTTATACTAATATATCATCGTTCCCAATACCCTTTTTTATATTCCAATGTACTTTCACATTTAAATAGTTTCAAAACTACTCCAAAATGAACAGAAAATACTAGTATTTCTGTTCAGTTGCAATGCTTACATAATGGATAAGGAGGATCAGCCCACCAACAAGATATGCCAATCCAATAGCCACAACATTCACTGTAAATATTCATGAATGATGAAGATGATAAAAGGGTTAAAATTTGATAAATTCTTCTGGGATTTGAGATCATCAAATGGGGATAAAATGAAACCTTACTTGTAGTGGCATTCGAAGCTATTGCTAATGAAACAACAACCAAGCTTGTAATAGACTCCATTAAACCTCCATAGACAATACTTTTCAGTATATCCAATGACAAAGAAGTTCTTGATGATTCAGTGACAATCTCTGTTCTAGTAGCAACAATTGCAGCACCTGCTGCTGCAGATTCTGGGATTCCTGTTTCAGCTGGTGTTTCTACAACAGGGATTCTCACATCACCTCCTGAATCATAAATGGCATGGAACTAATCTGAAATCATCGCATCTTTCAATGAGGGAAATTTCATTTGCTTACCTTGAGGAAGTTTATCTCCTTTAGTCTGGAGCTGTGGTTGCACAGGTGGTTTCACCCGGCGAACAAGTTCTTCTGCATTAAATACAAGAATGCTGTTAAGGATGCTTTTTTAGTGAGCAAGAGCATGCTCAACGCTTTGTTACAAACTCCTCAAGATTTTGCAAGTCTGCATAATAGGAAAAAGACTGAATTTTTAAGCTCTGAAAGTAGCATTTACCTTGTTTTTCGTAGACATCAATGACCACATTTCCATCCACAACGGTTCCTTGTGGTGGAGAAATTTGAGAAACTTTTCCTCCTACAGCAGCAGCAGCACTAGCAACTCTTTCTAACTTTCCTACGGTTTTTTCGCCAACTGATACAGTGGGAATGAAACCGTTATCTTGGAATGTCTGAGTGGAATCGGCATGTACACCTATTCCTGCAATCTTTATATCTTTTTCCTGCTGAGTAACACCATCTCCTGCACAAGAAAATTGTAGGAAAAAAAAATCAGTTAATGTGGACTATAGATTAGGAAAGGACAGGGTAGACTCTTCATATTCCTGTTTAATAACCATCTCAATGAGTTGTTGGCTGCATAAAGTGACCAAAAAGATAATGGGTGCATTTGGCATGCAGGAATGGGAATGAGAATGGCACATCTCAAATCCGGGAATGAATGAATCCTTCATTAAAGAAATCTTAGATTGTTTTTTAAAGGATACCATATTTCTTTATGTACCAAACATACGATTTTAATCCCAGAAATCACTTGTTCATTCCCTGATTCCCATTCCCATGCGCTAAACACACCCAAAGAACTACCTGGCTTAAAGGCCTCATCTCTCGGCTTAGAAGTAACCGTAGTTGTGTAAGTTTGTACTATTCCTGCTGTTGTAGAAACTCCAGTGGAGGAAGTTTGTACTTGTGCTGCTGCTGCAATCAATGGGGTAGTCAAAGCAGTTTCCTCATCTCTTCTCTTTCTGAAAATCCCAAACAGATCAAACCCCTTCCCTGCATATATGTTAATAAACATTAATCAGATTATCACTTTTTAAGGTTGATCTTGTGATTCAAATCCAACAACATTGTATGTATGCTACCTTTGACTTGTGCAGAATCAGTTTTGGACACAGTCAAATCTGATGCTGGCTGTTCTTGAGGAAGCTGAATGTTTTCTTCGCGGGCTTCGCCATCTGCGAAAAGGGGATCCCAGAAATGCAGATGAATCAGCAAATGGAAATAAGAAAAGAACTGAGGCTAATGCAGGAATGAAGTAGTTATACCTTTCTTCAAGGCCTCAGCTCCTGGCTTTGGAGTGACTGCAGTGGGAAGAGCTGCTTCTGGAAGCAGTGGGGAAGTTAAAGCACTTTCATCATCAACTCTTCTCTTTTTGAAAATTGAAAACGGATCAAATCCCCTATCTGCATTATAAGAAAATAAACATGGATCATCAGATAAGTATTACTAATGCCACTGAAATGGTGGCATTTTCATTTACTGGAAATGTAAAAATGTGTAGTTGAATGGTAAAAAATTGTATTTGAAACGATGAAAATGTATTTTAGTATATTAAATTTACTGTAGAAACTAAAAACAAAACCAATGAAAACGAACAGGTTCCTAGTTACCTTCGGCTTCTGCGGTAACAGGTGTGGGCGCCGTGGCCACATCTGATTGAGCCGTGCCAATATCAGATGTTGGCAGCTCTTCTTGAAGCCGAATGTTTTCATGGCCTTCTCTTCTACCTCCGAAAATTCGGAAGGGATTCAGCTTATTGCCTGCTTACATTCATTGACAAAATATTACACTTAAATGGTAGTCCATATGGTATATATCCGCTATCACAACAACACGAATGAATGAAACATACAAAAGAACATTAGGATATGATCATTTGTCTTACTAAATGTGTATCACACGTGTGTTATGTTTTAGTAGCAAAAACAGAACTATCATGCATGTATATATTGTATGCTACACTTGATAGGAGACATTAAGAACTACAACTACATTGGTCGTGAATAGTTGTACTTGTGAACTCTTTTAATGAGACTGAATAAGTAATGAACACAGATTTAACAAATGTAGCGAATCATTCCAAAAAGTTGAAGGAGATGGAAAGAAGTAATAACCTATGGGAATGAAGACGCTGAAGCATGATAAACATCCCAGTAAATCCCGATGTTCATTCCCCGACGCAACCAGAATCCTCCGCTGCCTTATTTTCCGGCGAAGAACCACCCTGGTAATCCGGCTGCTACAGTTAGGACAGTACATGCCATAGCCGCCGTCGCTGTCGTGGGTGTGCATCTTCTCCACCGCCGCGTCGAACTCCAATTCCACCAGTTCCTCGTCGCTTTCTTCCATCTCATAAACCACAGTTTCACCTTCTTTCAGTCTTATATCTTGTGAAGTTTCGCCCTCCCTGATTTCAAGATGCTTACCATCAATTTGTTTGTTATTAATGGCGGAGCTTATTAGAAGTTCAATGTCCACATCTTTGAATTTGGCAGCCAATTCCTCCCTTTTCAGATTAAATCCAGACCATTTAACAACCTGATCATGATGATCAGTACCTGCAACTGAAAACAATGTATGGATTGAAGATCAATTCATTATTATGCGGTTTTTAAACACATGGAGTACGATTTTTCATATCCCAATGGAAAAGTCATATTGTACAACTGTTTACGAATCACAAAAAGTATAACTGTTGGAACATTTTAATAAAATTTGTTTTTATTAATTTGAATCAATTATATTTTGGCTGAATTGATGCTACCGTTTTTATCTCATTAAACATGAGTTTTCTAAACAAACTTTAAACTGATGCAAATTCTTCAATTTAAATAATTAGAATGAATGTGAATGCTAACGGTTCTATTTGGGTAAGCATTATTTTATATATTAATGCATCATAATTTTTTAGATAGAATATTGTTTTAATGCATTCAAATAAGGCATTCATTTGACAATCTCCGTTCAACATATTGATTTGTGAAACAAACGGTTTTAATTTGAATTACTTCAGACTTCCGTTTCGTTAAACCATTTGAATGAGAGAAAATTCAGATTTCCTATTTATACATGCATATGAGAATGCATGAGGAGTGTGAGATTGTTTTTTTATATTCTTTACAACCCTAAAAATATAGCTTTGACAAGATAGAAAAAATGTATTAGTAAGAGTTGATAATTCCTAATAGTTAGGAAACATTACTTGTGTGTTGGGCTGTTGTATATTGTGATGACAAGTCGCGTTGCTCTGCTGCACCGAAGTTGATACTTTGTAGAGGGCTTGAATCATCTAAAGAAAGCGAAAGATTCACGTCTCAGCATTTCTAATAATTAACGTGTTTGTTCCTTGTGGTTTATTTTTTGTGTTTTGCAAGTCACTTGGACTGTTGGGAACAACAATAACTCTATACCAAATATTTCTAAACTTCACACTACTACAAGATAAAGCTATTGCAACACCACCAAAGTGTTGTTTTAGGAAACACTTTTACGAATATGGCATAAATGTGTTACGGAGGGTTTTTCATGCATTAATGAGCATATCGAATTTTCTATAACAATGTCTAAACATGTGCAATCCTTTTAGTTATTAGTTATTTAATTTCTAAAAACTAAACTAAATTCTAATAAATGATGATTATGTATATGTAATAAAAAAATATTGGCTTAATTACTTTTTGAAAATATATTTATATTTTCAAAAAATATTTTTTGCCCCTAAAAAATTGTCATGATTTCACATTAAATGACATATTTACCCCTAATTTTGCTGATGTCAGCCATATATATATCTATATATATTTGTGAAAGTGGGGTAAAAACTGTAAATTTTTGTGAAACAGTGAAAATTCAGAGAACAAAAGATATGTATTTTGAAAAATAGGAAATAAACAGATGGGGCAAAATGTGATTAAGCCTAAAATATAATGAAAGTTTACCCAAGATATTGTGATAAACTGGAAATGGGATAATTATCATAATTTGACCAACGTAGTTATAGCCAATTTTATAAGATTTAAAAAAAATAGAAAGAAAAAAGAAATACTCCATGTGGTCCACAAAAGCTATCTTTGAGCGAAAATATAACGTCAACTCCGTCAATTTAGGGGTAGACTTGTCCAAAATGGAAAATTCGGTCTGACCCGCCTCGAACCAGCCTGACTTTAATGGTTCGGATTCAATAGAGACGCGACCCCAAACCCTAATTAACAAGAAGTATATATGCAAAGATTATTAGTCACAGATTTTGAATTATAAATTTCTTTGTGTCACTAATGTGTTCCGCAGAAGTTGTGGTAACTCTGCCGGCGTTGGGATTCATTGACCGGCCGAAAATTCTACTGACCCACCCAAAATACGACCGTTGACCTTCCGGCCAGCTTTCGATAGTTGACTAAACATAGTCAACGCGGACTTCTCTCCTCATTAAGTCAATTAATTGCACCAAAAATACTCACTACATCTCTAAAGCTTGTCACTCAAGTAAAACACACACAAATTAAGAAAATTGTTAAATTATCATCTCTACCTTAATTTAATTAAGGTTATACTTTTTCATTTCGGGATTAATTTTTTATTAATGAAAAATTTTATCTTTGGAAACTTTTTCGCGGCTTACAAGTTCACACACTGTACGTGACTATGTGCTATCTTCACTTGCGTGTGAAGAAGGTGACGAAGCAACTGGAAACACGCACACACACTGAAAATAAAATAAATAATTACTAAATTACGGGAACTTAATTATTAATTTTTTAAAAAATAATGTAGAATTGTAAATGCATGTAATTATTAAATAAAGGAAATAGAAGATACGAGTAATATATTTTGGAGAAATTTCTGACCTTCATTTTTGTCCAAGTAAATGACGTCATCCTCCAGCTTCTTATCACCGCCGGTGTCCACCCCTGCCTCCTCATTAACGGATTCATCGATAACAGTATCGGAGGCGGCGTCTTCACCGCTGGATGACGACGACGACTTAGCTTCAGAAGAGACGGTGGTGAGAGTACTGCCAACGCTCGTAGTACGGATCGTGTTGCTACTACGTCGGTTCGACAGAGCCTCTTCCACCACCTCCTCCTCCAAATCCTCCTTCAAATTGTGCACGACCTCTTTCGTGTCGCCCACCACCTCCGACCTCAGCTCCCGCTCTACTTCCATGGATACCGGCCAACACACTCTCTCTCTCTCTCACGCACTCACTCGCCGGTCAATGGGTGGCTCTGAGTATAGAAATTATAATGAGGGAATGGGTTGGGGGCGAACGGATCTTAAATATGGAGGAAGATGAGCTACAGTTGGACTAAATATCATTATAAAAATGAAATGAACATTTTGGTAGCGAAAATCATCATTTCTGGTTTGAGCACATGACCATTACTCTCCAGAAACTCACAGTAACATTTATGGGTGTTCACAATTGGGAAGTTAAAAGATAAAAAATATGAGATTTTCGTTCCAAGTTTGTCTTTTTTTTTTCTTTTTTTTTTTTTGAAAGTATTCTTTTATCAACAAAATTTTATAAGGTAAAATTATTTACAAATGAGAAAAAAAAAAAGGTTTTCTTAAAAGAACACAAATAAATAAATTACTAAAAATACAATTTATGTTCTACTTGAAAAGTTCAGTGATGTAACTGTTTACAAGTCACAACATACAATTTTTGATATACCATGAGTCTTTTATTAAAAAAATATTAGTTCCAATAGCAGAGTCGGTTTTTAATTTTTTTTACACTTATTAATATAACAATAAGTCGTCCAATATTAACTTACATTTAAAAAAGAATGACATAATTGGAATAAAGTGAACAAATTAGTTATTTTCATATATTATACCTTAAATCTCATAATATATATATATATATATTTCAGTCCAAATGACTGAAATTAGACCAAATTAACCGTCAACGAAGTCGACCGTCAGTCAAGCAAGAAAAACGATTTTCAGGAAGGGGTCAGCAAACACTGTAGCCCATGTCGTTCGTAGATAAGGTTGGCTTATCTTCACCCCATCGTGGAGGACGGGGTGAGCCTTAATTCACGTCGTCCTTGATCTAATATCCAACAGTATCATCTTTACATCTTAACACGCGTCATTTGTGCCACCTATTGCACATTCGTGAATCTGGACTTCAAGTCGTCCACTGATGAGGTCAACCTCTGGTTGTCCACGGATGAGGTCGGCCCCCAAGTCGTGCACTGATGAGGTCAGACCCCAGGTCGTCCACCATTTTTTGAAAATCGTCCACCGTCTAAAGAAAAAGATTTCCTGAAAATCGTTTTCTTGTTTGACTGAATTTGGTCTAATTTTTGTCATTTGGACTGAAATTGAAACAAAACGGATACATTGTGGACTACATTTGATACATACTAAAGATTTGGACTACATTTGAAATAAGGGTAAAGATTGTGTAATACTTTTGCACTTTTATCCTATTTTCTTTCTTTCCATTCTTTCTCACTTCCCACTTTCTTCTTCCCCAAATTTCTCTACCCTTACTACTCCTCATTTGAGAATTATTAGTAACAAAAGTCTTGGACCATTTTTGAGGAGGATCTTTAATTTTTAAAACAGAATCAACCAATTTCTGAAACTCTTCCTTCTTCAAAAATATATTCACCAAAAATGCACAACACCAAAATTTTAAAACCCAGTCCTTCAAAACTCTTCTCCGCCCATCAATGGAGAGTACCAACAACACCAAACCAAATGACCCCACTAAAGCATCAGTGTCCAATATTTTATCCGAAATGAACCACAGCCTAAGACCCCGAAGCTACCAAAATGCACAACAGTGCTTTTCTGGATCTGGGTTTGTGGAGAAAAAGATAGTAAGTGACGGAGAATGATCTGTTATGTTCCCTAAACGAACAATGACTACAAGCACTAGAAATTGAAATAGGCAATCCCATAATCGATTCTTAGGGTGAAATTTTTTCCTACGAATCGTAAGAAGACGATCCTCTAAATGCTAGATTAGGATTGAAGGGTTTCTCCATGTCAGTTCAAGAGACTGTTGAAGGATAGATTGGTTTGGGGGATTTAGAAAAAGAAGATTAATAGTAAATTTAGGGAAGAAAGGAAAAAAAAAAAAAAATGGGGGAGAAAATGAATAGTAAACGGACAAAATTACCTTAGAAAAAGTCACATGTAAAACACATGATTAAAGTTCCATTAAGCCTAACGGAGGCTAGGGGCTCCAGTACATTTTTGGTTCGTTTTAATTAGTTTGGGGACATTTGTGACTAAAAAAAAAAAAAAAAATATAGTGACAAAACCGAACACAATCGAAAAGTATAAGTATATTTTAGGTTGTTCGTTCTTTTATTTTATCACAATTTCGTCAAGTACATATTAATTTTACAATATTTAATTTCGTTCTTTGATCACAACTGAAATTTACACGTTATTATGCTAATTTTATAAATGTATTAGTGTTTATGAATGTCAATGTACTTAAAATACCTAATTTGACATAATTCGCTCAACTCATGTTTATACATTTTTAGTGAAGGTTAATTATGGACGATACATAACTATATTAGTAAGGGCAAGAAAAGTAAAAAATTTGAAATAAAACTATTCCACTAAGGAAAACAAAAATTGATAGTAGACTAGTCCAATGAAACAGAAAGAATTTTTCTACTTATTTAATTTGAGAAAAAATGAGATCAAACTTGAGCTTTATTGTTCTTTTACAATGAAATTTGTGAAGGAAGAGAAAAAAATTTGTTCCCTTTTTCTTTTGAAAAAATAAAAATAAAAATGGTTGTTATACATTATATACAACAAAGCGAATAAGTATGTTAATAGGTCAAATTGTAGAATTTCAAATAAACTAGTCTTAGGTTTGGCCTTAAGAGTTTAGACAAGATCAAGGTTGATACACTTACACCTATATATAAATAAATAAATATACCACATGTGGTATGGGGATAATTAATTAATTAATTTAGATTAATTAATTAATTGATGTACATCTAAGCCATGTGGTATGGGGGAATCTCCATTTCCTCAGGATCCTCAATTGTGGTGTACTAAAATGGTCGTCAGACATCATGGTAGTTTACATCTACATGTGATTTCATTAATGTGTACATTTTATTTCTTTTTTATAAATTAACTTTTGTTAATGCGTGTGTCGGTGAGTGTCTATTTGTCCGAACCGAGGAGGTTAAACAGAGTCTTCATGGTCAGCTAAGTTTATACCCGTTAAAAGACGGAGATTTATTTTCTTAAAATTTTTCGATATTTAAGTCAAGCTCATTGATAAAATTTTCTGCTGCTTAAGTTAGTAGTGTAAATAAGTATTGATTGTGTATCCTTGGGGGTGTCATATTGTTTTATCTTGTCAAAAAATTGCCGAGCCTACTAGCAAAAATTGGTATAGAACTGTCACGACGCAAAAAATCCAACAATTTATGTATGATATAATATCACATTAGTCATTAAATTTTTTAGCAAATTTATTTTTGGGTCTGCCAACTAATAAGTTTGTGTGTGTGAGCGGGCGATCTGCTTATCTGTCCCAGAGATCAATTTCCGATTGCCCAAGATATTGTTCCATTTTTTGGAATCTTGAAGGCATACATCGTGCGAAATGATATTTTAATGTTGTTTATTACTGATTCGCATCACAAGTAACTTGAGAATGTTTCTTGAATTGGGTTTAATGGGGCATTTAGAAACGTCGGCGCTACATAGTTTTCATTGTCGGCAAAAGGTTGAATTTTTATGTATTTCAATCAGTTGTTGCTGTCGTGATCTGGAAATGCTGACATTGTGGCTTCTCTTGTGGGGTTTTCGTGTACTACATTGGGGAGATTTTTTTTCCCCAAATATTTATATAGGGACTATATAAACGTCAAGACAAACAAAAAAAATTGAATTTTTCAAACCATAGAAAATGAAGTTGGGAGAAAACGGCTTCGTTTTCTTCAACCAAAAAAAAAAAAGAAGATTTGTGAAAATTTTTTTTTTTGCAGGAAGTGAATTCGTTTTCAGGAGAAAATGAATTTTGGAGATTTGTTTTCTACCAAAATTTTTTTACAATTAGTTATATAATTATATGTAAAGTAATGTAAAAAATAATTAAATAACTATTTTGTAATGTAAAAAAATAATTAAATAATTATTTTGTAATTGAAAATTAGTTCACCAAAATCGTTGCTAAGTTTTTATACATTTTCAAATATAATATTTTTTTAATGTAAAACGAATTAAGGCGATTCGAAATGGACACCTGTAATTCATTTTTCAGTTTTTATGGAACAAAGGCAAGGCGTAATTTATATAACTGAAAATCTAATTTGTAATTGGATATATATTTTAAATAATTTATATTTTGTTAAATATTTATTGATAATTTATACATTTTTTTGGAAATATTTAATTTAAAATGAATGATATAAAACACGAACTTCTGTTTTAATAATAAAATTATTTTTAAAATAATTTATATAATTTAATAAATAAAATTAATTTCAAAATAAGTAAAATAATTTAAGTGAATTCGTTTTCTCCTGAAAACGAATCTCTAGAATTCGTTTTCTTCCTAAAAAAATTTTAAAATAAAATTAGTTAAGTAATTCTATGTAAACTAATGTAAAAAATAAGTAAATAATTATTTTGTAATTGAAAACGAGTTCACCAAATCGGTTCTAAGTTTTTATGGTATTTTAGAATATAAATATTATTTAATGTAAAACGAATTATGATGATTCGAAATGGACACCCGTAATTCGCTTTTTATTTTTAGGGGAACAAAGGCAAGACATAATTAAATAACTAAAAATCTAATTTGTAATTGAATAAAATTTTTAAATAGTTTTTTTTTTATAAATATTTTTGAAAAATTGAATTGAGTGAAATAAAATTATTATTAAGCTTATTTTTTTAAAAAATAGAAAAAAATAATTTTAGTAGAAAACTGATTTATTGAAATAAAATTATTTTTAAAATAAGTAATATAATTTTAGTTAAATAATACAAAATGAGAAAACGAATTCACTGACTACGTTTTCTAAATACTAGTATTTTTAAAATAAGTAATATAATTTTAGTTAAAGTAATAGAAAGTGAGAAAGAATTCGTTTAATAAATAAAATTAATTTAAATTAATTAAAATAATTTTAGTTAAATAATACAAAATAATCTAACGAATTCATTAGAAAACGAATTGAATTCTTTTTTATTTTCTCATAAAAATTCACTGAACTCGAATTGAAGAGAAAACGAATTTAGCAAATTCGTTTTCTCTTGAAAACGATTCACTACATTCATGTTCTCCAAGAATCAAATTCAGTGAATTCGTTTTCTCTTGAATTCGAATTCAGTGAATTCGCTTTCTACCAAAATTGCTTTTTTGGAAAAAATTTTATAATAAAATTAGTTAACTAATTCTATGTAAACTAATGTAAAAAATAAGTAAATAATTATTTGCTAATTGAAAACGAGTTCACCAACATCGTTTCTAAGTTTTTATGTTTTTTAAAAATAAATATTTTGTACCTTAGGTTGTGCAACACTCTTGTCTACTTGCATTTGTTAATCAACTGGCACGATAATCTGAGACAGAAAGGAAAAAAGAAAAAAAAAAAAGAAAAGAAAAAACTACGCCTTAATTTTTGGTCCCTATATGAATATTTGGGGAAAAACCCCACATTGGGGACACTGACGTATAATTTATTCATACTGTTTATCTTGATTAATTGCCTTGTCTATGGGGAAGCTAAGAGGGAATAGTTTGAAACGAGGTTATAAACTTAGGGTTCTTGATTCTATGCTTGTATTTGATGAGCGAATTGGATAACCAATTCAAATTGACTGATTCATTATTTGTTCAACAAATGTGATACTCCCGTATTACAAAGTGGACACTTTCTAATGGAACGGAGGGATAGAAGAAATCAATAGTTGAGGTCAACTGTGTAGTTGCATTGCTTAATACCAAGAACCTTTTTACTTAAGCATTATTGTGTTGAGATTCCAGCATTTTACTCTTATTGCGTTGGACAGAAAGTGAATTTATGTATATGGAGGATGAAAATTTCTGCCTCTGAAGGTGTTTATGAGCTATGATCCAGCATTTTAATCTTCTATTGCAACGCGGCTTATGATTGTTTCATGATCGGTGGCAGGTTCTTCATAACGAGCTCTGTTCTTGATCTGACTATAGTAGGCCTTGATGCCTTTGATGGAGATGCGAATGAGCTGGTGCACCATACTCACCACTTGATGTCATCTTCTAATCCGAATTTGGCCTTGGGTAGTGTAGCGTATCTGTTAGGATGCACAGAGGAAAGGGAGTTGACTGTAGGGCAAGGAAAGGTGGTAATAGCCACCGACAATCTGATCAAGTTGTGTACAGATGGAGTGACTTGGAGCCCTGGTTCTGCTGGTTTTGATGTTAATGGGAACCTTGCATTCATGGTCTGTGATCCGATGAAGCTGGCAACATCTCCGAATACAAAATCCACTTCGACATCTTCCTCGTCAACCTCCTCGTGGAAGAGGGATCTTCCGATGCATTTTGGTATTCCCATTCCAATCATCTGGAATTGGTTGAACCAACATTGGGAAGGAAACCTTGATGAACTCAACAAGCCAAAGTTACCGCTTATGCGTTTGAGGTCTGCTGGACAGAATAGTGAACATTCTTGTGCCTCCTTCACAATGAGGCAAGTAAGATTTGTTGTTGGTATATAATAAGTGATACATGTGATATCGCCCAGCATAGTATTGGTGAAGTCGGAGTTTAAAACTGCAAACACTTCATTAAGTAAAAGAATATAGTATACATAAACTTGCACTCACAAAAATACAACTCCAAATAGAACTCTGTAAATAGGAACATCCGAGCGCGAGAACTCGGCTTTATTGTTCTTGCAAACTCAATCTCAAATTTCTATCTATAGCATGATGAATTGTAAAGATATCCAAGCCACTGGAGAAGGAAAAACCCCAAAAACACACTTCTTTCAGTTTCAGTCTTTTGTATAAATAAACACATCTCTCACAGCTCAGACAAAACAGTTGGGCAGGGGAAGGGTCCTTGATCAAGTAAGCAATGCCAAATGCAGCTGCAGAGGCAATGGCTAACAAAAAACATAGTACACCACCGTCTTGAAGTACGCCACGAACCTGTTTTCCCCCCGCACGTAAGCCAGGGCGATTGCCAGAACAACAATGCAGATCAAAGAAGCAGCTCCAACGGCCAGCATCTTGAAGTCCTTATCGCCAGTCCCCCTGAATGTGAAGCCATATACCACCGGTGGGATTAGGCCGAAGGCGATGTGTGAGACCACGGCTACCGTTGCATGCAAAGGGAAAAGCTCTTTCCTTCCAAGCTGCTCCTGGTATCTCTCCTCACTTGTTTGAGTAGAGTGTCCATATCTCAACACTCTAAGCTGTGAGTGACCAAATTAGCAGTTTCAGAATTCATGGAACAGACAAATTAAGGACTTGTTCTTTAGTATTTTTTCAAAAACATGTTTAGTTTAGCATTTTTATACTAATATATCATCGTTCTCAATACCCTTTTTTATATTCCAATGCACTTTCACAGTTAAATATTTTCAAAACTACTCCAAAACGAACAGAAAATACTAGTATTTCTGTTCAGCTGCAATGCTTACATAATGGATAAGGAGGATCAGCCCACCAACAAGATATGCCAATCCAATAGCCACAACATTCACTGTAAATATTCATGAATGATGAAGACGATAAAAGGGTTAAAATTTGATTAATTCTTCTGGGATTTGAGATCATCAAATGGGGATAAAATGAAACCTTACTTGTAGTGGCATTCGAAGCTATTGCTAATGAAACAACAACCAAGCTTGTAATAGACTCCATTAAACCTCCATAGACAATACTTTTCAGTATATCCAATGACAAAGAAGTTCTTGATGATTCAGTGACAATCTCTGTTCTCGTAGCAACAACTGCAGCACCTGCTGCTGCAGATTCTGGGATTCCTGTTTCAGCTGGTGTTTCTACAACAGGGATTCTCACATCGCCTCCTGAATCATAAATGGCATGGAAGAATTAACTTAACTGAAATCATCGCATCTTTCAATGAGGGAAATTTCATTTGCTTACCTTGAGGAAGTTTATCTCCTTTAATCTGGAGCTGTGGTTGCACAGGTGGTTTCACCCGGCGAACAAGTTCTTCTGCATTAAATACAAGAATGCTGTTAAGGATGCTTTTTTAGTGAGCAAGACCATGCTCAACGCTTTGTTACAAACTCCTCAAGATTTTGCAAGTCTGCATAATAGGAAAAAGACTGAATTTTTAAGCTCTGAAAGTAGCATTTACCTTGTTTTTCGTAGACATCAATGACCACATTTCCATCCACAACGGTTCCTTGTGGTGGAGAAATTTGAGAAACTTTTCCTCCTACAGCAGCAGCAGCAGCACTAGCAACTCTTTCTAACTTTCCTACGGTTTTTTCGCCAACTGATACAGTGGGAATGAAACTGTTATCTTGGAATGTCTGAGTGGAATCGGCATGTACACCTATTCCTGCAATCTTTATATCTTTTTCCTGCTGAGTAACACCATCTCCTGCACAAGAAAATTGTAGGAAAAAAAAATCAGTTAATGTGGACTATAGATTAGGAAAGGACAGGGTAGACTCTTCATATTCCTGTTTAATAACCATCTCAATGAGTTGTTGGCTGCATAAAGTGACCAAAAAGATAATGGGTGCATTTGGCATGCAGGAATGGGAATGAGAATGGCGCATCTCAAATCCGAGAATGAATGAATCCTTCATTAAAAAAATCTTAGATTGTCTTTTAAAGGATATCATATTTCTTTATGTACCAAACATACGATTTTAATCCCAGAAATCACTTGTTCATTCCCTGATTCCCATTCCCATGCGCTAAACACACCCAAAGAACTACCTGGCTTAAAGGCCTCATCTCTCGGCTTAGAAGTAACCGTAGTTGTGTAAGTTATTCCTGCTGCTGTAGAAACTCCAGTGGAGGAAGTTTGTACTTGTGCTGCTGCTGCAATCAATGGGGTAGTCAAAGCAGTTTCCTCATCTATTCTCTTTCTGAAAATCCAAAACAGATCAAACCCCTTCCCTGCACATATGTTAATAAACATTAATCAGATTATCTTTTTTTAAGGTTGCTCTTGCAATTCAAATCCAACAACATTGTATGTATGCTACCTTTGACTTGTGCAGAATCAGTTTTGGACACAGTCAAATCTGGTGCTGGTTGTTCTCGAGGAAGCTGAATGTTTTCTTCGCGGGCTTCGCCATCTGCGAAAAAGGGATCCCAGAAATGCAGATGAATCAGCAAATGGAAATAAGAAAAGAACTGAGGCTAATGCAGGAATGAAGTAGTTATACCTTTCTTCAAGGCCTCATCTCCTGGTTTAGGAGTGACTGTAGTGGGAAGAGCTGCTTCTGGAAGAAGTGGGGAAGTTACAGCACTTTCATCATCAACTCTTCTCCTTTTGAAAATTGAAAACAGATCAAATCCCCTTTCTGCATTATAAGAAAATAAACATGGATCATCAGATAAGTCTTACTAATTCCACTGAAATGGTGGCATTTTCGTGTACTGAAAATATAAAAATATGTAGTTGAATGGTAAAAAGTTATATTTGAAACAATGAAAATGTATTTTAGTATATCAAATTTACTGTAGAAACTAAAAACAAAACCAACAAAAACAAACAGGTTCCTGGTTACCTTCGGCGGCTTCTGTGGTAACAGGTCTGGGCGCCGCGACCACCGCGGCCACATCTGACGTGGCCGTGCCAATATCAGATGTTGGCAGCTCTTCTTGAAGCCGAATGTTTTCATGGCGTTCTCTTCTACCTCCGAAAATTCTGAAGGGATTCAGCTTATTGCCTGCTTACATTCATTGACAAAATATTACACTTAAATGGTAGTCCATATGGTATATATCCGCTATCACAACAACACGAATGAATGAAATATACAAAAGAACATTAGGGATCGGATCATCTGTCTTACTAAATGTGTACTAATCGTGTGTCACATGTGTGTTATGTTTTAGTAGGAAAAAAATAACTATCATGCATGTATTTATTGTATGCTACACTTGATAGGAACCATTAAAAACTACAACTACACTTGTCGTGAACAGTTGTACTTGTGAACTCTTATAATGAGACGGAATAAGTAATTAACATGGATTTAACAAATGGCGCAAATCATTTCAAAAAGTTGAAGGTGATAGAAAGAAGTAATAACCTATGGGGATGAAGACGCTGAAGCATGATAAACATCCCAGTAAATCCCGACGTTCATTCCCCGACCCCACCAGAATCCTCCGCTGCCTTATTTTCCGGCGGAGAACCACCTTGGTAATCCTGCTGCTACAGTTAGGACAGTACATGCCATAGCCGTCGACGCCTTCGTGAGTGTGCATCTTCTCCACCGCCGCGTCGAACTCCAATTCCACCACTTCCTCGTCGCTTTCTTCCATTTCGTAAATCACAGTTTCACCTTCTTTCAATCTTATATCTTGTGAAGTTTCGCCCTCCCTGATTTCAAGATGCTTACCATCAATTTGTTTGTTATTAATGGCGGAGCTTATTAGAAGTTCAATGTCCACATCTTTGAATTTGGAAGCCAATTCCTCCCTTTTGAGATTAAATCCAGACCATTCAACAACTTGATCATGATGATCAGTACCTGCAACTGCAAACAATGTATGGATTGAAGATCAATTCAATATTATGCAAATTTGAAACACATCGAGTACGATTTTTCCTGATGGAAAAGTCATCATATGGTACAACTGTTTAGGAATATCAAAGTATAACTCTATACCGAACATTTCTAAACTTCAAACTACTACAAGATAAAGCTATTGCAACACCACCAAAGTGTTGTTTTAGGAAACACTTTTACGAATATGGCATAAATGTGTTACGGAGGGTTTTTCATGCATTAATGAGCATATCGAATTTTCTATAACAATGTTTAGACATGTGCAATCCTTTTAGTTATTAGTTATTTAATTTCTAAAAACTAAACTAAATTCTAATAAATGATAATTATGTATATGTATTAAAAAATATTGGCTTAATTACTTTTTGAAAATATAGTTTTTGCCCCTAAATAATTGTCACAATTTTACATAAAATGACATATTTACCCCTAATTTTGCTGATGTCAATATATATATATATTTTTTGGTGAAACAGTGAAAATTCAGAGAACAAAAGATATATATTTTGAAAAATAGGAAGCACAAATAAAATGACCTTATAAAGGGAGGGGGGGGGGGGGGGGGGGGGGGGGAATGTGATTACGCCTAAAACATAATGAAAGTTTACTCAAGATATTGTGATAAACTGGAAATGGGATGATTATCATAATTTGACCAACGTGGTTCTAGCCAATTTTATAAGATAAAAAATAAAAAATAAAAAAAGAAAGAAAAAAGAAATACTCCTTGTGGTCACAAAAGCTATCTTTGAGCGCAAATATTCCGTCAACTCAATTTAGGCCTGCCCAAAACAGAAAATCCGACCCGAGCCAGTCAGACCCTAACGGTTACCGTCCAATAGGGACGCGGTCCGGGTCAGGTCGAGTTCGATCGGGTCGATTCGGTCTGGACCGCGACCCTAATTGGCCCCTTTTTTTTGGGTTTTAAATTACTGGAAAAAAAAAAACCTAAATTTAAAATTTAAAAAAAAAATAAAATCTGGGCATCACCCCCAACCCACATCCCGTATGCCCCCTCCCCCAGCCCCCAAAACCCAAAAACAAAAGGCCACCACTCCCCACCCCCATTCCCAACCCAAAGTCCAAACCCCCCAACCAAAAATAAAAGCTCACCACTCCCTCCATCCACACCAGCAAACAAAACAAAAAAATCTACACAGAAAAGGAAAAAAAATCCCCTCAGCACCACGCCCTTTCCAACTTTATTTTTTAAACTTTAATTTAAATTTTTTACTTTCTAAAATTATAAATAAAATAGTTTTAATTATTTATTTAAAAAATAGAAATTATTATTATGTTTTGCATATATTAAAATATAAAATTTAAATAATTACATGCATTATTAAAAAACTTAGAAATTTAGAAAATTTTTTATTAGATACTAGTCAAAACACCTTTTAAATGTTTTTTTAAAAATTTGTTTTAGGATCTTATAACTTTTTATAAATAATTTATTTCCAAACACATTTAAAAATAATTTTAAGTATCTGTAAAAGAATAATTTTTGAAGTACAAATTATAAATATTTGTAACGTTATTATTATATTTTTTTTGTTTGCAAGTTATTACTATCTCAAATTTTTTACTAATTTAAAAAAAAATTATTAAAAATCTAGGCTGAATAAGAAAAGAAATAAAAAGAAAAAAAAATTGAAGAAGGAACAGGAGAAAAAAAAAAAAAAAGGCCAGTTAGGGTCATGCCTCGGCCACGACTGGCCCGAACCTAATGGAATTTAGTGTCGGTTTGGGACGGGCCAACTGGCCCACCCCGACCCACGGGTCAATCTGATCACCCCTAATTTAGGGAGATTAGAGCCCTGTATAGCAACTACTTCTCATTCTCATTTCACTCTCACTTTTCATTTTATAATAATTTTTCATCAATTTCAATAACAATTTTTACATTTCTCAAACATTTTTTTAAATTTTTAATATAATTTAAATAATTTTAAAATTCAAAACACCTTTCAAAAACATACCATACATGGCTCTTCAGTCTACCATTATCTGGTCTTACTTGTCTACTTTCTTACAATGACGGGAGTGTGAGGCTCTGTGAGTTTTAACCTCTATTGTGAAATGATATATAGATGAGATAGGACAATAGCACACCAAAAATCTAGTTTACACTTTTGTCGGGTTTTTGTTAATTTTTATTGAAATGCAGTTGATAACGAATAATTGTAATTTTTTATTTATGCCAAATTATGTATTGTATTGTACTCTCTAACTATATAAGTTCACTCTATGCATCATTATCCTATAACTTATTAAGAATTTAATTTTATTTGCATAATATACATTTGTAATAATTCATTTAGTACAGTTACTTTCTAATTGTAAATTATACAAAAGGACATTAGAAACGAAAAAAAGAAAGGCAAAAGTTGAAATTGGAACTTTTTTGTTGCGAAAAAAAGGAAGCACTTTTTATTACGGAAAAATTATAGGGCATGTTCTTTTTGTTCTGTTTTGAAAACGATTTTGGTTTCAACAATAAATTTAATATATTTTAATCATATTTCATCATTTTCAATACAACTTTTTATTATTTAGCATCTACTTTTTACATTTTCAATACACTTTTTACATTATAAAATTATTTTCCAAAACTTGTTTTCAAAATCGTTTTCAAAACAATGAAAAAGAACATGCCATATATTATTCAGAATAAATTAAATCACCACAAAAAGATGGGTAACAAATCTATGATAATTTTTCTGGAGGGACCTAGTTGCAAAAAATAAATGTTCACAAGATTACTGTTGATAAATACGGTGTACTTTACGGCTATTCTAATTTAAGTCCTCTTTTAATTTGAAACTTTCTTATATACTTCTTCTTCCGTATATTACATTAGAATAGTCCATTTTGATAAATATATAATTTATTATTAATATCAAAGTACAATACTTATATGATGTACCACACATAATATGTTAGCCAGAGTATGAGAAATAAAAACTTTGAAAATAAACTCTTCCACTACAATAAAAAAAATATTTCAAAATTGACTCTTCGAATAAAAGATAGAGGGAGTACTATTTATGTGGCCCCAAGAAAAGTCATATTTCTAATATTAAAATCAATTTTCAACAACAAAAATTCTAATTTAATATTATAAATAATATTTTGTTTTTACAAGTATAAAAAGATTCCCTCAGGTTATCCTATATATGAATATGTACTCCCTCCGTCAGGCTAAAATAATATAATTTAAAAGTATATATTTTTCTGGTAATATATTATACATAAAAATATATAATTTAATATCGATGGTGTTGTTCACTTGTACTTTTATTTTATGAATTAATAGTGGATCGCACCTCAGCTCAAAAAAAAAAAAAAAAATCTTTTATTGGGACAAAAATCATTTTTGAAACAAAATGTGACACAGAAAGTATTTCTAAATTAAGGGGGGAACAAAAAAAAACCAGAAATTTGGGTTAGAGATGTTGATTGAATGTTACTTAAATGTTTTATTTAAAATATAAATAAATATACTGGGACAAAACCTTGGTTGTAGTTAATGCCTGTTTTTTTGTCATTTTGAAAACGATTTTGAAAACAAGTTTTTAAAAATAATTTTATAATGTAAAAAATGTATTAAAAATGTAAAAGATAGATGCTGAATAATAAAAAATTGTATTAAAAATAATAAAATATGATTAAAATATATTAAATTTACTGTTGAAACAAAATCGTTTTCAAAACGAAACAAATATAACAAGCCCTTAATGATGGAAGTAAACTTTGTTGAGACCATGCATGCATCTGGAGAATCAAGCAGCTTTTTTGCCTTTTATGCTCTCCTGAGTCTCTCCCCGGAAACATGTTTTTGAAAACCCGACTTCAAGAACATCCCCTTAATTTTCACAAAGATTTTCAGAAAAAGAATAAGAATATTGGTAAAGTAGATAGAGATACCACCTTCATGACCTTGGTGGTGGGATGTTGCTAGCCCTCTCAGACCTTCAATATTAGTGTAGAAATTGACGCTACTTTTTTCTACCTCTTCCTGCATCATCTCATCGTCATCGTCATCGGCATCGTCATCGGCATCGTCCGCCGCTTCCTTAATGTTGATGGGTTCGGGTTGGGATCCGGGTTCAGTGATGTTCTTGGAACCCGTATCCAACTCGGCGGTCCACGATTCACTTTCGCTGGAAGAAGAGACGGTGGTGAGAGTACTGCTTCCATTATCACTGGTAGTACGGGTGGCGGCGGTGGGGGTGGTACTGCGTCGTTTCACCAAAGACTCCTCCGTCACGGTCACCGGCACCGGCACCGCCACCTCCTCCTGCTCCTGCTCCTGCTCTTGCTTCTGCTGCTGCTGTTGGATTACTTCCATGGTGAAAGATACAAGGAGAGAGATTTGAGATGTACGCGCGGCTATAAAGCTAGCTTATGCCTTCTTATTATTGTACATGTCCGGCTTAGCTTAGCCCTTCTTAAAGCTTTCACAAATATACGGGTCGGATCGGAGTCGAGCCAAGTCGGGTCTGGTCAGCGAGGGCTGGAAGGTTTTTTCTTTTTTAAATTTAATATTCTTTTATCGTCCAATTATCTATTAGATTGAAAGTAGAAAATGTGGGGAATAGAAAAATGAAGTTCGGAACCTCGCAAAGTCATGTTACCTTGTACTATAAATAAACAGAACGGACATAAATAAAAAATCAAATACCCAATCTTTTGTGTGGCATATGCGTTGTTCACGTGGCTTAGAAGGAAAAACCTTGGCAAATTATATACTAAATTGTGGCAGTACACATTAGCCATTTAAAAAAATAAAAAACAGTAATAAATGTTTAATTATGCATTTCTCTCTCCCCCCTTCTGTACTGCATTTCTCTTCTTCCCATACGCACACTCTCTCTCTCTCTCTCTCTCTCTCTCTTCCGTGGAATAAGTTTTTTGTTTTTTTAAACTCATGTGGAAGAAGTTTTTTTATTTCTTTTATTCACTTCTTATTTATTTAATAAATTTTAATTTTCGTTTAACTTTGACCTTTTAACATATGGCTTATATTTTCGGTATTCAAGGAAGTTTTTTTTTTTTTTTTCCATACTCTAAAGGTACAATTTTTATATGTTTTTTAACTTTATATATATATATATATATAAACATTGTCTATGCAATTGCATAATAATGTGTCTAATACTCATTCTGTTTCATCAAAATAGTCTAGTTTGGAGAATGTATAACTTATTACCGGTTGCAAGATACAACACATAAAATAAATAATTTCTCACTACTTTTTTCACTAATGTCCTTATTATTCAAAGAGAATTAATTGTGAACCATACATGATTATAGTTAATGACGAAATAATTCTTTAATGGGGTTGTAATATTTCCATAATATATTTTTTACCGCAACTTCACATTTGTAAGATCTATCTATTATGACTGTAATTTTTGTTCACCATATTGCAATTTATAATATTTAAACATATCACCTCATCATAGTTGTAAGACTTTTTTTTAATAATAAATTTTATATTTTATTACTCAATAGAAAATCGGTGATACAACCGAATATGATAATAATCAGATAAAAACTGTTGAGAATAAACTAAATCAAACATATACATATCTAAATAAGTAGTAATCCATATAGATCTATCTAGTATAATACCTATACAGATCTAAATAAGTAGTAATCCATATAGATCTATCTAGTATAATAAAAAATGGTCATCGTGCTGGACAATTCACATACTGAAGTATAAATTCGATCTCGAATCTGCCACTAATCTTCTGATGAAAGCTCCCAATCAACTGAATCTTCACTTGATAATAATAAAATACTCATTTATTAATATGGAAGAGAAACTCATGTTTATTCTGGGAGACAATATCTCTCACTATGAGAGAATAAAAAACTCTCATCATGAATAAGACAAAAATAAACTAAAAAAAAATAACATAAAAGAAATCTATTTTCCCCCATCTCTCATGAGAGGGAGATGGGGGAAAAAAATTAAAGATGATAGAAGTTAGGATTTGAGAGGAAGAGAGAGATAGTTGTAAGACCCTTTTATTACCACCATATATTTATATATATATATAATGAGTCCGACTATATTCTCTTCACAAAATTATTCAATCAATAAATAATGACATATGCAATTCTATTAGTAATGCATCATAAGTCACTATTCAATGGTTGAATGGTTTCAAGTTATATATAAGGGATAATTTTACTATACATTAAAGTATTTTACCATTAAAAGAATTAAGTGTATCACTAAAATATAAGGTATATTATAAATAATAATAATAATAATAAAAGTATAACATATATTATAATTCACCACACCCCAAATTAAATACTAATGATATTATTCTGCGTAAAACAAAAAATACTAATGGTATTAATTTTAGGAAAATACGATATTCCCTTCACCGAATAATATAATCACTAAATAATGGCTTACTCAATTATGCAATTGCATTAGTAATGTATCATAAGCCATTATTCAGTAATTGAATAGTTTTTTAAATGAACTATAGGCTGGACTTTAATTTAATTTACTGTCTCCTCAAAATTCTTGATTAGGAATGTAGTGAAAGAATAATTGCTCATAGGCACTCATCGTCTTGCCTCCTATTTACGGAGAGAACATAAAGAGCAAGCCAATTGCCAATTTCTTTTGAGGCGGGATCATCTATGTTATGTGACGGTACTGTTCACGTCAACAAAACCATGAATAGTATGCGTGTATGAGTTTATTTTATTTTTAAACTTAAAGAGTAATGACCACTTCAATAAAATAATTTTAAAAAAATATAAAAAAGGATAATGTTCACGGATATGATTGAGACTCATCATCAGTATCACTTTAAAAAAAAATATATATATATATATTCCTTTATTTTTGGTAGAGATATTTCCACGTTCAGCATGCGAGTTTCGTCCACACTAATAGTCAGACCCAAAAAAAAAAAAAAAATGTTAACCTACATATCATTACAAAACATATATGATTTGTGGTTCAATCCTAACTCAGTTCAAGATGTTAAATACTGTTAAAATTTGAAATTTTAAAATTGATCCCTTGAGATTTTACCTAACTAGTCGGCGAGTTTAATTGCCCTCCCCACATGCGCACTAGGGACGTCATCTCATCGACAGTGAGACTAATCATATGATTGATTAATTGCCACCTTTAAGTTATGGGTTCATACTTTTGTCTGGAAAATTGAAATTGATCGAAAAAAAAGTAGGGTGATCATTGTGAGTTTTGTAATGTAGGGAAAGATCGTTAAAGAAAAGAAAAACTTTGCAGCATTATTTCCTCTGAAGCTGACTAATAAAGCTGCCTTTCTCGGCTTTGGCTTTTTGTCTCGTCTGGTTTGGTATGGTCATGGTGTGAAGAAGAATATAATAGTGCTAAGAGACAATTGGAGCAATAATTCATTCCAAAACGTGTATCACATTTACCAACTTTTGATTTCACATGTCACATGATCATTGATTGTGTGGTTGACATTAAATGTCGTTTAGTTGACATTAAATGTCGTTTGAAGATTTTTTTTTTTTTTTTTTTTTGGGGGTGGGTGGGGGACAAAAATAATGTATGATATAACCTGTTTGATAAATTTATTTTTTTTTAAATGGTGGATCATAAGAAAAGTTTATAACATGTTTTTATTTTTATTTTTTTTATAACATATTACTCCTTTATTCTATTAGAAAGATTTATTTTGATCAATATATAACTTATTATGAATGTTAAGGTACAACACATAAATTAAATTATTTGACACCCTTTATTCCATTTATATCCTTACTTATTAAGTACGGAGTAACTGTGGACCACACGTGGTTATGTTAGCAAGAGCAACAGAAATAAAAAATTTAAAAGTGAAATCTTTCATTGGAATAAAACATATTTTTTAAAATAGACCATTATAATAAAACGGATGGAATATTTATTGTCTCATGAAAAAATTAAATGATAAAATTGTTTATCAATTACAAAATACAAGAAGACATTGGCAAAGACAATACCCATCCAAAATATATTTTGGGCCAAAACAATAATCCTAAAATAATGGGGTTCAAAGATGTATTTTC
Organism: Leptodermis oblonga; assembly: GCA_016801395.1. NCBI lineage: Eukaryota > Viridiplantae > Streptophyta > Magnoliopsida > Gentianales > Rubiaceae > Leptodermis > Leptodermis oblonga. The sequence goes on along the minus strand of CM028760.1, from coordinate 4,250,885 downwards.
TGCCAAGACAATGTTTAAAAATCAAGTTTACAACACATGTTTTAAGGGGACCATTGCCACACAAAAATTTGGTCTAAAACTTCGGTTTCAAACCAACCCATCCACCTTTTTTTTCAAAAAAAAAAAACCCATACATTGGGTGTAGATTTTGGATTCGAAATCCAAAACCTACATTTCAAGTTTAGCAAAAAATATGTCGTTTGTATTCATCAATTTCAGTTCAAAATATAATTGATAATTGTTTTATTGTTAGAGATCTGACTTCACGCATTGTGTGAGATATAATTCACATTGGGCGACTTCTCAGACTTCTCTCTCATTTAGATTCTTTGTATCCATTATTCGGTCATTTATTTCTTCCATATTTTGTGAAACTATTAAATATCTCTTAAATTTGTAAAAACTGTTGTTGTCTCCTTGTCTATAAACTTGATTAATTAGTTTTACTATCGAAAAATAAAATTTATCATTTAATATGTCATAAATTTCGGTTGAAAAAGTAAAAGCCAAACAACAATTAAAAAAGGGTATTATTATCCACGTATATATTTATATTATTTTTTTTAGTTAAAAAATATAATTCAAAATATAATTCTTTATACAAATTATCCAAAACTTTGAAATCATATGCGTAAATAATAAAAGGTAATAGTCTTGTTCTGGTAGAGAGAGAGAGAGAGAGAAGAATCTTGACACGAGAAAAACGTTTGGTTCGATTAGATCAATCGATGGTGATCGAAATTGGTGGGACCAGGCATACCTTGACAGTTTGCGCTGTCCCCCACAATTGGCTTAGTCTTTCGTTCTGTATTCTGCAGTCTGCAACATTAGGCGTTTCGTCCAATTTTAATCTGTGCGATCTAACGTGCGACAAAAAAATTTGATCATAAACTAATATTTTTTCAACAGAATGAGATATTTATCAACTTTTTGAATACGAAATATCTTTCATTTCATCCTTATTTTTATTTTCGTGCACAAAATATACTGTAACATCTTTTAATACGTTAGTAAGGCTAGGGGCGGATCCAAAGAGAGTGGGGTGGTTTTTGGACAACTTTAACCCCTTTTTACATACTTATAGTAGTGCATATTTATTTATTAAATTTTTTTATAATATATTTAACTATCAAAAAAATATATTTATTCATATATTGGATCCCTCTGAGATTTTTAAACTTTAGTTTCCAGATCCGCCAAGGATTAGGACCCAACCGTTTATGTGGAAATAAAATCAATGCTTAATCATATTTAGGCTTAGTTACTTAAGTGTATACCCTTGTATTATGATTCTTTTGCATTTTGTCCATTTTAATTTTATTTACCCTTGACAAACGGTCAAAGCCAAAAATAAATAAATAAATAAAAGAAAAGTTTAAAGGATTAAAACATAATATACCTTCAAGGGATAATATACCCAAAATTTAAAGGATTAAAGTACCCAAAATTTGGTGTTGCCTTCCTAATATACCTTCAAGGGCTAGAGAAGAAAAAGAAGCTAACTAAAACATCCCTATGAATAGTAAACAACCACAATAGATCTAAAATGAGTCAAAATCATAAACCTTATCACTCAGTTTAAGTATAATGTCATCCTATTTAGTGAGCATTTGGCTACTATCATATTAATAGTTTTTTTTTACGAAGGTCATCTTCTTCGCCAAGGTTCCTCTGACCTTGTCCTTCACGTAAATTTGTACTTGAGAATTAAGGCCCCGATATAACTCTAATGCCAAAGCGGACCTCGTTATGGGCTTCTCTCTTTGATGGGCCTTTGATTTCATAATCGGCAACTCATATCAAACAGTTTTTCTAAATTATTTATTTCATTTGATAATTTTAGTAAATCTAATTATTGGTAAATATAATTTAATGAGGAATATATCATGTGAATAAAATTTGAGGGGTTTTTTCTGTATATTTAGGTATTATTTTCAAGTAGATTCAGGGTGCAAAATTTGTGCACATCGCAATACTAGCGCCCTTTACAATATGAGGCCTAACCAATAACTTCAATTCTTTTATTTATTTATATCTATGTTATCTTATCTTATAGTTTCTCATTAGTCACTCAACAAAATTTGATTTCCACGTTGGAGAATTTCAACACATGTTTTGTCATCATTGATTGCCATAAGAAGTAGAGTTTGAAACGGTTCAGAGGTCATTTTAAATATCGAAAGAAATCAAATCTCATATTTTAATTTTCTTATCGTTAGCTTCATGGATATATACAACATGTTTGACCTATAATTACCTCAATTTTACTTAAATTTTCTCTTCTACTTTTTCTTTTGCTTAATGACTCATTGCTTCAAGGAAAGCTAGCTAACAATGGCATATTTGTTTGGATTTTTCAATTCTTTAATTTTTCTCAATTAATCCATTTATTTAATTATTCAAGCTAGGTTGAAACTTCCATAAAATTATTTTAGTTCTCTGATTGCTATTACCAAATGGGAAGTGTCATAGACAGTAATAAATTATATCATTTTGATAACAAAACAATATTGTAATCTCACCTCATAAAATAAGATAATTCTATTAAGAGATATTAAATTATACACAATTATTAGAACAAAAGATCCATTGTTTTTTTAATATATAATATATAAAATAATTCTCTAATTCACTCGTAATATAGGAAATCATCAACACTTGTCTAAAGGAGTGTATAACTTTGCCCAAATTAGTGACACGATATAATTTTACTTGTCATCGTTTTACCTAACAAGATTTTGTGATTGAATTTATTTTATTGTTATTATTTTTTAAAACAGATTTTAATTTTGTTTCTTTTTCATCTTTACAACCTGACGTTAACTAATTAGCCGTTTCAATATTCAAACTTTCAAACTTCATTACAGAAACAAAATTTACACTTAAACTCAACACGGGTACAACTAACACATCCCATAACCTCAAATCTCCAATCCCCAAATTGAAAACAAAACCAAACCATTGAGATCAGATATTCTGATTGGCAGCATTACTCCTGTCTTTTATATCTATTCTCTCACAACGAAGGATGAGATTCACACGTTACGATTTTATTTCCGTATTGTGTTAGGTAGACAGAGGAGATATTGATAGAGCATAGTGAAAATCCCATGAGAAAACGGAAGCGAAACAACCTCAAGATCAGTAAGAAGAAGCCCAGGTTGGCTGGAATAATGCGTTGGGGTGAACCGGGTCAAACCAACCAAGTTGCTCGACGAGTTTCTCGGTCAAGTAGCGGACGGCGAATGCAATGCCGGACGCCGCGACTGCAGAAGTAATATAGTAAAGCACCGTTTTGGAGTAACCCGTGAACTTGTTCTCCCCGCTCGCATAAGCCTCTCCGATCGCCAGAAGAAATATGCCTAGCAAAGACGCCGCCGCCACAGCCAACATCTTGTGGTCCCTGTCATTTGTCTCCCGGAACGTGGCGCCGTACACCGCTGGCGGGATTAGGCCGAAGATAACGTACGAAAGTACAGCTACAAATGCGTGCAGAGGGAAATGCTCTTTCCTTCCGAGTTCTTTCTTGTATTTCACTTCCTCTGTTTGACCAGAATCTCCGCATCTCAAGTCCTTCAGCTGCGATCAAAGTATCATAGCAAGTAAACTTCAGAATAATTCACAAAAGAGAGGAAGAATATCAACAAGAGTAATGATTCATATCTCAACTAATCATCGCGACTTTTTCATAGCGAATGATATGACATACATTCGTTGGTCAATAATGTAATATTAATACTTATTTTATAAAAATGTAGCCAATTAATGTATGACCTATCACTTGCTATGAAAATGTTACAATAATTAGTTGAGAAATGTATTATTACTCTATTAACAGTTTGTTTTCATCAGCTCGAGTTCTTACAGTAAGAGCAAGGGCAACGAGCCCTCCAACAAGATTTGCCAATCCCATACCCACGATGGTCACTGCATATATATTTATATATTCAAGATAAGCATTTTAGATAATTCTGCCAGGATATGTTGAATTTTGATTTCTGATAGTAATGCTGAAAATGAACTTACATGTGGTGGCATCCCGACCTGCGGCAGATGAAACGACACGCAAGCTCGTGATCAACTCGCGTAGACCTCCATGTACAACAATTTTCACTATCTCCAACGACCTGGAACTTCCTGGTTGAGTCGAAGCACCGCCTTGTGAGTCAACTCCTGGCTGTGGAGTTTCACCAGTGCCTGGTGGTGCAATGTCAACAGGGATTCTCACATGATCACCTCCTGTATCATAAAAATGAAATGCGCCATGATTGAACAATTCTAATTTCATTTGAAAAGATTAATTTACAAGTGTACCACTCCTCTAATTCACACTGTACATGACTATATTCACGTGTGACTCTGTGTGTGTGTGTGTGAGAAGAAGATGAAGCAACTGGAAACACACGCGCACACACACTGAAAATAAAATAAATAGTTCACTAATTACTAAATTAATTACCCAGGCGAATGAAGAAATTAAAGGAACTTAATTATTATTATTATTTTTTTAAAATGCATGTAATTAAATAAATGAAATAGAAGATAATATTAGGGGCCTGTTCTTTTTGTTCTATTTTGAAAACAGTTTTGGTTTTAACAGTAAATTTAATATATTTTAATCATATTTTCGGTTTGTTCGGTTGTCCCCTTTTCAAACTAATTTTGGGCTATTTTTGGTATGAAACCCAAAAATGTTGGAAACTCTTGTTCGGTTGTGGATTCCCCCAAAACAAGTTTGAACCCAAACTTTCACCATTTGTCTTCTTCTTCCTTCTTTTCTTCTCCTTCCTTCTTCTTCTTCTTCACTCCGGCCTCCGCCCACCGCCATCTCATCTTCCCTCTCTTCTTATTCTTCTTCTTCTTCTACTACTTTCTTCTTCTTTTTCGTCACTCTTCTTCTTCTTCACTCCGGCAGAAGCCCACCGCCGCCGCCACCGCCCTCTGATCTTTACTCTCTTCTTCTTCTTCTTCCTTCATTCTTCTTCTTCTTCACTCTTCTTCTTCCTCTTCTTATTCTTCCCCTTCAAACTTCTACTTCACTCTCTTCTTCTTTTTCCTTTTCTGTTTCTACTTTTTTTCCTTCTTCAAGTGACGAATTCGATTTATGGGCTCGACGGATCTGAACACAGATCTGGGACTTCAGTTTAGCCAGAGCCCTGGGGGGGGGGGGGGAGGGGTTGGGGTGGGGGCGCGGGGGAAGGAAAAACTGAACGAGGGGGTGGGGGACGAGAGAAGGTGAAAGGGGGGAGTTACAGGAAAAAAAATAAAAAATTTGACAAAACCCAAATTTCTAAACCACGTTTGAAAATCATGTTCTTTATAAATTGGTGTAAAACGGAAAAGTTTGAAAACTTTTTTGCAAACTTGTTTTGAGAAGGAGGTGCCGAACAGGCCCTTTATCATTTTCAATACAACTTTTTACTATTCAGCATCTACTTTTTATATTTTTAATATATTTTTTACATTATAAAATTATTTTCAAAACGATGAAAAAGAACATGCCTAGGGAGAAATTTCTGACCTTCATCAGGATCCACCACCACCTCCTCCATCAAATTGTGCATGACTTCTTTCGTCTTGCCCACCACCTCCGCGCTCAGCCCCCGCACTTCTTCTATGGCGACCGGCCAATCAACACACTCTCTCTCACGCACTCACTCGTCGGTCAATGGGTGGCTATGAGTACGGAAATTATAATGAGGGAATGGGTTGGGGGAGAACGGGTATTAAATATGGAGGAAGATGAGGTCAGTGAGCTCTGACAGTGGGACTAAATAACGTTATAAAAATGAAATGAACATTTGGTAGATATTTCCTATATCATCATTTCTGGTTTCAACAAATGACCATAGCTCTCCAGAAACTCACTGTAACATTTATGACTGCTCGAGTGTGAGAAAGGCAATGGAAATGAGACATTTCATATCTGAAAATCGACGAATTTCACAGATTTTTATATGTAACAAATATAGAAATTTCAATTATAGTAATCAAATATTCATTCTCTCCCTTTTCATTCCTACGCGCCAAGCGCACCCGATGGTTGAAGGTTTGGGAAGTTAATAAATGAAAACGAATGATATGTGAGTTTTTGTTTCTCCAGTTTATCCTCTCTCTTCAAATTTTTTTTCAAGTATTTCTTTTTATCAACAAAATTTTGTAAGGTAAAATTATTTACGAAGGAGAAAAAAAGAAAAAAAGAAAAAAGTTTTCTTAGAAGAACACAAATAAATAAATTACGAAAGACACTATTTTCTGTTCTACTTAAAAAGTTAAGTGACTTTACAAGTAACAAGATAAAATTTCAATTAATTTTTTATAGTGGAATAGAGATAGTAATAATTTAAACAAATAAAATGCAATTGTTACTCTTCTTTCTCTTACATCCAATGTTCTACTAGAATAATTCGCTTTATAAAAAAAATAATTTTTGTTTTAATAAAAGAGTCGATCCGTTTTCAATTTCTTTTACTCTTACAAATATAACAACGAGTCATATAATATTATCTTACATTTCAAAAATAATGACATAACTGAAATAAAGGGGTAGATTAATTATTTTATATGTTATATCTTGAATTCCATAATAAATTGTAGGGTGATGTTATTGCTAGATCAATAATTGGCATCCAGAGTAATATTTTTTTGAAATTCCTATAATACCCCCTCATTATTCTAAACGTGTCTTCTTCTCTCATCTTTTCCATTAATAACTCTCTCCAGCTCTTTATCAATTATATTGCAAATGGATTGGGAGTTTGACAAGAACCCCAGAAAGCAAAGAACATCCATATCGGTTAAAATGTTTTGAATCAGATATTGCAGCAAAGATTGTGTAATGCAAATCAAAATTGTGCAGTAGTGGAATCTTATTTCCTTTTTAATCCAATTACAGCACCAACATCTATTAAAATGGAAACTCTATAGTGAATCAAAAATTTAAAATTTGTCTCTGTTGTTGTCGCCACCGCGTCACCGCTGCAGCCGTGGCCACCACCATGGTTCTCAAATTGGAAGATAATAGACAGAAGACCCAAAGAATAGAAACATTCACTCAACACATTAAAATCCAAGAAGATAACATAAAGAAACCCGACCAAAACGGAAGAAACTTAGCAGCACCCACTTCTGCGGCTGTCATGTCCAACATCTTCAACCCGTGACAGGGAGAAACCCAGATGAAAGCACCGTAATAAAAAAAAAAAATCACAGAAACAAGTTCTCACTTTTTCAACAATTTATTTTAAAACTCAGATGAGGGAGTTTCAATAATTTTATTTCAAAACCCAAATGAGAAAGTAAAAGAAACACTCTCCAACAGCAGCACTCGTTGAATCTGATTGTGCCTCGAGTACGGTGGGCTGCGTGGATGCTGATGCTAACGACTGCAACAACGGTGAAGGACGGATGGATAATTAGATGTGGCGGCAGAATAGAAGATACCAGGAAGAAGAGTAGAAGAAGATGACGTACAGAAGGGAAAGAACAAGATTTCCCCTTGTTGGGAGTTTTAGCAAGACTAATTTACAGTAATAAACATGATTATAAATTATAGTCGGGAGGGAGAAAGAAGAAGATTACTGCTCTGTAGTAGTTAAAATAATGAAGGGCATTACAGTAAATTAAATTTTTTTTTTGTTCTGGATGCTAATTATTGCTCTGGCAATAACAGTAACCTAAATTGTATCCTCATACAATTTATTATGGAATTCAAGATATAACATCTAAAATGGTCCATTCTCTCTTCTGGTCTCTTTTATCCTATTTTCTTTCTTTCCATTCTTTCTCACTTCCAAATTGCTTATTTGTCTTCTTTTCTTTCCATTTTCTTTCCATTCCTATCTTCCATAAAACCTCGCTTTCGATCTCTCTTTCCTTTTATTTTTCGTTTTTTAATATATATATTTCCTTATTTTATAAAAAATTATGATATATAAATATATATATATTAAAATAAGACCAAACAATAATGTATAAATTGGCATTCTATACATATTCGTATTGTGGACGAAACAAATAACTACCTATTCCAATGTCAATTGGCAAATTGGGATGGCCAGAAATCACAAGAAAATGACTGAAAAAACGATGTCCTATCTTTTCTTTTGTGCATATTTAATTGATTGGTAGAATATTAATTTTGGAGGCTTACACAAGTTTGTAACTCCAATTATTAAAAAAAAGTCAATGGTGGAGTGCTAAATAGCCAGCTACAACATTTAATACATTAATAATCGAAGGGTATTGATGTGACGCAAAAAATGCTCTTCAGGCGGTGCTTTTCACGGCCCAGTGAATCGTCTCGAATAGCAAGGCCCAATCTGAATGAATCTTCACTGCAAAGAAAAATGACTGAGCTGGGAACCGATCTGGATAGCTCGGACCAGCAAGAATAGTGGAGAGAGGTGATTCGCACTGTTCCGGTGACAACTTTAGATGATCAAGAAAGGAGCGGGGCTTTCCTCCCTGTATAGGCTCCGACGGTCAAGTTAGAAGAGTTAGAGAAGATAAACAGTATAGACAATTGCTCAAAATAGTAAAAATTGCGTACCTTACTAAGTCTAAAGACTTAGTATATATACCTCCAAGTTGAAATGTGTCCGTTGAACCTTCATGATTGGCATGTTCACCTGCTCCTTCTGTTTAGCGTAGCATGTACGTTACTGTCTTGACCATATTTCATAGGTTTCTTCCTCTCTTAGAAGATCTGGAAATATCTGCATGTATTTGAAAAGATATACCTACTCTATGACGATTTTCACCTACTGTGTCAGTGAAGCAGCGTAATCCGATCTAACTATCTTAGCTCGGTTAGATCGATTATCATGATATAAATGTGAGGAACTAACAAGGCATTCTAAAGTTTAAGGTCCGACCTAAACCTTTCAGAAATATACTGTCTGGCTCGGCTGTACGGGTTTGACCGACCTAACATTGTAACTAAAATACATTTCAAAAGGCATACCATATGTTTTGCAAATAATTCATCAGTGCTTCAAGAGAGCCATTTTTAAAATTCTTCAGGAACTCATTCAGCACTAAATCCACTCTCTCCTCTGTGAGATTTACAAAATCACTCAGCATCCCTTTAGCCCAATGGTTTGGTATGTAGTGACTCAAGATGAAATGAGTAAGAACTATTTCTAACTGAAGTTTCATCCGGACTAAGGAGAAATAAAGAAAAAAAAAAACATAAAGATAATTTTACTTGTCTTTATGTACTGACACAAGATGAAATGAGTAAGAACTATTTCTAACTGAAGTTTCATCCGGACTAAGGAGAAATAAAGAAAAAAAAAACATAAAGACAAACTACTATGGCACTAAAAGAATGGTTGCAGCATTTCTTCCACTTCTTTACTTGTCTAATGCACCAAGGATTGTAAACATCTCTTCCTCAATGGGAAACTTAAAGGTACTATATTTCTCACTCACAATAATAGAGGGAAAAAGTTGAAAGGGAAGATGGCAGTTTTGGTCCCCTATTTTTGGCCATCAGGCGATTTTAGTCATTTTCGTTTTTGCGTTAGTAGTTTTGGTCCCCTTATGTTTAGTCATGTGGCACTTAGTCATTTTTACCCAGAAGAGGCAGTCATACATGTAACTACTTACATCTTAATTTCCTATTTGACCTCCTATTACTGGTTTAACACAGGTTTGACTGCCTGTTCCTGGTAAAAGAGGACCAGAAGTGCCAGAGGACCAGAAGTGCCACATGACCAAACAGAGGAGACCAAAACAGCTAAAGTAAAAACAGAAATGACTAAAATCGCCACATGGTCAAATATGAAGGACCAAAACTGCAATTTTAATAACCTTGAGGGAAAATCTACAGCAGGTAACTGATATTCTAAGCTTGCTTGATACCTGATTGAACACTGTCAATAATTAATATTTTCCAACATGGACCAATATAAACTCAAGTAGCATTGAGAAGGCAGTGAGAGAGTTGATGGATGTTAGGAAAGATGAATTCTTGAAAAGAGCAGATGATATGGCTAGATTGGCAAGAAAAGCTGTTAACGAAGGTGGATCATCGTACAATCATTTGGACGGCCTTGTTGAGTACATAAAATCAATGGTATCTTGAAGGAGGAAATTTAGAATATGCTTTGAATCCTAGGTTTTTGTTGTCGTTAGTTTGTCCACTTCAGCTGGAATAAAGGGATTGGATATCCTATGACGTAGGAAACATTGAATTATTGGTGTTCAATTATGTGTTTAGGGTTTAGGGTTTAGAGTTTATTATACAATTTATTATGGAATTCAAGATATAACATTTAAAATGGTCCATTCTCTCTTCTGGTCTCTTTTATCCTATTTTCTTTCTTTCCATTCTTTCTCACTTCCAATTGCTTATTTGTCTTCTTTTCTTTCCATTTTCTTTCCATTCCTATCTTCCATAAAACCTCGCTTTCGATCTCTCTTTCCTTTTATTTTTCGTTTTTTAATATATATATTTCCTTATTTTATAAAAAATTATGATATATATATATATATATTAAAATAAGACCAAACAATAATGTATAAATTGGCATTCTATACATATTCGTATTGTGGACGAAACAAATAACTACCTATTCCAATGTCAATTGGCAAATTGGGATGGCCAGAAATCACAAGAAAATGACTGAAAAAATGATGTCCTATCTTTTCTTTTGTGCATATTTAATTGATTGGTAGAATATTAATTTTGGAGGCTTACACAAGTTTGTAACTCCAATTATTAAAAAAAAAGTCAATGGTGGAGTGCTAAATAGCCAGCTACAACATTTAATACATTAATAATCGAAGGGTATTGATGTGACGCAAAAAATGCTCTTCAGGCGGTGCTTTTCACGGCCCAGTGAATCGTCTCGAATAGCAAGGCCCAATCTGAATGAATCTTCACTGCAAAGAAAAATGACTGAGCTGGGAACCGATCTGGATAGCTCGGACCAGCAAGGATAGTGGAGAGAGGTGATTCGCACTGTTCCGGTAACAACTGTAGATGATCAAGAAAGGAGCGGGGCTTTCCTCCCTGTATAGGCTCCGACGGTCAAGTTAGAAGAGTTAGAGAAGATAAACAGTATAGACAATTGCTCAAAATGGTAAAAATTGCGTATCTTACTAAGTCTGAAGACTTAGTATATATACCTCCAAGTTGAAATGTGTCCGTTGAACCTTCATGATTGGCATGTTCACCTGCTCCTTTTGTTTAGTGTGGCATGTACGTTACTGTCTTGACCAGATTTCATGGGTTTCTTCCTCTCTTAGAAGATCTGGAAATCTCTGCATGTATTTGAAAATATATACTTACTCTATGACGATTTTCACCTACTGTGTCAGTGAAGCAGCGAAATCCGATCTAACAATTTTAGCTCGGTTAGGCCGATTATCATGATATAAATGTGAGGAACTAACAAGGCATTCTAAAGTTTAAGGTCCGACCTAAACCTTTCAGAAATATACTGTCCGGCTCGGCTTTACGAGTTTGACTGACCAAACATTGTAACTAAAATACTGCTTGGCTCGGTTTGGATGATCTATCCGACCTAAGCAGGGTTCTGGACTTTTTAAGCGTCTTTTTGTCCTTTACTGTTTATTTTTGCTTTAGTCCATTGGGCTAGGCCCAATGGAAATTAGATTCTATGCACACCAACAAGTCCCTCCAGTATTAGGTTTTACTGATCTAAAACTTAATACTTTTTGTTTTTCCGAGCTAAAAATTTGCATAAAGTATTTGTCATTTATTCCCCGATATCAGTCTGAGTAAATTTTTTGAACTAAAGCTTGATACTTACGATGTTTTTCTAAGCCAAAAATGTGACTAAGGCATTTATCAAGTGTTCATCCGACCTATGTTCATATATCTCTTTAAAGTTTTTCTTCCGGCCCATAGCTTATCGCATCTGACAAAAAATACGAGATATAACTAAGAAATCCGATCTATAGAAAATATCATGTTTGCCTAAAAATGCGAGATACAACTAAGAATCCCGACCTACAGAAAATATCATGTCAGCCGATTCATAGGTATTAATTGTAGTACTGATCTAAAGAAGTTGAACAGAAGCAATAAAGGCGTACCTTTGCGTTACACGAAATCTGGCTTTCGAAGAGTCGGGATGTGACAGGGTACGTCTTCACAATTATTGAGGCAGCCGGTACAACTTTCCACGCTTTTACTATCCTCGAGGTGGTATTAAAGGCTTCAACGCTTGGCTTGTCTTTGTCTGTTCAGTCTCCCCGAGGCTTCTCTTTAAAAGCCGAAGAAGTTGGCATTGACATCATTATGTTGTATGTCTTCTGAAAAGAGAGAAATTTTCTGCTCTCCTTCCTCTCGCCGAAGTGATAGTTCCTAGCCGTGTTCCGTCGGTGTCTTCCTTTCGATTTGCTGGGATAGTCCACGCCGCTGCGTCGCCGTCGTGATTCCACACCTTTGTTCGACAAACCACCATGGCTGAAGAAAGAAGTTCCAGCACCGGAGCATCTCGCCAAAACCCATCCTCAGGTCAGTCCGTTCTTCCTCTTTCTTTTTATAAATGAAGTTTGAATGAATCTCCGACTTAGACATAAAACTCCGGCAAGTTTGATGCATGATCCCTTCTTTCATGAGTATACAATCCGTAGGAGTTGTTTTTTGAATTTAAGTATGATTATGGTGCCTTTGTACTGCTTCCTGTAGATACGGCCGCCTTATATGATTTTCACCCCGAAGAGATAGCCTCTGAGCTTACTAGGGTAGAGTTAGAAACCCTAGAATCGACCCATTGCCTTGACCCGTCCATCCAAACCCGCTTGCCCACATCTGAGGAAAGAATAACTAGCACTTCCGGGGTTCGGTCGGTATATATGAATACCATATAAAATTCGGTCTAAGGTTTCCGGCCCCAGATTTTTTAACGAGCTATGCGATTACTTAGAAATCAGGCCGAGCCAATTAGTACCGAACACCCTTAGATTTTGGTGGGGTTTATGTGTGTCTGCTTCGGGGCTATGATCCGACCAACCGTGCATTTGTTTTTCCAATTCTACACTGTCAGCCAATATCCTTACGGTCCGGGGTGGGTGTCTTTCCAAAAACGTAGAAACGGGCCCATACTTATAACCGACTCTCCAGATACTAATAAACATTGGAGGGCGAGGTTTTTTATGTGAAAGCCGACGAAGCAAATCTCCCTTGCCGTTGGTCAAAGTTTATTGTGCCGGCGGATCAAACCCGAGATAAGTCCAATCCCGTAGTGTAGTCGGACTATAAGGCGTTAAGATCTTTCACCAGCTCAGAAAAAATACTCGGTTAAGTACCCTTCAGAAGGCCTTCTGGTCTGGGCTGGGCTGAGTCAAGCCCTCGATATAGAGGAAGAATGTAAATACTTGTCTCTGAACTTTTTACTTGTCCTCTTCCCGATCTAGGGTCGGCTTTTTAGATTGGTGATTCTGACCTTTCTGTTTTTTGCTTTCAGGTGGCTTCAGCGGGTTCAGCTGGAAGAAGAAGTCCAATAGGCCGGCAGCAGCCTCGGGGTCGTCAAAGAAACCCGTTGCCGAGATAGATTTGACTGAGGAAAGTGGGCTTGCTGATCCTCCCACCGCGGCCCTAGTCCCTCGGGCTTTAAAGAAAAACAGGCCGACCCCTGCGGAAGTTCAGGCAGCTAAAGCTGCCAAGGCTCCACAACTGTTAACGGATTCCTCCATGGGATCCGAGCTACCGAGCCCGAATGAGCTGTTAGGGCCCATGGATCCGTTGTCCAAGGAAAGGGTCATAATACTGAAGGATCAAAGGGAGAAACCGAGCTCCCTAGCCTGGCCTATATACCAGCCCCACTTGGCGGAGCCTCTGCCCGAAGATGTTCGGCCATACATGGAACTGGTGGTTGACTCCCATAGCTCCTTCGCGGAGATTGTTGAAGTGAGCAACCAAATCCGTAAGAGCATCGACCAACTGACACAGCAAGAAGCCTTTTTGGCTTCACATATAAAAAGGGTAAACTTCAGAATTCCTAGTTAACTTTTTAGAACAGATGATTACCTTTTGTGATATTTTTATAAGTCTTATAATCGAATTTTGCAGGTCGTAGTAAATTACGCAGCTACGGCCAAGAGGACGGCGGCTTTGGATATCCTGGCCCAAAGCTATGAGCAAGAGAGGTCGAAGAGGCCGGCCGAGACGATCGAAGATTTGGAGATGAAGCTGGGGGTCGAGTCCAGCAAAGTCACGAAGCTCCAGGCCACAAACACTGAGCTCTATTCAGAAAACCAAGAGCTCAGCACCAAGGCCAGCCAGCTGGAGACGAGGAATTAGGGCTTAGAGGCTGAAGTGGCTGTCCTGAAGGAAGAGAAGGCTGCCTTGCTGAAGGCCGCGGAGGAGGAGGCAAAGAAGTCTGCTGAGTTGCTTAGCCCGGCAGAAGTCGAAGCGGCGCGCCAAGCTGCTTTGATATCCTTTAAGGAGGGGCCACTGCTGGATCTGATGAACCGGCGTTTCCTGGAGCTCATTCAGTGCGGGTACACCTTGTGCTGCGACGAGCTCAGAGGCCCTAGGTCGGTGGAGGGCCTTTCTGAAGATTTAATGGCCCATACTTCTTTGCTTCCTCAGGGTCGTGATCCCTTCGATCTGGTTGAGGAGATCAAGCAGGAGTGCCGAGCTAACGGTATTCCTTTACCAGAAAATGCAAAAGAGGAAGACCCTGAGGCAAACCCCCAGGAGGCAGTTGACGAAAAGACGATCTCCCAAGCTCCTCCTTCCTAGTTTTAAGAAAATTTTTGTAATATTTGATCGGAACAGCTTTGTAATGGGCTTATTCTTTGAATAAATATTTTCTTTTTCCTTCTTTTTCCATCTTAAATCTGATATTTTTCCCGACTTTAACTCTAGCTGTTTCATAGATAGTATTTTCTTAAGTGTGCTGCGTTCCAAGCCCGCGGAATCAGCTGTCCTTGCAAATTTTCCAAAACATAACTTCCAGTAGGTCGGGCTTTGATCACCCGGTAAGGCCCTTCCCAATTAGATACTAACTTGCCCTGTTCTTGCGGTTCACTGATAGCTCGGTTTCGTAAAACTAAGTCTCCCGGTACAAAGGCCCGATGTTTGACCCGAGCGTCGTAGTGTTGCCGAACTAAATTTTTGTAATTTAGTTGGTATACATAGGCAGTGTCCCGAGCTTCTTCCACCAAGTTCAAGCTAACCTCCAAGTTTTTCTGATTCTGATCTCTTTCGAAGTGCATGACTCGGGGGGCACCACTTTGTATTTCTGGGGGTATGACAGCGTTGACCCCAAAGGCTAGCTCGAAAGGGGTCTTCCCCGTAGCCAATTTAGGCGTAGTTCGGTGAGCTCCACTTGCCCATTTTCCTGAGGATGAGCTACAGATGTGAAACGTTGGGTGATACCAAGCTTTGAACACAAGGCTGTGAACTCCTTGGATTCGAACTGGGTCCCATTGTCCGAGATGACCGAGTTGGGCACGCCAAACCGACAGATGACTTGTCTCCAAAGAAACCGAGCTACAGTCCGCCCGGTAATATTTGTCAATGCCTCGGCTTCCACCCATTTTGTGAAATAGTCTATGGCCACAACAAGATAATGACATGAGCTGATCTTAGAAAACGGCCCCATAAGATCTATCCCCCCATTCCGCGAAAGGCCAAGGAGCAATTATCCCCGTAAAGCTGGAGACTGACAACCTGTGAATTGTCGCATTGTGTTGGCAACTGGGACAATGTTGAACATATTCTACTGCTTCCTGGAATAATCGAGGCCAATAAAACCCAGCCCCAATTATTTTTTTGGCCAAATTCTGAGCTCCAATGTGAGACTCACAGTCTCCTTGATATACTTCCTTCAGCACGGCTTCTGCTTCTCCCGAACCCAGGCATTTTAATAAGGGCATCAAGAAACCCTTTTTATACAGATCCTCCCCGACTATTTGATAATGTTCAGCCTTCCTTCCTATTCGTTGTGCTTCCTTTCGTGAATCTGGTAAAGTACCATTTTGTAAATACTGCCATAGAGGAAATCTCCAATCCTGACCTTCACTTATGAACAGGATTGCTGGTTCGGCTGCACTTCTGGTCTGTACTTCCTCTACTAGAACGCTTTTAGTCAGATGAGAGAAAACCAAAGAAGCTAATTTGGACAAGGCATCTGCATTTGTGTTTTTACTCCGTGGAACCTGCTTTATAGTCCATTTTGAAAAAAAATTCAGCTGCTGTTGTACCAGTGCTAAATATTCCTCCATTTGCCAATCCTTAGCCTTATACTCTCCCAAAATTTGTTTAACTACAAGCTGGGAATCTGAACAAATTTTTAGATTTTTGACCCCCAGTTTCCGAGCTAATTTTAGGACGGCTATCATGGCTTCGTACTCTGCTTCATTATTGGTGACCGTAAAGCAGAATCGTAGAGCATAAGTGTGGACTTCCCCAACAGAGCTGGTGAGGATGATCCCCGCACCCGATCCGGACTGGCTGGAGGCACCATCTACATAGAGTGTCCATGAATCGTCACCTTTTGCCACGGTTAAAAGAAGATCGGTTTTTTGTGACGGGCCAGACCTGCCTTCTTGGGTGTCTGATACTCCTTCAGCTATGAAATCTGCTAATACTAGCCCTTTGACCGCGGTGCGAAGTGCAAAGGTGATGTCATACTCCCCCAATTCAATGGCCCATTTGGTGAGATGACTAGAAACTCCTGTCTTTTGCAGGACGGCTTTGAGAGGTGCGTCGGTATAGACGGTGACTCCGTGGGAGTTGAAATAAGACCGGAGACGTCATGTGGAGTGAACTAGAGCCAAGACTAATTTTTCCATGCTAGAATAGTGTTTCTCTACTGCCTGCAAAACTTTGCTAAAAAAATAGATGGGTCTTTGAACCCGGTTATCTTCTCGAAGCAAAACCGAGCTAATTACGGATTCAGTAGTAGCTATATACATACATAATTGTTCTCCAGGAATAGGTATGGTTAAAGATGACAAAGAAGCTAAATATGCTTTTAATTGCTCGAAAGCAGTTTGGCATTTCAAGGTCCACACAAATTTATTTGTTTTCTTTAAGATGTTAAAAAATGGCAAAGCTTGCTCTGCTGACCGAGCCAAAAACCGATTTAAGGCTGCTAGTCTACCCGTTAATTGTTGTACCTCACGAATTGATCTTGGTGGATGCATTTGCAGGACGGCTTCTACTTTCTTTGGATTAACCGAAATACCCCCTTCAGAAATCATGTAACCTAAAAACTTCCCAGAAGTAGCCCCAAAGACATATTTTTTCGGATTTAGCCTTAATTGATATTGAACAAGAGTTTCAAGCGTTTTACGTAAATCAAGCAAATAGGCAGATTCATCCTTACTCTTAACAAGCAAATCATCAATATATGCTTCCATATTCCGACCTAACTGATTTTTAAAAATTTTATTTATTAAACGCTAAAAAGTAGCTCCAGCATTTTTCAAACTGAAAGGCATAGTAATAAAGCAATAAGTACCTTTATCCGTGATGAAGGATGTTTTCTCCTAGTCTTCTTTAGCCATGAAGATCTGGTGATAGCCCTTGTAAGCATCCAGGAAGTTGAGGAAGCGGAATCCAGCTATGGCGTCGACCAGAATGTCAATCAAAGGTAGGGGGAACCAGTCTTTGGGGCAAGCTTTGTTTAGGTCGGTAAAGTCTATACACATACGCCATGAACCATCGGGCTTGGGAACCAACACAGGGTTAGCTAGCCATTCAGGATAATCTACTTCTCGAATGATACGTACTTCCAATAGGGCGTTGACTTCGATCTCCACGTATTTGCTGCGTTCTCCTCCAAGGTTACGCTTTCGTTGGCGAACCGGCCTATGATTGGCATCAATGAACAGCCTGTGTTCAATGATATTTCGAGAAATGCCAGGCATGTCTTCTGGCCCCCAAGCAAAGACTTCCGCAAATTCACGTAAAAGGTTAAGTAAATCATGTTGTACCTGAGGAGGTAAATCGGCCCCGATCTTAATTACCTTGTTTGAATCGGCAGCCAAATGGACGATCTTCACCTCAGCCCCTGCCTCAATAGACCGGTCCGAGCTACCTGTCAGGTCGGTGATGTTAATGGGATGAGCAATACGTCATGGGAGGTAGGCGGCGAAGCTCGGGGCGCGGAGGTCGGAGTGACTGCAGAGGCAACTTTTGATTTCCGATCCATAGGCACCTGTTCTCTTAGGGAAGCTGTGTAACATTGCTTAGCCTGTATGACATCACAACGAAGAGTGGCCACCCCACCCATGGTTGGGGAATTTTAAAAGCATATGCATGGTAGACGCAATGGCCTGAAATTGATTTAGTCCAGGCTGACCCAAATACACATTGTAAGGTGAGGGTTCATCAATGACCACCTGTTCTCTTAGGGAAGCTGTGTAACATTGCTTAGTATGTATGACATCACAACGAAGAGTGGGCACCCCACCCATGGTGGGGAATTTTAAAAGCATATGTATGGTAGATGCAATAACCTGAAATTGATTTAGTCCAGGACGACCCAAATACACATTATAAGGTGAGGGTTCATCAATGACTACGAAGTCTATGGTTTCTGTACGTTTTAGTTGTCCAGCTATCAACGTGACCGGTATGCTTAACTGTCCCACAGGAATAACATGGTGGTTGCCAAAGCCAATCAAGGGTGTACGTACTGGATTTAAATGTGCCTTATGTAACTGACATCCTGCCAATGCTTTGGTAGTAATTATATTACTAGAGCTACCCGTGTCTAGCAATGTCCTACGTACTTGATAATTAGAAATATAACAATCGATCACTAGTGGATCGTCACAATTGTAAGGAAAGAAAATATCACTGTCATCAAAAGTAATTACTGGTGCTATGGCTTCCGCTTTACGCTTACCTAAAACGTTGTTTCTTTGCCGATATACCTGTTTTCTTTGGCGATTAGAGTCGCCCTGGGTCGGTCCTCCAGCTATGGTATTCACGACCCCAGCTATGGTCAGATCGGCTCTAGCTCCAGGGTTTGGGCCTCGGGGGTTAGGTTGGGAACATTCCCTAGCAAAATGACCGGGCTCTCTACACCGGTAGCATCCGGTAGGTCGCTCCCGGGTTGCTGAAGCCGCGGGTTTAGGCAAAGGTGCTACTTGTGTATATTGGGGCAGTTTCCTAGCTTGAATAAGTTTTGCTATCTCTGCAGCCAAATCTTGACAATCATTAGTATTGTGACCAATGCGCTTATGATAGTTACAATACCTGCCAAGATTGAGCCGATCTGTGGGATCCGTCATGGAGCGGGCTGGGGGTAACAACCCTTGATGCTGGATGGCCACATATATGTCAGCTCGTGGAACGGAGAAGGGCTCGACCACCTGCACAGCGTTAACACTTACCCCGGTGTTCGGGACTGTGTTAGTAGTGCTCACAAAATTTTGCTCCTTACTTCCTCCTGGGGGAGGAATTGGGGAAGAAGCTTTTCTCTTACCATATAAGTCAGAAAAACCTCTTTCTCGTTCCTGTTTTATGGCGACAACATCCTCAATAACAGCAAAGTTAACAGCAGTGACCATCATTTCAAAATAAGAATGTGGGGGTCGGATGGCAAGTTCAGTAGCTAAAGGTCCTGACCGTAACCCATTAATAAATGACCCCATCATAATCCTGTCATCTTTTTCATGGCATTGCCTAGATTCTACGTTAAATCGATCTATGTAGGCCTGCAACCCCTCTCCTACCCTCTGAGTTATATTCATTAAATGTGAAATCGGTTTAGATAGTATTTTGTTACCCATAAAATTGGCTAAAAATAAACCACCGAACTGATCTAATGAATGAATGGAATTTCGAGGTAGAGTACAATACCAATTTATAGCTTAACCTTTAAGGGTTAGATGGAATGTCATGCAACGATTGGCGTCAGACAAATTGGCGGCATCCATGACACTCATGCATTGCATCCAGTGAGCCGTGGGGTCGGTAGTTCCGTCATACTTATCAACCTTACCTAAACCTTTGCAGCCCGGGGGGAATGGTGCTGTTTGGATTTCCCAGCCAAAAGGATGAGACACCCGAGAAGTGGGCCTGGCTCGTCCCAACTGCGCATATTCGGATCCGGGGAGGACTGTTTCACCGGGCTGGGCTTATTCGGTTTGACCCAGGGGGTATCCGCTCATTCTGGGATAAGCAGGTAGTGGTCCTCCAGTTGTGAAGTTCCCTGCGCTGGGCCTGGGGTAGTAGCTCGGGTTAAGTAAGGGAGAGTACCCCGCGGGGGGCTGCATGGCTCAACTAGTGCCTATACCGTAATGTTGAAACTGAGCTAGGTACCCGGGATATCCTAATTGGTTAACTTCAGGACCAAGGTGGCTAAATTGGTTTAATGGTTGAGCCAAGCCGGGCTGACCTATTTGACTCGTTTGTGGGCCCAGACCAGGCTGACCTAACTGATTCACTTGCTGTTCTAACATAGGAAAAGGCAGACCCGACATAAAAGGATAATTGTTGAGCTGAGCGTTAGTAACCATGAAAGGAGCTGGAAAAGTAGGGGTGACCTGGGTATGGGCTAAGGTGGTGTAAACAGGAAGTGCAATAGAAAGGGTAGGGTGACCAGATATGTAGTTAGACCCCGAAAAATGGTGAGCTCCTCCAGAATGGGGAGGGCATAAATCAAAACAACGGAGTGATCAGCCAAGGGATTGAACAGAGCTCCTGGTGGGGGAACAGTGGGGACAACTTGCGAACTAAAGGGATGTTCTATGTTAACAAAATCTGGGACAGTGGTTGCCATACTTGAGACGAGGAGTTCTAAATTGGGAGTAGAGGTAACCGGAATGCTATGGTTCATTAGATGAAATAATTGCGGAAACAAACGGTAAAACTTCTCTCTTTCCGCTTGTTCCTGTTGGGGGGTGAAAGGCTCAACAACGGTGGCGGTAGCTGGTGGAGCGATGGGGGCAGTAGATACTATGGTGACAGTTGGAACTATAGCGGATGTAACGACGAGATCATCGGTGGTGTTAGAAGAAGAAGCACCTACTCCCGAGCAGTCTTGAGCTTGCGTCATGGTTTCAACAAATTTCTTTAAAAGTGGAGAAAGTTTGATGAAATAATTTGGTCAAACGTTCCCCACAGACGGCGCCAGTTGATGTGACGCAAAAAATGCTCTTCAGGCAGCGCTTCTCACGGCCCAGTGGATCGTCTCGAATAGCAAGGCCCAATCTGAATGAATATTCACTGCAAAGGAAAATGACTGAGTTGGGAACCGATCTGGATAGCTCGGACCAGCAAGGATAGTGGAGAGAGGTGATTCGCACTGTTCCGGTGACAACTGTAGATGATCAAGAAAGGAACGGGGCTTTCCCCCCTGTATAGGCTCCGACGGTCAAGTTAGAAGAGTTAGAGAAGATAAACAGTATAGACAATTGATCAAAATGGTAAAAATTGCGTACCTTACTAAGTCTGAGATTTAGTATATATACCTCCAAGTTGAAATGTGTCCGTTGAACCTCATGATTGGCATGTTCACATGCTCCTTCTGTTTAGCGTGGCGTGTACATTACTGTCTTTGCCAGATTTCATGGGTTTTTTTCCTCTCTTAGAAGATCTAGAAATCTTTGCATGTATTTGAAAAGATATATCTACTATATGACGATTTTCACCTACTGTGTTAGTGAAGCAGCGTAATCTGATCTAACTATTTTAGCTCGGTTAGGCCGATTATCATGATATAAATGTGAGGAACTAACAAGGCATTCTAAAGTTTAAGGTCCGACCTAAACCTTTCAGAAATATACTGTCCGGCTCGGCTTTACGAGTTTGACCGACCTAACCTTGTAACTAAAATACTGCTTGGCTCGGTTTGGATGATCTATCCGACCTAAGCAGGGTTCTGGACTTTTTAAGCGTCTTTTTGTCATTTACTGTTTATTTTTGCTTTAGTCTATTGGGCTAGGCCCAATGAAAGTTTGATTCTATGCACACCAGGTATTAATTATTAATTAGATGTTTAAGTGAGATCACAGAGTGTGAAATCGTAAAAAAAAAAATGATGCGACAAATATTAAACGCCAAAATTACTATTCGTATTTTATTGTGTCGTTTTAACAATAATTTTCCAAAGTTTGATTTCGTGTTTTAGATTTCATTTCCATTGCTTGACGTAATTTTTGCGCATAAAAAAAAAATTTGTTTTGTCTTCAAAAAATAATATTTTGTTTTCATAAATTTTATAAGTAAAAATTATTTGGCATATATACCAACAAACTCTGTTATACCCTTTGTGTGGAAGCACTTAATTTGGTCAGGACGAAAACGCAAAACACGAGATGGATAAAAGAAAACATATCTGCCACTACTTTAAGCTCAAATACAGACCACACCGTTACTTTTGTTGTTTCATCTTTTTCGAAAGGGTGAAATACAGTTTCCCCCTGTGGTTTTGTGTTTTGGACAGTTTTTCCCCTATGCTTTTAAAACTGACAGTTTCACCCTCATGGTTTTGGATTGAAGTGTCCACTTAACGGAAAATGCCTTCTCTAACGGCGCGTGAAGTGAACGCGCTCAAGACGAGAGTGGGGGTAAAAAATTGATGATGTAATTATTTTTTTTTCCCAAAATAACCTCAACTTAAAAAAAAAAAAGAAAAAGAAAAAGAAAAGAGCTTGCGGGAGGCTCCCGCAAAGTTGCAGAAATGGAACCCATTTTGGGCTCGGGTGGCGATTGAAGCATTGAAGCCGAGAATAGGCAACGAGGGCTGGGTTTCCGGTTTGGGGCTTCTTCTCAGATCTATCCAGGCCCTCAATGCGTCGGGAAGCTTAGATGGTGAAGTTGTCTCCCTCTGGAATCGGGTCTGAAGCGGGTCTCCCTCCGAATCGGGTCTGCATCGGGCTATTCGAGTAAGCCTTCTCCGGGAATATTTCTGGGTTTTCTGGGTCGGGGATTGACGAGAAAATTTGGTTTGTCGGCTCTTCCCCACTGAAGACTTGGAAAATCTAGGTCACTGGCCGGGAAGGAAACTTTGACACGGCGACGGGCAGAATTAAATCGGGTTCATCAGCGAGTTAACTCAACACGTCAAAGGAGTTTGAAGAATGGAATTGATGGAGTTGCTTTCGGTTTTCAACGTGGATTTGAGCTCTTGCTTGCTTGATTAGCCAACGGAGTTATGGCTTATTGTTCGGTAAGATTGTTTGCCGGAATTTTAAGCCGAATTTTTGTGCGAATAGGCTGCTTGATCGGGTGTTGTATCTTCTGGATCTTGTGTTAAATAGCTCTATTTCTGGAATTTTCATGTTGAATGGCCGGATTTTTGTGTTGAATAGTTTTATTTCTAGAATTTTCTGGATTTTGCTGTTTGAATGCTGGTTTTAGACTGAATTAGAATGCTGATTCTGTTGGGTCTGGGTGAAGAATCAGGGGATGAAGAATGATGGTTCTGTTTTGGACTGTTTGGTCTGAATTAGAATGCATATTCTGTTTGGATTGGTTTTGTTTTTCTCTTCAATGTCGGCCAGTATTTTTTTTAAGTTTTTTTTTAAGAGGGGTAATTTAGTCATTTTTTTAACACCGTTAGAGAAGACATTTTCCGTTAAGTGGACACTTCAGTCCAAAACCATGAGGGGGGAACTGTCAGTTTTGAAAGCATAGGGGGGAAACTGTCCAATACACGAAACCACAGGGGGGAAATTGTATTTCACCCTTTTCGAAATAATGTCCACTTTTCACTTAAGTTTTGTCTCATTTGTAAGTAATTTGAATTCACTTTCGATTAACTAATTAATTAAGCTTGTTATTTATGTTTATGTAATTATTGAATTCGCTTTATGTAATTATCTTAGTAATGAAAATATCATATCTAATAACATATTCTCATTTTTAAATAAGTGATCATTATAAAAAAAAATACACAAATCAAAAAGATGAGTGAATTTTTTTTTATCCTTATTTATGTTTTCTTGTTTTATTACATTTTAAATAAAAATATGTGTAATGTATGTGTATTTAAAATAATATTATTAAATGTAAGCAATTAATTAAGAGGTAATATTTGAATTATATATATATATTAAAAGGTAATATTGAAATTATATATATATATATATATTATTTTTTTACCCTTGCATCCCTAAAAATCGAATTCATGACATTAGAGTTATTACAAGACCCTTCCCTTACCACCACCCCCACCCATAGCTAAAAAGTATATAGTTTTTTGGATCCGCCGCTGAGTAGGACCCAACCATTTATGTGGAAATAAAATAAATGGTTAATCATATTTAGGGTATGTTCTTTTAGGAAAGTTTGAGTTTTGATTTTGGAAAATTAATTTTTTAATGTAAAAAATATATTAAAAATGTAAAAATATATAGTTGAATAGTAAAAAATTGTATTGAAAATAATGAAAACTGATTATAATATATTAAATTTACTGTTAAAACCAAAACTAAAATTAAAGAACATGCCCTTAGGCTTAGTTACCTAAGTGTATACCCTTGTATTAAGATTCTTTTGCATTTTGTCCGTTTTAATTTTGAAAATATACAGTTTACCCTTGACAAAAAGAAAAGTTTAAAGGATTAAAACATAATATACCTTCAAGGGCTAATATACCCAAAATTTAAAGGAATAAATTACCCAAAATTTGGTGTTGCCTTCCTAATATACCTTCAAGGGCTAGAGAAGAAAAAGAAGCTAACTAAAACATCCCTATGAATAGTAAGCAACCACAATAGATCTAAAATGAGTCAAAATCATAAACCTTCCTATGAATAGTAAGCAACCACAATAGATCTAAAATGAGTCAAAATCATAAACCTTCCTATGAATAGTAAGCAACCACAATAGATCTAAAATGAGTCAAAATCATAAACCTTATCATTCAGTTTAAGGCTCTGTTCTCTTGTGAACTTAGTTAAGAAATTTTTTGGTTAGAGAAGAATTTTGTTTTGGAGGGAATTTCTTTTGGGAATTTGTGTAGGAAAGAAAAGAAAAAGTGTAATGATTATGTTTTTTTTGAATTTATGTGAGTGAGTTTTTAGAGGAAATTTTTAAATTTAAATTGTGAATTTTATAAAAATGATGTTGTTTTTTTGTATAATATTTTTGAGAAAAAAGTGATACTTTTCCTAACTATGTTCAGAAAAGATCAGAGCCTAAGTATAACTAGGCAGGGCCACTGCACTTTGTGCAGTTTGACAGCACCCGCCCCGCTGAAGATTTAAAAAATTTATATTCTAATTAATTGTTAAATTAAATTAGTGTAAAAATAAATTTATGAATCATATTCGAAAGTAAAAATCATAATATTAAGTCCCCATTGCTGTGCAAGTTTTGGGCTCCAAACTTAGTACTACATTTTTGGAGTTGCCAGTTACCAAACATGTGTAGTGCAGTCACTGATTTAAAAAATTTGGTTCATTGATTTTTGTTCGGGAACTTCACCACATGGTGTGAGGCGCAACATATATATTGATTGATTCAAAGAAGAAAAAAAAAAAAAATTCACATTACTGTCATTTTTTTTACTTCCCAATTTATAGTGGTAATAGGTAACTGATTTTGTGTCGAATTTTCAAATCTTGTTTTAATTAAGATAAGATAGTGAACTGATTAAGTATATGGCTACAGAGCTTAACAATTTGTTTTGTGATATCTGCTATTCATGTTCTAGATCGGAGTAATCAACTTGAGTCACTTGCTAAGATCTCTGTGTGGAATCACTGGAATGAGAATGATGTTAGGGAATAGGGACTTAGTGCAACAACATCTGGGGTGTGAGCATCATTTGGAAATTGAATTTGCTGCATTGATTCCTTCTAAATTTTGCAGCAGAAGTCAACCACCACCATCAGCATTCCCTGTGTGAGAAACCAAAGGAGTATCAGTATTCATGTTGTCGCTGTGGAGAACCTTTTGGCAATGATCTCATCTATGTCTGTCTTGAATGTAAATACTTGGTGCATGAACAATGCATTGCACTTCCAGACGAGATCAAGCATCCCTTTCATTCTAAACATGTTCTTACTCTACTACGAAAGGATGATGGAGGATTCTTTCAATACCATGTCCATTCAAATTCCCGGTATGCTCATCTCTATCGCTGTCTGGTTTGCGATTTTACTTTAGACCTTTTCTGTGCAAATCTAGAACCAACTAATCATTCAGTTTCTTGATAATTCTACCAATTATTTACCACAACTATCACTTATGACAGTTAGGGCATGTCAAATTTTCAGGAAAATTCCATGACTGCTTCTG
This sequence comes from Leptodermis oblonga, assembly GCA_016801395.1. Classification (NCBI taxonomy): domain Eukaryota; kingdom Viridiplantae; phylum Streptophyta; class Magnoliopsida; order Gentianales; family Rubiaceae; genus Leptodermis; species Leptodermis oblonga. Next base: position 4,224,691 of record CM028760.1, on the reverse strand, counting down.
GTTTTAAGAATAGTGTTAAAATAGTGTAATAGAGTTTACAGGCTACAGAATGTTGTGCAACACAACGATCAAGAGCACATTAGCTATAATTCATTCAATAAACCACAGCCATGTTTCACTATCCAATTCCCTTTCATATTGATAAAGGGATAACAAACCAAGTTAAAGACAACAACTACGCATTTATCTTGCTATGTGGGGTCGGCTATATGAATCATAACTCCAAGACACATTGATAATCCAAGTTCAAGAGAAAAAGAAAACCTGAGGTAGCACTCTAAGTATGACACGTTACTGATAAATGCATGTTAAGTTACTCAATGAAATGTCCATGATCTTTCTCTTGCAAGGCTACTGTTTTTATAGAGATGAAATAATTAGAAGAGAAAATCAAGATTGGCACATTTAACCATGTGAAATTACTAATAAGTATGCATAAATACTTTGGCTTTGCAAGTAGAAAGTTAAAAGTTACGGGTGCAGTGGCATGGTGGAGCAAGTATAAGCAAGGATTAAATTTCAGGCTGGATTTTGTCTGCTCAATATTTCATCTCTATTTCTGGCGGAATGAGTTGCTTTCAAGAATCACACACACAAGCATCTCAATATGAGGTCCCTAATGCAACATGCACAATTAAAAGAGAAATTTATAATATCATAATCATATAATATTTCCTATGAGGATAAAGTAATTCAGAGAAAAGAGTCTTGAATGTAGAAGCAAATCTGTAAAAAGGGAACACACAAAATCAGAACCCCACTCTTCACAATCAATAGCAGCATAAAATAGAGCAACCCAAGAAGCAAGAATCTGCAATACTAAACCCTTGCTTTTGGAAGCAAAAGAGGACAGGAACTAATACAATTAAAGTTGAGAATTCAGAAAACCACAAAGGCACAAAAAAGTTTTAATGTTCTTTTCTCCAAGTAATTCCATTTCTGAATTTTACGCATATCATTCTAGGAGTAAATAAATATTCTAAATTCTCTACCCATAGGAATGAACTATGGAGAAGTCAATAAACCGTGGTAATCAAGTAAATCAATGAAATCCAATAACCAACAAACATGTTAGAAGACTAAATTGTTCAACATATACATTTTCACATTTAAAAATTATTTTCAAAATCAAGTTTTGAAAACATGTTTTTAAAACCCATCAAAACAAACAGGGCAGCCCCAAGAGCTTTGCATTGTTGGGTAAGGCTTTTTTATTGAATTTAAAACCAATGAAAAGTAATGTGTCTTGCCCTATGGCGAGATATTTATATAGTTGGCCCACTTTGTGAGATAAATAATTAGCTGTTGTATTATTTCTGTACTTTGGTTTATGTGAGTTGGTGATTTTGCAAAACGTCCAAAACTCATAGCTAAACACTACAGCGATAAAAAACAATAAAAATTCTATAGTTAAATTGATCTTGGATTATTATAAACCTCAGTGATTGGAAGTGGGAGTAAGTTGGTTTCCTCATAATCCATGGGAATCCATTTTCATCCGTCCCATAATGTAAGGTAACCTCCCAAAAAGACAGCAGAAAAACCAGGACAATGCAGGTTAAGAACTTCAGAATCAGCCCAAATATCCACAAACCAAGCCACCAAAAAAAATACCTTCCCCGATTCACAATGATATGCAAGCATCGGAGTATAGAAATTTGAGGTCATTATAAATCAAATTTCAGAGAATAAAATAAAACCTGATTAGCATACCATAGTTTTAGCTCGTTTTCAGTTCCTAACCGAAAATAAGAATTCAAATACAGGTGGTCCAGGATGGAATTGATAATTGGGTGGGAAAATAAGGATTTCTTTAATCCAAAGCACATTCATATAGTAAATATCCATCGAAATTACATATATGAATCTAAGATATAACTCACCTTAAAAGAATCCCTTATAATATTCTTGGAGACATTTCATCAAACAATAGACATACATAAACTTAAGGGTTTCACATAAAAAGAAAAGAAGCAAAATAAACAAGAACCCATGAAGCTTGCTTGTGCATAATATCAATAAAAGCTACTATTACACATAGAATAAAACAGTCAGCATGCAATGAAGAGGTAAGAAGCTGTAAACATGCAAATGATAGCAACAAACGACAAGAAAACAGAGGCATGGAATGCAGAACCCGAACAGTAAATATAACCTAATCCAAGCAGTCTTGGATGCAAAATGAAAGCGAAAAGACCAGAAGATTTCTTGTTAGACAGGGGAGCCATAAATTACCGACCAGGAGGATTATAAACAAATTACCGACCAGGAGGATTATAAACATACCTAGAAGGGAATACAGACGATCGACAGATGAGGGAACAGTGAAAATAGTGGCGCCGAAAAGAGTTGGAATGATTATGAAGAAGAGGGGAAACAAAAGCAGAGAAAAATTGATCGAGAATTTGGTATGGGTTTGATGAGAGTTAGTGATCTGTTGGAAGGAGCAAATCCGGACGCGTGGCATTTGTTTCACCTAAAACTTGCTGGGGCTGTCCGAAGGAAAGCAGTCTGTTTTTTTTTTTTTTTTTTTTTTTTAAAGAGAAGAGAGCTGTCTGGTTGTTTACCGGTAACTTGCCACAAACTGGTATAACTCTAATGCCAAAGCGGACCTCATTATGGGCTTCTCTCTTCGATAGGCCTTTGATCACAGCATCCGCAACTCATATCCAACAGTTTTCTAAATTACTGATTTCATTTGATAATTTTAGTAAATCTAATTATTGGTAAATATATTTTAATGAGGAATATATCAGGTGAAATAAAATTTGTGGGGTAATTTTTCCGTATATTTATGTATTATTTTCAAGTAGATTCAGGGCGAGAAGTTTGTGCACTTCGCAATACTAGCGCTCTTTACAATATGAGGCCTAACCAATAACTTCAATTCTTTTATTTATTTATATCTTTCTTATCTAATCTTAGGGTGTGTTTGTTTTCTATTGTTTGTTTGGTAAAAATTCTAAGAATTCCAATTCCAAATGACTTTTCAATTCCACAGAACAAGTTCCTTAGTTGGACTAAAGAATTTAAATTCTAATTCTATGTTATGTGAATGTGATGTGCGCGTGTGTGTGCGCGCGCGTGGTTGGCCAAGTATTTTAAAAAAATGTTTAAAACGTATTTTGACTAGTATCTCACAAAAAAAAATTTTAATGCATATAATTATCTTAAATTATATTTTAATATATACAAAATATAATGACATTTTTTATAAAACAAAATATCATGAAATTTTATATTTTCTTAAATAAAATAATTAAAACTATTTTATTTATCATTTTTAAAAGTAGAAGATTAAAATTAAAATTAAAAATAAATTTAAAAAAAATATATATAAATATCGGGTTGTTGGGCCTGGGCGGATAAGGGGAAAGGAAGGAGATTCAGTATTATTTTTTTTGGAGCCCGATCCTCTATCCAAGTTTGGGTGTCTAACTCTGCCCAAGTGCCAAAATAATGTCGTTTTGTCACTTTTTTTTACCCTCCACAAATTTCTTTTATATTTTATTTACGGACAGTGAAAACTAACTCAGACCGTCTTCTCCATCTTCCTCTTCGCGAATTTAACCACAAACAGCGCTGCAGAGGAAAATTGAAAACATAACTTCAGAGATAAAATATCTCTGGGCAGCAGCAGCTGCTGGGCTGCAGAGGCAAAATTGCCTCCGCAGCAGCAGCAGCAACAATAATTGCTGGGCTGCAGTAGGGGGAAACATTTTTTTCCCAAAAATATTATCCCGCAAACATTAAATTTTTCCAAAATACTACATGCGAGAAAATGTGGCCACATCAAGTCTTACTTCAATCAAGAAATGTCGGTTTGGTCTTCTCGCCGGAATCTGCCGTCCTGCCTGACTTGGTCGTCTCGCCGGGGCTGGCTTCTTCAGCTGCCTTTCCTTAGCCGGACAGGATATTATCGTGAGCAGTCCCGATCCAATTAAAAGAAAATGAAGTACTGCCGTCGATGAGTTGGGAAGAACGAACACGGTAACTGGTCGGGTCTACCCAGTGACGCCCAGTTCAGCGCAGTCCCTCCCTCTCCGGCCAGTGATGTTGCCAAAATCTACTACCCACCGGCTACAGTCCTTCTCCAGCCACAAAATGACCAAGGTTGAAGCTGTACCTTATCCGTTCTGATTTTCACCACCGATTTGGTCTGCTACTGCACCAATTGCATAGGTAGGTAGAAACCCGATTCTTCAAAATTTGTTCAGACCCACCAAATTCTCCATTTTTTGCATTCAAAATTTGGATAATTCGGTAGTGGTAGCTATTGGAAAATATTATTTAAACAAAACTTGTATTATAAGTAATTATATTTGTAGTAGGATTTATTATTTATCTGTTTTCTATTTGGTTTAGTGTTTATTTGGATAACCTATTTGTTTTAGAAAATAGTTCTGAATCAGATTATAGTATTCAGGGATAGTTAGCCAATAAATAGAGGCATTGAGTGATCATTGTAATAACAGAGATAGATAAATAGATTGCCAATGAGAAATTGAATAGCCTTCGAGTTGTTTCTCGACCAAGTTTCGGCTTTGGTGCGCCGCGCAGATTGTGTGCGTGCGGGTTTGTTTATTGTTCATTATTACAAAAAAGTTTTATTTCGCTGTGCGTTAATCCCTTTTATATTATCAAGATATATATTATTTTATATCCTACAAATATGTTTTTACTGACAGTCATATTTTGCGTTCCGCGTCGAAGAGAAGAACAGAGAATTAAGCCTTTCGGCTCTTTATTGTGAGAATAAAGTTTATCGGCATTGCGTGTTGAATCGCTGCCTAGAAATTGAGCTTTGGATTGGTGGGTTTTAAATTGATTCACCAAGCTTTGTCGCCCTTCATCGGTGGGCGTGCAATCAAAATTATATTGTGCATGCTTATATGGTGATTTGCTGTCTTCGTTTTCCGTGCGTAAATTCAATTGCGATCAGCTTTGAAGTTAAGTTGGTTTCGGCAGTAGCTACCATTCTTATTTTGTTCGATCACAGTTTTTCGTTTGATCTCGTGGATTGGATTTATTTGGGACTCTCCATCTGGTTTTGTTGAAACTCAAAGTTCTGCTTAATTCTTTTGTGGGGTTAGAAGCTTGCAGCTTTGATTTGATTGAAGAGAGAGAGAGAGAGAGAGAGAGAGAGAAATTGTAATCTTAATTATGTATTTGAGTACATATATTAGTCCTATTTGGATAACCCTGATGGATAGTCGTTTCGGAGTATTAGGTTTGCGACAATTCATTAAAAAGGAGGTGACAGATGATGCAGATGATGAAACAAGGAGAAGGCACGTTTGACATTATCTCTAATTCGTCAATCTGTTGATAGTTCAATATCTGAAAAAATTTGTCATGCGAAAACTGCAAAACAAGCATGGGATATATCGATCCTTGATGAACAAATGATTAATATCAAGCAGTTAGTGATCAATGAGTTACAAGAGCATGCATTTGAAAATATTGCTTCAAGAATTGTGGATGAAGAAAGTCAAAGTATCATTGAGCAGGAATGTGTCAATGTGGACGAAGGCACTAAAGGTATTAATTTGGTCAAGGAATACGAGATCGTTTTTCTTACTAAACAAGAGCGAAACATTAAAATTGATGATCACGTAGATAAAAGTGATCATGAGAGTGTTGAAAACTTTGTTGAACTGGAGCAGATCAGCTATAGTGAAGTCAACTCTTTATTTGTGGGAGAGTCTGACCAAGTTAAAAATGTGACAGTAGAGTCTTGGATTTGCAAGGACATTGTTTTGTTTGCTGGCATTGATGAGAATAGTATTGTCGACGGAAAGCTCTGTTCTAAAGATGAATGGGTAGATATTAGTGAATTCTTTGATCAAGCTGAAAAATTTGACAAGATGTGCTCAAAATACAAGTTTGTATTCAAATCAAATTTGAAAAAAATACCCCGAATTTGCGAGGTTGTTATTAAAATTTGCAAGGATGATTACAAGGTTGACGAGAAGACTCGTTTAGATGAAGAATGGGTGGACATGACTAAGTTCTTTGATAAGGATGAGTTTCCACAGATGATCCATGGAACATACAAAGGTGTCTCTATGATGAGTTTGAAAGTAGAGTTGAAGAATTACTACAAGGTGGTTTCACATGTTGTCTACACTGCTGATCTGCACCTTTTAGGTGTTTTATTTTTACACTTGTTATGACAGTTCTCACGGGTTTTTGCCCAAGATTTTAATATTTATTTGCAGTTTTAGAGATCGGGCCTAAGAAGAAAAGAATGTACAAAAAAGTGAAAGAATTAGAGCAGATGAGTCACGCCTATCATGTGGGCTAAATCATGAAGGAAGCCACATGAAGGCCCGACCGATAATAAATTCGAGAAAGCAAAGTCAATTGAATCAAGTCCAAAATCCAATTGGAGTCTCAATTAATTATCCAATCAAATTGGATTCCATGTTTGCTGCACCCGAAATCAAATGCAAGTGGGCCGATTCCAATTGGAATTTAATCCAATCAGTCGAATGAAGTTCGTGGGCATGCGCAGGGTTGATGCGGAGAAGCTTAAAAGGGAAGCAATGAAGTTTTGGGCAATTACCAATCTAAGAAGGAATTAAAGAGAAAAGTTAGGAGTTACCAAAATTGAAGAGACTCCATGTGCTTAATTAATTCTCTTTCTAAGTAGAAGAAGGTTTCCTTATTCCATTAGGAGATGGGTTAATTGCTGATTTGTATACCTATATATATATATGGGATTATTCCTGCACTTTTATATATATACAAGCTTTTATAGACAAGTTTTTATATAGAAGTTTTTTAGATAAGTTTTATAGAATAGTTTCTTAGTTTACAAATAATTCTCGCGCAAGATACAGTTTTGCGTTAGTATAGTTTTCCTCTGTTTTTTCTCTGTTCTGTTCTGTTTTGCTCTGTTTCGATCGCAACTTTGGATTTTCCCGACGAGCAGTCTACCGTTTGGCCAAACCTGCGGTTGTCAGATCGCGACTTCTTAAATTCCAGTACAGTATTCCCTTTTCTCTTTTAATATCTTCTTTCATAATTATGTGTTTTTCGTGTTTTATCATGAGTAGCTAATTTATTAGTTCTAGTATTATGTAAGAAGCCATAATCCATGCATGTATGAAACCCAGGAATTAATCTAAGATCTAATGAATTATGTTTCTAAATTGCCTGTGTTTATATGTCTAATTACTAAGATTCTATTAAGCCTGATCAACTTAGTTTAATCTGTTAGAGTCAGTGAGTGGCACAACTACCGACCGAGTAGTGCAGGATTAATTGGGTAATAATTTCTAATGCATCGTCAGTATGAATTATTAGTTTCGGGTTCTTCTAGTTCTTAATGCTTCTATTTGTTAATTAATAAGGTTTGCAGGGACTCGCGGTCTGTTAGTTAACGTAGTTAGAGAATAATTCCTTTGCGGGGACTCGCGGGGGGTTATCGAGAATCTATGGAAGAATTGGGATTATTTGCGGGAACTCGCGGTAACACTATAACTGAAACGGCATAAGTAATTAGACAAGTTAAGAGGTTTATGATTGCATGCATGAGATTAAGGTGGATTTACATAATACCAGAATTTTCTCTCATTAATTGATAATTGTTTAAGTCTTTTATTTAATATTAGTTTAATTATTATTTTGCTATATTTAAGTGACAACTCTAAGGTCTCTTAAGAGACATAAAGGTAACTACTAGTCATAGCTTGGTTTTATTTGCATGTTAAACTAGAATTAGAATTAAATTACCGTCTCTGTGGATCGACCCTGTCTACCACTGTGCTATATTTTATTAGCATCTTAATTGCATGTTGTAAGCAGTATTTTTACTGCATTTGGTAGACCCACGACAAGTCCTATCAATTGCGAAAGAAATGACGATGGAGATTCAAGCTCGAGATGGCATTGGAGCTACTTTGATCCAAGTTTGGTTTAAGGGAGGCTATATTGAAAAATATTATTTAAATCAAACTTGTACTAATTAGGTAATTATATTTGTAGTAGGATTTATAATTTGTCTGTTTCCTATTTGGTTTAGTATTTGTTTTGGGTAACCTATTTATTTTAGAAAATAGTTCTGAATCAGATTTATGGTAGAATTCAATGATAGTTTAGCCTATAAATGATGCATTGGTGATCACTGTAATCACAGAAATAGATAGAGAGATTGACAGTGAGAAACTGAATAGCTTTCGGGTTGTTTCTAGATCAAGCTTCGGCTTTGGTGCGCTGTATAGATTGTGTGTTTGCGGGTTTGTTTATTGTTCGTTATTACAAAGAAGTTTTATTTTGTTGTGCGTTAATCTCTTTTTATATTATCATGATATATATTGTTTTATATCCTACAGTAGCTCTTAATCAAACACCTTGTTGCTCGAAATCGATCTAAATTGCTTCTATGTTCTCGGCAATAGTGAGGCGCTAGGAGTTTTCTTGAGAGAAAATTCCTGGTGAGAGTGATGTTGACGAAGAACTAGAAAAGAAACCCAATGGATAAGAACGGAAACCTAATCGAGGGCTCTGCTTTGGCTTCCCGTAGATGATTCGCGGAGGCGAAGAGGAAGACAGAGAAGACGGCGTTTGCTGATGATGTGACGCAAAATATCCGGTGTTGGATGCTCCGGTTGGCCCAATGGAAGTCTTGGATATTCAGGCCCAAGGTAAGGATCACCGGCTGAAACAAGTAGTAACAAAGCTTGGATATGGGCTTCCTTAGCTCGGATCTGCGTGGATGAAAATGTATAGCTCGGATCTGCCTGAAGAGTGCTCCGTCACCAGAAACAAACAGTAAAACAAGCGGGGCTATCCCCGCTATTCAACTCCGACGATCAAGTTATTAAAGATGAAAGTGATCAACAGTATTCAACGAGAGCTTAAGCGTAAAGAAGATTGCGTACCTCGGTTAGTCTTATGACTTATTATTTATAGACACACTTTGATATATCCATTGCACTATGATGATTTGTACTTCCAACTGATCTCTTATTTTTACGATGACTTTTACGCTCCTGTCTATCATGGCCTGACTTTGGACTCCTTTTCCATCATTGCTCTGTGTACTTCCTGCATGAATTCAAAATAGGCTCCTGGTCCTCTAATAATTTCTATCTATTATGTCAATGTTATCGTTATTCCGACCTAACTTTCCCAAGCTCGATTTTTATAGTGTCAATAAGAAAATCTTGTAGGACCGACCTAAGCTGCAACCGACCTAAGCGTGTTTTTTTGGCTTGGTTTTTAGAAAGCTTTCCGACCTAAGTTTGGACTTGAACCTTTTATGCATCTTTTCTTTTTTACTGTTTATATATTCCTTTTTTGATTGGGTCAGGCCCAATGAACACTTATTTTTATGCACACCAACAAGCCCTCTAGTATTGTGTTTTACTGAGCTAAAACATGGAACTACTTTTCTTTTTTTTTTCTTTTTTTTAACTCACCCTTTTGCCCCCAGAGAATAACTAAGGCCGTGACTTAGGTATTCACTATGTATTCAACCGACCAAAGCTTATTCCGACCTTAAAAGTTTCTTTTTCACCTGAGCAAGCATAAAATGCAAACAATTTCGACTCCAGTTTATTAAAGGTGTTCAAGCTATTCCCATCCAAGCAAACTTGTTTTCACCAAGGTAAACCGACCTATCGACTATCATAACTACAAAAGATAAAGCATAATAACTTGACCAAACTAAAATATAAATAGCTGACCGACTTAAAGGAAATATCTTATGAAATGTGTACCTTTGCAATCCCACCCAACGAATTTTTTGAGATACCTTGAGATGGGACGTGAAAAGACACTTTCAGCGCTTTTCGATGCATCCGATACAACTTTCCATACTTATCCGATTCTCGAGACGGCTTTTATTGCCAACTGTTGCACGCTTTTTGCCTCTACTTCCAGAATTTTCTATCGGTTGAACGAAAGTAATAAAACGCCAAGGCCCTTTCAGTTTGTTTTCATGCCTTCATACAGCTTTGACCCATCTCTTTCTCTCCTTCTACTTGCTACCACTGTTTGCTGTGTTGCCAATTCCACCGCTGCTCTACGTGACCTTATCAGCTCCGCCGCTCTTTCATCCCTGACTTAAAGCAATCCATGGCTGACGAAGGAAACTCCGGCACTACCGTGCCCTCTCAAAACAAGGCTTCAGATTAGTCAGTTCCCTTTTCTTTTCTAGTTATTTAAAATACCATGACTACAGTAATTGAATCGCTGGTTAGGATTAGTTTTTCGGCAAACATTATGCATGATTCCTTTTTCTAGTGCTATTTTCGTAGATTATTTGTGTTCTTTTAAGTAATGGTTTAGATCTAAATGTGAAATCCTCTAATTTTTCTAAATTGTGAAATTATACCAGATTTTACAGCTATTGTAAATATGACTGCCACTTCTAATAGCTTTTACCCAGATGAAATAGCTTCGAAACTAACCCTAAGCGACTTAGAAACCCTAAAATTGGCCGATTATTTTGACCCGGCTATCCCGATCCGACTACCCACACTCAAAGAAAGAATAAATAGTACTGTTAACGGTTAGGTCGGTGTATATGAACACCATATTAGATTTGGGCTTAAATCCCGATCCCACCCTTTATTGCCGAGTTATGTGATTACCTGGAGATCGGCGTTAGCCAGTTTATTCCTAACTCCCTTAGATTTTTGATCGATTTTTTGTGTGTATGTTTTTGGGCTAAAATCCGACCCTCTATAGACTTATTATTTCAGTATTATACTATTCGCCAATATCCTTATGGGCAGGGTTGGGTTCATTTGCAAAGTCGAAAGAAGGGACCTACCCTTATATCAGATACCCCAGATACGATAAAAAAATTAGAAAACACGATTTTTTATGGTAAAGGCTGAAGAAGCTAACCTTCCCTACTGATGGATGGGATTCACCACGCCATCAGATCAAGTCCAAGCTGCATCTGACCCCATAGTGCAGTTTCATTATAAGAAATTAAATTCTTATACTGATACACAGAAATACTCAGCAAAAGATCCTTCCGAGGGTCTTCTGGTCTGGGCCGGTCTAAGCAAAGCCCCCAATGTTGAAAAAAAAACTAATAATCTGCCTTTGAACTTTACCTTTGTGCTTGATGTCTTTCAGATCAGTTTTCCTCATGTCTTTATGTTTGACTTTGCAGGCGGCTTCAGTGGTTATGGTCGGAAAAGAAAATCAAGCCGGCAGGCGGCGGCGACGACCTCAGGAACGATCCAAAGGCGGCCTGCCTACATTGACTTAACCCAGGAAAAAGAAGGAACCGATCTTTTCACAGACACCCTAATTCCTCGTGCTCCAAAGAAAAATAGGCCGATTCCTTCGGAAATCAAGGCGGCCAAGAAAGCCAAGGCTCCTCAGGCCAATTTGGCATACCCGACCTTTGGGGCCAAAATACCCAACCCGAATGAATTGCTGGGGCCTTTGGACTTTTCAACTAAGGAGAGGATGATCATTCTGAAGGACCCAAAGGAAAGACGGCCCCCTAGCTTGGCCCATCTATCAACCTCACTTATCTGGGCCCCAACTCGAAGACGTCAGGCCCTACTCCGAGATAGTGAATGACTCCCACAGCTCCTTCGCGGAGATTATCGAAGCGAGTAACCAGATGTGGCAAAGCATCAAACAGCTGACGAAGCAAGAAGCCTTTTTGGCCTCACATCTTAAACGGGTAAATTCTTGCATTCTTAACTTATCTCCTGAAATATGTGAACACTTGTGTGATATCTTATGAGGCTCGTAATTGCGTTTTGCAAGTCTGTATAAATTATGGGGCCACGGCTAAGAGGACTATGGCTTTGGACATCTTATCCCAAAGCTACGAACAAGAAAGGATAAAAAGGCCGGCCGAAGAGATAGAGGACCTGAAGATGAAGCTTGGGGTTGAATTTAGCAAAGTGGCCGACCTCCAAGCCAAAAATACAGAGCTATATAAAGAAAACCAGGAGCTCTGTACGAAGGTCAGCCAGTTGGATACCAAATCACAGGGCTTAGAGGCGGAGGTGGAGGAACTAAAGAAGGAGGAATCCGACCTGAGGAAGGAGATTACCGACCTAAAACAGGAGAAGGCCGACTTGCAGAGAGCCTTGGAGGAAGAAAAGAAAAAGCCTGCAGAGTTGCTGAGCTCTGCGGAGGTGGAAGTGGCGTGTCAAGCTGCCATGAGAGCTTTCAAAGAGGGGCCTCTGCTGGATCTGATGAACCGCTACCATATGCTGGGATGAGTTCAAAGGTCCTAGGTCGGTGAATGGCCTTCCCGAGGATTCTTCAGCTCATGCTTCCCTGCTGGCTCAGGATCGGGATCCCTTCGACCTGATAGATGAGGTCAAACAGGAGTATCAAGATACCGACATTTCTTTGTCGGAGAATGTGGAAGAAGAAGATCTTGCGGCCAACCCAAATGGGGCAGCCGATGAATAAGTGACTTCCCAAGCTCCTCCGTCATAACTCTGTGTTGTATTTTCTGAAAACACTTTTGTCTTTTCTGAGTACTTTACTTGAGCTTTTGTATTGGGTTGGCAAATGGGTTTTCCAGCATAAATTTTTTGAATAAATGATTTAACTTTTCCCGTCGTGATCTTGACTTCAACTTACTTAGAGATAGTGTTTTTTTAAGTGTGTTGCGTTCCAAGCTCGCGGAACCAACTGTCCTTGTGAATCTTCTAACACATAGCTGCCAATAGGTTGTGCTTCTATCACCCGGTAGGGTCCCTCCCAATTAGATACCAATTTGTCTTGATTTTTTGACTTACTGATAGCCCGGTTTCATAAAACCAAGTCTCCTGGTACAAAGGCTTGATGTTTGACCCGGGCATCATAGTGTTGCCGAACCAAATTCTTGTAATTCAGTTGGTGTACGTAGGCTGTGTCTCGAGCTTCCTCCACCAAGTCCAAGCTAAGCTACAAGTTTTTTTGATTCTGGTCCCTTTCGAAGTGCATGACTCGGGGTGCACTACTTTGTACTTCTGGAGGTATGACGGCATTGACCCTAAAGGCTAACTCGAAAGAAGTCTTTCCCGTAGCAGATTTAGGTGTGGTTCGATGACACCACAACACATTAGGTAACTGCTCCACCCAATTCTTGCCCTTATCTTCTAGCCTGGTTTTTAATCCATGCAACAAAGTCCGATTAGTGAGTTTTACTTGCCCATTTGCTGGAGGATGAGCTACAGACGCGAAACGTTAAGTGATACCTAGCTTTGTACACAAGGCTGTAAATTCCTTGGATTCAAACTGAGTCCCATTATCCCAGATAACTGAATTAGGTACACCGAATCGACAAATGACCTGCCTCCATAAAACTGAGCTACAGTTCGCCCGGTAATATTCGTCAATGCCTCTGCCTCCACCCACTTTGTGAAGTAATCTATGGCCACAACCATATACTGACAAGAGCCGATCTTAGGAAATGGACCCATAAGATCTATCCCCATTCCACGAAAGGCCAAGGCGCAATTATCCCTGTAAAACTGGATGCTGGCAACCTATGAATTGGTGCGTTATGTTAACAACTGGAATAATGCCGAACATACTCAACCGCTTCCTAAAATAACCAAGGCCAATAAAACCCAGCCCTAATTACTTTTTTTGCCAAAGTTCGAGCCCCGATATGGGGCCCAAAATCCCCCTGGTGTATCTCCTTAAACATGGGAACTGCCTCTTCTAGACCCAAACATTTTAATAAGGACATAAAAAACCCTCTTTTGTATAGATCATCTCCGACTATCTGATAATGTTCAGCCTTCCTTCGTATTCGCTGTGCCTCCTTTCGTGAGTCTGGCAAGGTACCGTTTTGTAAATATTGCCACAGAGAAAATCGCCAATCCTGACCTTCACATATGGACAAGATTGTTGGCTCGGCCGTACTCCTAGTCTGCACTTCTTCTACTAGAACACTTTTAGTTAGATGAGATAAAACCGAAAAAGCCAATTTGGACAAGGCATCCGCATTTGTGTTCTTGCTCCGTGGAACTCGCTCTATAGCCCATTTTGAAAAAATTTGCAACTGTTGTTGTACGAGTGCCAAATATTTCTCCATTTGTCGATCTTTAGCCTTATACTCACCCAAAATTTGTTCAGACTCACAGTTGGTCGTTAAACAAATTTTTAGCCTTATACTCACCCAAAATTTGTTTAACGACCAACTGGGAGTTTGAACAAATTTTCAAATTTTAGCCACGGTTAAAAGAAGGTCGGTTTCCTGTGATGGACTAGGCGTGTCCTCCTGGATGTCTGATACCCCTTCAGCTATGAAATCTGCTAACACCTGACCTTTGACTGCGGTACGAGGCATGAAGGTGATATCGTACTCCCCCAGCTTGATGGCCCATTTGGTGAGACGACCAGAAACTCTTGCTTTTTGCAAGACGGCCTTCAGCGGTGCATCAGTATAAACGGTGACTCCGTGGGCGTCAAAGTAAGGTCGGAGATGGCGTGTGGAATGAACTAGAGCCAGGACTAACTTTTTCAAGCTGGAATAGTTTTTTTCTGCAGCCTGTAAAACTTTGCTAACAAAATAGATAGGTCTTTGCACCCGGTTATCTTCTCGAAGCAAAATCGAGCTAATTACAGATTCAGTGGTAGCTATATACATGTACAATTGTTTCCCAGGAATTGGCATGGTTAAATATGATAAAGAAGTTAGGTACATCTTTAATTATCCGAAAGCTACTTGGCATTCTGAAGTCCACACAAATTTATCTGATTTTTTCAAAATGCTAAAAAATGGTAAAGCTCGCTCTGTCGACCGAGCTAAAAACTGATTTAAGGCTGCTAATCTACCCGTTAATTGTTGTACCTCATGAATTGACCTAGGAGGGTGCATTTGTAGGACAGCCTCTACTTTTTTAAGATTAACAGAAATACCACCCTCAGAAACCATGTAACCTAAGAATTTACCCTAAGTAGTCCCAAAAATGCATTTTTTAGGATTTAATCTTAATTTTTACTGGACCAAAGTTTCGAGTGTCTCACGTATATCAAGCAAATAAGCAGATTCATCCCTACTTTTAACAAGCAAATCATCAATATATGCTTCCATGTTCCGACCTAGTTGTTTTTAAAGATTTTATTTACTAAGCGTTGAAAAGTAGCTCCAGCATTTTTCAAACTAAAAGACATAATAATAAAGCAATAGTACCTTTATCTGTGATAAAGGATGTTTTTTTCCTCGTCTTCTTTAGCCATGAATATCTGGTGATAGCTCTTGTATGCATCCGAGAAATTGAGAAAGCAAAACCCAGTTATGGCATCGACCAGTATATTAATTAAGGGCAAGGGGAACCAATCTTTGGGGCAATCCTTGTTTAGGTCAGTAAAGTCGATGCACATGCGCCAGGAGCCGTTTAACTTGGGAACTAATACAGGATTAGCTAACCACTCAGGATAATCTACGTCTCGAATGATACGTACCTCCAGCAAAGCGTTGACTTCAATCTCTATGTATTTACTGCATTCTCCTCCAAGATTACGCTTCCATTGATGAACCGGCCTATGACTGGCATCAATGGATAACCTGTGTTCAATGATATTTCGAGAAATGTCAGGCATGTCTTTCTGCCCCCAAGCAAAGACTTTCGCAAACTCACGCAACAGGTTAAGTAAATCATGTTGTAACTGAGGAGATAAATAGGCCCCTACCTTGATTACCTTGTTTGGGTCGGCAGGTAGAGGAACCGCTTTAACTTCAGCCCTGGCCTCAATGAATCGCTGTGAGCGACCTGCTAGGTCGGTGATGTCAACAGTGTGGGAAGTGCTGCCCTCAAGGGTAACTGGTGGAACCCGGGGCGCAAAGGTCGGGGTGACCACTGAAGCAACTTGCGATTTGGAATCTAATGGCACCTGTTCTCTTAGAGAAGTTGTGTAACATTGCTTGGCCTGTATGACATCACAACGAAGAGAAGCCACACCATCCATGGTAGGGAATTTTAAAAGCATATGCATAGTAGAAGCAATGGCCTGAAATTGATTTAGTCCACACCAGTGTTGGATGCTCCGGTTGGCCCAATGGAAGTCTTGAATATTCAGACCCAAGGTAGGGATTATCTGCTGAAACAAGTAGCAACAGAGCTTGGATCTCGGCTTCCTCAACTCGGATCTGCGTGGATGATAATGTATAGCTCGGATCTGCCAGAAAACGCTCTGTCACTGAAAACAAACAGTAAAACAAGCTGGGCTATCCCCCCTGTTCAACTCCGACGATCAAGTTAGTAAAGATGAAAGTGATCAACAGTATTCAACGAGAGCTTAAGCGTAAAGAAGATTGAGTACCTGAGCTAGTCTTATGACTTAGTATTTATAGCCATACTTTGACATGTCCGTTGCACTATGATGATTTGTACTTCAAACTGCTCTTCCCTTTTTACGATGACTTTTACGCTCCTGTCTATCATGGCCTGACTTTGGACTTCTTTTCCATCATTGCTCTGTGTACTTCCTGCATGAATTCAAAATAGGCTGCTGGTCCTCTAATGATTTCTATCTATTATGTCAATGTTATCGTTATTTCGACCTAACTTTCCCAAGCTCGATTTTTATGGTGTCAATAAGAAAATCCTGTAGGACTGACCTAAGCTAGCAACCGACCTAAGCGTGTTTATTTGGCTCGGTTTTTAGAGAGCTTTCCGACCTAAGTTTGGACTTGAACCTTTTATGTATCTTTTTTTTCTTACTGTTTATATATACCTTTTTCGATTGGGCCAGGCCCAATGAAGACTTAGTTTTATGCACACCAGCTGGGTTGAGTTTTCACCCTCTGAAAGTATAATATGAAAGAAATTTGGGGAGGGTAAAAAAAAGTGCCAAACTTGGGTAGAGAATCCGAGCTCTTTTTTTGGGGGGTCGGATAACCGCACCGGGTGGGGGGGGGGGGGGCGGTGGCTTTGTTTGGGGCTAGGGTTTTTTATTTGGTTACACATACCCATACTAAATTTTTTTTTTTTCTCGTTGGGAGGTGGATTGAGATTTTTGTGTTTGTTATTTTAGGACATTTTAAAATTATTATAAAAAAATTAAAATATGTCAATTCGGGTCGTTTCCGAACTCAACCGAACCGAACTGTCATTTCCGGAGTGTGCATTGAACTTGATCCGAATTGTTCAGTTGAGTCAAATTGGGTCTGGTCGGTTAATTTGAACACTCTTACAATTAATTACACAAAAAAGACAATTTTACAATTATAAAGGAATTCTAATTCTATATAAGTATTCAAACAAAAAAAATTAGAATTGCAATTTCATTTCTACACAATTCTATTCTTTACCAAACAATAGAATTTAAATGGATTTGCAATTCTAATTCTACATTTCAATTATATAGTATTCCAATTCCAATTCAATTCTAATTCCGTTCAACCAAACGGACCCTTATAGTTTCTCATTAGTCACTCAACAAAATTTGATTTCTACGTTGGTGAATTTCAACACATGTTTTGTCATCATTGATTGCCATAAGAAGTAGAGTTTGAAACGGTTCAGAGTTCATTTTAAATACCGAAAGAAATCAAATCTCATATTTTAATTTTCTTATAGTTAGCTTCATGGATATATGCAACATGTTTGACCTATAATTACCTCAATTTTACTTAAATTTTCTCTTCTACCTTTTCTTTTGCTTAATGACTCATTGCTTCAAGGAAAGCTAGCTAACAATGGCATATTTGTTTGGATTTTTCAATATTTTAATTTTTCTCAATTAATCCATTTATTTAATTATTCAAGCTCGGTTGAAACTTCCATAAAATTATTTGACTTTTAGTGCTTTGATTGCTATTACCAAAGAAAGACTTTGAATGGCTACGTGTCATAGACAGCAATAAATTATATCATTTTGATAAAAAAAACAATATTGTAATCTCACCTCATAAAATATAAAATAAGATAATTCTATTAAGAGATATTCAAATATACACAATTATTAGAACAAAAGATCCATTATTATTATTTTTCTATATACTCTCTCTGTTCCATTAAAAGGGTTAGTTTGTTGTACTAAAACAGTACAACAAGCTGAACCATTCTAATGGAACAGAAGGAATATAAAATAATTCTCTAACTCACTCGTAATAGAGGAAATCATCAACACTTGTGTAAGAGACGTGTATAACTTTGTCCAAATTAATGACACGATATAATTTTACTTGTCCTCGTTTTACCTAACAAGATTTTGCAGTTGAATTTATTTTATTGTTATATTTTTTTAAAACAGATTTTAATTTGCTTTATTTTTAATCATTGCCTGCTGACATTAACTAATTAGCCGTTTCAATATTCAAACTTCATTAAAGAAACAAAATTTACACATAAACTCAACACAGGTACAACTAACACATCCCATAACGAAACAAAAACACAAACCTCAAATCTCCAATCCCCAAATTGAAAACAAAACCAAAACCAACGACATCAGATCTTTTGTTTAGTTGTCTTACTCTTGTCTTTTATGTTTACTTTCTCGCAACGAAAGATGAGATTTACATATTACATTATGTCTCACTTTCATATTGTGATAGAGTAAACGATAAGACATTGGTAGAGTGCAGACCGAATATCTCACGAGAAAACGAAAGCAAAACAACATCTCAATCAGTACGAATAAGCCCAGGTTGGCTGGAATAATGAGTTGGGGTGAACCGGCTCCAACCAACCAAGCTGCTCAACGAGTTTCTCGGTCAAGTCGCCGACGGCGAATGCAATGCCGGACGCCGCGACTGCAGAAGTAATATAGTAAAGCACCGTTTTGGAGTAGCCCGTGAACTTCTCCCTGCGCGCATACGCCTTTCCGATCGCCAGAAGGAATATGCCTAGCAAAGAAGCCGCCGCCACGGCCAACATCTTGTAGTCCCTGTCATTTGTCTCCCGGAACGTGGCGCCGTACACCGCCGGCGGGATTAGGCCGAAGATAATGTACGAAAGCACAGCTACAAATGCGTGCAGAGGGAAATGGTCTTTCCTTCCGAGTTCTTTCTTGTATTTAACTTCGATTTCTTCCTCTGTTTGACCAGAATCTCCGTATCTCAAGTCCTTCAGCTACGATCAAAGTAGCAATAGCAAACAAATTTCAGATCAATTCATAAAACAGAGGAATATTAACGAGAGTAATGATTCATATCTCAACTAATAATCACAACTTTTTCATAGCAATTGTGATGTGACATGTATTTGTGGTTAATAATATAATACTAATACTTATTTTATAAAAATGTAGCTAATGCTATCACTTGCTATGAAAAAGTTGTCATAAATAGTTGAGATTGTATCTTTACTCTATTAACAGTTTGTTTTCATCAGCTCGAGTTCTTACATTATGAGCAAGGACGACGAGCCCACCAACAAGATTTGCCAATCCCATAACCACGATGTTCACTGCATATATATATATTCAAGATAAGCACTTTAGATAATTCTGCCAGGATATGTTGAATTTTGATTTCTGATAGTAATGCTGAAAATGAACTTACATGTGGTGGCATCCGAAGCTGCGGCAGATGAAACGACACTCAAGCTCGCGATCAACTCGAGTAGACCTCCATATACAACACTTTTCACTATCTCCAACGACCTGGAACTTCCTGGTTGAGTTGCAGACACCGGTGTCGAAGCACCGCCTTGTGAGTCAACTCCTGGCTGTGGAGTTTCATCAGTGCCTGGTGGTGCAATGTCAACAGGGATTCTCACATGATCACCTCCTGTATCATAAAAATGAAATGCGCCATGATTGAACAATTCTAATTTCATTTGAAAAGATTAATTTAAGTGTACCACTCCTCTAATATGAAGAGTAATGTTTCGAGTTGTTGAACGGGAGTTGCCACATACCTTGAGGTCGCGGGTTATATGTGTTGAATACATTAAGTATTGGTTGCAAGTCGGGTTGTTTCGTGCCAAGAATACCATTCAGTGGGGCTTTTTGTGGTGGAGTTTGATCAAGAATGTTTCCTTGAGAAGCAACACTGGCTTCTCCAGACGACCCTGTTTCGTCACTGGGTTCATCTTTTCCCGGCTGACTCGCACCAAGTCCTGCAAAATAAAATTACTACTCGTTTAGATTTGTATAGTTTTGATTCAGTTTATTTTTAACTGTCTATATATGAGAAAGCATGAAAAATACCTTTCTCAATGTCGAATTCCCTTGGATTCTGAGTTACTGCAGTGGAAGAAGATTGTATGCTTGCGGCTGCAAGCAGTGGGGATTTTAAACCATTTTCAGGAACTCTTCCTTTCCAGAAAATCCACCATCCCCTCCCTTCTTCTGCTTGACCAAACATGAAGAGACAAAGTCCACTCAATTAGTGTTATTTCCAAATCCGAAACTTCAAATACTCAATCCGTCCCATTAAAAGATGACTCTTTATATGGGACATAGGGAGTATTAATTAACTTTTGTAAGATCTGCCACCAAGTATGGCAATACCTTGCTTGATGATGGCCTCATCTCCTGGATTTTGAGAATTTGTAGCGGGAGAATGTTCCCTTTCTTCTTTAGTAGGCTCTGGGGGAGTTTCAATAGCATTTCTGCCATCTTTTCCTCTGAGAAACCCAAATAGACCAAATCCCTTCCCTGCATAAGTTAATAATTTAGGATAAGGGACAAAATCCAATGAATTAGTGACAATTTCCTAAGTTGATCAAAACATGTTTACCTGCAGCTGCAGCTTGTGGTGGATCAGACGTGGGCCCGGCCGCATTCGGCGCCGGCTGCTCTGCCTGAAGCTGAATTAATTCCTCACGGCCACTGTCAGCTCCAAAACATCGGAATGGATTCAGTCTATTCCCTGGTAACATTGACAAAAGCGTCACTAAGTATCACGCTTATTGTTCTCTCGTCACAACCTTATTTAGTGACATTTATAAAACCTCGTGATATTTCCAAAAACATGTCACTAGTAGTACCTGTGGAGGTAAAGATGCTGAAGCACGATGTACATCCAAATAAGTCTCCACGCACAGGCTCAGTCTTCTTACGCTTTATTTTCCGACGAAGCGTCACCTTTGTAATTTGTTTGCTACAATTCGGACAGTACATGCTATAGTCAGCGTGAGCATGCATCTTCTGAACTGCGGTCTCAAATTCCAGCTCCACCACTTCCTCAACATCACTTTCGTCCCCTTCATCATGAGTTGCTGCAGTTTCACCGATGAGATTTGCAGCCAAGTCTTCTATTTTTCCATTGAATTCAGAGCTCTGAATCTCAGCATCTGCAGAAAATGCAGTTTGCACCTCGTATGACTCATAATTGTTATACCACTCAACTCTTTTTCCAGAATTGCGGGAAACTAGTAATTAAGTACTAACCTCCGCTGTTAAAATCGGCAGGTTTGGGATGCATTTGATCATCAACCCAGCGAATCCCGTTGCGATGTGTCCAAGTGCATTCGCGACATTTCCAAGCGTCTTCAAGTGTCACAAATGGTGTAGTAGCCATTTTCACCGGCATTAAAATATCCCAGTGTTAGATTTCCATGGCAAACAAAAAGTTGGCAGGAATTTAAGGTTTCAACGTTGAAAACTGTCCACATAAACCATAATTAACAACAAGGATCAATCTTTTCCATTATTATTCGTGCTATATATGAAAGATTATTAGCGACAGATTTTGAATTATAAATTTCTTTGTGTCACTAATGTGTTCCGCAGAAGTTGGGGTAACTCCGACGGCGTTGGTGTTCATTGACATGCCGGAAATTCTAGTAACCAACCCAAAATACGACATTTGACTCCCGCCAGCATACAAGCGTTGACTAACCGGAGTCAACGACCGGAAAATTCGGGAATTCTCTCCTCATTAAAGTCAAGTAGTTACAAAACAGTAATAGTATTAATACAATAATTCATATCCACAACCACAACCTGTAAATTTTTGGTACGTTGACAATTAATTGCACCCAAAAATACTCCCTACATCTCTAAAAGCTTGTGACTAGAGCAAAACACACACAAATTAAAAAAATTGTTAAATTATTATCTCTGCCTTAATTAACGTTATACTTTTTTCATCTCGTGATTAATTACTTTATTAATTTATGTATTTGATTAATGAAAATTTTATATTTCTTAATTTATTGTTATAGGGATAAAATTGGAAACTTTTTGGCTGCTTACAATGAAAGACGTGATTCGACACTTCTTAAACAATAAAATTTTGGCGCTACAAAGCAGTGGTTAGGGGACGGATACAGTACACTACTGAAAAGTGGCCAAAATTCACACACTGTACGTGACAATATTCACGTGTGACTCTGTGTGTGTGTGTGAAGAAGATCAAGCAACTGGAAACACACGCGCACACATACTGAAAATAAAAGGAACTTAATTATTATTATTTTTTTTTTTTAAATGCACGTAATTAAATAAATGAAATAGAAGATAATATTAGGAGAAATTTCTGACCTTCATTTTTGTCCAAGTAAATGATGTCATCCTCCTGCTTCTTATCACCGCCGGCGTCCCCTCCTTCCTCATTTACGGACTCATCGATAATGGTATCGGAGGCGGCGTCTCCGCCGCTGGACCACGACGTGGACGACTTAGTTTCAGAAGAGACGGTGGTGAGAGTACTGCCGTCGCTCGTAGTACGGATGGTGTTGCTACTACGTCGTTTCGACAGAGCCTCTTCCACCACCTCCTCCAAATCCTCCTTCAAATTGTGCATGACTTCTTTCGTCTTGCCCACCACCTCCGCCCTCAGCCCCCGCACTACTTCCATGGCGACCGGCCAATTAACACACTCTCTCTCACGCACTCACTCGCCGGTCAATGGGTGGCTATGAGTATGGAAATTATAATGAGGGACTGGGTTGGGGGAGAACGGGTATTAAATATGGAGGAAGATGAGGTCAGTGAGCTCTGACAGTGGGACTAAATAACGTGGGCATGTTCATTTTGAACGTTTTGAAAACGATTTTGAAAACAAGTTTTAGAAAATAGTTTTATAATGTAAAAAATATATTGAAAATGTAAAAAGTAGATGCTGAATAGTAAAAAGTTGTATTGGAAATGATGAAATATGATTAAAATATATTAAATTTACTGTTGAAACTAAAATCGTTTTGAAAACGAAAGAAAAAGAACAGGCCCGTTATAAAAATGAAATGAACATTTGGTAGAAATTTCCTATATCATCATTTCTGGTTTCAACAAATGACCATAGCTCTCCAGAAACATAGTGGAATAGAGATAGTAATAATTTAAACAAATAAAATGCAATTGTTACTATTCTTTCTCTTACATCCAATGTTCCACTAGAATAATTCGCTTTATAAAAAAATAATTTTTATTCTAATAAAAGAGATCCGTTTTCAATTTCTTTTACTCTTACAAATATAACAACGAGTCATATAATATTATCTTACATTTCAAAAATAATGACATAACTGAAATAAAGGGATAAATTAATTATTTTATATGTTATATCTTAAATTCCATAATAAATTGTATGTACAATTTATTATGGAATTTAAGATATAACATCTAAAATGGTCCATTCTCTCTTCTCGTCTCTTTTATCCTATTTTCTTTCTTTCCATTCTTTCTCACTTCCAAATTGCTTATTTGTGTTCTTTTCTTTCCAGTCCTATCTTCCATAAAACCTCGCTTTCGATCTCTCTTTCCTTTTATTTTTCGTTTTTTAATATATATATATATATTTCCTTATTTTATAAAAAAATTATGAAATATATATATATATATATATTAAAATAAGACCAAACAATAATGTATAAATTGGCATTCTATACATATTCGTATTCATGTGGACGAAACAAGTAACTATCTATTCCAATGTCAATTGGCCAATTGGGATGGCCAGAAATCACAAGAAAATGACTGAAAAAACGATGTCCTGTCTTTTCTTTTGTGCATATTTAATTGACTGGTAGAATATTACTTTTGGAGGCTTACACAAGTTTGTACCTCCAATTATTAAAAAAAAGTCAATGGTAGATTACTAAATAGCCAGCTACAACATTTAATACATTAATAATTGAAGGGTATTAATTATTAATTAGATGTTTAAGTGCGATCACAGAGTGTGAAATCGTGAAAAGAAAATGATGCGACAAATATTAAATGCCAAAATTACTATTCGTATTTTATTGTGTCGTTTTAACAATAATTTTCCAAAGTTTGATTTCGTGTTTAGAATTTCATTTCCATTGCTTGACGTAATTTTTGGGCATAAAAAAAAAATTTGTTTTATCTTCAAAAAATAATATTTTGTTTTCATAAATTTTATAAGTAAAAATTATGTGGCATATATACCAACAAACTCTGTTATACCCTTTGTGTGGAAGCACTTAATTTGGTCAGGACGAAAACGCAAAACACGAGATGGATAAAAGAAAACATATCTGCCACTACTTTAAGCTAAAATACAGACCACACGTACCGTTACTTTTGTTGTTTCATCTTTTTCGAAATAATGTCCACTTTTCACTTAAGTTTTGTCTCATTTGTGATTAATTTGAATTCACTTTCGATTAACTAATTAATTAAGCTCGTTATTTATGTTTATGTAATTATCTTAGTAATGAAAATGTCATATCTAATACCATACTCCCATTTCCAAATAAGTGATCATTATAGAAAAAATACACAAATCAAGAAGATGAGTGAATTCTTTTTTTATCCTTATTTATGTTTTCTTGTTTTATTACATTTTAAATAGGAATATGTGCAATGTATGTGTATTTAAAATAATATTATTAAATGTAAGCAATGAATTAAGAGGTAATATTGGAACTATATATATATATATAAATATATATTTTACCTTTGCATCTCCAAGAATCGAACTCATGACCTCGGGGTTATTACAAGGCCCTTCCCTTACCACCACCCCCACCAATAGCTAAAAAGTATATAGTTATTTGGATTCGCCACTGAGTAGGACCCAACCATTTATGTGGAAATAAAATAAATGGTTAATCATATTTAGGGTATGTTCTTTTAAGAAAGTTTGAGTTTTGATTTTGGAAAATTAATTTTTTTAATGTAAAAAGTGTATTAAAAATGTAAAAATGTATAGCTGAATAGTAAAAAGTTGTATTGAAAATGATACAAACTGATTATAATATATTAAATTTACTTTTGAAACCAAAACAAAAATTAAAGAACAGGCCCTTAGGCTTAGTTACCTAAGTGTATACCCTTGTATTAAGATTCTTTTGCATTTTGTGCATTTTAATTTTGAAAATATACAGTTTACCCTTGACAAAAAGAAAAGTTTAAAGGATTAAAACATAATATACCTTTAAGGGCTAATATACCCAAACTTTAAAGGATTAAATTACCCAAAATTTGGTGTTGCCTTCCTAATATACCTTCAAGGGCTAGAGAAGAAAAAGAAGCTAATTAAAACATCCCTATGAATAGTAAACAACCACAATAGATTTATTTAAAAAAATTATATTAGTATGAGCATGTTTTTTACTATAGGTTTGAGACCATGTTTAGTTTTGATTTTGGTTTCAATAGTAAATTTAATATATTATAATCAGTTTTCATCATTTTTAATATAATTTATTACTATTTAGCTATACTTTTTTACATTTTCAATACATATTTTATTTGATACAATTATTTTCCAAAATCAGTTTTCAAACCTGTTTTCAAACGCGTAAAAAAAAGAGCCCCTATATAAAAATATCATACTTTCAACAAAGAAAAATTAGTTATTTGCCGACATTGAATCGCAATTTTGGCACGCATTTTAATACGATTTAACTGGAATCATGCCTAGAGGAATAGGTATGTTTACATTTGTCGATGGCTGTAATTCTAAAACTAAACTTTTTAGTTCCATAAATGAATAATCTTAAGAGCATCTCCAACTGTGCCATTTTGGGAACGGTTGTGTCTAAATGCCATTCCCCAACCATTGGAAATATGCGGGAGCCATTTCTGAAATATTAATATTTTTTATTTTTTTTATTTTTACAAAATGAATTTTCTTTTTTATTAATTTCTTTAATTACTTAAATAGATTAATTAATTAATTTATGATAATTAACTACTTTTAATAGTTAAATTTTTTATAATTTTATTTTTCAAATTAAATTAATTTTCTAATTAAAATTATAAATTTTAACAAAATAAAGTTATTAATAGACTAAAAAAATTTAAATATTAATTTTTAGTAAAGATAAAAGAATTTAAATTGACAATATTATAATAAAAATACAAAAACGTCATACATTCATTAATGGAGGAGAAAATTAATACAAGAACAAAATACATTCATACTAAAACAATAATTAAAAATGGATAATAAAAACATTCAATAAACCTAACAATAGTTAATACCATACAACATACAATAATTAGACGAAAATATTTTAATACTGCGGTAAATCGTTGGTTTTATGTAGTGCGATGTTTTCCCAATATTTGTGTGTGGTTTTTAGAAATATTTCAATGTTTTATTAAATATATATTGAATTGAATTATTATTTTATTTCGTTTTTTTTGTTATATATATTTTTAATATTTTATGACAATTGAAGAATAAAATTGTAATAAGAAAATTTATCCAAAAACAATAGTATTAAAATAAATATTTAACAACTTTTATTTAATTACTAAAATAATGTCATCCTATTTAGTGAGCATTTGGCTACTATCATATTAATAGTTTTCTTTACGAAGGTCATCTTTATCGCCAAGGCCTCTCTTACATCGTCCTTCGCGTAAATTTGTACTTGGGAATTAAGGTCCCGGTATAACTCTAATGCCAAAGTGGACCTCGTTATGGGCTTCTCTCTTCGATGGGCCTTTGATCTCGAAATCGGCAACTCATATCCAACAGTTTTCTAAATTACTGATTTCATTTGATAATTTTAGTAAATCTAATTATTGGTAAATATATTTTAATGAGGAATATATCAGGTGAAATAAAATTTGTGGGGTAATTTTTCCATATATTTATGTATTATTTTCAAGTAGATTCAGGGTGCGAAGTTTGTGCACATCGCAATACTAGCACTCTTTACAATATGAGGCATACCCAATAACTTCAATTCTTTTATTTATTTATATCTATCTTATCTTATCTTAGGGTGTGTTTGTTTTCTATTGTTTGTTTGTGTAAAAATTCTAAGAATTCCAATTCCAAATGACTTTTCAATTCCACAAAACAAGTTCCTTAGTTGGACTAAAGAATTTCAATTCTAATTCTATGTTATGTGTATGTGATGTGCGCGCGCGCGCGTTTGGGCAAGTATTTAAAAAAAATGTTTAAAACGTATTTTGACTAGTATCTCACAAAAGTTTTTTTTAATGCATATAATTATCTTAAATTATATTTTAATATATACAAAATATAATGACATTTTTTAAAAAACAAAATATCATGAAATTTTATATTTTCTTAAATAAAATAATTAAAGCTATTTTATTTATCATTTTTAAAAGTAGAAGATTAAAATTAAAATTAAAATTAAATTTACAAAAATATATATAAATATCGGGTTGTTGGGGCTGGGCGGATAAGTGGAAAGGAAGGAGACTCAGTATTATTTTTTTTGGAGCCCGGATCCTCTATCCAAGTTTGGGTGTCCAACTCTGCCCAAGTGCCAAAATGATGTCGTTTTGTCACTTTTTTTTACCCTCCACAAATTTCTTTTATATTTTATTTACGGACGGTGAAAACTAACTCAGACAGTCTTCTCTGTCTTCCTCTTCGTGAATTTAACCACAAACAGCGCTGCAGAGGAAAATTAAAAACATAACTTCAGAGACAAAATCATCTCTGGGCAGCAGCAGCTGCCACTGCTGGGCTGCAGAGGCAAAATTGTCTCCGCCGCAGCTGCAGCAACAATAATTGCTGGGCTGCAGTAGGGGAAAACATTTTTTTCCCAAAAATATTATCCCGCAAACATTAAATTTTTCCAAAATACTACATGCGAGAAAATGTGGCCACATCAAGTCTTACTTCAATCAAGAAATGTGGGTTTGGTCTTCTCGCCGGAATCTGCCGTCCTGCCAGACTTGGTCGTCTCGCCGGAGGTGGCTTCTTTAGCTGCCCTTCCTTAGCCGGACAGGATATTGTTGGAGCATTTAATAAAATTCAATTTTATTAATTTAAATCATTTTGAGTTGGCTAAAATTATGCTACCTGTTTTATCTCATTATGAGTTTTGGTTAAATAATTTAAATGCTGAACGGATTGGAATTGTATATTAATGCAGCCGTTGTGTGTGTGAGTGTTTTTTTATGGGGCATACTATTTGCAGTAATACTTTTACTATTTGCAGTAATATTTTTCTGTAAAAAGTCTATTTTATCCTTTAGCTAAAAAAAAAAAACTCTTTTTTAGTTTCCATATTACACAGTAAGTAAACAATCTATATACTTTTTAAGTAAAGTTTGTTTGTTAACAGAAAAAACCATGTCTGGCCCGAGATTGTGCCAAAAAAACCCAAAAAATAGAAAAAATTTTGCCAGAATTCGCGCCATTGACAAAAATATATTCCAAAATTCCGCCCCCTATTTGCAGGAACATTACCAAAATTCCACCCAAAGCGGGTGGTATTTTGGAAGAAAATCCCGGGGTCTCGCCCCCTATGTGCAAGAACATTTTTAAGTTGGATCCGCGAAAGCTATGATTGGATTAAGTTGTATTTGATACCACATTAGAAATGTTAGAATTTCAAAAGAGAAGAAAAGAACATGAAGAATATATAGATTTTTTTTTGTTAAAAAACCAATTTTACGTACAAAAAAATGTATAGATTATTTACTTACCGTGTAATATGGATTGTCCTCGTTATTATCGCCCATAATTAGAGTGAAAATGATTTCTTTTAAAAACCTAAGGGACATTATATACTTTCACAAGAAAATGTTATTACAAATAGTAAAAATGTTACTGCAAATAACAATTCCGTTTTTTATAAGCAAATTAATGCATAAATCAGTTTTAATATTATTTCATTTATTAAAACAAATGCATCAGTTTTACAAATTGATTTAATCATCCATTCAATGTATTTGTGCCTCATCATTTGTCCAGCATTACTACATCCGTTTACTTTGTGGAAAAACGGATTTCTTAATTGCTACATGATAACCATTATGAATGAGATTCAAAGTTTCCTATTTATACACATGCATATGAGAATGCAAGTAGAGTGAGATTGTTTTTTTTTATTTTCTTTACCACTCTTAAAAATATAGTTTTGGCAAGATAGAAAAAATGTGTTAGTAAGAGTTGACAATTTCTAATAATTGTGCAAATTGTTAGTAAACACAACTTGTGTGTTGGGCTGTTGTATCCTGGAATGACAAGTCGAGTTACTCAACTGCACCGAAGTTGATACTTTATAGAGAACTTGAATCATCTGAAGAAAGCGAAAGATCCGCGCATCAGTCCTTCTAACAATTAACGTGTTTGTTGTTGTGATTTATTTTTATGTTTTGCAGGTCACTTTGACTGTTGGGAATAACAGATATTATCGTGAGCAGTACTGGATCCAATTAAAAGAAAATGAAGCACTGCCGCCAATGAGTTGGGAAGAACGAACATGGTAACGGGTCGGGTCGACCCAGTGACGACACTTTCAGTCCGGTCCCTCCCTCTCCGGCCAGTGATGTTACCGAAATCTACTACCCACCGGCTACAGTCCTTCTCCAGCCACAAAATGACCAAGGTTGAAGCTGTACCTCATCCGTTCTGATTTTCACCACCGATTTGGTCTGCTACTGCACCAATTGCATAGGTAGGTAGAAACCCGATTTTTCAAAATTTGTTCAGACCCACCAAATTCCTGGTGAGAGAGTTGTTGACGGAGAACTAGAAAAGAAACCCAATGGATCAGAACGGAAACCTAATAGAGGGCTCTGCTTTGGCTTCCCGTAGATGATTCGCGGAGGCGAAGAGGAAGACAGAGAAGGCGGCGTTTGCTGGGTTGAGTTTTCACCCTCCGAAAGTAAAATATGAAAGAAATTTGGGGAAAAACGACGGTAGAGGATCCGGGCTCTTTTTTTGGGGGTCGGATAACCGGGGGTGGGGCTTTGTTTGGGGCTGGGGTTTTTTATTTGGTTACACATACCCAAACTAACATTTTATTTTTCCTCGTTGGGAGGTGGATTGAGATTTTTGTTTTTGTTATTTTAGGATATTTTAAATTATTAAAAAAAAACCAAAATGTGTAAATTCGGGTCGTTCCTGAACTCAACTGAACCGAACCTCCATTTTTGGAGCACCGACTGAACTTGATCCAAATTGTTCTGTTGAGTCGAATCGGGTCTGCTTGGTCAATTTGAACACTCTTATAATTAATAACACAAAAAAGACAATTTTACAATTATAAAGGAATTCTAATTCTATGTAAGTATTCAAACAAAAAAATTAGAATTGCAATTTCATTTATACTCAATTCTATTCTTTGAATTTAAGTGGATTTGCAATTCTAATTCTACATTTCAATTATATAATATTCCAATTCCAATTCAATTCTAATTTTGTTCAACCAAACGGACCCTTATAGTTTCTCATTAGTCACTCAACAAAATTTGATTTCCACGTTGGAGAATTTCAACACATGTTTTGTCATCATTGATTGCCATAAGAAGTAGAGTTTGAAACGGTTCAGAGGTCATTTTAAATATCGAAAGAAATCAAATCTCATATTTTAATTTTCTTATAGTTAGCTTCATGGATATATACAACATGTTTGGCCTATAATTACCTCAATTTTACTTAAATTTTCTCTTCTACCTTTTCTTTTACTTAATGACTCATTGCTTCAAGGAAAGCTAGCTAACAATGGCATATTTGTTTGGATTTTTCAATTCTTTAATTTTTCTCAATTAATCCATTTATTTAATTATTCAAGCTAGGTTGAAACTTCCATAAAATTATTTGACTTTTAGTGCTTTGATTGCTATTACCAAAGAAAGACTTTGAATGGCTACGTGTCATAGACAGTAATAAATTATATCATTTTGATAAAAAAAAAACAATATTGTAATCTCACCTCATAAAATATAAAATAAGATAATTCTATTAAGAGATATTCAAATATACACAATTATTAGAACAAAAGATCCATTATTATTATTTTTCTATATACTCTCTCTGTTCCATTAAAAATGTTAGTTTGTTGTACTAAAATAGTACAACAAGCTGAATCATTCTAATGGAACAGAAAGAATATAAAATAATTCTCTAACTCACTCGTAATAGAGGAAATCATCAACACTTGTGTAAGAGACGTGTATAACTTTGTCCAAATTAATGACACGACATAATTTTACTTGTCCTCGTTTTATCTAACAAGATTTTGTAGTTGAATTTATTTTATTGTTATATTTTTTTTAAACAGATTTTAATTTGCTTTATTTTTAATCATTGCCTGCTTACATTAACTAATTAGCCGTTTCAATATTCAAACTTTCAAACTTCATTAAAGAAACAAAATTTACCCATAAACTCAACACAGGTACAACTAACACATCCCATAACGAAACAAAAACACAAACCTCAAATCTCCAATCCCCAAATTGAAAACAAAATCAAAACCAACGGCATCATATCTTTTGTTTAGTTGTCTTACTTTTGTCTTTTATGTTTACTTTTCCACAACAAAAAATGAGATTCACATATTACATTATGTCTCACTTTCATATTGTGATAGAGTAAACAAGAAGATATTGGTAGAGTGCACACCGAAGATCTCACTAGAAAACGAAAGCAAAACAACATCTCAATCAGTACGAATAAGCTCAGGTTGGCTGGAATAATGAGTTGGGGTGAACCGGCTCCAACCAACCAAGATGCTCAACGAGTTTCTCGGTCAAGTCGCCGACGGCGAATGCAATGCCGGACGCCGCGACTGCAGAAGTAATATAGTAAAGCACCGTTTTGGAGTAGCCCGGGAACTTCTCCCCGCGCGCATACGCCTTTCCGATCGCCAGAAGGAATATGCCTAGCAAAGAAGCCGCCGCCACGGCCAACATCTTGTAGTCCCTGTCATTTGTCTCCCGGAACGTGGCGCCGTACACCGCCGGCGGGATTAGGCCGAAGATAATGTACGAAAGCACAGCTACAAATGCGTGCAGAGGGAAATGGTCTTTCCTTCCGAGTTCTTTCTTGTATTTAACTTCGATTTCTTCCTCTGTTTGACCAGAATCTCCGTATCTCAAGTCCTTCAGCTACGATCAAAGTAGCAATAGCAAACAAATTTCAGATCAATTCATAAAACAAAGGAATATTAACGAGAGTAATGATTCATATTTCAACTAATAATCGCAATTTTTTCATAGCAAGTGATGTGACATTCATTCGTTGGTTAATAATGTAATACTAATACTTATTTTATAGAAATGTAGCTAATGCTATCACTTGTTATGAAAAAGTTGTCATAAATAGTTGAGATCTATATCTTTACTCTATTAACAGTTTGTTTTCCTCAGCTCGAGTTCTTACATTATGAGCAAGGACGACGAGCCCACCAACAAGATTTGCCAATCCCATAACCACGATGTTCACTGCATATATATATATTCAAGATAAGCACTTTAGATAATTCTGCCAGGATATGTTGAATTTTGATTTCTGATAGTAATGCTGAAAATGAACTTACATGTGGTGGCATCCGAAGCTGCGGCAGATGAAACGACACTCAAGCTCGCGATCGACTCGAGTAGACCTCCATATACAACACTTTTCACTATCTCCAACGACCTGGAACTTCCTGGTTGAGTTGCAGACACCGGTGTCCAAGCACCGCCTTGTGAGTCAACTCCTGGCTGTGGAGTTTCATCAGTGCCTGGTGGTGCAATGTCAATAGGGATTATTCTCACATGATCACCTCCTGTATCATAAAAATGAAATGCGCCATGATTGAACAATTCTAATTTCATTTGAAAAGATTAATTTACAAGTGTACCACTCCTCTAATATGAAGAGTAATGTTTCGAGTTGTTGAACGGGAGTTGCCACATACCTTGAGGTCGCGGGTTATATGTGTTGAATACATTACGTATTGGTTGCAAGTCGGGTTGTTTCGTGCCAAGAATACCATTCAGTGGGGCTTTTTGTGGTGGAGTTTGATCAAGAATGTTTCCTTGAGAAGCAACCCTGGCTTCTCCAGACGACCCTGTTTCGTCACTGGGTTCATCTTTTCCCGGCTGACTCGCACCAAGTCCTGCAAAATAAAATTACTACTCGTTTAGATTTGTATAGTTTTGATTCAGTTTATTTTTAACTGTTTTTATATGAGAAAGCAGGAAAAATACCTTTCTCAATGTCGAATTCCCTTGGATTCTGAGTTACTGCAGTGGAAGAAGATTGTATGCTTGCGGCTGCAAGCAGTGGGGATTTTAAACCATTTTCAGGAACTCTTCCTCTCCAGAAAATCCACCATCTCCTCCCTTCTTCTACTTGACCAAACATGAAGAGACAAAGTCCACGCAATTAGTGTCATTTCCAAATCCGAAACTTCAAATACCCCATCCGTCCCATTAAAAGAGTAAAATGGTATACATAACTCGAAACATGACTCTTTATACGGGACATAGGGAGTATTAATTAACTTTTGTAAGATCTGCCGCTAAGTATGGTAATACCTTGCTTAATGATGGCCTCATCTCCTGACTTTTGAGTAGCTGAAAGGGGAGAAGGTTCCCCTTCTACTTCTGTAGGCACTGAGGAAGTTATAGAATTTCCTCTGAGAAACCAAAATAGACCAAATCCCTTTCCTGCATAAGTTAAATAATTAAGGATAAGATTAACACATTTCAAGAGCAAGCGACAAAATCCAATGAATTAGTTACATTTCCTAAGTTGATCAAAACATGTTTACCTGCAGCTTCAGCTTGTGGTGGATCAGATGTGGGCCCGGACGCAGTCGGCACCTGCTGCTCTCCCGGACTGCCACTGTCAGGTCCAAAACATCGGAACGGATTGAGCCTATTCCCTGGAAACATCAACAAAAGCGTCACCAAAAGCTCGTGATATTTCCGAAAAAATGTTTTCCAAAAATTTTATTTGCTGTTATAATTTTATTTAGTGACATTTATAAAACTTGTGATATTTCCAAAAAAAAAAATGTCACTAATAGTACCTGTGGAGGTAAAGATGCTGAAGCACGATGTACATCCAAATAAGTCTCCACGCACAGGCTCAGTCTTCTTACGCTTTATTTTCCGACGAAGCGTCACCTTTGTAATTTGTTGGCTACAATTCGGACAGTACATGTTATAGTCAGCGTGAGCATGCATCTTCTGAACTGCGGTCTCAAATTCCAGCTCCACCACTTCCTCAACATCGCTCTCGTCGCCGTCATCATGAGTTGTTGCAGTTTGACCCATGAGATTCGCAGCCAAGTTTTCCAATTTGACTTTTGATTCAGAGCTCTGAATCTCATCATCTGCAGAAAATGCAGGTTAGGTTGCACATTGTATAAAGTCAGTTGTAGCTCGTGACTCATAAGTTGTTATACCACTTAACTCTTTTTCCAGAATTGCGGGGAACTAGTAATTAAGTACTAACCTCCACTGTCAAAATCGGCATGTTTGGGATGAATTCGATCATCAACCCAGGGAATCCCGTTGCGATGTGTCCAAGTGCATTCGCGACATTTCCAAGTGTCTTCAAGTTTCACAAATGGGGTAGTAGCCATTTTTACCGGCATTAAAATATCCCAGTGTTAGATTTCCATGGCAAACAAAAAGTTGGCAGGAATTTAAGGTTTTAACGTTAAAAACTGTCCACATAAACCATAATTAACAACCAGGATCTATCTTTTCCATTATTATTGTGGTAACTCCGACGGCGTTGGGGTTCATTGACCGGCCGGAAATTCTAGCAACCCACCCAAAATACGACCGTTGACCTTCCGGCCAGCTTACGATCGTTGACTAACCAGAGTCAACGACCGGAAAATTCGGGACTTCTCTCCTCATTAAGTCAAGTATGTACAAAACAGTAATAGTACTAATACAATAAATTCATATCCACAACCTGTAAATTTTTGTTACGTTGACAATTAATTGCACCCAAAAATACTCACTACATCTTTAAAGCTTGTCACTCAAGTAAAACACACACAAATTAAGAAAATTGTTAAATTATCATCTCTACCATTAATTAAGGTTATACTTTTTTCATCTCGGGATTAATTCACTTGTGTTTTTTATTAATGAAAAATTTTATCTTTGGAAACTTTTTTGCGGCTTACAAGGACGGATACAGTATAGTAGTATACTACTGAAAAATGGCCAAACGTACGTGACTATGTGCTATATTCACGTGTATGTGAAGAAGACGAAGACGCAACTGGAAACACGCACACACACACACACTGAAAATAAAATAAATAGTTCACTAATTACTAAATTAAGGAACTTAATTATTAATTTTAAAAAATAATAATGTAGAATTGTAAATGCATGTAATTAAATAAATGAAATATTTTGGAGAAATTTCTGACCTTCATTTTTGTCCAAGTAAATGAAGTCATCCTCCAGCTTCTTATCACCGCCGGCGTCCTCCCCTGCCTCCTCATTAACGGATTCATCGATAACAGTACCGGAGACGGCGTCTCCGCCGCTGGACGACGACGACGACGACTTAGTTTCAGAAGAGACGGTGGTGAGAGTACTGCCGTCGCTTGTAGTACGGATTGTGTTGCTACTACGCCGTTTCGACAGAGCCTCTTCCACCACCTCCTCCAAATCCTCCTTCAAATTGTGCATGACCTTTGTCGTCTTGCCCACCACCTCCGACCTCAGCCCCCGACTGGCCAACACACACACACTCTCTCTCTCTCTCACGCACTCACACACTCACTCGCCGGTCAATGGGTGGCTCTGAGTATGGAAATTATAGTGAGGGAATGGGTTGGGCGAACGGGTCTTAAATATGGAGGAAGATGAGGTACAGTTGGACTAAATAACATTATAAAAATGAAATGAACATTTGCTAGAAATTTCCTATATCATCATCATTCCTGGTTTGAACACATGACCATTGCTCTCCAGAAACTCACTGTAACATTTATGGGTGCGCTTCGCGCGCACTGGTAAGGGGCATCTCATATTTAAGAATCGATGAATTTCTCAGATTTATATTCGTACAAAATATAGAAATTTTAATTATAGGAATTAAATGTTTATTCCCTCCATTATCATTCCCACGCACCATGCGCGCCATATGAGGGAAGGCTTGGGAAGTTAAAAAATGAAAAATGAATGATATGTGATTTTTTGTTTCCCCAGTTTAATTATCCTCTCTCTTCTTTTCTTTTTTTTAAGTATTTCTTTTTATCAACAAAATTTTATAAGGTAAAATTATTTACGAAGGAGAAAAAATTAAAAAAAGAAGGTTTTCTTAGAAGAACACAAATAAATAAATTATGAAAGATACTATTTTACAAGTAACAGGATAAAATTTCAATTAATTTTTCATAGTGGAATAGAGATAGTAATAATTTAAACAAATAAAATGCAATTGTTACTCTTCTTTCTCTTACCTCCAGTGTTCCACTCGAATAATTCGCTTTATAAAAAAAATAATTTTTGTTCTAATAAAAGAGTCGATCCGTTTTCAATTTCTTTTACTCTTACAAATATAAAAACGAGTCATATAATATTATCTTACATTTCAAAAATAATGACATAACTGAAATAAAGGGGTAAATTAATTATTTTATATGTTACATTTCATACAATTTATTATGGAATTTAAGATATAACATCTAAAATGGTCCATTCTCTCTTCTCGTCTCTTTTATCCTATTTTCTTTCTTTCCATTCTTTCTCACTTCCAAATTGCTTATTTGTGTTCTTTTCTTTCCATTTTATGCATATTTAATTGGTAGAATATTAATTTTGAAGGTTTACATAAAACGTACCTCCGATTATTAAAAAAAGTCAATGGTGGATTACTAAATATCCAGCTACAACATTTAATACATTAATAATTGAAGGGTATCAATTAATAATTAGAAGTTTAAGCGCGATCACACACTAATAATGAAATTATGAAGTGAAATCATAAAGAAAATGACGTAACAGATATTAAATGACAAAATTACTATTTATTTTTTTAACACATGCAACATTGTTCACCGTACAATATCATATCTTCAAAAAATTTCTAATTTTTTTCTTTGTTTTTTGGATTAAATCGTATTGTGCCGCATCAGCGGGGTGAGACTCCCGACCAAAATTCCAAAGTTTGATTCCGTGCTTTATCTTTCATTTCCATTGTTTGACGTAATATTTGCACCCAAAAAATACAAATAAATAAAATTATTTTGTTTTCATAAATTTTTATAAATAAAATTGTTTGGCATACTATAGACCAACAAATTCTGTTATACCCTTGTGGAAGCGCCTAATTTGGTCAGGACGAAAACGCAAAACACGAGAGATGGACAAAAAAAATGCCAACTCTTTTTAAGATTAAAAAAGTAACATACCGTGCACCGTTACTTTTGTTGTTTCGTTTTATGCTGCTTGGTCCATTATCTCATTCCTTTTTTCTTTTTTCCAAACAATGTGCACTTTTCACTCAAGTTTTGTCTCATTAGTAATTCCCCCTCCATGGAATTGAGATTTAGAAGACATTTAATTTGATTGTAGTATTTTTTGTGTAGTAATTTTAAGATTTGAAATTATATTCTAATTTTAATCTTTGGCTAGACGAAAGAATTCCAATTCTAATTTTAGACAATATATTGTGTTGCTTGTGTGTGTGTGTGTGTGTGTCATGTGCGTGTGTTTGTCTCGATAGTCATTCCCCTCCAAAGTCGTTATGGGTGACTAGTGAGAATATAGTTTCATCAAAGAAACCATTGAGTTAATTGAATTTGCTCTGTGTAATTGTACTAGTAATGTATAAAATGTTAAATATAATAACGGAATAAAAAATTAATATTTGAAAATATATATACAAATTTTCATAAGTTTTATAATACGATATATAAAAGAATTAATTTATCACCATTTTACCTATTAATATTCTTACTTTTCAAAAATAAATAAATTATAAATTACATATAATTAATTTGGTTTAATAAAGGTATGAACCACGAAAAATTAAAAACACAACCCGTCTATTATAATAATAATAAAAAAAAAAAAGGTAATATAATTATTTTAATATAACGGAGGGAGTATTATCTAGTAATTACCAACATAACTTATGAGGGTATATGAATGTTGATGTTGTAGGTCAAGTCATACGCCATTTGATGTAATGTTGGGTAAATATATTGAATAGATTATGTTATCTGGATAACTTTCATACAGCAAATCAAGCTGACCTTTTATTTTTATTGCAATTTCGTCAAGTACATATTAATTTTTACAATATTTTATTTCGTTATTTTGTCACAACTGAAATTGACACGTAATTTTTAGAAAAGTAGTCAATAAAGAAGTATAATTGTGCTACTTTTTCTGTTCCACTACAAAGATTAATTTAAATTTATAAACGTATTAGTGTTTATGAATGTCAATGTACTTAAAATATCTAATTTGACATAATTCCCTCAACTCATATTTTTACATTTTGAGTGAAGGTTAACTATATTAGTAAGGGCAAGAAAAGAATAAATTTGAAACTAAACTATTCCATTTGGGAAAACAAAATTTGATCGTAGACTATTCCCATGAAACAGAAAGAATCTTTCTACTTATTTAATTTGAGAGAAAAAAAAAATCAAAATTGAGAAAATACAATGAAATTTGTGAAGGAAGAAAAAAAATTGTTTCCCTATTCTTTTGAAAAAATAAAAATAAAAATGGTTGTTATAGCGAATAAGCATGTTAATAGGTGAAATTGTAGAATTTCAAATAAATTAGTCTTAGGCTTGGCCTTTAAGAGTTAAGACAAGGTCAAGGTTGTTACACCTATAAATAGATATGAATTTGCTGTAAATCTACCACAGGTGATATGGGGATTAATTAATTAATTAATTAATCATGAGGATGGTGAGAAGGAGAAAACGTGGCATCCTGACACGTGGGGGAGTCTCCATTTTCCCAGCACTCGGATCCTCAATTGTGGTATGCTAAAATGGTCGTGATACATCACGGTAGTTACATCTACATGTGATTTCATCAATGTGTGCATTTTATTTTCTTTTTTTAACGTGTACCGATGAGTGTAGATTTATCGGAACCGAGTCTTCATCGTCGGCTCGTCTATACCGGTTAAAAGACGGAGATTTACTTCTTTAAAATTTTCCGATACTTAAGTCAAGCTCATCGATACCTGCGAAAGGCGAAGACTTGCTCTCCTAAAATTCTCTGCCAACTAGTAAGTGTGAAACCAATAACTAGAACTAGGTTGTTGTGTGTGAGCGATCGATCTGCTTATCTGTCTCAGAGCTCAATTTCCGATCGACTAAGATATTGTTCCATTTTTTAAATATGGAAGTCATACATCGTGCGAAACGGTTTTAGTTCAGACGAATCGAACAAAGACAGAGTGGCTTTGGTGTTAATGTTGTTTATTAATTGGCAATGGCCTTCGTCTTCCATAATCTATATTTTTATATTACAAAAATTTTGGGATCGTTAATTACTCTCCGTATTATCAGAAGGGTCCTCTTTTAATTTTTTTATTCTTCTACCTTTACTAATATAATCATATACGATTCATAATTAACTTTTACTTAAAAAGTAAGAATATAAATGGAACAAATATTGTCAGCCGATCATATCAGATATCCTTACTATGATGCTCTCTCTTCCTCTAGCTAGGGTAGTTTGGATTAACAAGGTGAACAATCAATTAGTACGTTGTCTAGCTCAACACACAAAGTTTATGCTAGAATTTGACCATCACTGGAAGCACCAGATTCTCTCTGTAATCTATCGCAGTTGGACACATTCCAACATCTCTAATATATTATTCGGTTTTCAAAATATATATATATATTTTTAAGTATTGTACATTGACATTTATAATAAGTTGTACCTTTGTTAAGATGGATTCTTCTAATTAACAGAATGAGTAGTTGTGACCTTGTTTTCATTTCCTCCAACTTCGGTTTCTTCCTTCCCTTCCTTCGTGACCAGTTATTGCTTATTTCCTTATCCTTCTTTTCTATCATTTTTGTGTGAATCAAAATTTCAAAACGTGCCCATTTCTATTTTGTTAGCGAGCTATTTCATTTTGCTAAATATTTGTTCGTTTGAAAAATGTCATGACAAGAAGAACAATACATTTCGCATTTTGATCGACACTGCAAGATATTATCACAACGTGTAATTGCTAATTAGTTAAGATATCCA
The DNA here is from genome assembly GCA_016801395.1 of Leptodermis oblonga. Taxonomy (NCBI): domain Eukaryota; kingdom Viridiplantae; phylum Streptophyta; class Magnoliopsida; order Gentianales; family Rubiaceae; genus Leptodermis; species Leptodermis oblonga. The sequence goes on along the minus strand of CM028760.1, from coordinate 4,184,458 downwards.
TCGGTACTCAACATGAGTAAAAATAGCTCAAGTATCGAGTTGAGTTATCCAAACTCCAAACGTAATAATATCGAATTCAAACATGCATGCATGCATGATAAGTGTCAAAAAAAATGAAAACCAAAATTTGCCAAGTGTACTCAAGGTCACATGAAATTAGAAGTGCAGTGTAAATTATTTTTCTTTCCACTAAAATAATTTAATTTGAGAAAAATATAAAACATATTATGTGTGAAAAGATGTAACATCTAAAATGGGTTATTTTTAACCGTATTAATTACTATATAAATAAATGTGTGCTTCGTAAACAATTAAATAGAAACTCAAACCTTTCATTTATATATTAAAAGAAAAACACAATCTAAAATAATTCTTTTTTTTATATATATGAAATGGATAAAATATTAAATATGAGTAATAATAGACATCACAACTTTTCAATAGCAACTCATGCGGCATGCATTCATTGGTTACAATATACTTATTTATTTATTTATAAATATAGACTATTCAATTTAAACTGAAGAAGTAAGATGCAATAATGTAGACCTAAAAAAAAAAAATAATAAAAATAAAAAGCTGGAGTACATGATTTGATTTAAGGTTTATTTTTTAAATTCACAAGTCAAATTCTATATTCGATCAATAATTTTCTCAGCCAACTGTCCTTAATGTTATTATATATTGCATTTCTACTCATTAAACCGTTTGGTTGGACTAAGTCTAATTGCCAGAATAAAATGTTTATTTATTTGCACCCATTAATTGGCCATGTGAGAAAGATTTTCATATGTGTAAAGTCATTGAATTATTCCGTGCATTCGCGGCACAAAATTAAATTATGTATAATTATGTATTAATTTTAATGGTGGAAGTATATATTCTTTTCGCAAAATTTAGTACGTAATTTTTATCAGGCGAGTGTGTTAAACTCTAAATAAATAACTTTTTACCGAATTTTTGTAGTGCTTTTTTATTTATCACTTTTAGTAATTTGATATGTAGACAAGAAATTATTTTATAAGGTCCACTATTTTTTTTTTTGGTAGGAATTTAAATTAACATTTTAAAATTTAATATATATGCTTATTTTATTTTAAACAATGCTGTCAACCATTTGAAGATCTTATTATTGGAGTGGAAAATTTTTAGTTTGGCCTCTGATTTGTACTTTACCACAAAGATGGATAGCCTTACGAAATTGGCGGCTAATGACGGCTGTTTCTGAAATCGACCTATGCGAGCTTCTAGAAGGTTACACACTGCGGCGCTCTAGTTTTTTTTTTAAAAAAAATTATTTATTTAATTTATTTCTTGTAATTGAAAAAAAAATTAAAAAATGAGATAAAAAATATAAATGAAGTAATGTAATTATCTATGAATTTTTCTGGATCGAGCTATTTTGGGACAAATTCAATTTTCTCAAAGTCAAACTTAATTTCTCTTAATGGCTACACCCGCTAAGGTTATGTTCATTAGTTTTTAGCAGATAAATTTAATTTAAGTTTAATAGTACATCCAACACGGATAATCATACTTGTTCAATTTATCTCTCTCGACCTGAATGTCATGATGCGATCCTTGAAAGGTTTTAATATAAGTAATGGGAATTTACAAATCTTCTAGATGTAGGGCACACATGACTTTAACCCAAATATATTACATATGATGGAAGCAAACATGTTGGTAACATAACCTTCTTCAAAAATGTCTAAGGGGTAAGCTACATAGCATGTTCCTTAATTTTTGGTTTTGGTCTCAACAGTAAATTTAATATATTATAATTAATTTTTATTATTTCTAATACAATTTTTTATTATTCAGCTATACCTTTTTACATTTCCAATACACTTTTTATATTATAAAACTATTTTTTCAAACCAAAACTCAACCCAATAAAAAAGAACATAAGCAATATATTCATCTTCTTCTCCACAAGCTGGCTCAATGTGGTAGCATCGCCATTTGTAACGATCAAAACTGGTAAGTCCATCTGTCCATAGAGTTGTCCATTTACCAGTAGAAACATGGTTTTGAAAACGTGTTTTTAGAAAAAAAGTTTTTAAAAATATAAAATATGTATAGTTTAATGGTAAAAAATTGTATTCAAAATAATAAAATATAGTATATGATAATATAATAAATTTTCTATATAAAAAAAACGAACGGGTCTAAGTTAAAATAGAATGTACAACTTTGTTAATTTGGTAGTCAGGATTCAGGAAGATTGTTTTGTTGATCAAAATTGCTTCTAAGTCATAGTGGGCCTAAGCTCAATATCAAGGCCCAAATTCGTTGGCCCAACTCATAGTAATATTCCTGTCTTTGAGAGACACATCAGCTTCAAATAGATGTTTTACATCCGCCATTTGAAAGTATTTCTCTAGATGGGCCTTTAAGAAAATAGTTGGGCCGTCACTGAACAAGTAGGCCCAGTTTTGTAGTCCGAAAGCCCACATCGTGGAAGTAGAGCCCAAGTCCAAAAACCTAAAGCACGTGATCCCAAATTGCAGCCACGTTAGCCACCTTGCTTGCATATGCCGACTGTCGATGAATGTCAGAAAACAGAGAACCGTTTTAATCGCAAAATAGTGCATTTTTACCTCTTAAGTTTCGAATTATTGTTATTAGTCCCTTCAATTATAGATTTGTAGCAATTGAATCCAAACTCTAGCAGCATGCGAATGTAGAAAAGACAGATTTAACTTATAATGTATCGAATTTAGCTGCTGGTATATCACAGTTATTAGTTAGATTACTAAAGTATCGTGTAACGTATTGAGATTATGAGTTTAGCTTCTAATGTACTGTGATTATGAATTTAGTTATAAAAAAAATAAAAATATATTGAGTTTAATTTATGATGTATTGCATATTAAGTTTTAGCTTATAGTATATGGAATTTATTTGATGTATCGTTGTTATGTTAAACACAAATATTGAGAAAATATACATATCAAATTATGTTGAGACACCTCAACTGTTTAATTATCCATGTTATTCGTGTCAACCCATTTTACTTACTAACATTTAAAGTTCGTATTTTTGAATTGTAGTAGAAATTATTCTTGTTAAGTTCAAGTTAAAGGGTTCACGTGTCATATTCTCAATTATAACTTTACGTGTTATTCGGATTCACCCATATAACCCGCAAATGCGTCAAAGCTCAATCATCACCCTTTTATATCGTGTCGTATAAAAGATTGTCATCTTTCCTCCGTGTTGATAACAAACTCCTTCATTCTCATGAAACGTGGACTCGATTAACCATTATTGAGGAAATGGGGACTAAAAGCTAAAACAGTAAAGAAGAGAGAAGAGAGGGATCCATATCCGTAAAATCGGCCGTAAGCAAATAGTTTCTGCCTTTTACAATTGGCATTGGTCCCATCGACTTTAAAGGCCATTACCATTTTCTCAACTTCCCCGTCCTTCCAAGAAAACCCGAATCGGCCCCAAAACCACCACCCGAAACGTCAACCGCTCTCTATCACTTCCAACCACACACACCCTCCACTGTCTCTTTCTCTCCACCTGGCATGCAATCTCTGTAGATTTTGAAGGAGAGAAGGGAGCAGAGAGGAACCACCGGGCCTCGTTTTTGTCGTCCAAAAATGTTGTCCAGAGGGGCGTTTTCAGTGTGCAATGCCATCAGCGACCACAATCAAGCATCCGCCGCCGCCGCCTCTTCCCTCAGTAGCCAATGCCACCCGAGATTCTTCAATTCCGCGAATCAGCAGGGGCGGAACTTCTTTCTTCCGTTTTCTGGTTCTGGGGTGGAGCAGAAGTGGCCGGTTCTGGCGGTGGCGACTGGCGAGCCCAATACTAAGCAAGCCGTGTCCGGTTCCGGGCAAGGGCACGACCCCAGTGTTGCTGACCGACTCAGGCTGGGGAGCTTGACGGAGGATGGGTTGTCTTATAAGGAGAAGTTTATTGTGAGGTGTTATGAGGTCGGAATCAACAAGACTGCTACCGTTGAGACCATTGCAAATCTCTTGCAGGTAATCTCCCCCTCTTACTGATTTGAAGTAAAGATTGATTCTCTGTGATATTTTGGCTGTGGGTTTGCCAATGCATGTCGGAAGCTATTGAATTTTGTGTTGTCTTTTATTTATTTATTTAATTTTCCTTTATGGGCTGGTGTAATGCTTTTCTGAGAGGAATTGTAAGATTGATCTGGAAATTTGTTTAATCAGCATCAACTGGGACATTTTCTTTTTACCGGAATGTTGCTCTGCAAATTGGATTCTGCTACCCCTTTTCCGGGTTTATTTTTTCTTTCCATTTTTGTTTTATGTTCTTGTTACTTTGGGTATGATGCCAGTCTTAGATACTTAAACTAGAAAAATGAAAAAAATTTGGGCATTTTTTCTGTAGTATCAACTGTCTTTCCTTTAGAATTATGACTCAATGAGTTGGTAAAATTGGTTGGGAGTTTTATAGTTTGCTGTGGAGAACTTTCGTGTGGTCTTAAAAGTTGGTCCTTTTCACCTTTCCACAGCTTCTTTAGTTCATGGAAGCCTAACAGGTTTATCTGATCACGAGAATTTTTTTGGATTTTTCGAATTATCAAACTTTAGGAAGTTACTGTATGGGTAATTTTTTTACTGTTCTAAAATGCCAATGAGACTTGTTACTGAGCCATTATCAAATCTTCTTATTGAGGTTTTTCTCCCCCTTAATTTCCTGTTGTGGAGAAAGATTTTGCTTTGGTGAATCAACTCTCTTGATTTCTTTTGTCTAGGAAGTAGGATGCAACCATGCTCAAAGTGTTGGATTTTCAACTGATGGATTCGCAACAACACTTAGCATGAGAAAATATCATTTAATATGGGTGACTGCTCGAATGCACATTGAAATTTACAAATATCCTGCTTGGTAGTGACTCGAGTTCCCCCTTTCAAAATCATATTAGTTCAGCCGTTGTAAAGGGTGTTATTAATTTTGTGCATATTTGATGTGGCTAATCCGTGACAGGAGTGATGTGGTTGAAATAGAGACATGGTGCCAAAGTGAAGGAAGAATTGGCACCCGACGTGACTGGATTCTTAAAGATTATGCTACTGGCGAAGTCATTGGCAGAGCCACAAGGTAATGGTTTTATATTTGCAATCAGAATTTGAAACAAGGAATGCAATCGATCCTGCTTAATCTACTAAACCTCTAGCTGTTTTTCCCATTATCTAGATGATGTCATTTGGCTTCATATCCATTAAGAATAGTGGTGCAAGAATGCTACCATGCATCCACAGTTCATACTTGTTACAACTGAAATTCAGTGTTTAAATCACTATTGCAGCAAGTGGGTAATGATGAACCAAGACACAAGACGGCTTCAGAAAGTGACTGATGAGGTCCGTGATGAGTATTTAGTCTTCTGCCCAAAAGGACTTAGGTGAGACCGGCTCTTTTAGTCTAGTAATTCTCGATGTTCCAAGTTTTGGTGGTATTACTTGTTACAAAAAGTTTCGCGCATTCCTTGCTCTGGTTTATAGACTAGGAGTCTAGGTTGCTTCTGATTATTTGAGAACTTCTTTTGTGCATTCTTGTATGGCTTGGGTTTTATGTGCTTAATGTGTAGTTTTGTAAAATCCCGATGAATGTTTCCTTACATTTGAACTCCATGTTTGAATTTAGATTAGCTTTTCCAGAGGAGAATAATGCCAGTTTGAAAAAAATTGCAAAACTGGGAGATCCTGCTCAGCATTCCAAACTAGGACTAGTGGTGAGTTTCTTACTTTGAGCAAGTATTTCAAATTTTTGCCCCAGATAACATAATTTGTATTATTCTTGACAGCCGCGAAGAGCTGATTTGGACATGAATCAGCATGTGAATAATGTAGCCTACATTGGATGGGTTCTCGAGGTTAGTTTCCCCGTTGACATTTGTTCATTTTGACATCTTAATCTTCTCTGATTATTTGGATGATCATTTACTTGTGGATTGGCTTGAATTCTGTTGGATAAAATGTGTAAGTGATGAAAAACATTGTTGATTGCAACTTGTTAGTGAGTGAAACTAATCAGGAATTCCCTGTGAGAATGGTTATGGGACATCTTTGGTAGGAACTTGATTGTTTTTTATCACCATAAAATTGTACTCTAGATGTCCTTTTCTCATTAATCTTTAATATTGCTTGTGATTTTGTGTGGAACTTTCAGCACCCCAGTGCACCAAGTCACAGCATTGACTGAAATACTTGTTTGTCTTACAGAGTGTGCCTAAGGAAGTCATTGACAATTATGAACTAGAAACTATCACTTTGGATTACCGGCGTGAATGTCAGCACGATGATGTTGTTGATTCGCTCACCAGTCCTGAGCTGGAAGAGGATCCTGCAGTTCTTCAAGCAACTAATGGGTCACCTGTTGCTAAAAGTGATGGGAATGAGCGCTGCCAGCTCCTGCATTTACTAAGGTTATCTGGTGATGGCCTTGAAATAAACAGGGGGCGCACCGAGTGGAGGAAGAAATACGGGAAAAGATAAGCGTTGACTGCAGTTCAACCTGTAGCATTAATTCCTTTCAGCTGTCCTGAAGAAGAGTTTGTTTTATTCGTTAGCCCTTCCATCCATATTGGGTCTCTTTTCCCCTTTGCAGTATCTGCTTTATTTTTTCTTTCGAATAGAAACGATTCTGCCTTAGATTAGCCTTCATTGGACCGAGAATTTCATGCTCCTCTGTCGTTTTTAGTTCTGTGTATGACTTGTGCAGTGGTGTCGCGTGATATGGGAAGTGTGATTATTGAGCAAAACTGCAGATGAAATGTATTAGGAGAGCAGCCTCAAACTTACTAATGCATGTGTTGTACATTAGAAATTGGTGCATGATCTTTTCAAATTTCAATCTCTCGTGTTTTTCTCTTTATGGATTCCCCTTTTCTTCCCCTTATAAGTAGGATTTTTGAAAGCTGTATTTCGTTAATGGGGGATTGGATTGCAAATTGTGCAACCAAGTATCAGCCAGTGGTTCTCTCGCTTGCACAGGTGATCTCTTCCCGTGGCCACATGCATGTACTGTGTTGCACACCCGTGGTTCTCTTGCATTGTTAAGCTTTGACAGTTATGGTGGACATCATCCTGTGATGGCTATGAAGAAACATAAGAAAAATGGATTTATGAAAGAACTCTCTCTATTTGTCAAGATGAGAGGGTTTTTCTGTGATTGTAATAGGGTAGGACGTTGAAAGAAACAGAGCCTACCGACGGCCGGCCGGGGAAGGGAAGATTAATATAATTAATGAGGGGCTTCCCTTGGGGAGCGGCTAGAACTCCAAGGCGAGTGACTTTTGTATGACATTGTTGTCTGTAAGGGTACCAATTTCTAATATGACACAAAAATAAACAAGTTAGGGTTGAGTTTTAGCAGATTTTCTTTTGTATGACATTGTCGTCTGTATGGCTGGCAGTTTCTGATACGACACAAAAATAAATGGGCTAAGGTTGAGTCTTGACAGATTTTCTTTTGTATGACGTTGTTGTCTGTAGGGTTGGCAGTTTCTAATACGATACAAAAATAAACGGGTTAAGGTTGAGTATTGGCGAATTTTCTTTTGTATCACGTTGTTGTCTGTAGGGTTGGCAATTTTTGATACAATACAAAAATAAATGGGTTAGGGTTGCGTCTTGGCGGAGTTTTGGGTTCTATGGTCAACTTGAATAACACGGATAATTAAAACGAGTAAGGTTAGGGTATCAACACATGAAATTCAATAATTCGAACAAGATAAGGAAATTCAATTATTCGAAATTGCACTTGAACACGATACAGAAATTCAATAATTCGAACACGATACAGATCCCTACCTAGTAGTTTGTAGGGTTTAACTTTGTGACCAAAAAATGTTAAATATTAGCAGGAGCACACAATACCTTTTTCAAAATGCTTCACCACATTAAGGGTAAATCCAAAATATATTCGCCCTTCTCTTGATTGTGATTGCTAACTGACATACTTAGCCTAGCAAGTTTTTTCTTAATTAACATCTTTCATTGTTAAGGAATATGATTAAGAACCTTATCAATTACACTTCATGTGAAAAATGTACGCTTTTCACTATTAAAAATTAAACCATTCTGTTGAAAAGGAAAATATAGTACATCTTGTTTTGCGTTACACAATGTTGTTTGATACTTTAACAATACGAATCTTTACGCTAGAGGCAAATTCAGGCGGGTTCTTTTTCTTCCCTTTTAACACTCCATATGAGCAAATATAATAGCATTAATTAGCATATACTTCCTATGTCTATCGTATAAAGAGTTTGGTTTATAAATTGATTTTTAACCTAATTCTTAACCCATAGGAGTTTAGTTTTTATTTTTCTTACCTCATATACACTTAATAAAACAATAATTTATAGTTCACAATTAATCGTTATTCAGAAAGCAAGGATACAAGTGATAAAATCGTGTCAAATTCTTTATTTGACATGTTGTACTTTACCATTCATTATAAGTTGTACATTTACAAACTAAACTCCTCTAACGGGATGGAGAGAGTAATATACTCTCCGTATCTCACTAAAAATGTCACGTTTTTAGTAAAGTAAATTAGTATTTAACTTTTGGAATATACTGCTAATTCTAGACATCCAAGCCTGAACTCAACACTCAATAATTGAAGTATCTATTAGGTGATTCAATTCTCAACACTGCATTATAAATAGAAGAGTACCTGTGAGCTAGAACGAACAACAACATCTACCATTCAATATCATTTTTATTCATTGGAGTTAGCCACCTGAGAAAGAAGAAGAAGCTATGGCGAAGGTTTCCATTACATTTCTTGTTGTACTTGTTCTTGTTTCGCCGGCGGCTTTTCTAGGCACCGCCGGAGCAAGTATTGTCGCTAATTCCGACACAGAATTTGTTCCTAAGATTGAGGAGATTCCGGAAATGACCGGAGTCTCCAGCAACAAACAAGGGAGGGAGCTAACCGACATAGAAAGCGAGCCTGTGCCTGCGTCTGTGGCCCACGCTGGGCATGTCGACAAGCCCATTCGCTATGATAATGGGCTTGAGGTGGGAAGCGAGCCTGAGCCGCCTGTGTCTTTAGCCCAGAAGAAACAAGCACAAGCTGAGCATGTCGGCAAGCCCATTCGCTATGATAATGGACTCGAGATAGAAAGCGAGCCTGTGCCTGCATCGGTGGCCCAGAATAAACAAGCCCACGCTGGGCATGTGACTGTCGACAAGCCCAATATGTATGATAATGGACTCGAGATAGAAAGCGAGCCTGTACCTGCGCCTGCTTCTGTGGCCCAGAAGAAACGGGCACACGCCGGGCATGTGACTGTCGGCAAGCCCAATCTGAATGATAATGGATTCGAGATAGAAAGCGAGCCTGTGCCAGCACCTGAGTCTGTGGCCCAAAAGAAACAAGCACACGCTGGACATGTGACAGTCGAAAAGCCCAATCTGGATGATAATGGACTCGAGACAAAAAGCGAGCCCGTACCTGCGTCTGTGGCCCAGAAGAAACAAGCACACGCTGGGCATGTGACTGTATAAGAGCCCACTCACTATGATGATGGATTCGAGTCGGTGAGCAATGGCTATTTGGGCCGGACCTGAAAGGGTATTTATAAATTAATATTTTATGTTTGGCCTTGCCTTGGTATGTTTTGAAATTCAATAAAAAAAATTGTCCTCAATTACTTTTAACATTTAATGCTTTGAGAAAATAAGTCGAAAAAATAGGATATAATTATTGTCATCCTTTACTGCGAAGAAGGAAATCTAGAAAATTTACTCTCATTTAATCCAAGAAAACAATATTTTGAAAACCATCAACTTCTTGCATAAATTTTTTACCAAAATTGTTATATATATATATAATATCAACTTGTTTCTGCTACAAAATCTACCCACAACTTTTTTTGAATTTTATTATTCTATCCCTGGTAAAAAAGAACAAGACGATGCTATTGCTAGATCAATAATTCATCACCCAGACCAAATTGTATGTACAAACATACATATTTGCTCTTGCAATACGTCATTTGACAAATAGTTGTTCTTGCAATAACATTACCAAATGAACATACTCTTTGAATTTAATCCAAGCAAAAATCATCGCTTGTAGAAACTTTTGGTTAAAAGTGATTCTCTTCACTTTCGGGGTGCCATGGCACTAATAAGAATGCCAAAACACACACAACATTTGACACGTTTACCACAACGAAATAAACAAAGAATTCGCACAGCCATTCCTGCCAGAAAAGACTTATTCTCTACGGCCGTCCACCCGAGGGGCGGCCCGGTGTCGGGGTAGAGGTGCAAAATCTTATTTCAGCTCTACACAACCCAATCAATCACTCCCACTCAACTAAAAATGGAAGTAACAAAGCATGCATAATATATTACAGGCTGCAGTAGCAGCAGCACAGCTTAAAAAGAAAGTATCAACGGCCAAAATGGGCGAGTATTTCCTATGAGAAAGCAACAATATAGAGAGAAAAATGAAGGTCAATATCCGCCAACAATGGTGAATAATTCCACCCCTTTTTGTACTAAAGGTTACACATAACATATTACAGCTAAATGAATAGTTATGTTGCTGGATGTTATTACTAGCTGACAAGAATGCCTCCAGCCATGATGCAGGTCCCCCTACCCCTCAGGTTTTGCAATTAAGCACAACTGCTAACCTCCCAAAAGCGCGTTTGCAGATTGTGCATTCAACATCTCACTTTCAAGGTGTTCAGTACCATAATCTCGATTGCTCGTATCCTGGTCTTTGATTTCTGTCTCGATTGGGCTGTAACCAAAGCCTACAGGAAGATTACAGAGTATTACACTTCAATGCTACGGGTTTATTTACAAACCAAAACCATTCCAAACTAAACATATTTTTCCATCAAAGTAGAAATGCATCAGAAATCAGTGAATATGTATCAGACTCCAGAAGTGTGTTCAGTCGTATTCAAAGGTGAAAACATTTCTGCCTCTTGTATTAAGTTCACATTAATTCACCAAAGTATATGCCTCGACAAATAAGAGTGTTGAAAATAGCAATGAAATGATGTCAAGAAGTGAATCTCTATATTTCTTCACAAACTAGGATTATTCCAGAGCAACACTCCACACCTATTTTATTCCCACATTTCTGTTTTGTGTATCTATGTAGAATGGACTTGGATATAAAACACCCACAATTAAATTTGGCAAGCTTGTGTTTTAACCGTGTTATCTGAGTTTATTTTATTTTTGCAGTAGTTTTTTCCAGGCCAATTTGTAACTTCCACTCCAAATGAATAAATCTCTGGGCGTGTGGTTTCAACATGATGAAATGCATGACATCCTATGTCTGATAACACACCAGAGATCTAGTATGCATTCACCATGTTCAGTTTTGAAGCAACAAAATGTCTGTTTTGTACTCAATGAGAAGATGGAACAAATGCAAGCAATAAAGAAACAAACCCAAAGCACAGAAAGGGGGTAACCTTGATCATCAACTAGCAGCAGGAAGATAAACTCTAATGATGTCTTTCATAGTGACTCTTCTCCTACAAGTCGGACATTTATTCTGAGCAGCTATGGCAGCCTTGATGCACACCTTGCAGAAAATATGCCCACACTTGGTTGACATTTCCTCAACCAATGGACCCATGCAAACTGGACAATTAAAGGTGAGCTCCTTGGGTGGTGGGGGTGGTGGAGGTGGTGCTGACACAAACGGCTGCAAAACCACAAGAGTTACATTATTCCTCTGCAATACAAATGAATTAGAACAAGTCCTGTAAAGAATGATTGATACATTAATCAAAATGGAAAGAAACAGACATGAATGTGCTGTCCACCCAACAAACATGATAGCACTACAGATAAAAAAATAATCAAATCTAGGATTGCTGAGCAGAGCACATCAATTCGAGAACCATGTCAACATCATGATTAAAAATAAAAATCTTCCCCTTTCATATCTGATAGGTGAATTGAACGTCAACAGCTTATGGAAATCATAATGCGTTAAAACCAATTAGTAATCAGGTTAATATCATTATAACGGTGTATCTTTTCTTTAAAGGAAAAGAAAGAAAAGATCCAGGCTTGGAAGAATTCTTAGTCCCTGGTCTTCTTATACCAAAAAATAAGGCTCTCTACAGTGTGCCTCGTGACATATTTCCACCAAAGAGGGCTCCCCTAACTATATCACTCACTCAACCACAGAATAAAAGAATTATACAAAAGTGAGATGTCAATTTTTATTTTTGGAAAATGACAAGCCGGTGGGTAGTGCCTTTGGATATTCAGGGAAGAGCCAGACCATTAAGCCTAATGTACACAACCTTACCTTATATTTCTGTAAGAGGCTGTTTACGAGGCTTTTTCTTGAGCCTGCGACCTTAGGTCACATGGCAGCAGTTTATAACACTGCGCCAAGGCTCCCCACTTCAAGCTCAAAAGAATTAATGTGGTTTGAAATAAAGAAAAAGAAGTTAAAAAAAAAAAAATGAGGGAATAAGAAAATAAACTACTGCAAAATAATCCAACGACGCAACCAAAAGACTAGCTTTACCACAGAGTTGCTGGAAACTTCCAGATTAATAAAAAAGTTGGGATGCATAGCATTCTGGCTGGAAGGAATTCTCCTGCGCTTAGTTTGGTAGGTTCTGGGTGGTTGTTCTTCTGCAGTTAAATGAAACTAGTAATTAATACAAAAGAAAACCGAAGCATCATCTATGTAAACTAGGAAAGTAAAGCTATTCAAGAATCACATAAGTATGATTGAAGTGGGTAGTTTATAAACTGAAGTAGAAAAGCAAGGGGAGCGAGGATTAGGGCAGGGCTTGCTCAAAAAACAAGAAATAGTGCTTTCCCATGAGACGGTATTGTTTGTCCACATAAAATCACAAGAAGACCAACTAAATCAGTCCTAATATACTCATACTTATCAAATCCTAACTGGCACAATGAAAACACGATGGACAATAACAACTACTAGAGGCAAAGTCATCAAACAGAAGTAACTGACAGATCCACCAAAATAACAATTGAACAAAGGAGGGGTTAAATACCAGAATCAACATCAACCACAACTGCTCGTCCTTGGTTCCTCCTAGAGTTGTTTATAGCCTGAGATGAATGTTAATGGATCTTTAACATAAATTATTCTGATACCAGAATGTCAAGCACATGCAAAATTGAAGCTCTTCAAAGACTAGCAATATGAGTTAAGGCAAAAATAACAGACAAAAAAAGACAAAGGCAACACAGAAACACATGCCTCTGCAAAAGCCCTCGGGGAGGATATAATAACATCATCATCAACTGCCTCAAGATCAATTGGTGCTGGCGGCATCGAAGGGGCAACGCCTCGGTTGTTTACACAATCTTGAGGCCAAGTGCGTCTAGAAGGTCCCACTTGGTCACGGTTGTCAACAGGTGGTGCAACATTAAGGTCAACATTCAATACAGCCTTTCTCTTTCGGCTCTGAGACCTTGAGTATGTAACATGACGACTCCTGTGATCTGAGGCGCTCATGATAAAAATTTGATAGCCCCTAAAGAAATGGAATTCACTTTTTTTTTCCAAAGACAGAGAGAACCAGAAAAATTTAGTACGTCAACACTTCAAACAAACAAGCATTTCCCAAAAAGAAAGAAAGAATGTTCTACATTGATCTCTAAATAAAAGGTTCAACAACTTTACAATAAGGCACAAAAGGTCAGTTCTTTGCAATAATTTCTACGATGTTGAATCTAAAAGTGAACCAAGATAACCGTAAGCCTTGCCCTTTCACTTTCAGTAAGCAAGTTCACATGATATGCATTACTAAGAATCGCAACATCAACTGGAAGTGAAATTACAATTAAAAAGCAGGAGAAAAACACAAACACCATCATCAGGTACATACAACAGCACAATCCGCTGAAATAAATTCAATCAACAATAACCACACATTTAGGCCATGGAAAGACTGTCAATTCATATAATGCCTACTCAACAATGCTGTGAAAAGTCCAAAAATCGGGATTTTCCATTAAAAAAATCGGTTCTTCAAATAAGAAACACAATCTAGCACCGAAATTTATCCCCCAAACAAATGAAAATAAATTAAACAAGAAATTAGTACTAAACTCAGGAGATAAAAAGCTAGTAAAGTACGTTATCAGTTAAACAGCTTATATCCCAAAATAATTCTAAAAAAATAAAAACAAAACAAACTAATAATCAACAAATCAGCCCCAACCGCCGCCTCATATAAAGAAGGAAAAGTTCAAAATCAAATTGAGCGAAAAAAACAAAACAAAATTCATAGTCGCCGGAAAAACACACAGTTGAGATGATGATGAAGATCAAGGCGGTGGAATTAACCTGAAATCTATAATTGGCGGCAGGACACGCGTTTCGGAAAACCAGCGATTCTGGAATCGTTCGAACGATGACTTGACGAGACTCCGCCCCAAGCCCTAGGGTTTCTTATATAGATAGATGGAAGAGAGCGCGTCTCAGCGTGAGAGAGAGAGAGAAGGAGAAGACGAGATTGTTCAAGTGCTTCCAAAAATATATATAAAGTTTCAGGGTGAGATTGTGATGATCCATTCCATGGCTATGGTCATGGAGTCCGTGGGATTTAAAGCGGTTGCGGGTAATGGGGTCGGGTCGGATCCTGGTAATCGGGTTGTTAAAACGGCACACGTTTGTGACGGACGGCACCAATCTTCTTTCTTGCGTATTTGCCCACGTCACCGCTCCTCCTTTAAATTTTTACTTTCTGTTTTAGCTTTTAATTCCATGGTCAAAAGATCGTACGAGTCATAAATAAAGAAGGTACCTTATCTACTTTCCTCCTCTTTTTTTTATTATATTATTTATTACAAGAGATTTTTTTTATTATAAATTTATAACCCTCTGTTTTTATAATTTGATAGGTGTTAAAATATTTTCGATGAGAACTCGGTATAAACTTCGTCGCTTAGATTTGTGTAAATGCATTTTTTGAATTATTAAAGATTTTGTTGTGTTATCTTCGACATTTGAAGTTTTGTGATTATAGTAATCCGGTAGTTATATAGCGGGATTGCTCTCCAATTAAAATGTAATGCCTACATTAGTAAGATAGGGAGAAAGTCGATAACATACGTTAGAGGTACCGTAGTTATGGTAAACCGGTGGGTGCATTACGAGATTGCTCTCTAGTTAAATTTCATTACCTAAATTAGCAAGGATCGAGAGAAAAGTGTAAGTATAGTGTAATGGCAATATTATCAGTTACTTAATGAGAATGAGATATTTTCAAGCGTCCGATATATTAAAGATCATAGTTTTTGAATATTCAAAACGTGTCACTTTACCCAATATTAACCGAGACCGAGATTGGAAATCTCGACCTCAACAATGGATCCCAATTCCAACCATAAGTCCATAAGGTTTGGGCTCAAAGTATCAGGAATTTAGATAAAACTCACCCTTAAAACCTAACTCAAGAGAAAAAGGTGCCCAAGTTTTTTTTATATTACACATTGGAGTCTCATATCTCCAATGTGGGATACATGATTTCATGACACAAAGCCATATGAGCCTAGGGCATAAGCCTACACTCATCAATATATTCCACATATTTTTATCACAAAGTTATTAAATAGTTTAGTTGGAAACATGATCCAATCATTTTTATTTTATAATAATTTTTAATCATTCTCAATAAATATTTTTATATTTTTAATACACATTTTTACATTCTCAATATAATTTAAATATTTTAAAATTACAATCCAAATTAAGGTTTAAATCAAACCTTGATATCAAACGTGGCCTTAGAAAAATTAAAGAAAAATAGTGAAGACTAAAAATATCAAACCCCTAAACATTGATGATTAAAATGGTCAAGAACTCCAGTTCTTTTTACTAATATTAACCATTCTGAAGAATCAGATAATGAACTATCACAAATGGAATGAGAATTAGCAGCCTCAGAACTGCAGATTATACAGTAACTCCCCAGTGGAAGTTTCATCATTTATCATTTCTAATAACAAGTTAAAAAATTAAAGAAAACATGTTTGATCTCATGGAGATGGCAAACTTCAGCTACAAACATGATCACAAATAAAAACTTACAGGGAAAATTTATCAAGCTATGTTCATCATAAAAGCTTCTCTGTCAACCTGATCATAAATGAATTCACAGCAACAGAATCTAAAACAATCCATGATGATTCAAACAGCTCATGAAAATACTCAGCTCCAGTTTCCTCAGCTGCACTTCTGAATGCAATCCCAAAGGCATTACCCTGAACTGCACCGAGTCGCTGCTTCCCACAGAGGCCAGCCATTAACACTTTCTCGCGGTCAAGAGTATAGCACACACACACCAAAGGCTTCATTCTTGCGCCTTTCTCTCACAAGGCATCCATCAGAAAGTTACCGAATTTAGTCAGGGCCTGAGGATGGCATAAGATCCTTGTATCAGCTGAATCTTCAAGCTTCACCCAACTGAATTTACTCCCACTTCTTATGGAGCCTTTCTTGGTTATTGCTGAGCTTCCTTGTCTGAGAATTGATCTTTGAACCTTGATGGCTTGTTTCATTCCAGTTTCCAGCTTCTCAAGCTTGTTCAAGGACAATGCATCATAAGCAACTCCAAACTGTTTGGAAGCCGAGGAGACATCTGACTCAACAAATGACTCTAAAAGGGCAGTAACCCCAGGTACCACATCTGCTGCAGAAACCTTTGAGCTATAACCATGCAGTTGCAGAAAACCTCGGTGATAAAAATCTGTGAGGCCGAACCCAGGAAGATACTGCTCAAACATATCCTTCATTCTCCTCTTAAACTCAACACTCATGTACTGGAACTTTTGTTTGCACTCTTACCTAGCAAATCCCATCCGAGCCAAGAGAAGCTGCATCCTCTTGATGCCATTGTCGCTCCAAGTCTTCAATTTTGTTGCAATATATGATGAACACAGCATTGAATCCAACAAGTTCCACTCTTGTAGAAACATCAGCCTTGGCTTATCCTCATATGTAATTCTAGATGTATCCGGTGCAGTAACCTTTGTACCATCCTTGAGGGTAAC
This sequence comes from Leptodermis oblonga, assembly GCA_016801395.1. Taxonomy (NCBI): domain Eukaryota; kingdom Viridiplantae; phylum Streptophyta; class Magnoliopsida; order Gentianales; family Rubiaceae; genus Leptodermis; species Leptodermis oblonga. Next base: position 4,167,425 of record CM028760.1, on the reverse strand, counting down.
TGAAGTAATAGTATCCAAATTGCCTGAGCTATTATTGTGCTGCTCAAGCTCCATTACCCCAGCATGGTACCTTTCATCTGTCAATCTCTCATGAACAAACTGATCAGTAAAGCCACACAAGCCAACCAAAGCAACTGATTTGTGTTTTTCCTGAGAGAATGAGACAAATCACACATCAAACAACCAGATGGCTTCCCATGGAAAGTACCCATTAGATAATACTCTTTCTTCAACTTCCTAAAAAGCTTAACCGGATCACTCTCGCTCTCTTCAGAAACCCTTCTCCTCTTTCGAGTCCTGACACTTCCACAGCCATCTTCCGTCTCACTCTCACTATCATCCTCACTACCTGAATCATCCCCAATTTCATCATCACTGTTAAAATCAACAGCATTTGCCAGAGCCGAAATATCAAAATCATAAGCTAAATCAGCTTGCTGCTCATCCTCCTCCGTGTAAAGCACCACCACTCTATCATTCTTGTCGCTCAAATTATGCAAGTGGATTGGCCTATGACTATCCACCACAAACACCTTAGTGGAAGTACCAATTTCCAACACCTTTCTAATATCCCTATGACAACCCCAATTTATTAACAAAATTGTAATGGGTTCATCCGAAGATGCACACAAATTAGGCCCAGCATACTTGTGAATATCCTTAAAGCTCGAAACTGGGTAACATACATATCCAACAGAATCAAGTTCGAGAACATGGCCAAATTATTTTTAAAGCACAGAGCGAATCCACATTAGAAGTTGAGGGAAAAATCAGCAAAGGAGTATAGGAAGCCGAACCTAAAGCAGATTCACGCAACCGATAATAGAACGACTCTAGGCTTTTCTTCCTCACCATAATTTCCTCACTCCGCCCAACTCAACCAAGAAAAATCTAATATTGTCAGAAAAAAATTCACAAATCTGAGCTCATAACACTACATGGCCATTTCAATAAACTATGAGATTTGAGCGTTGACCCACATGGAGGTGCTCCTTATTCCTTACTCCACAGAGGACTTATTTCAAACAGATAACACAAATCCCTTCCTAACTTAATTTCTAGATCTACAAAGGAAACACAATTAATTAAGGATGCAATCTGGGTTTGACAAAAAGTACCTGAAGGAGATGAATTTGAGTTGAGCTGAACTGAGCCCGATGGAGAAAGCCGCTGTATGAGCTTCGGAGTTTCTACTTGTGTTAATGGCGACTTGTGGCCTTGAGTTTTTTGGTCTGAGAAGGAGTGTGTTTTCCGCAGACAGGGTATCTGGAGCTTTGTTTGAAAATGAAAGTGATTTTTAGATTAAAAATTTGAATTTCGCGTAGACGGCCAAAATTTTGGCGCTGAAAATTTTCGGAAAGGAGCGAATTCGTGTGATCTGACGACATTACCCCTCAATTTGAATGTTTTTCAATTTTGAAATCTTAATGGGCCTTAAAAGCACATCTGGCCCATGTCTTAATAGTCTGGACTCTATGGGTTTTGGGCCATTTCTTTTACTATTTTCCTTGTGATTTAGTTAATTTTTGAGAACTTATTCTTTATTATTATTTTCAATTATGTTTCTAATACTCCTTTTACATTTAAAATATATTTCCAAGGTTAGTTTGATTTTATTCCTTCAAATTTTAAATTATATTTTCCAACCGATAAAGTGTAAATGGTACGGCTAAGAGAATATAGATAATAGTATTCATCAGGCTTGATAATAACATTTTAAGAGACGAATAATACTTGAAAATTATGAGTCAAAGGTTAAAATTATCTAAACTTCAGTTTCATTTTTAATATTTACTATTTATACGACTCACAAGGTTTGAACATATGATTTCGAAATTACAATACTTCATTTAACCACCACCTTAGTCATCTCCAAATTATCCAATTGTTTCTTTTTCTTTTCTTTGGTGACAAAAAGTACTTCATTAAGTAATAATTGAAAATACGACTATGACAAAATGTTTTAGATAAATTAAGAATGAACGAAGTACAATAGTATACAAAACAAATTAGCCAAATACCACTATTATAAATTTAAAAAAATGTTTATATGGTACAACAGTCATAAAATAATCAATTATGTAACAAAAAGAAGATTTTCTTTCCCAAATAGAAAACAAAAAGAGAAGGTTATTACAAGAACCTCATATTTATTGTCAAAACCATTAAAAACAAATTTAGAGTAAAAAAAAAAAAATTACACCCAAAAAACAAAAAAGCCTCAAGAGATATTTACAAATTACAGGATCCAATCCAACACACCGAAATTTGCCAATTGGCACCAGAACCACCAGAAAGTGAAAAGCCCTCAAATTCCAAGACATGGAAAGCAGCCTCCCTGCAAGAACAAGAAGCAGAGCAAATGAAAATGGTGCCTCGGTCATTCACGAAACCATTCATTTACTAAAAAAAGCACATTTATAGAACGCTTTATGCAATGACATTAGTAAAGCGGGCTTATTCACTCACATGACCATTCATCTAGTGATAGTGGCATATAAAACGGCTTATGCAATTCCATAACGTTAGTAACGTAGGATAAATCATTATTAACGAAGAAATGATTCCGTAGAAATGAATGTAGTATTTCCTGAAACAACAATGTCAAAAGAGATCGCAAATTCGCAGTTCATACCTGACGCCGGCCATTGCCAGTTTGCTTCTGCCCCTTGCCGTAAGATGACTGAAATTTGCTACCACCGGAGGGATTTGAGTCCCCGTTATGCCTTTGATCGCGCACTTGGTTGAAGATATGAGTATAATTATCAGCTGATTGAGGATTGCTTTCGTCCCAGTCCCCAAATCTCGGAACCGCCGCGCTTCCGTCCGGCTGCAATTGAAGGAATTGGTCGGAATTTAATTTGAATTCAAGCTCAATGTTTACTGAAAAAGCTTGATGCGATTAGAAATGGAGGAAACAAGCCTTACACTTTCATCTCCGCCTACACGAGTAGCTTGCTTCATGCGGGATTTTCCAGGGTTTCCATGGCTACTGCTGTCATAGGAGTTCTTCGATCCATCCCCGTACGCCGGCGACGCGCCTCCTCTTCCGGCTACCTTCGCCTGTTGAGGATGCATCGGCGACCGCTCAAAACTGTACTCGGATCCCGCGCTTTGTCTCGGCTGTCGGTTAGGGTTCAACCGATTACCCGAATTCTGCTGATGGGCTGATTCCCCCGAAGTCCTGCGGGTCAAGTTGTCGTTCCGGGCTGGTGAATCCGAAGACTGCCTGAAGTTCCCCTCTTCCTTGCTCATTCGCGGTTCGTGATTCGGCTTGCCCGACACGCGTTGTCCGTTTGCTGCGAATCTGGACGGAGATGGGCTAGCGGCTGTGGGCGGCGGAGAAGGAGCAATATTTGAAAACATCTCCGGATTCTCCTGCGGGTCGTTTGGATTTATCATCTTCCCGGCGCTCCCACCCCTGCCCTTTCTGGCCTTATCAAAATACACAGTGTAGGGAACTTCTTGGCTATCCCAGTTGCCAAATTGCGGCACATGTGATCGCTGAATTCATCATCAAAAACACATCAGATACGCCATTTTTTCATCAAATAAACATCTCAAGAAACAAAAAATATATATATATCTTTCAAGAACAAATTCAAAGTCAACTGCAATTATGTATATAGTGCTCAACTTCACGAATTCAATGCATATAAGAAAAACCAACAAAACATCTGCATCTCCCCTTTTGGGGGAAAGAAGTCAATTTGTGGAAAATATAAAACACAGGCTCCAGAAAGTACAGAAAAAGCACAAACAAAAGTAGCCCGTGAACGGGAAAAACTTACAGCAGCCATTTCCGTTCACCAGGTTGAGTTTGAACAAGAACCCAGAAACGGAAATCGATAATTCTTCAGGAACCCACGAAATTTTCAGCCGGAAAAACAGAGAGAAGGAGGAGTAGGGAAGGGGTAAGGAATTAGGAAAACCGGGAAAGACCAGGGTTTTATCAAGCCTTGACTGGGTGTCGCTAGCAGCATAGAAAGTTGACTATTCGCATTCCACTGTTGTTGTTTTCATCTCATGAATACCAAGTCTTTGGTTTTACAAAGTCGTCTCCTCTGACTCTTCCTTCTTCTTCTTCTTCAATTTGTCTATGACACCGAGTGAACGTGAATTACCATAGCAAACGAAAAAGCGTAGAATCTTAACTAATCTTGAACAACAAAAAAGAGGTAAAAAAATACGAAGGTCCCAGTAGATAATAATCACCACAATCACCAAAAATGAGAACTTTTCCACCAACCCCTTCTATTCTCCACATTCTGTGTGCATCAAATCCCCTTAAATCTTCAATCTAGTATTGTCATTATCATGTTCTTTTTATCTATTTTTTCGTAATAAGGGAGAAGGCTCTATGATGATGTTCGGGTCTCATCTTATACTGTGTGAAAGTAGACATAGAATAATATGAAAGTAGACATAGAATAATAACAATAACAGACAGACATAATAGTTAGTCTTGCATCGAATCATTCCTACTAACTACTCTTCGTTATAATCTTGTTTGTGTTTCATTAGAAAAGCTCCTACAATTAACTCACACTAACAAAGTGAGAATATTAGTGACAAATTAGTTACTTTTAAGCGTTCGAAATTCAAATTCATAAAACTTGTATTTTTTATTTTAATTTTATTATCAAAACATAACTTTTTCATTTGGACGAAAAATGTAATCTCTTCATTTCATTAGAAGAGTTCACTTTCACTAATATACAATCTATTATGTATATCAAAGTACAATCTTTAAAATAATTAACTTTATCCTATTTGTTCTATTAATGTCATTACTTTTTATGCGTGTACTAATTGTGCACAACGCATAATTAAATTAGTGAGGATACAAGGAGTAAAAAAAAAAATTAAAAGTTGACTTTTTTATTGGAACCATATATATTTATCAAAATGGACACTTTTAATGAAACGGGGAGATTATTAATTAAAATAAATAATTGAATTTCTACATACATGTTTATGTGCACAACTGTATTTTATTTTTTTTTTACATTTTAGCTAAGACACCCCAACCTTAAAGTTTGGAATAATGCAAGTGTACTATTAAGGTCTTAACTGTTAGACCGAAGTCTCGGAAGCCATTGACGGACATAATTCTCAATACATGAGTTTTAATTAAATTTAAATATTTATGTGAATTTCACACAGTAATATTCAGTTAATTAGACATGTCACTAATATCGCTAAAGAAAGCATGATTGTAAATAATAGACACATGGAAATTTACTATTAATTTCGAAATCAACCATACTGACAAATTAAACGTTACAGGTGATAAGACCTCCCTCCGTGGCCTACAATGATATTTTTAGTTTGTTGGGTCTATTATAGGGCTGTTGGTCATCCGATTAAATTGAACGTCAGCCCCGGTAGTTAGGCCGCCGGGGCGGGCTAGCTGTTAATTCAGAATAAAACAAAAAATAATAAATAAATGTCATCATCTTCTTCTCCTCCGACTCCTCCTGACTTTGACATTCCGCAAGGAGAAGAAGAGAACCCAAATGATTAAGGGCAAAGTTGTATTTTTGGCACTAACGTTTTTCTCAGGGTCTAATTTTGCCACTAATGTTTTTTTAGGTCCAAAAATGCCATTGACGTTTTTAAAAGAGTCCAACTTTGCCCCTGCCCCAAATCAAAATTATTTTGGGGCAATTGTATAATAAAATAATAGTAAATTGGCACTTTTGCAATTTAAAAAAATCCACCTTCCTCCATGAATTCCGGCCACTCCTTCTCTTTCTCACCCACCGCCGCCCACCACCGCCCACCGCCGCCGCCACTCATCTTCTTCTTCTTCTTCCTCTTCCTTCTTCTCCTTCTTCTTCTCCTTCCTTCTTCTCCTTCCTTCTTCTCCTCCTTCTTCTCCTCCTCCTCCTTCATCATCTTCATCACTTTCATCTTCTTCCATCTTCTCCTTCTTCTTCCTTCTTCTTCTTCTTCTCTTCTTCTTCTTCTTCCTCTTCTTCTTCATCTCTCCTCTTCTCCTTCTTCTTCTCTCCCACCGCCACCCACCGCCGCCGCCCACCGCCGCCGCCCACCGCCGCCGTAGCCAACGACTCATCTTCTTCTTCTTCCTCTTCCTTCTTCTCCTTCCTCTTCTTCATCTTCAAACCCATGTCTCATCTTCTTCCTTCTTCTTCTTCTTCCTTCTTCTTCTTCTCTTCTTCTTCTTCTCTTCTTCTTCTTCTCTTCTTCTTCTTCTTCTCCCTCTCCCTCTTCTTCTTTCTCCTCTTCTTCTCCGGCGCCGGAAGTGATGGATTGGAAGTGGCGGCGTGGAGAAATGGTGAGGCGGTGGCACTGGTCTGCAGCCCGGAATTCATGGAGGAAGAGTCCAATTTTTTTAAATTGCAAAAGTGCCAATTTATTATTATTTTATTATACAATTGCCCCAAAATAATTTTGATTTGGGGCAGGGGCAAAGTTAGACTCTTTTAAAAACGTCAATAGCATTTTTGGACCTAAAAAAACATTAGTAGCAAAATTAGACCATGATAAAAACGTTAATGGTAAAAATGCACCTTTGACCAATGATTAATGTATATGTTTTTGTTCATCTACTTCCCTCCCCCCAACTTGCCCTTATTTTAATGCCCCATGGCCCTGGCCCCCAACTTGCTATATATATATGCCCGGTTGCTGCAATTTTATGTTACAGCTGGTCCAAGTATCATTTTTACATACACATAATAGGAAAAGTATTATAAAGTGAATTATTCTAATAAAATCGATAAAGGGAATATTAATACGGTAAAATGGTGTCATCATAATCAGATACATCATGCATGAGCTTTTGGCTCACGTAATGGTCTCCATGTAAATATGCAACCTGGTCTCCCTAGATCCTTTGCCTGCTAACTCATTTTAGTAAACGTATTTTAAATTATACTTGTAAAAAAAAATATTCAAAAGTGAATACTATATTAAAAATTTTAATTGGTTAAATAGTAAAAATATGTATCGATAATGCATGTGATTATGAGACACTGTCTTACCAAAACATGCCTAAATAACTCATGAATCGATAATTTAAACTTAGATTTTAGGGCTTATTAGTTATCTCAATTTATTTATTATGTTTTTATTTTAGGTTTTTGTGATATTATATTTTATAATAATTTCTCATCATTTATAATATAATTGGCTACTTGTATTTTACTTCTAAAAATATTAAACATTTTTTATTTCCAATTTGATATCATGACAAGTCATCCACCCAAAATATTGAAAGTCAATGGTACGTGTGTAAACTTGTTAAATAAAAAGTCCATGCACGCACTGAATTGTTTGAAAACGGTGAACGATAAATCATATATCCTGTCCTAATTTACTATAGTAATAAAAAAAAGTCCGCCAATAACATAAAGAGTTAATTGCAAAATACCCCCTCAAACTTTACTTTGATTATAAATTATCTACATAACTTTTTTATTTTTTAATCAACCTCCTGAACTTTCAATTTGTTGCAATATGAGATAATATTAGTCTTAATTTTAAAAATTATTTATAAAAGTATATAATTACTCACTTAATCTTTCACTCAAATTACAAAATGTAAAAAAGTATTGAAAATGTAAAAATGTATAGCTGGTGAGTTTGAAAATAGTTTTATAATGTAAAAATGTATAGTTAAACAGTAAAAAATTGTATTGAAAATGATGAAAATTGATTATAATATATTAAATTTACTGTTAAAACCAAAACCATAACCAATATGTAAAGAACATGCCCATATTAAAATTGTTATTAAGTAGGTAATTATGTATTTTTATGAAACACTTTTATAATTAAAACTAGCATTTTCCTACATTGCAACAAATTAAAAGTTCAAGGAGTTGATTACCAAAGTCAAAAAATTAGGGAGCGATTTACACCATTTGTTCCATTTACGTCATTTCTTTTAAGTGTGAGTTAATTATTAGTAATGGTAGAAGAAGTAACAAATTTGAAATTAAATGTGATTATTTTATTAGAACAAAAAAATTATTTTGAAAGTGAATTATTCTAGTGGAACTGAGAGAGCAACATTTTTAGATTTTAATAATTTTGAAAACGAAAATAATTCGAACTAAATTAATATAATATTCTACCTATCCTAAAAATCAATGTCAGAGAAATCACCTTGAATCAAGTTGTTCAATTTCAAAGTTTTCCCACAAACTTGAATTAGGTAATTCCTACTAACCGCGTGGCTTTGTTTTTTCTTCTGTTCTTCAACAATACTAATTTCGTCTTCAATTGGTTGATTGAATTTCAAAAATTCAACGTTATTTCCTTGAATTGGTTTATTGAATTTCACTATAAAATATATATATATTTTTCCTTTGAAATTCAAACCTATATTTGCAGCAGTTTTGAACGACTTTATATAATTTAGTACTACACTTTAGTGTACTGCAAGTTGTCGGCACGACAATATTTCCAGCTTGGATTTTTGTCTCGATATCCATGTAACAATAATATAGCATACCGCAATTTTAAAATAGAAAAAATGGTAATTTTGTTTTGTTTTTATTGGACATGTTGTACTTTTAGTTCCTTGCGTTGCACTGTTACCCATGCCAAATTGCATATCAGTTGACTTGTTTTCAGCAATTTCGGTTCGTTTATAAGATTTATGAAATGAATACAAATTATTACACAGGCCATTGAATATTATAGAAATCACAGAAAATTTCCAACTTTTTTTCTATTTCAAAAGACCTAAAAAAACTGTTGACTTCTCATTGGCTGCTTAAAACTGACCAAAACATATTACATTGACTAAAAGTGCAACATGTCCAAACAAAAGAGACCAAAATTGTCAATTTTCATTTTACACATATGTTTTGAGTAAAAACTTGTTTTTAATTTTACTATCAAAATAAATTTAATTTGTTGATTAATTTGTCGATGTAATACAGTAATGATACAGTAAAAGTGAGATTCTGCGTCGTTTAAAGCCTTGGACTATGGACAATCGAATTCTGATAATTCTCAACCTTCCAAGTTCAATGCAAGAACAGTTGCAAACATACAGTTCTCCCCAGTTGAATCTTTTCGGCCCTGGAATGTGGACCGAGGTCAGAGGCGGAGCTATAAATAATTTTTAGTGGGGGCACAAAAAAAATTTATAATTTTAACTTAGAATATGAAAAAGAAAACACAAAAAGACTTTCAATAATTAGCAAAATGAAAATTCAATTAATAAAAAGTCTCATAATAAATTTTGGAAATTAGATAAAATTTAAATATTATAGAAAGTATATCAATTGACATATACTCCATTCATTCAATTAGAAAAATATATTTTGAAATTTTTTTTTTGTTCTATTAGAAAATTTTACTTTGAAAAATATTTTTTTGTTTCACTACAAGAGTTTACTTTCAAATTCTGTACTTCTCCTACCTTACTAATATAGTCATGTGTGGCTCATAATTAGACCATAATTGAAAATTAAGAATATGATTGAAATAAATTATATTAAGTTAATTATTTTAGGTGTTGTATTTTGACCTTTATAATAAATTGTACATTTGTTAAAATAGACTCTTATAGTTAAATATATCATAAATAACAACATTTCATGTAATCCCACCAAAAAAAAAAAGTCTCATGAGGGTGCTATTTAAAATTAAAATATGAATATATATATATATATATATATATAAATAACATTTTGGTGGAGGCGGTGGAGGCACGTGCCCCCCTACTGCCTCCGCCACTGACCGAGGTGATTGTTTATCATTTTTCTTGCTTGTCCAGCTGGCATAAATTGGAGTTTAAAAAGCTGGTCGTGCATAATTTTCCTGACCGGTTGAGAATTGACTGATTTGGAATTCAATCAATGTGATATCATTTGTAGCTTTTTAAAAAAAATTTTTTTTGGTTAGCGGCCGACGTGTCACCACCGCTAATCTACAACTCAAGCCCAGTTCGACAAGTGTCTAGTGGCTATTTTGGCTTTCTTTTACGTTTGTCTCTGGCTGTATAAAATGTGGGCTTTCATGGAGAAAATGGCCCATAAGAATGCAATTAAGAGAGGGAAAAGCCAGAATTGAACAAATATCTATTATCAAATTTGTTAGGTTGTTTTTCATCGGTTTGGTTCTTTTTTTAAAAATTTATAATATATTTTGTTTAATACATATAACTTTTTATTATTTAACTCTACAATTTTACATTTTAAAAAATTCATTTTTCAAATATATTTTCAAAACCATATAATAGCGAACCTAGTCTTTACAAATGTAAAGTAAAGTTACAATTTACTTAGGACATGTTCTTTTTATTTTTTTGTTTTTGGTTTTGATTTCAATAGTAAATTTAGTATATTACTAGCTGGATCATCACGGCGCGGTAGTTCTTTAGGGGTTTATTTTTGATAAGTAAGCCTGGTTATTTATTTTAATAGGAACTATTTTGTTTCTTTTCAATTATGTGGTGATTTTTTTATAATCTCAAACACAACTTGTTAGGTTATGATTATTTGTTAGATCGACGTATACTTCTAAACCATGAGGAAGAGCAAGTCACTTAGCATGTTCTCCATTGTCATCTTGTTCATCAACTCTAGTGACATCTCTGGCAATGCTCTTTCCTTCAGCAGCTCCATTAATGTCATGTTCCTCCTCTTCTTCTACTTCTTCCACTTCTTCCTCTACTTTTTCATCCATTTGGTCATCATTGTCATTGTAACCACCCTTTCAGAAATCCGGAACTCCAAATCGGCATTATTCATCCAAATTTGTGTTTGCCTCCATCCAAATCACTTGAAAGCAAAGGTTAACTTTGAATCTAAAATCCATGGCAGTGCATATTTAAGAAACATTCACATGACAGAACAAATAAATTAGTATCGTTTGATTTTTCTTGTTCTTCAAATAAAAGGTAATGGTAGCCTTAGCTGCCGCAACAACCACTTTCATCATGCTGGGTTGGCAATGATTCTGGAATCCTAAAACACAAAGCGTAATCCAAATCAGTAGGCATCCATCTAAAGATGCAACATCACGCACAAGTCTAATAAGATTACTGAATGCTAGTTGTCCAGTACCTGAAAGATTCTCACTGGATGTTAGTTGTCTAGTGCATGCAATCAGGAATCCAAAAGTACAAAAAAGGCTGTGTAGAGAGGGCCAAACAAAATTTGAAACCAGACCCTAAAAGAACAGGAAAGAAAAAAATCAAGCGGTAATACAAACAATCCACTTAATTAGAGGGAAAATAATCTACAACAATGAGCCAAGAAAAGAGGCAAGTAATCAGATAACTGCAGCTTAAAAGTACACCGAGCAAAACAAAAAACACAACGAAGTATAGAAACCCCATAGGGCTGAAAAGAAGTTCCATCCTCCAATTCATAAAAAGTGGAATATAGACCCAAAAAAATCAAAAAAGGCTAGAGAGAACCAGTTTTTTTAAAAAGAAAAGCTACCTTTAATAAATTCTAAGGTTTCGCATCTCCGGCAAAGATGCATCAAGAAGTTGACAACAGCATTAGTCTAAAAATTTCACACCCGTAAGAAATGGAGAATAAAAATCCAGCCAAAGGTAAGGATCTAAAAATAAATATAAATAGAGAGGAAAAATATTTAAAATGTGTTTACCTTCAATTTCTAAGCTAGTATCGTTGATGTTTTTGCTAGTCCCATTTCTTCTGAGTGTCTGCCAAAAAAATATATAAAATAAAAAAGCCTCCCAAATCTACTTCACAACATGATACAAAGAAGCTTCATTTTGTTCTTTCTAAACTTTTTACAGTGACTTAAATAATAATATATATTTTTCTTAAAGTAAGCTAGAGGAGAAAGTTACCATCCCAACAGTTTTCCTTTGCTCTTCATCTTTGACATATAAATGCAATATGCTTCAAGAGATTCAATCCGTTGCCAAGTCTTCTCTTCATTTTTCCAAGACAGCTTTGCCGGTTTAGTGTCGGGGAGCATTGCTTTTACAGATTTTAGAAAGTTGATAAACTCTTGAAATTCTCTTTCAGCCAGTTCTTTGGCCACCTTTTTCTGAATAAGTTCTTCCACCTAATTTTTTCAAGGAAAGGATCTCAGGCAACAAACAATAGAGAAGAAAAATTGCAAAGTCCTAAACTAAGGTTACTTGTCGGGAAACACCAATTGAAGTGCTTGGACTTTGATTAAAGGAACTTAGTAAGAAAAACACAGAAAGCTAACCAATTGGAATTATGCTTATAAACCTAATTATAAAACAAGATATGAAATAGCTGAGAAAAGAAACATTTTTGTTATATATTAGTTACAAATAATAATAGAAATAGTGAAGCTATAAACCTGAGGAGCAGGTCGAGGACCATTAATACAAAAAGGGCATTTTGACTCCAAAACTGTGAAGTAAATATCATCTTTCGACAACAATAAATGAGCACAACAGTTTTCAAGGGGCTTCGCACTCACAAAAATTATCTGGTAGCATGAAATAAGGTCACTAGAAGCACAAAAAGATGTAACTATGGCACTTAAGTGAGATATACCTCAGCCAGTTCCTCAACTGTTACTGATTTATCCTTTTCAAGAAGTTCAATCCATGCAAACTCAAGCAATGTTGGATCCTGCAACAAAAAACAAACTCATCCTCCAAAACAAGCTAAAACTGCACTTACGTACATACTCCAAAATATAAGGAGGACTACCCAAGCTATTATGAGCTCTCTGAATAAAGCCTGATATCTCTGTTGGGTCAAACTTTTCTATACCAGCAACAATGAATGGAACTTCTTATGGTTTGATAGAGCTGGTGACACCACTCTGAATCATTAACAACCCAAAAAACTAATTAAGTCAACTTAAAACCTACTATTGCTGAAGCATAGAAGAAAAAAATCAGAATATAACTCCTATCAAACGATCTGAAATGCAAAGCACAGGTTTCTTAGAAAACCTGATCAAAGGCTATCCAACCTTTCTTGCCATCCGGTTTCTGAGCAACAGCTAGCAATGCCCTTCCTACATCTTTCTTGAATTCCAGCAGCAAACCTTGCTCTAGTGTTTGTTTTCCTAATTTATTTTGGACAAGCTCACAACTACTCGCTAATCTGCATAGATGTATCAAGCATGTATATCAGTATAAGATTTTATATTATATGATTCTAGAAGAGCAAGGTAGTAAAATGCAGGTTGCATGTCTGAGAAGACTAATGCTCTTCCAGAATCATATACTAAAACACAGGTTGCATGTCTGAGAAATTCTTCATGCCAATTGTCAAGAGTACCAAAGGATTTCATTACATTAACATCATATACTATAACATAGCAATCTGGCCCTCTATAAAATGCAACTCCAAGACTCTGAAATCTCTCTTGACAGGTAGTATCCCAAACCTACCAAATACAAAATGCAAACATAATAAGGAATCGAAGGGAGACTGATACAAATTAGAGAGCCATTTTTTTCAAGAAACAGAAAAGGTAAGTGAAGGCAGTTGCAGAGTCACCAGCCGATCATGAATTTGGAGTCCGGAGTAACAAAATCAACTCCAATTGTAGCTTTATATGTTTAGCCGTTAATTTGAAAATAATGCATGGTTTAACAATGAAAACAAATTAATATGAATGATTACTTTCCAGCGAATCAATACCCAACTGCAATGTAGCAGACATACAAGTGGATATTTGTTTGAGACACTGCAACGACCAAGGCTTGGTTCTAGATGTAGTCAAAGTTAATCCTCTTGATTATTCTTGAGTTCAAATTTACAGATTTTTTTATTTTGGGCTTGTCATGTTACTCATTTCTTGGTAATACTACTTTGGTGTAGGTTTTCAACTTCCACAACACTATAAAATGGTGCTACCCTTCCTATTATCTATCACTAATTCAGCAATTTCAGTTGCCTATAGTTAACGATATTTTCGACCAAATGTTATAGAGATGCTATACATAGTGCTCTCAAGCAAAGGATTCAAAGGCAGCATTTTCCAACTTGAAAAGCTACAGGGATACTGGAAAGTTACTTGAAAAGCAAAGGCAGCATTCTCAATCATGGTAGCAATATCAGAGACAAAGAATCAAACACTCGGCATGCATACAATTGTAGTAAAATAAACACACAAACCCAAAAGAATTTGTGAGAAATTTCTCTGAAATACAAACAATAGGGTAGCGCATGTCATCATCCTAAATCACACCGTTGAGATTGGCTGATTAAATGTAATATCAATTAAAAGCTATTTCACTAAATCAACGACATATTCTAAGGAAACCATAATACAGATAGCCACGAGGGTAATAACCATGGTTATGAAGAACATTCAGAACAGTAACCTAAACTAAAATAGTACAAAATATACGAGATTGAATGAAGTTGTACCTCCCCAGTGTGGACAACAACACGCGGAGGATTTTTGTTGTACTTTTTTTTTTTTCGGCTTCTTTCCAATTTTAGCACAACCCTTTCTCTTTTTCCAAAATCATCCATTCTTAGCCATTCTTATTACCAAAATATCCACTAAGCAAGCAATAATATGTGACCAACAAAAGGACAAAAATGGAACTCTCTCACAAAACACAAAAAGGACCAAAATGTTCGTCCAACATTCCTCCTTTATATATAGTTATTTTGATAATCATTTTTCATCATTTTTAATATAATTATTTACTATTTAAGTATATATTTTATATATTATAAAATTATTTTTTAAAATATATTTTCATAATTATTCTTAAAACATCATAAAGAACAACTCTAAAATCGTAATATAAGCCAATAATGTAAAGTAAAGTTACAAATTTTCCAAACTTTAGGAATATTTGTTTTCACTCTTATTTTTAGGTTAAGGATTTGTTTTCAGGTTTACGCTAATCCTTCTAACTTTGAAGTAACATGCACACTCTTTTAACTCTTTTCCCTTAGCTTTTTAACGTTGCTTTGAAGAAGAGGTTTCTTCTTTCCTCACCTTTTAATCTAATTTTCCCTTTACCCTTTTCATTCTCTAATGGCAGTATTACAGTGAAGTGAATGTGAATTATCACACTAATCCCAAAATAATCTGTTTAAAGTTGCATTTAATTTATAAAGAAAAAAAGCCACCTTCTTTTTAGTTGTCCAGCTGATTCCCTAGATCTGCGGCCTCGTAATAAAACCCTGCCATTCTTCTTCATCAAACTCGGAGTTTCAAAATTTGGGTTTTTCCCCTTTTGCCAGAGATTTATGAATGAGGGCAACTGTTAGAGGTTGGTTTATTCACTGTAAGCAGAGATTAGTTTAACCGTGTTAAAGGGAAATCTTAGCTTTTTCGCTTTGTACATTTGTTTGATGGATAAAACTGAGGATGTGTGCTCAGGTATGGGGATATTTCGGATAAAGATTGGATTTTTAGATGTGGGGTTTAGTTATTTCCTATGATTTTTTTTTGAGAAAATTGTTTTAGAACGTTTGGAATTACTTTCCTCATAGCTGTGGTGAAGTTGCTTTTGCATTGAAGATGATTCAGTTGCTGTATTTGGTTCTATTTGCTGAGGGGCTGGTGGCATTTCTGTTGGTGGTGAAGATTGGGCCATTAAGGGAATTGGTGATGAAGTGTATAGATCAGGTTAAGATGAGGAAGGGTACTGTTTTAACTATTGCTGGTACTTTTGCTGCCATTCTCCTTTCAAATTTCTTCAGCATTATTAAGATTCAAAATAAGGGTGCCAAGCTTGGTACTATGTCACCAATGGATCAGGTGCTTTGGAGAACCAATTTGCTTGAGGCTTCTCTTATGGGTATGTCCTAAATATTATTGCTATACCTTGAGATTATTTCGAGGCCTTTATAGTTCCTGGCTTTCGGTTCCAAGTAGCCGGACAAAGGCTTGGTTTTTGTTGTTGTTATAGTTCCTGCTTTGATGAATGAATGGGATTGCCTTTTTGAATTAGTTCTTGTTGCCTGTGAAGGGCTAGTCCTGAATATATTGCTATGTTACTACTTTCTTAATGTTCATTCCCTTTCATGTTGAACTAGTGTTTGCCTTTTGACTTACCTGTTTGGAAGAGCATCTTTTTACTGCATTTTATTTGCATATTGGTGATTAGCCTCGATATCGATTTCCTTAGGACTTTTGGGTTCTGTTGATCCACCCTGCTGAATCATTTTAATACAATTGGTTGCAACAAGCAGTTTTACCAAGTTTGTTTTATGGTATTTGCTGACAATCAATAGTTTATTCTATGTTTTATGGCATTTTTGCTGACAATCAATTCACCCACTCAACTCCTTAAAAGGGAGACTTTTGCTCCTTCTGTTAACGTTTGGGGATAAATCAAATGGAACCGAACCATTGTACACTTTATCTTCATTTTCAAAGTGTAAAATTTTCTTCTTAGGAGCATCACCTTCAAGTTTCTGCACAATCTTCATGGTGATCTCTGTAGTTTGTTGCATCTCCCTGTTGTTTGGGAAGGACTAAGTGGTATTGAGTCCTCATTCTTGGGATCTTTTTCATCACACAGTTCCATATTGCCCACTTGACACTTCAATTTTTTAACAATGGTCTCAGCATCACTGCTAGAAACAACCGTTTCTTGCTCTTCTAACAAGTCTCTGTCTTGTTTCTGAAACAAGAGTAAATTTGGTTGCTTCTGTGCCTTTCTGAACAACTTGATTGCTTCATCTTGTAATTTAATTGTAGCTGAAAAGGCAGTATTTAAAATGTCATCCACAATTCTTGGTTGGAATTTCAAATTTTTTGCGCTCCTCTGGATATGATGCATCAGATGATTCACCCAATATCCTATGATCCTTGGTATTTGACCAACGCTGGGCTGAGGTTTCAATACATTTAGTCCCTTGAGAGGTTGAAAAACATTCAGTACATCCAACAAAATTTGACAGCTTCAAACCGAAATATGCTACTTCAGCTTGTGGATTGTCTGAGGTCCTACAATTCACAGGCTCATCTTTCTTGATTGGAGGAGTTAATGAACTTTTTAGTTCCTTCTCAATTCATCGAATAATCAAATGAGATTGCAAGTGGAAGAATTGCAGTTTCTCCTCTGAAGCCATGGCAATCCCATCTGACAAAAAAATTACATATGCCCTTTGAGAATGCTAAAAGAAATTTTTGCCCTTTGAAAATGCATGTGAAATATTTCATGCTTCAGTTCCGTTTTATTTCACCCAAACGTTAACAGAAGGGGCAAAAGTCTCCATTTTAAGGAGTATAGTGGGTGAATTGGCACAAAAAAAAGATGGGTGACCAAAAGTTAACAATGTTAATACTTAGTGGCCTCTAATGTCATTTGCCCTATGTTTATTAGTTATTACAATTGATTCCTATGCATGATGGGAGTTGTTTCTGTTTACATATTAGGAGCTCACATCAGCTGTTTTAAGAATAGAGTTTAATACTTACATTAGTGTGTCTGCAAGCTAGAGCTAAGTAGTATTGGTTTCTCCCTACCATCTTTTTATCATCATTGAACTGCGGCTTAGGGATGTTGTTTTTTCTGCTTTCCTATAGAGGTTGAAAGTTAGAATACAAGTTTCAAATTCCGTGGAGTGCTGTGTATCTAGAACTCTACCACATGACGCGATTCTGTTATTGAGAAACTATTGTATTTATTGCTTGTCTTTTTTGACATGTTGTTCTGGAAAAAATATGCATCCCAAATTCAAAATGCGTGTTCTTCTTGATTGTTAGGGTTCTCACTGTTCCTTGGATTTCTAATTGATCGGATGCACCATTACCTCCGAAAACTGATTGGATTGAGAAGTACCGCTGGAGTTTCAAAGAAGGAAAGTGAAAGGCTGGAGAAAGAAAAGCAGGAACTTACAGAAAAGGTAAAGAAAACTGATGAAGAGATGAAGGTGCTGAAGAAAGAAATCTCCAACTTAACAAAGAATCTAAACAAGCTTAAGACGGAGTCTGCTGAGAAGGACAAGCAAATAGAGACTGCAGAAGCTCATGTTTCTGCTCTTCAAAAACAAACTGCCGATTTACTGCTAGAATATGACCGTGTTTTAGAGGAAAACCAGAATCTCCAGAACCAAGTACCAGCGTATCATAGGTGAGCTGTTGACTCCCCCAGCCATTGAAGTTTTGGGAATTTTGCCTTGAAAAGTTGACATTGACTGAGCATCAAGCTGCAGCTAGCATCACTCCACTGAGGAAAATGATTTTAGGGACAGTTTTGTAACATATCAGTGTTCTATGTCAAGTTTGTCCTTGGCTTCTTGATTGTAAAATGGAGATGAGCAGATTGGCTAGCTGTCCCAAACACTCATATTTCCGTAAGGGTTCCCAATGTTTTGAAACACTTTCCTTAAAGACTAATCTTTTCCTACGGTGGTCGGTTCGATTTGTTTACTAGTATTTTCATGGCTGTAACTTCTGAATGTGAATGGAGCTGCTTAACTTGTAGATGACATGATATAGTAGAGGAATGGTCAAAACTGAAGAGTCTTTTTCCTTCACTTTTCTCGTTGTGCGACAAACGCTTAGTTGTTGTTTTTGACTATTGATGACCAAGAAGAGGTGCATCTGGAGCCATCATCTCCTCCTCCAACTTTTCCAGAACTTGTTGAATCTGTTTGTATTGAGGATGACTCTTATCCTCCATGAGAAATGTATGGAGTTCCCCATTCACATCAGCAACACTCTGACCTGGCACTTTCTTCATCCCTTTCCTTTTCATCAGCTTTCTCATCTCAGAGACTTCATCCCACATCCCTGCTGCAGCAAAGAAATTCGAGACCATAACGAAAATCCCCGAGTTTTCCGGGTTTAACTCGAGAACATTCTTTGCTGCAACCTTTCCAAGCAAGAATTTCTGGTGTTTGTGGCAGCCTGAGAGAAGGGCAACCCAAACAGCAAGCCCTGATTTACACTCCATGGAATTCATCAAGCTGTGAGCCTCATCAACTAGCCCGGCTCGCGCCAAAAGATCAACCAAATACGCGTAATGCTTCTCACAAGGATGAATCTTGAACTCTTTCACCATTACATCAAACCAATGTCTCCCTTCCTCCACTAATCCGGAATGACTCAAAGCCGAAAGAAGGGAAGCAAAAGTAGCATGGTCTGGTTTTAACCTTGAAGTAATCATCTGGTTGAAGATTAAAAGAGCTTCCTTTCCATGGCCATGGATTCCATAGCTGGAAATCATCGCGTTCCAACATATTAAATCCCTAGAACTAACGCAATCGAAAACAGCGCGAGCACAAGAAATGGATCCGCATTTGGCATACATATCAATCAATGCAGTACCTAAGTATTCATCCATTTCCTCCATTTCAAGCCTTCTCAAAACGTATCCATGGATTGACTTGCCCAGTTTTGAATATCCAACCTGAGAACAAGCAAGAAGGGCACTCACAAGAGAAGGAGAATTCGGTTCATTTCCCAGCCTCTGCATCTCTATGAGCAGCTCAAGAACATATGCAGCAAAACCATTTTGAGAATACCCAGAGATCAAAGCATTCCAGGAAACAATGTTCTTGTCAGGCATTCTCCAAAAAACCCGCGAAGCGAGCTTTAACTCTCCAATCTTGGCGTACATATCTACGAGGCTAGTCTGCATAACAACATCCATTGGAAGCTCTTTCCTAATGATATATCCATGAACAGAAAGACTCATTTTCACATCCCCTGTACTTGCAAGAGCCTGTAATAGCCCCAAAATCACAACTCCATCTCCTTCCATGCCTTCCTCTTTCATCTGCCGATATGCATTCAGCGCTTCTCTCACTCTCCCACTCTGCACAAAACCCGTGATCATCACAGTACAACAAAACACATCCTTCCTCTGCAGCTTCTCAAACACGCGCGCTGCCTCATCCATCTTCCCACACTTGGAGAACAAATTCAGAACAGACGCCCCAACAAAAACATCATTTCCATATCCACATTGAACTGCTCTCTTCCAAATCTTTTCGCCCATTTCCAAGTTCATCAACCCTGTGCAAGCTTTGATCGCCATAGTGAAAGTCGAGCTATCGGGCTTAGCTCCCTCACAACTCATTTGCTCATACAGCTCTATAACTCCTAGTGGGCAATGCCTCCTTGAATAAGCAACTATCATTGCATTCCAAGCGTCAATGCCTCTCTTAGGCGATTTATCGAGCACTTTGCGCGCGATTTCAATGTGGCCAGCTCGAGCATAAGAAGCTATTAGTTGAGCAATGAAATTTCCATTGCTGCTTAGCAGCCCAGAAGAGATCATGAAACCATGGAGCTTGAAAATGGAAGCAGTGTCTTCACATTTTGCCATGATTTGCTTTAGATGTTTGGGAGACCATCTTCTCAATATCATGGAAAAATAAACAAGATTGCAATCAAACTGAAACTGAATTGGAGGGAAAAGAGGGGGGAGTTTGAAGCGAAGGAATTTTTTTTTTTTATATTGCGCCAAATTTAAAATTATTTTATATTTACTTCTTTTGTAATCGCCCTCAGTGGGAATCGAACCACGACCACAAGGTTAAAAGCCTTGCAGCTCTACCGGCTAAGCTAAGACGGCAACTGACAATGATTTTTTAATAATTCTTGGATACTGCTGAGAACTGAGCTTGGTACACTCTAGTCATGGCGGAAGTAACTGAAGCTCCGCCGGACAGCCGGAGAAAAGACTCCGACCAGCCGCCTGAATCGTCGAGTTTCGATCCCGAAACCATGCGTAAAACAAAACCTGGATTGAAACGCCTCATTCTGACCGTCGTTGTTTTCTCCTCTTTCTTATTAGGTATTTGTTGAAACATATTATGTTCTTCATCGAATATGACAGTTGTTGTTCGTTTTAAACATACAAAAAATTATCGCAGGTTCGCCATTGTTGCTAAAATCAGTAGAGATATACAGATCGCCTCTCCCTTTCAAAGATATCGATTATCTCTCAGCTGCAATCGAATCGAGTAGTATTTCGTTCCCTTGCCATTTCCACGCGGTGTTCGTCAACTTCCCTTCAAATCAACAACCTGGGTTTTCAATTCAGTCTCGCATGCAGAAGCTCTTCCCGGAGACTCCACCGTGCGGAACTTGTAGCAACTTCTCAGTCTCCGTAACCCTAAACTCCCAGTTGCTGAATGGGTTCACCGGTGATCGGAATTCACAAGATTTTGATGACGATTTGGATGACTATTTGGAGTCTGCGTTGAATAAGCATTTTGATTCTGAGGAGAATAGTGCTGGGGGTAAGAAAGTTTATAGAGTAGTAGTGGTGAACAGGGATGAGGGGAAGGAGCTGAGGGCAGTGGTTGGGAAGTACAGGCATGCCTGGATTGAAGGGAGGATTTCAAATGTGGACGATAGGGTGGCGGTGGAGGAGAGGATAGCAGAGATTTTTGTCAAAGTGTTTGTCAATGGGGCGAAAGAGGAAGGTACAATTCATGGGGAGTTTATGCCTGTTGGAGCTGACGGGAAGGTTGTGCTGTCCTTCAATTTGTTGAATGCTGATCCTCATGATTGGGTGTATGATTGGTATGATTACTTAATATGCTTGTGTTTGCTTTAGAGTAGGATTATGATGCTTGCCTATGGTGTTCTTACGGTTCGTGTTTAGTCCATTTGCTTAGTTTTTGTTCAGTTGATCGAGCTGCTCGTATTTTGGCTGATCAGGTGCAGTTGTTACGTGGTTGTTAACCAAAATTTTCAGCTTTAAGTAATTCTCTTTCTGGCAATCTATGTTCCATATGATCACTTGATTTTGAAATTGAGTTAGTGTGCACTTCCGGAAGCCTTGGTGGATGAGGATGTCTTTTTGCTGAAAATATACTGTTTATACCTGTACCGTTGTTCTTCGAATAATGCTGGCACTTTTTCTCTATGACAGCAGCTTGTCATAGCTTGGTAGAGGTCAAATGGCATCTCCTTTTACTTTAGCTAAGCCATTATATCATTAACTGAAGAAAACTCTTCATTGTTGTAGGGATTTCCAGACGATAGATGAGATCCTATTGGCTCCAGTTGTTGAGGCTTTAAAACCTCTAGCAGATGTTAGTGTGGAAAGTCAGGTAGAAACACAATTATCTGTTCTATATTTTTCTCTTTACATTTTGTTATATGTACTTTAAGTATCACGAGTTTGCAGTTGTTGTTTTAAGGTACAGCATTCTTCAAGGTGCTACCGTGGCCATGACAAGTTTTGGTTACTCTGTGCAGGTCTTATACCATACTCCCAAGTCCTCATTTTCTTATTGGGACGAGCAGCTTGCCAGCCATGTCTTTAGTTCCAAAGATCTTCCTTTTTTCGTATGTTCACTTTTCCTGCTAATTGTGCATTCTATATACTGACAAAATGGACTGTAAATCCTTACATCGTTGAGTATGTATTGATGGTGTCATTAAACATATGGAGTTTATTATATGCTTGTTTACTTTCATTTCCTATACAACAACAACCAAGCTTTTTGTCTCTCTATATGGGTCAGCTTCATGCATCATATGTTTCCATTGTGTTCAATCAAGTTTTATTTTTCATTTACATTTGAATATAACATACTTCATTCCCTATATTACAGAATAGATGTTTGTTAATTGTATTCTTGACATGGTCACTCTTGCATGTAGTGCCTTATAATGTCTTTTGATGCTTTCATTTTGGATAGGTTAATTCAAATGAGTGGCACTTGGATACATCAACTGCTGCAGGAGGGAGGTCCAAAGTTTTGCAGTTTGTGCTGTATATTCTCAACTTATCATCATTTCTTATAGTTTGTTTTTGTACTAAAACTATGGGGATGTTCATGTTTTTTTTTTTTTTTTTTTTTTTTTTGGTGCTGGTTCGATGTTATATGACACTAGAGCATTGTGAATATCAATGATATTTCTTATGCAGGTAGGCTGCAAGCACCTGTTAGGAAATTGTCTTCACTGTGATTAGGATGATAAAATGCCTTGCTATTTAAGCCAATTTTGCTAGGGAAATGGATCATAAGAGAATATCATGATAAGGACATCTCCAAACATAACTAAGACACAGAAACTGATGAAATTTTTGAGCAGAAATCTGGCACTACTAGTTATCAAATTTCCTCAACTGTATTTTGGTTTGCCTTATTTTGGTGAGTTTGTCATGTCACTAACAGAACTCCTGTTTCATCAACATGGCCTTTATTTGTAACTGTTTGTTAAGCTTTTGAGGTTTGCTGCTAAACTAGGTGTAAGTCTATTTATCTGCTTTTCAGCCATGTGACATCCATGGTAATGTTCTCCCTTTGTAATGACAGATACATACCATCTTCAGGAGAGTGCCCACTTTTGTTGCAACTTCCTGATGGACAGTTTTCCCCTACAAACGGTTTCATATCTCCTGTAAGTTTGATCTTCTTTCCCCTCCATTTCTGTTTCTTACATTCTGCGCAGTAACTTTTGTATCCTTATCCCTCACCTACAGATGTGGGGAGGTGTTGTTGTTTGGAATTCCCCTGCTTGTTCGAATGTTTCAGGAAGTGCTAAACCTGTTAGGCATAAGATTTCCTCTGAGGTTCGTATCCTCCATCTTTTTATTTTTAATCTATTTATATTATGTCACGCTGGATTGGAACTCAGACAAGTTTAATTCAACATGTTCAATTAGGCTACAATTTTGTCTTCTCTTAGAAAGATGATTGTTACCTTTGTTCAATAATATAAGATTACTAGGCTTTTGGCTTTTAGTAAAGCATCACTATTATTATGTACCATAATATTGGATGCCTCTGTAGTCTGAACTTAAAATGGCTTTATGGATCTTCTAAAGTACATAAGGTAGCTACAGTAAAGGTAATAAAGAAGCTCATTAAGGATTTTTAATCCCAATGTGGATGCACGTTTGACACAGGACTTGAAGAAAGTATTTGAAGTTTTTACAGGCCAGCTGCGACAGCTATTTGGTCTGAAGTCTAATAGCTTCTTTACTGGTGCATCAGGCACCGTGATTCTTTTAGCCAGTGAAAGAGGCTTCACGCAGTGGTGAGATACTGGCCTTGATTTGCGCATGAAACAAATATTCATGTAGTTGAATTCTTGTACCTACTCATATCTGTTAACCTCTATATGCTACAAAATTGTGATAATTGATCTATGCCACTAGGGAACTGGATGTGTTGTCACGGCAGCATATATGCTTTAATCTTCTTCAGTGTGGTACAACCCTTGGATCGCTTTCTCGATTGGTGGGTCGTCTTTTCTCTAGTTTGTTTTTATGTTTATTTAGGTATGTAATCTTGACAAGTTTCTATTTCAGGTACAATCACTTCCAAGGATGATCATTAGGGATGAGATTGGGAAACAGGTTACGTGCTCGCTAGATGCTGCAAAACTAACTTTAAGAAATGCTTCTCATGGAATTTATGATACTGCTTCTGGTAATTAAACAACCAACTTTGGTTGAAGGTTGAAATAAAATTTTCATGTGATGCGTTGAAGAGGATAGTTAACTCAGTGTTTTATATTGTTTATCAGAATCCTCCAGACAAGCAAGATCATTGGCAGAGGATGCATTCTACGACCCATCCATGATGTCTGTCAGCTACTACTCGTTTGAGCACTGCTTTGCTGTTTATTCGGTTTGTCCATGCAACTCTAAACTTATCTTACCTAATTATTGCACAAATGAAGTCACACACTTATTTTTGAAGTTTCTAACATTGTCTGTGATGAGTTAATCATACATTGGATCCTTTCTTATGTTGTTGCTTACACTTGACAGCCATTCTTTCTCCCGGTATCGCTGCACGTGGTGCTTGCTGTTCTTAGGGAGTGGAAAAGGTACCAGCGAGAACAAAGAAAATATTTGGCCTGGAAAAAGTTAGCCATCTGAAGTTGTTCAGCCAAGCTCAAGCTGCGCACGAAGCGCCGCAACGCAATGTTTCACACTTGATTTCATGTAATCAAAGCTTCTTATGCGCGGTAGGGAATTTTAGAGCATCATGGTATAGAAAAGTTACTATGGAGAGAAGAGCTTTGAAGTTGCAAGGGAACTCAATGGCAAACTTGCATTTTGACCATAATGCCAACTAACAGAGTTTCTGTAGAAGCTGACTATGAATTCGTTCCTTTGCTTTATATCTTTTCCAGTACAGAATTACGCGTAAATCACAGCGTGATCTTGGCAGAGTAGACATTAAAACTAAGGAAATCGATCGTTTAATTTGTTTAGTTATTTTTACAATCCAAAAATTTCTTGCACTAAACTGAAAGGCTAAACACTGCTGCTAGTTGCAAGTTTTGCAATCAGTTATGAGCTTGATATTATCACAACATCTTTTACAATGTTCAGTTCTACCAAATTTCTGGAAAAATCAAAAACCCCATTGTTATCTTTCATTGCAGGTCAAGGCAAAATACAAGCTGTTAGTCAACAACCTACTAACTAAAATATAACGATTTGACATACTTGGATTGCTGATATTTTCCATCAGTTTTTGGCCGGAAAAAATTCACCGAGAATCATCCCCTTGTACACTCTGTGGAGAGAGTCACTGACATGCAGACTTCACGAATTAACCAAGCCACCAAGCTTTTGGGATGGTAGACTCATCAACACGATCAAGGAACAAAACATAGAACAACTTGCCACTTAATCTATACTCTCGACTCCAATGCTAGAAGGATCTTCTTTCTTGGACCCTGGAATAATAAAGGACTTCATCAATGAAGGAGACAAGGGCAAAAAGATAGAAACAACCAATACAAGATCTCATCGTCAAAGTGCCAATATAAGATTTGCAAAATGTAAAAGAAACCATTAAATACAATGTAAGTCCATGTAAGTTTTGAATCCAACTTATCAAATTCAGACAAAAACAGAACACATTAGACTGTCATAACCATCTTCAATGCAACATCCACACCAATGATAGGGAACTAAGTAGCTCCTACCTCGTTGTTCACATTCATTATAGACGTTCAGAAACAAACTTAACACCAGTGGCATGAATTATGTATAACTTGCACAATAAGATGGTGGCCTCATAATAAGTGCAGGCAGAAAGAACTTTCATGGGATTCCTCAGGAATCAGGATCTCATGTTCAAATTTCCCGATTGCGGACACAAAATTTTAAGATTTCAGTTATAAGTGTTGCCCCTAAACTGTTATCTTATAGACTCTCGCCGGCAGTAAAATTCTTGCATTAAGACCAGTGCTGAAATGTTTCACATCAGATCCCTAATTGTGATCCCAGTAAAATATATCCTACTAAAACTAAACCCAAATTTAGAAGTGTCTTAATAATTTACCATCGGTATCCCCATTGCTTTGAGATCTTCATCTGTCATGTGTAAGAGGGCAGTCATATCAACCTGTACAAATTAGATCTATGGTTATTTTCAGAGTAAAACTCGTAGAACAACAATGACATTCAAAAGAAACTAAAATTGCATACTTCTTCAGCCTGAAATGTAATTGAGTATTTTTCCAGGCCCAGGGATTGCAAGAAACTATCCACTGACTCCACCTGCACCAGTGATGCACCATTAGACAAACAAGGCTAGCAGTTGTCGGAACATAAAATGTCATTAACACCAAGCAATCTTATTTATAATTCATACTCATCACAATCAGATTTGGAAATAATAAGAAAACTTGCCTTCTGAGTCTTTTTCTTAGAAGCTGAGCTGGCGATTGCTTTTTTCTCTGAGACAGGAGCTTCAGCAATGACACTTTTCCTGGCAGGTTTACTGACCTCAGACACGGGTTTCGGCTTGGGTGTGTCAGTCTCCATCTTTTGTGGATAAATAATTCCAGAAAGCTTTTCCCGCAGATCCCTAACACCAAGGGATCCTCTCACACTTTGAGTGGCTTGCTGGTTACTCTTCTTTTGAAGTTTCAAGCGAAGATCTGTTGCACCAATTCTGCGATCTATTTGTTGATAAAAAACAATTAAGACCCCATGAAGTTAAAAACAAAGAGAAACATCAAATTAATAAACTAAGGAAACAAAATGAAGTTGCCAGCTCAGCTTGAATCCAACATACTTGACACCCGTGGTGCATCTTGTTCGAAAAGATCATGCTCCCATTTATCATCATCCTCTCGTTGCCTACAGAGAGATTTAAAACAGCTCACATACATAGATTCCTAGAGAAAAAAGAAGTATTCAATATATCAAACATGCAATCTAACAAGTAAAATAGGGTTTATCATGTCAACTTGTTTCTATTCATCACTTTCTTTAGACATGTGATCTTTAGGGAGCGAAGCACTAAATCACAAGCTCCCCTTCAATTAAGTCTTTAGCTGAAGAGGTGCCCAACAGATTAAGCCTTAGTAAAATAATCCACTATTTAATCTTTTCAATCCCCAAAAAGGATGTCAGAAGGAGACAGGTTAAGTTTCGCCATTCCCAATAATCAACATGTCAAACATTGAACTAGTAATGCAATTCTTACACAGCATACAACCGCCCCAACTCCAAAGAGGAAGGGGAGACAAGAAGGCTTCTTTCTACTCCAAATCTCTTCGCAAACAATAGCCCTAAACAATGAAGCTAAAAAGATTCAAGTATGGCTGATGCATTCTTGTCCCAATCTTAATAAATATTCAAATTCAAGACACGCTTTGGAAGCAATCAGTTCCTTCCCTTCTAACTCAAAGAAGAATATTCACCACTTCATCTCATGCACAAAAAGTTCAAATCCTATACTACTTCCGTGTTATACTTATTCAACCTCATCAATAAACTACAAATTAAACAACATGATGAATCTTGAACAACATGCCCTTCGTCAGATTGAATAGCTTCAATATCCAAGCTAAAGTTTTCAACCAAAAATCAGGCCAGTACCAGGTGGAAGTTAACACATTTGCTTCTTCTAGAGGAAGCTCAATGATTAAAAAGGAAAAGCATAAACTCCATAAAAATACACCTATCAAAACCTCATTACTCTGCTCTCAAAGTTCTAAGCTTTAAACTATGTTCTTCATAAGCAACATTAAGCACCAACCATTCACGAAACAAAAGAAGGGGCATTTAGGTGAAAAACTCAAACAAACAACTAAATAAAACCCAAGATACACCAAAAAACCCTTTTAAAAAAAAAATGAATATAGAGGAAGGGCATTGTCACATCAAATCAATAAAAGTTCAATTCCGCAGGCAGCTTACCTCTTGCCGGTTACTTGCCTCCGGCGAATGGAATCGCCAGGGAAGCTGCCATTTAGCCGATCCTTTATAGAACTCTTCGATGCAGACTCCACCCGATCAGCATACATATTACTTTACCCAACAGAAACTCTCCCAACACAACTTTTATCTCGCAAACCAAACAAAAACCCTAACCCTAATTCAATTATAACCCTTCAATAAATTGTAAAAAAAAACTCCGAACAAAGCAATTAACGATGAACGATGATAATTCAGGTCGCGAAGAGATTTGCAAAGGAGATGGATGGAGAATAAATTGAAATTCGAGATTAATTAAGGTTTCGAAAAAGCAGAGGAGAGGAGAGAAGGTGAGGGGTCTTAAACGGGAATTTTGAGCTACAAATTTCGGGCGAAATCTGGTGGGCTTTTCCTCGTTCACGGGCCGCTGGATCTTTTGATTCGGGTATTTACCAGATGGAAAATGGGTCCGGATCAATGGTATAGTGCAATAATTTGTAAGTGATGAGTTGTATTTTTTTATTTTTTTTTACAAATCTTGAGATATGATGAAGTACGGTATGGCTAAGACGAGTTCTGAGATTCCATTATAGAATAACACTTGAGATTAAGTATTTGCAGTTGAGAATAAATATCTCCAGTTAGTACTTCAAAATTTAAATTAGTATAAAATTTAAGTGGAATTGGCATAGCTTTGTTGTATAGAATCATAATGTACCTTCCAATTAGATTGGATGCTTATTTATTTTTATTTTCAAAAAAAAAAAAAAAGATTGAATGCTTGTATTTGTAGAAATCAATGGGCTTCTGCCCATTGACCTATCTCGGTGCCGCCTCCCGGTATTCTAAGCATCAGTGCAAAACCAAATTTTAGGAGATGCTTAATCACTATTTATTATTAGGCTTAATCACTATTTACCCAGTGGCGGAGTTAGGCCCTAAAGGTCTGGTGAGGCAAAATTATTTATTATAAATATTTACCTCTATTATTTTAATTTTTGGTGGGGTAAAATACAAATTTTTAAAAATTTTATACAGTAAAAAATTACAATTGAGCTAGGCCCCGTGTTATTGATCTTTGACTATTTACCCCCCGTGGTTTTAAAACTAACTGGTTGCCTCATGTGTTTCTAAAATTAACTATTCCCCCCCCCCCTCCCCCTACGAGTCAAACCATAAAAATTCAAGAAAAGACAAAAATACTCCTCTGGAATGCTAACATCACTCTCAAATTTAAGTAAAAAATTTCAGACGAGTATACCTTCAAACATTGGGAAAAACGGCCGGCGATAATTTTTTCCCTGAGAAAAACGCTCCACTCTGGAGAAACGGCAATAGCAGCGGGTTCTTTGTGAACACCGCGATTGGAGGGGGAAAAGTGCAGCGTTGTTGATAATGGAGTTCGTGGCTTGACTCCGGAAAAACGACAGCGGCAGCAGTTTGGAGCGGGAAAAATGCAGCGGCGATTATGTATCGGAGAAACCTTCACCCGATTTTTATTTTCTTTCTTAAGTAATATGCAGTTAATACTTGGGGTATATTCATCTGAAATTTTTTACTTAAACTTGAGATTGTGATGTTAACGTTCCAGAGGGGTATTTTTATTTTTTCATAAATTTTTATGATTTGACTGGTAAAGGGGGGAAACAGTTAGTTTTAGAAACACGGAAGCAACCAGTTAGTTTTAAAAACACGGAGGGCAAATAATCAAAAGCCAATAACACGGTGGGAGGGGGGGGTAAATAGTGATTAAGCCTTATTACTATAGAAATATATGTAACTATTAAAATGCAGAAAATTATTTAAAAAGTGAAAATATAGAAGGAATGATGTGATATTAACTAAAAGATAAAATTACCCCTTAATGATTATATTATAGGTCACTACACTCAGTTGACAATTATATAATATATTTTAAAATCACACTACTCCCGGCATATATGAACCAAACTGTCATTTTGGTAGACAAAACTATAAATAATGATATTTTGGTGATCCTCATAATTAGTTTTTGGAAAAGTTGAATCCAAATTTAGACTTTGTCGATTGTAGACTACCCGATGTACGATGTAGTATATTATTATTATTATTTTAATAATTATATATAACCACGTTAAAATATAAATTCATACAAATTTAGTCGTTGCCATTATTGTTCATCTGGTTAATAATCAACGTTTGTATTCCACCTTCTGCTAAAACTTAGTTAAATAATCATAATTCAAATGGTAACACGATTAAAAGCACAAGTCATAAATGTTCTCGGATATTGAGTTGACAGGAGCTACACCATATCGATTCATTAAACATCTTCAGTTGAAGTTCAAAAAGTACGTCAGCATCAAATCTAACTCCTTAGTTGGGAGTGATCCAATCTAGGAGACTTCCTCCTCGTTGACAACGTTCCTGTTCATCAAATTTCAGTTTCAATTTTTAAGAAATGGAAGATTGTTAACAATAACTGCCATTGATTTCAAACTCTGTTTTCCTGTCTGCTCTATCACAACGTGAAATGGAACCCAACAGAGTTTGGACGGATAGAAGATCTCACGGGTATTTGGATTACCTTGATAGAAGTCCAAAATAAGGATTGGTAAGTGCAGAATGCAAAGCAGCCGAAGCTTCTTTGAGAATGGCCAGATCAAGTTTCTCCCTTGGCAAGATTAGGAATTCTCCATGTTTCTCAAACCCACAGAGTTCAAGAAACTTCACCCCATCATTAAATCTCCCAACTCTGTTCTGCTATTCAAAATGAAATGGATGAAGTTCTTCAGTTTCTGCTACTGCTGACAAGTTAAAGAAACTGCTGCAAGCCCTACTTGTACCTGGAATGCCGGATTACCGAGGCGAATCTTCCTAAATTTTTGCTCTTCGGGATTGTTGGTTACATTTCTGACATAAATGAAGAGAGTCTGGAAAGCCCTCTTCACTTGAGCATCATCCTCCTGAGAACAAACAAGATTAGAACATGCAGGATATATAAGTTTACTTTCTCTGTCCCGTTAGAAGAGTACAGAAGTATAATTGTTTATAAGTTTTATTGGGGGACAAAAGGAGTAATAAACTGAGGCAAGACTGGCACATATGGAAATGGTAAACCTACAAAAGTTAGATTAGAGGTTTTGAAATTGTACAGATTCAAATAAACTAGTAGTAAGATCAGACATTTCTCTTACCATGTGTTGGCGCTTGAGGGATCTCAGACATTCCCTCAATAGATCAGAAACATCCTTTCGGGCAGAAACAACGCGAACCGAGGCATGATAATCATCTATTGGATTCTACACTTGAAAGGGAAATGGGAAAAGTAAGATCTAACAAGCCAATCTGATGCAGATGTGCAAAAGTATCACAAAATATATGAATCCACTTGTTTAGAATACCTTTTTCTCATTCAACAAAGAACTGCTTGGTGTCGCGGACACGCTGTTGCTGTCTTCTGCAGCCAATCCAACCCTCCCCCTCCTTTCAACCTTGAAACACGTGTCCACATTTTTTTCATTGACATTTTACAGTCAGAAGAATGGAAAATGTGAAACTACATACCTTATCCTGTTGAAGTTTCTGACGAATTCTCTCCATCGCCCTTCTCTTTTCTTCTTTATCAGCTTCGAACCTTGCTGTATAACTGAGTTTGAACCAAAATAGTGAAGATAAAGAGTGAAAATGCAACCTGGAAGCATCGCGAGACTGAAAAAAGATATGTTTATGCATAGAACACTCACCGGTTTCTTTCATTTTCTTCGGCTATTCGCTTAGCCTTGAGCAGTTCTTTTCCTGCCCTTATCCTTTCCTACAAGTAAATTAAAAGACTATTGAAATATTACACCAGCTTTACCAGTATTATTCCAGAAATACTCTATCAGATAAACAGAATTCTCAAATCCAACTTACAGTGTCAAAGCAGAAAAATGAGCCAAGAAAACAAACAGATTACAAAATTTGAGAATACCTTCTCCCTATTTCTTTCTAGTTTCTTCTCTTCTTCTTCTCGATTCATACGCACTTGATCTCTGCATTTTAGATGGTAAGAACAGAAAGTAACATTTCGCATTTACACCTTCAAAATGAAAAGAAAAACCCAAAAAAAGTTCCTTTTGTAAAGGAAGGGTAAAAGAAACCTTAGTTGCTGCGCGTTCAACTTTACTGGTTCTGATAAGCCAGAGGAATCCAAAGGTTCAATAGGGATTTCCACAGGAACCTGAGAAGAAAAAGAAACATATATGAATCCTTTAACAGCACAAAGCTGTTACTTTCTCTGCTGACATATAATTGTTGGATATCCGAGACTTACCGAGGGCATTTGATCTATGTCTGCATCATTCTCATGATCAATTATCCAATTTATTGCATCCTCAATACAAGAATTACCTGAATGAACAAACTTATTATAGCCATTTACATCTAAACGACCCAAGAAAATGTACTACAAACTAAAGCGAAGGTGAATACTGCTGCAGAGAAGCATTAAACCTGAAAATTGAAGAGCTTTAATGGCCCTAGCCTGTGAAAATCCCATTTCTTCAAGTTCAGAAAGCAAAGCCTTGTTAACATCAGGAGAAGCCATTATTGGCTCCAAAAATTCTTCTTTCTCAAGGGTAGGAAAAGAGAAATAAAAGGAGAAAACAATGCAGAACAGAAAGATTTACTCTTTGATGTTTGTTTGCAAGTTCAGCCAATGGATTTCCAACTTGAATGAGAATGATAAATAAAAGGATCGAGTGTGGCTCTTGTTTTCATCTAGATTTTTGGGGAGAATGCTAAAGAAAACCCCAGAAAGGAGGGCTGAAATCTTGAAGAGGAGACCGCCATTGCAAGTTAAGAGATGCCTGATTCTTTGTCCACATTTCCAAGTTACAGCCCTTCAAAAACGAAGAAGCGGAGAAACAGAAACTGTTGATCGACAGAAAAGAATTCCCGGTTGGGCAAATTATACCACAAGCTATTAAACTATTTTTCGTCCATTTTTAGTTACTCAATTAATGAAAGTGGCCACCAGTGGTAATTCCATTCCGTCCCTTCCCTAAGTTATTTTGCTCAAGTATGAGAACCTATTTGGAGATTCTTATTCCATTATCATTTTTCTAACTACCACGACTCGAATTCGGGCAAGATTTTGCCTTCATTTGCTGGGAATTCGCACTGCCGCTGCCCTCCTTTTGTTGTGTGAATTTACTGAGGGAAAATTGGATCAAATGAAAGTAACAACAAACAAAAATCAATGTGGACATTTTTCTCCCTAAAGAAAAACAACATACAGATGTCACACTTAGAGAAATTTATTAATAGAATAATAATTATTAATAACCACTTTGATTAATTTAGTAAAATAAGTTTAGTTACAAAAAATGAACGTCAACAATAATTTAAATGGCATATGGTGTACCACATCGGTATATGTAGTATGTACAGTATAAATTAGATGAAAAGCGCGGTTCTGAGCTCCACGCCTTGTTGTTTTGGTGCCAACTGCCAACAAAGATAAAACAGACAGACACTTCCAGAAACGTACAGAAAAGGCAAATTTTAAAGGTTTGATGATGATACGCTGAAGATTATTACTTTACTGATTCGGGAAAGAGTTGATTCTTTGTTAAAGTGAAGAAGCATGGAGGAGGACGGCGGAGAAAGGAAGAGAATGATAAAGTTGCGGTGCCCATCAGCTCCGGTAACCAACAAGATAGTTGAGTTGGTCGCCGGAGATGATCAAAGATTGGACCTTGGTTTCATATCTCGAGCCTTCGGACTCGAACCCAACTCGTTAAAGCTCAACGGCCACTTCGTAAGCAGAGGGCTTGATCTTGTAGCTTGCTCCGTCACTTGGAGATCGCTTCTTTCTTTCTTTTCCGCCAAGGGATTTTCCACCGGCGGTAGTGATTCCGATGCCATTATCGTCGACGGCAAGCCCTCCAAACTTGGTCCCAAGAGTAAGCCTTTTCTATTCATGTCTTCACTTCCTTTATTGTTTCTTAACTTTCTTTATCAGTTAAAGGTGCTATCTTTAGTCTTTCTTAGTTTTCCCCCCCCATTTTTAGTGATATGCATTATCTGTTTCTCACTTGGTCCCTTTCAAGAAATAGAGTGAAAAATATGTTGTCAAATTACTTATTTCATGTGACAATCCTTAATAAGTTTTACATTTTTTAAGCCGAGCTGAGGAAGTATGTTCTGGTCTTCCTTTGCTTCTCAGTCTGAGGAAACTAAAAGCTTGATTTTACAGGAAAGCACGACAGCCAGAGTCCTGGAAACGCCTCTCTTAGTTCCAAGCAATATGGAGTTCGTGATTCTGGCGAAAATCCCGACCTTTCAGATGCTAATTCCGTCAGCAACAAAAGATTAAAAGATTTCAGCCAAGGTAAGTTTGGCAGGCTGATTTTCCCCTAGCCCTAGGTTATTCAGAAATTTCGGACTCATCTTTAACCTTGTTGTCCTTTCTGTAGGTTTGCTCAACAAGATAGCTCAGACTGGATCTAACTGCTTGAACCTGAAGAGGAAGTTCTTGTCGGCAGACCCCGATCGATCGAAGAAAACAAGAACAAATGGAGCTATTGCGGGTAAAAGCTGTTAGTCTTAATAAGTGTTGATGATGGAAAGTGTTACTTGCATAACCTAACTTGAATGTGCTGTGTGCCTTTCCCAGGTTCTCAAGAAAACAGAGTCGATCCATCCAAGAGGATTTTCTTAAATGGTCAATTTTCTTGCAGTGCTTTAGGTGAGAATGGGAAAAGAATGAGAGAAGATGATTTGGTTGTTGATGCACCTGTCAAGAGGAGGTTGATATGATAAATAATAAGCTCAAAATGCCTACAATTTCTCTGTATTCCCTACGTTCTCTTACGTCGTTCTCTTACGTTAGAAGAGTTAACTTTGTAATACTAGTGTAAATTTATTAATACTCTGTACGTATCTCCTCAACGAAGGAAATACGGACAGATTATGAGCAATGCTTGCCTCCATACAGTATCAATGAACTAAAGAAGCCATAAAAGACCAGATTATCAATCAACAAAACAAAAAAAAAAAATCGGCCATTCTCATTTAAGTAAGCTACAGTTTCACGTAGTTCTTTTAAAGTTGAGCTAAATAATGGCAAATTTCCAAAGAACCGTAACTATACTGCTATACCGCGGTATTTGTAGCTATATGATACAAAATTAGTACAACCTAGGAGTACTAGAAGGGAAAAAAAAACACAAAACAGAAGCCCCGTAAAAGGGAAAAAAAAAACCTGAAGAGTACTCTCATTTTGGTGAAAAGAACATTGTACATAAGATACTCCTTGGCTTGCTCATGTGGGTTAAGTTGAATAATATTGCCACGCAACAGCAAGACTAGCTATTAACAAAACTTTCAGGATGAGCTTATAGTTAAAAGATGACGATGAAGACGGTGGCGATGGGGATGGGGATGGGGATGGCGTTGGTTCTTCCCATGCTTTTCCAGTCAATTTGGCAAATAATTTTCGTAGCCGGAATCTCAGCTGACCCGTCTTTTTGTTGGCTGTAAAGAGAGGAAACAACAGACTCATTATGTCAGAGAAATGAAAATGAAACACATTAGGTCAATCACTGTAAATTTCCTTGTACCCCAT
The DNA here is from genome assembly GCA_016801395.1 of Leptodermis oblonga. Taxonomy (NCBI): domain Eukaryota; kingdom Viridiplantae; phylum Streptophyta; class Magnoliopsida; order Gentianales; family Rubiaceae; genus Leptodermis; species Leptodermis oblonga. Next base: position 4,131,807 of record CM028760.1, on the reverse strand, counting down.
ATTCAGTTGAGTCAATTTCAATAGCATCTTCACCTATGTACAACCAAAGCATGTTGCTCGTTGTTCGTCCATTTCCATTATGTTGTTCGTCCATTTCCATTATGTAGCGTAGTTAAATACGCTCAAACTCTACTTCTAAAGAACAATCGCACAAAAATTCAAATGTCGTTACCTTTGCTTTTCAGAAGCCGCTCTTCCTGACCGGCACGCCATCTTAATGCATTAAGCAACGATCCAAAATATAAGGCAAAAACTGTGCATGTGATTGTAATCACATTGTACGGCATGCTGAAATCTGGAGTTGTCAAAGGCACTAGCAGTACTTCTGTATAAGATCGAACTTGGGTCCTTTCCTACTTAGAGATTCAGATGATCAGCAGAATGATGAACGGTAAAGAAAGTCTAAAAGCTACAAGTAAGCAAGCATTTTACATGGCAAACTCCATACCTGTAACTTTGAGAATAGTGGGATCTTGCTCAAAGAATCATCTGCAAAATGCATGCCTGTTTCAAAGTCACCAAAGACTACTAAAGCTGATGGGATGTCAAATCCTTGATTGGCATCTGGAGGATACTCATCAATATGCAGAAACCCCTGGAGATACAGGTACAAGAACAATAAGCATGGGAGCTATAAAATATCATTTTGAAAACACTGACTGCAGTATTCAATATCCTATGAATAAGACTTCGCTGTTTAAGGCAAATTGCAACAGCGTTGCAGAACCACAGCACATCAGAGGCTTGGGAAAAAATGCATTATTATTATTCAGCAATTAACTCTAAGCAAGGCTGGTCAGGCAATGGCAACAAATATTATTATATGATTTGTTTCTATGTCTCCCCAAATAATGCAGTCACATTGGGCTCCTACCCTAGGGAAGTATTTGTCTGCATTTACAGGGCTAAAAGAAGCATTATATTATATGTAAATGTAGGGCATACCTTGTCAAAATCAAGAGTTATTGCAGCTGATCTCACTGCACATGGTAATCTTAAAGTCATTTCCAATAGTCCAGGTGAAACCTTGTCTTCAGATGGAGAAACTTGAATCCGTTCTACAGTTTCGGCTAGAGATTGAAGATTTTCATCTATGTATACTTTGAGTGTATGATAGTATACCTTTACATACCAGGGAACAACTTGAAAAACATTAACCCTCAACCAACATTCTCCAGCACTATTGGAATTCAGCACACGATGACTCATATCATTAGGTTTTAAGGAAATTGCTATGGAACCTCTCTCATTACCACTCCCCATTAGGTACCTGCTAACTCTTAGTGGAGCTTGTAGGCATGACCAAACTATGGGAAATTTCCATCTGAAACTTAAATCAAAGGGCTTGGAATCACTGTAGTTCTCAACTGGAAATTCACACAGGATAGATGAGTCGTCCACTTCTCTAATTAGCCTGCCTGGGGAAACTGACATCTCTAAACCTGGATCTATCCCAAAGCTTTCTGAGAAATCAATATCAGAATGAGATTCTCCATTTTCCTTCCTTACTTTCTTAAGCTCAGATAACAAGTTCCGTTCTAATTGAACATATACAGTGCTAGATTTGGAAAGGACACATTTTCCACTGATTTTCTTGCCAAACAATGAACTCAGAGACCAACTTGGTTGAAGTGTTGATCCACTTGAAAGCATTGCACCAGTCCCAAACATATTTGGTTGAAGAACAATTGTAAGAGTTTGGTCTAGCACAATTCCAGTGCTTTTTTTGTTGGAATCATACTCGTCCGAGGATAATCGCAGCCTCTGAGAATGGTAATATCCTCTATAGATGGATGGTCGATCCATCAATGCAGAAAGCCCAGTTTTGTCTCTACAAGGAAGTAACTTCAACCAAGGAGTGAGGTTCTCTGTGCAAACAGCTTCACGAGGCAAAGTACCATACCTTAAATTCCCACTAGATGACCTAAAGCTCCATTTAGGACTAGAATAAGCAGTTGAATCCTCAAGAAAGTTGATAGAAGCACAAAAGAGACCGGAAAGTGCATGAGTTAGATTTTTCCAGGATGCATCAACCTGGTGCTGGGGAACATCGAAAACAGCCCACAGTTCAACTCCAGGAGGTTTTGCATTGCTACTCGATATGGGGTCAAACCCGCCCCAGCGTTCATAATTCCAACGACCTTGTGTAAATGACAATTCGATTTCTCGTAATCGAAATTTTTGGACCTGCATAAAACAATTGGCACTCGTTTATACATATTGTAATGCGCCAAAAGATCACAAAAACTACAGAAAGTAGTCGAAGAACAAAAATATGTTAGCTCATTGCTAAGACAAGCAGGCACGCCTTACACAGGTAATGCAATCATCAACAATCTTTTCTTGCAGAGTTTTGAAAGCTCTAAAGTTGAAACAACTACCTCCCGATGACCTCATATTTGGGAGTCAAAACACAAAAGAAAATCATAGCCCACTTCAGAAATAGCAGAAGGGAAACTTAGTTTGTTTTCATATATTGTACTTACTCTCTATTCATTACAATGATTGATGCCAAACTTTTACTTGTTCAGACATTTCATAATCACTGAATCCCAAGAATCAATTGCAGAACAGAAAATCAACCAAGGACATCAAATATGACAGTTCACATATTCACATAAGGATCCCTACTTCTCCATGCTTACTTTCGCTTTTTAATTCAAACAAATGGAATTTTGCTATAAAACCAGTTTCTTCCATCAAAACTACTTTCCCATTCCAGTTGCCTCTTCCAATTCAAATACATTCATCCCTTACTGCAACTATGAATTCTCTAAGATTTACAAATTATGTAGCCCAACACAAAACTAAAACTCTCATTGCAACGAAAGTGAAACCTTAAATAATTAAATGCCTATAGAACAAATCACAATCACGAGTCCCCAAATCAACGAAATAACAAAAACCCAGAAAGATAAGAGCTAACAGAAGCGGATTGCAAGTATTATTAAACTACAGAGGCTTACCAGTTGATAAATGGACTTAGGGAAAAGATTGTGGTGGCGGCCATAAGAGTCAGTTGGAGGAGCTCTGCTCTGAAAGTGAAAGTGGGTAAGAACTTTGCGGTCAGGTAATGGCCTCAAAAGCAATGCTTCGGAAAACTCTTCCTCCTTTTCTGCAGCAGCTGTTGCTACATCTTCGTCTTCTTTTGCTAAAGATCCACACGCCAATGAAAGTAAAAACAACACGAAAATTGATCTCAAACTTATCATCTCCTTCCCCAAAAGAACTTGCAACAGTCTCCGCCAATTCTTACGTGCTAGTAATTCGTTTTTAATTTGGACGTTCCGAAGACCACATTATTTGCAGCCATGGCGGAGACGAGCCGACGGGGATGAGTCCAATTCGAAGCTCGGAAAACGCAGAAATGAACATGATGACCCGACCCGACTCGAGCTTAGAAGTTAGATCAAGCCCCAAGGCCCACGGCCCACCCCGGGAAACTTTTTTTAAATGGCCAATCTGGGCTGGATTTTGTTGCAATCCTTTTGTTGGGCCGGACTTTGGTGACCCAATTTTTCTCTTTAACTAATATTTTTTTGGAAAAATCAAATAATATTTATATGAATGATAATACACTCGGTGAGAACTCATCCTAACCGTAAATCCAATCATATGATCTCATATTTTTTACTCTACATCTGCACTTTCTCAACCATTTTCCTATTCTATAGTTCAGCCCATTTCCCCAAAAAAATATATATTTATTTATAAAATATTCGTCTTAATTTTGTCTAAAATACTAAACAAATTATGAGATTTTTTAATTTTTAATTTTTTTTAAAGGTCTTTAGTAATGTTATTACTATATATATTACAGGTTCACGTAGTTGTTTTTCAAATATCAAAATTTATTTATTAATTTAAACAAACTTCAGGAGAATTATTTGTAATTTAGCCAAATAAGTTAATCGTGCATACGGGTGCAAATTACTCCATCCGTCTCATATGAAGAAATTATGTTTCAAATTTTAATTTTATATATTCAAATTAGACTTTTTTTAAGAGGACGACTAACGAAAAGTTTCCCGAATACGCATCGATTATATTAGAATTTTTTTTTATATCCAACAACCAAATTAATATATAAAGAAATTAACAGCAATATTCAGCTTAATTCAACTGTCTTATTTATTAATCTTTAGCCACACTGATCAAACTTGCGGATATATGCATTCTGGAAATTTGGTGGCGGCATCTTTTTGTTGGCAGTAATTAAAAAACATGTAATCGTCTTCAAATTTCTGAAGTTGTGATTACTGCGTTTCGGTGAGATCTCAGTTTTCCTCTTTATTCCACTCGAACTCGGAGGAGTAACATTTTCCGGCGCCAGAGTAATCTACGGGGCAGGCCGTTATCGGGAAATTCCGATAGGAAGTAGTGAAAGGGCCGAGACTCCAATCCATCTTCCCCGCCCAGCTTCCGTTGACGCCGTTGTTGGTATTCCATACTGATGCCTCTATATGTATGGGTTCTATCGGAAACTTGGCTCCTATTCCCGATCGATTCTTGTGTACTGATATTGGACTATCATCTACGAAGAATCTGTCGACAATTAGGGTATGTTAGTTAGGAAGTGTTTCTGAAAAATAATTATTTAAATGCAAAATTTGTAGTTGAATATTAAAAATTGTATTGAATATGATGAAAAAGTATATAATATATTAAACTTACTAAAAAACAATGAAAATGGACAAGGACTTAATTAATTATCTAACTAATTAAAGGAAAAACACCGATATATAATTAATTCAACAATACTACACGTTGATGTTTTCTTACACAATTTGATGTTGATTCCAGAGAACGCTGTAGGTGTGGAATTCTTCGGAAGGATCAAAGCCGAGCCTAAATTTTCGTTCTCTTCCCCCAAGATCATCTGCAAACACGTTCGTCATCAAAATTCCTTCTGAACCCATGAATTCGAAGTCAAGCTCATTATGAGGTGTTCCATCGTTATGGTCAATTGGCTGCACAAATTAATAAGGATGACTCAACTAGTAGAATTGACACGAACCGAGTTTTCGAGTTGGTTCGATCTAGGCTTCCAGCTCGGGCTGAACCCGCCGGCCACGAATACTAGATTCATGCAACAAAGTCTAAAATCGAACTAATCAAAAAACCGACCGACTCAAGAATCTTGGGTCGGTTTTGGTTCAGTGTAGATTTAAAATAAAAATTGAAAAGCAAAACGTTTTAAACTATATATAGTGAAAGAGTATAAATTAAGGAAGAAGAATCAAAGATTACATAGAAGTTTGGAACAATTCCTCCAGTTTTCTGTTCGGGTATCTTCATTTTGATGAGAAACCTTCCGGATTGAAACGCCACCTTGGATCTAAATCCTGCCCCCCCTATATACATAAACCCACCCAATAAGTTTACAAACTACATTAAGCATAATTAGTTTGATTGAAACTGATATGACGTAAAAAGTTCGGTGTTGGATGCTCCTGTTTGGCTCAAATAAATATCTTGATCTCCACGGCCTAAACTTGTAGAAAGTCCACTGAAAAGAGAGAAAGCTGAACTGGAAACCGAGCTGGGTGGCTCGAATCAACACGAATGATGAGGAAAACTTTAACTGAAGACTGTTCCGGCAATAACTGTAAATAATCAAGAGAAGAGCGGGGCTTTCCCCCCTGTATAGGCTCCGACGGTCAAGTTAACAAGATGCAATATGAGAAACTGTATTGATCAAGAGTTTAAGCATGAAGAAGAAGGCGGCCAGAATGGCTTACCCGAAATGAGTCTGGTGGCTGAGTATTTATAGGCTCATCTTGATATATCCGTTGTGTTGTGATGAGCTGTATGATATGTCCGTTGTGCCATGATGACCTGCACTTCCAACTACTCTCCTTTTTATGATGACTTTAACGTTCTTGTAATAACGGCTCTAATTTGGCTCCTTTGTCATTATTGCCCCTGCATATATCAGATTCATGGGCCTCCAATGATGTCTAACTGTCATGCCAATGTTACCGTTATCCCGACCTGACCTAAGCTTTACCGACCTAAGATTTGCTGACCTAAGCTCTGTCGACCTAAGCTTTCCTGACCTAAACTTTACTGACCTAAGCTTTACTGACCTAAGCTCTGCTGACCTAAGCTCTGCTGACCTAAACTTTACTGACCTTAGCTCTGCCGACCTAAGCTCTGCCTGACCTAAGCTTTACCGACCTAAGCTTCCCGAGTTTGGTTATCTTGTTTACCGACCTAAGCTCCTTGAGCTTTGATATCTTGTTTATCGACCTAAGCTCGACCTTGACCATCTCGTTAGGTCTGTTTAATACCGACCTAAGCCTGACATTGACTATCTACTTAGGTCTGTTTGCCGACCTAAGCCTGCCTTTGGGCTTTTTGTGCCTAAATTCTCATTGTCTTGATTGGGCTAAGCCCAATGATTTTAGCTATTTTTATGCACATCAGAAACATTAAATTAACTACGAAATGGAATGAGATTAATAATAAATGAATTAACCTTAACCTGTGTGTTCGTCCAATACAATTTGGACTTCATCGTCTCCTTCTTGAGCAAGTTTGAAGTGATCACCCCGTAATAATTTTCATAATTCTAGTTGAAACTACGATCATATGTAGTTGTACCCACTACAATCATAGCGAGAAGAATGGAAAAGAATACGTTAAAAAAGATTAATGAGGCCATTGTAATGTAAATTTTGAGAATGCATATAAAATCGTTAATGAGTAATGATATTTATAACAATTATTTTTTTAAAAAAGTATAATTGATTAATAAATATCTGAGATTAAGACACAGCAATCTAGTGGGTTGTTTCATTAAGGGAGATTACGTTAGTTAATTATGAGATCAAATATCTCTCAATTGTTTGTGTTTTTTCTGTCAAAAATGGGACGGTCGAACCGTGGAAGCAATGAATATTGATTAATACTTCTACAAATAAATTAAATTTAATTGGCATTTTAATTTAATTATACAAACAGCATAAAAAAAATAAAATAAAAACAAGCCTAATAATAGGTAGTCTGTCTACATCTAGATTGCAAACTAGCTTATTCAGTTATTTAACACAATTAACTCTATGTTAGAAACTATTCCGACACATTAAGGGTCACTCAGAGGTCGAGATTGGGTTTGATTCTTAACAGTATGGCAGTGGCTTACAAACACTTCATGAAGTTTAATTATCAAAAGTATTTTGTTCAAATAGTTTAGTAACCGTGTAAGGCTTAGGTAATTTGCCTTTATATTAATGTTGGCAATCAAAATTTACTTCAGAATAGAGAAAAAAGAAATTGGGTCCAAGAACAGCCTAATTTTTTTAATTATTATTTCGGGTTATTGTTGAAGTGAAATGGAGAACCGATATAACTAATATTTTGTCTCATCACGTAAAATCGGCTAAATAAATCAAATTTTGTTAGCGTGCACAATCGAAGCACATTGATTCACTTCATATTTAAAAATAACGTCTCTTTATTATATATAAAGAAATTAACACGTACATAATTATTTATTAATCTTTAGCCAATGATCACACTTGCGGATATAAACATTCGGGAAATATGGCGCCGGCGCCCTTTATTTGGCAGTAATCGTAAAACATGTAATCGTCTTCAAATTTCCGAAGTTGCGATTTCTGTGTTTCTGTGAGATCCCAGTTTTCCTCTTTGTTCCACTCCAACTCGGTGGAGTAACATTTTCCAGCACTGGAATAATTCACGGGACAACCCGTTATTGTGAAATTCCGATAGTAAGTGTTGAAAGGGGCGAGAGTCCAATTCACCTTCCCCGCCCAATCTTGGCCGTCGGCACTCCAGAATGTCGCCTCTATATGCATCGCTTCTATTGGAAACTTGGCTCCATTTGCCGTTCGATTCTTAAACACTGTTATTGGAGCATCATCTACGAAGAATCTGTCGACATATATAATAATAATAATAATAATAATAGTCAATTTATCGAATTAGTCCCTTAACTTGGGTTTTCGTCTCTATTTGTTTCTTAATTTGTAAACGTTTCAATTTTATCCCTTAACTTTAAATTTTGTTTCACATCCCAAATCCAAAATTTAGTAACATTTGAGTTATTTTTGACTAACACGTAAAATTGACACATATTAATAGGATCAATAAAAAATAAGTGTTAGGATATCACTTTTTTCACATTATAATTTAGTTTGAAAGAATTCACGTGTAAAATAAAAAAGATCTCAAATACTATTCAAATTTTGACTCAGAACCATTTTAAAACAAATTTGAAGTCAATGGGCAAAAATAAAACGCTTTCAAGTTAAAAGAACCAAATGAAAATAACAATCCAAATTATGAAACTAATTGATCGAGCGATTTAATATATATATATATATATATATATATATTCTTACACAATTTGATGTTGATTCCAGAGGATGGAGTAGGAATGAAATTCTTGAGAAGGATCAAACCCGAGCTTAAATTTTCGTTCTCTTCCCCCAATATCACCCGCAAACAAGTTCGTTTGCAAAACTCCTAGTGTGCCCACGAACTCGAAGTCGAGCTCATTATGAGGTTTTCCATCGTTATGGTCGATCAGCTGCACAAAAATAACGATAAAAATAATAATGCAAAACATTATAGTGAAAGAGTGAATTAAGAAAGAAGCGATCATTACATAGAAGTTTGGAATAATTCCTCTAGTTTTCTCTTTGGGTATCTTCATTTCCATATGAAACCTTCCAGATTGAAACGCCGCCTTAGACCTAAATCCGGCCCCTGCATATATTTAATTACAAACAACATTAATTAATTTGATGGAAACTTGAAATTAACCTACGTACTACAAAACGGTACGAGATTACTAATGAATTAATTAGTTAACCTGTGGATTGGTCCAATACAATTTGGACTTGGTCATCTTCTTCTTGATTAAGCTTGAAGTGATCACCCCCATAGTAAGATTGATAATTTTGGTTGAAACTACGATCATATGCTATTGCAGCCATTGCAACCTTGGCGAGAAGAATGAAAAAGAAAATGTTCGGAAAGATTAATGAGGCCATTGGAGTGTTAATTATGAGAATGTAAATATGCTAATGAGTAATGATATTTAAATATACTTCTTTTTTTTTTATTTGAAAAAAAAAAGTAATTAAGAAATACTTGAGATAAAGACACAGCTAGATAATTTTTTAAAAACTTTTTTCTTAATGGAAGGTTGAACCGTGGAAGTAATAAGTAATGAGTTGTTCTAGCTAGAAAGAAAATTAATTGGCCTTTTAATCTTATTACACAAAGAAAATACAGAAAAAAGACAAATGTATTAATAGGTAATCTGTCTACATCTGTGCTAATTAAACTTCTTTGGCACAATTTATTCTTCATCTCGAGTTCGATAGGTTAAGATTTGCGAATTTTAAAGTAAACTTTTCCTTATAATTATAGGAGTCTTTCTCACGTAATATTTTCTCAAATAACAAAAAAGTAATAATAATATGTCAAAGAACAGCCAAATAATGTGTTTTTTTGTGGGGTTGAATTTGAAGTAAAATGGAGAACCCCTATTTTAGAAATTTTTTTTTTTTCTATTATTAAAGCTTTCCAACATTGAAAAATAAAGAGGCAGTTGCTCCCTTAAATATAAATTTGGTCCATAATCAGAATTTCCAAGCTCCAAAAGTAAAATTTTCTTCTCTACATATTTGGAAGTGTTGGCCTTTTCTTTTATTTATTTCAAAAAAAAAAAAAAAAAAGAAGAAGAAGAAAACGAACTCCAGAACTAAAAGAGATAAAAGTGTAAATTTTCTGAAAATGTGAACAAATATATATAAGAACTAAATTTATGAGTTATTTATTCATATTGATTTATTTTATTGCACTAAAAACATGAAATGCAACATATTGATGAAATAAAATTTGGTATCAATAACTTGTATTTTATGTTACCACATACATATTACTATGAATTAAGGAACTGAGCATTCTGGAAAGGTTGCTCTGGCACCCTTTTGTTGGCAATAATCGTAAGTCATGTGGTGATCTCGAACCCATTGAAGTTTTTGTTTCAACGGTGGGCTTAGATCCCAATTTTCTTGTTTATTCCACTCAAATTCAGGAGAGTTGCATTTTCCCGAGTGGGCTGGACAACCTGTTATTGCGAAACTCCGATAGTAAGTGGTGAAAGGAGCGAGGGCCCAATTCACTTGTCCAGCCCAATCAACGGTCCATACTGTTGCCTCTATATGCATCGGTTCTACTGGAAACCTGACTCCTATTCTTTTATTGTTTTTAAACACCGTCACTGGATAATCATCCACAAAGAATCTGACATTATCACAATATAAATTAATTAATAATCTCATAATATCAAATGACAGGTATATAAGTTAAAATTGTCCTTACACAATTTGGTGTTGATTCCAAAGGATGGTATAGGAATGGAAATCCGCAGAAGGATCAAACCACAGCTTAAAACGTTGTTCTCTTTTTCCAATATCAGATGCAAACACGTTAGTTTGTAAAATTCCTTCTGTACCCACGAATTCAAAGTCAAGCTCAGTATGAGGTCCAGGAATATTTTTTGATATCATCTGCAAAAATATATAAATTAATCAATGTCACTTCAAATTTTTGTTCAAATTGAATAAGTAATCCAAATATTAAATACGATACTGTTACTTTGATTATATTATAAAAAATAAATAAAAAGAAATAACGTGCTCATGTGTAGGGTTTGAAAAAGAATTAGAAATGACAAAAAGAATAAAATGCAAGTGGAATCAATTTGGTTCGGTTATGAACCCGTTCTCGAGTCGAGTTAGACACGAGGGTACACAATCTATACCATGGGCTTAAAAAATCGAATCAATTCAAATCAAAAGAGGCACGACCCAACCTGAACTGCCTGCCTTGGTTTGAAAACAACCCAAATCAAAAGTTTTAGTTTGATTCAGGCCAATTATCTATAAGTAGGGTTTTGAAATGCAAGTGGATCAAGTAATGAAAGAGAGAAGAATGAATCTATGATTACATAGAAGTTGGGGACCAATCCTTGAGTTTTTTGTTTGGGTATCTTCATTTCAATATGAAATCTTCCTGATTCAAACTCCAACTTTGACTTAAATCCCGCCCCACCTGCACCACAATCAATTAATAACCAAACAAACCATATTAACTCATTCACTTGGTTCAAGTGACAACGTACTAGTGAAAATATGTAAAACAATCTGTACAAGAATATATATATATATATATATATAATAAATTTCACCTTTGGCTCGGTCTAATAAAAGTTGGACTTCATCATCTCCTTGTTGATTAAGTTTGAAGTGATCGAACCCCCAAAAGGCCTCATAATTTTGGTTGAAACTACGATCATAAGCAGTTACAATCGTCATTACATTGAACATGGCAACGAGTAGAACGGTAAACGAAATGTTGCCAAAGAATGAGGCCATTGTATTGCCAAAAAATTAATTGGCTTTTGAATTGATTGTAGGAGAAAGAAAAAGAAAATGCAAACGTATTAATAGGTAGTCTGCCTACATCGATTATATGGTAATCTTATTTGAATTTGAAATAGGAGCGCGATTGATCCATATAATAATGATGATATTAATGGTAATTGATTTGATTGCTTTTTATTTTTTATAATTCATTATATCTCTTATATAAATTAGCTTTGAATTGTGTTACACTCATGTTACCTCTCTTAATATATTACTTCCTCTGTCCCACTCAAAGAGTCCACTTGAAATGTGTACAACTTATTATGGGTTGTAAGGTACAACACCTAAAATAAGTAATTTAACACTATATTTTCCACTTATATCCTTACTTTAGAAGTAAGGGTTAATTGTGAACCACACTTTGTTATATTAGTAAAGATAATGTAAATGAATTCAAAGTGGACTCTTTAAATAGAAATTTTTTTTTTTGAAAGTGAACTTTTTGAATGGGACGGAGGGAGTATTATAAACATTATTTTCTTTATTACTTTTTTTCCCAATAATATTCATTTTTATCCTAACATATTTTTTCTACTAAGGGTTGATTTTTTTCTTTAGGGTATATTTGTTTTATTTTGTAAGTGTTAAAAAATATTTAAAAAAGACTATAAAATTATACTATAATGAAAAATTAATGGTAAAAACAAATTTTCTAATATTAAAATTGGATATGATGAATATCATTGGTAAAAGAAATTAATGCAATAAGTTACTAAGCTATTTAACAAAAAGTGTAATACAATAATATAACAGAAGATCCAAAACCATACGAATTACGTTAAAGCACTAAAATACATTATCTTGGAATATTGGGATTATTTAAATAAGACTAACATCGAAACGCTAAATACATACTAGAGACCGTCTTATAATATATTTTGGGCAACACCTCCGTAGAGATTGCCATTGTTGTTCTTTCAATACTGGGGACGTCTCTTTACACTACTTTTATGTCCTACACCATACCAGTGCCAAATAATATACCACCGTAGGAATTAGTTTCCTAGAGTTCTAATAGGTATATTGCCCCTAAAGTCTTGACGATTATTCTTTAAGTACACAAAATTTAACAATTATTATATACTCTTCAAACCTAAACCTATGACTTATATGTTTCTAAGCATGTTGGTGGCATAATTTGCAGTATCGCGATACGTATTGTAGGATCGTACGGTACTACGATCTCAAAATACAAAATCGATCCTACTTTCGATCTTATAAAAATTTGCTAATGCCTCAAATAAGAGTAAATTTTATAAATTTTATGTAATTTTATACTTGCACATTTTCTGTAGGATCTTACGATTCTACGATCCGATTTTATCGATACCGATCTTGCACTAAAATTGATCTCACGTAGGATTGCTATTTTGTAAACTATGGTTGGTGATTGAGGTATGGTTGTTTGGGGCTAATTGCTTGATTTTGGGGATCGGTATTAATAGTAGTTGATATGATTGATATGAAGGGTGATCTGGTTATATTTTATATTTTCTTTCTAATTTATGTTGTACTACATATCATTTCCAAGGTGATCTGGTTATATTTTATTTGATATGAATATCGAATGTTTAGTTTAATATAAACTAGTCTTAGAAAAGCTATGTTTTTCTTTACTTAAGCAACAATTCATATAAAATCAGTTTATCTACTTATATGACACATTTTTTCGAGTAGTTTTATCTATCTTTATGGGCTATAGCAATAGGTTTTTTTAAAAAAAAATTTATTTGCAATATTGATACCTATGTTGAGTGGATCATTCTTATTGAAAAGTAATATGTTACTCAGTATTTGATACTCTTTCAAGAGCATCAATTACGCTATTTCAAGGCGGTGTTTTAAGAACTACCTTAAAAAGTTTGTTTTGTTGGCCCTTTTTTTTTTTTCGTTTTTCAATCAGCCCACCATTCATTTCATCTTCCTTTTTTTTTTTTAATAAATTTTCACCATTCTTGTTAAAATACTTATTCTCTTTCAACCGTAAATCATATCTTAAGATAATTATTAGAGTCGGTGAGATAATCAATTACTTTTAGTTGAATAAGTTAAGACGTAAGACAAAGGCAAATTTTATTTTATTTTATTTTACTTCAAGTGATACTATTCCAGCCAGAGTACATACTCTGTAAACAATATCATATTATTCGTATTGTAGATAATAGTGTTGCATTCTTGAGTTAAAGTTGTAAAATGTGTTGCATTTTGTAAATAATAGTGTTGTATTCTTGAGTTAAAGTTGTAAAATGTGTTGCATTTTGTAAATAATAGTGTTGCATTTTTTAGTTAAAGTTGTAAAATGTGTTGCATTTTGTAGATAATAGTGTTGCATTCTTGAGTTAAAGTTGCAAAATGTGCTGCATTTTGTATATAATAGTATTGCATTATTGAGTTAAAGTTGCAAAATGTGTTGTATTTGGTAGATAATAGTGTTGTATTATTGAGTTAAAGTTGAAAAATGTGTTGCATTTTGTATATAATAGTGTTGCATTATTGAGTTAAAGTTATAAAATGTGTTGCACATTTTGTGTATAATAGTGTTGCATTCTTGAATTAAAGTTGTAAAATGTGATGCATTTTGTAGATAATAGTGTCGCATTACTGAGTTAAAGTTGTAAAATGTGTTGCATTTTGTAGATAATAGTGTCGCATTACTGAGTCGCATTACTGAGTTAAAGTTGTAAAATGTGTTGCATTTTGTAGATAATAATGTCGCATTACTGAGTTAAAGTTGTAAAAAGTGATGCATTTTGTGATAATAGTGTCGCATTATTGAGTTAAAGATGTAAAAAGTGATGCATTTTGTAGATAATATTGTTTCATTACTGCAGTTAAAGTTGTTAAAAATGATGCATTTTGTATATAATAGTGTCGCATTACTGAGTTAAAGTTGTAAAATGTGTTGCATTTTGTAGATAATAGTGTCTCATTACTGAGTTAAAGTTGTAAAAAATGATGCATTTTGTAGATAATAGTGTCGTATTATTGAGTTAAAGATGTAAAATGTGATGCATTTTGTAAATAATAATGTTGTATTATTGAGTTAAACTTGTAAAAAGTGATGCATTTTGTACATAATAGTATCGCATTATAGAGTTAAAGTTGTAAAATGTGTTGCATTTCTAATTTTATCAATTTTGTTTTTAGAACAAACCTACATTAGAAAACTGTTCTAAAAAGCATATAAAAACAGCCTTTAATTACCCAAATTGTACTACAAGTGTAATTAAGCAACATATATCGATTAGCATTCTGGGAATTTCCAACGGACGTCCTTTTCCTGGCAGTAATCGTAGATCATATTCTCTTTTGCGAACTTCTGCCAGCCATTGTTTCTGTGTGGGGTTGGGATCCCAGTTTTCCTCTTTATTCCACTCGAACTCCGGAGAGTAACATTTCCCGGTGCCGGAATAATTCGCGGGGCAGCCTGTTGTTGTGAAATTTCGATAGTAAGTAGTGAAAGGGGCGAGAGCCCAGTTCACACTCCCCGCCCATCCACCGTTAGCACTCCACACCGTCGCCTCTATATGCATCGCTTCTGTTGGAAACTTGGCTCCTATATATTATCAATAGATTCCTGAACGCTCTTATTGGAACATCATCCACGAAGAACCTGACACTCAAAATATCAAGTATGATGAGGGATAGAAATTGTATTTCTATAATATTATAAAATAAATTATAAATTGTATCGATCCTTAAGTTCTTACACAATTTGATGTGGATTCCAGAGGATGGTGTAAGAATGAAAATCCTCGGACGGATCAAACCACAGATGAAATCGTTGTTCTCTTCCGCCACCATCGGATGCAAACACGTTGGTTTGCAAAATTCCTTCCGTTCCTATGAACTCAAAATCAAGCTCGATCGCCATGATTCCCCGAATTATGCGAGATCAGCTGCACGAAAATATATATACAAAATTAAACCATCACAAACTTTTGATTTTCATCATCACAAACGTTTGATCAAGTAGTGAAATTAATCTTACGTAGAAATTCGGGACAATTCCTCCAGTTTTCTGATTGGGTATCTTCATTCGGATGTGGAATCTCCCAAATTCAAACTCCATTAATTTCGACTTAAATCCAGCCCCTTATATTAACTTGAGGGCTAATTTGTAGTATGTGTCGTTTTTGTATCACTTATCGAAAAATATGTCGTTATATATATATTATTTTAAGGAAAAATGACGACATTCCCATTCGATAGGATCAAAGAGGGCTGATCATTATCATACTTTTGTGTGGAACTTTTGAAAGAATTATATATGTGGTTTTAAGAGAAAAATTATGGAGATCATCTCAAGAGTACTGCTACTCATTTTATATACTATAATATTGTGGAAAAGTGTAAAAATAGGAAGAAGAAAAAAAAAAAAAAAACTCCATAATTTTAATTGTTTTTAAATTAAACGTGAAGATCACAAGAAAAAAAATTAAGAATGATAAAAGATTTTATCAATATTCTATCATAAATCTGGATTTTCTTTTTTTGGGGGGGTTAGAATTTCGAGTATAGTTTTACATTTAATGCCAATTTTTTGCATGGAAAATTTTGACTATGAAGGAATTTTACTTTTAGACCTTGGAAATTCTAATTATGGATCACATTAATTAATATTATTCAAGGAAATAATTCCTCTTTAATTTTTGTTGGTAGAAATTAAAGCTTTCAAAATGGAAATTAATAACAAATTTCCACTCCAACTTTGACCCCAGCTTTTTGGACGGTTCGTCGTATTCATATAGTAATATTTCTATTTTACGGTTAAGTCGTAAAGAAAGAGTAATCTCTATATATTAAGCGAAAATGTGAAGTTGGGAGGTATGACTGCTTGCTTGATATTCTGTCGTGTGACAATATGTCACAGGACGATCTTTTGAAACACTATCGGGTCGCTCTTTTGAACAATTAAAATGCGCTAAACATGACACGATGTGAGGAACAAGAATTTTTTTTTTTTTTTTTTTGAACAATCGATGTAGGCAGACTACTTATTAATACGTTTGCGGTTTCTTTTTCTTTCTCATACATTCAAATGAGTTCTTTGGCAACATTTCATTTACTGTTCGTTACGCTCAGCAATGCAATAACGACTAAACGGTGGTAGTTTCAAGCAATTTGATTGCCATAAAATTATGTCAATTTATTAAAATAAAACGATATCGTTTTAAATTGTATTATTTTATAAACTTAGACGTACACGGGATCCTAACTCCACTCAGACCCTGTCATTCTTCATTCATTCACGCCATATATATGTCGCCTAACCGCACAAAATTCAGCTGGTACGTATTAAGGGAGATTTGGAGCTAAGTGAGTATCATGAGTGATGTGACGTAAAAAATCCGCTTCAATAATGATGCTTCTTCACAGCCCAATGAGTTCTGGCAAACAGCAATTGTCCAATCCAAATGAAGCCTCGCAGGAAAATGAGGAGCAATAAAGGGCCCAATCTTTGGATAAAACTTTTTATTGTGCAGTAGAATGGATCACTCTAATAATTGATCTGAGTAAATCGGTTCAGCAACAGTGATGAACTTTAAGGATTCTGGATAACTTGATTCGGTAATGGTGATGAAGCTTGAGGATTTAGCACTGTTCCGGTGACAACAATGGAAACTAACCAAGAAAAGGGGCGGGGCTTTCCCCCCTGTATAGGCTCCGACGATCAAGTCAGTAATATGAAAGAAATAAACAGTATTGAATGATATCTTTGGAGAAACAACAATAATCAGAGAGAGTAGCAAGAAATTGTTCATGAAGTACTTGTCTAGAATTCCCTTCTATTTCCTTACTTGAAATGAGGCTGGTGCCTGAGTATTTATAAGCCCACTTTGATAGTTCCGTTGGATTGTGATGTCATACGCTCCCACTTATTTTTTCTTAATGATACTTTAGCCGTTCCGGGAAAACTGGCTTTAACTTTGGCTCCTTTGTCATCATTGCTCTGCATATATTAAGATAATGGTCCTACCATGATGTCTAACTGTTTCGAATATATTATCTTTATCTCGGATCGGTTTACTTTACCGATATAAGCTTTTATGTGTTTTAGTTACTTACCGACCTGAGTTTTAACACTGTTGACCGATCTAACTTCTCTTAAGCTTTTACCGACCTGGGCTTCTTGAGTATAGTTACATTTTGACTGACCCATCTTACCGAGCTGAATTATAAGTTTTACCGATCTAAGATTCACCAATTGTTTTATAATGTTTTCCGACCTAAGCTTTCATGAGTCATTACTGATCTAAGTCTTCATAACCGACCTAAGCCTTTATAACCGATCTAAGCCTTCATAACCGATCTGATGTTGTAACACAGATTTGTACGATATTTCCGATCTGAGCATGGCTCTAGGCCTCTTTATCTTTTACTGTTTCTTTGTTTTAATTTATTGGGCTAGGCCCAATGGGGATTTCAATTTTATGCACATCAACAAGCCCCCCCAGTATTAGGTTTTACCGATTTAAAACTTAATACTCTTTGGGTTTTCCGAGCTAAGACCTAGCATAAAGGACATCATGAATTTCTAGATATTAATACGAGCCAATTTTCCGAGCCAAGCGTGATTCTATGTTTTAATGAGGCTAAAGATAAGAGTCATTTATTTGGTGTTCATCCGACCTATAACTTACCGAACAAGACAATGTGAGTCATGACTGAGAGATCCAGCTTTGAAGAGAATATGGTGTCAGCCAGTGTATAGGTTATAATTGTAATACTGATCTAAAGAATTTGAATAGTTTTCGGACAAATAAATGTAACCATAAAGGCGTACCTTTGCGTTACCCTAGATCGGGATTTCGAAGAGGCGGACTTGTCAGAACACGCCTTCTCAAACGATACGACTTCAGAGGTCGTTTATGTTCTCGAAGCATCATTAATGACTACAGCTTTTGGTCTGCCCACGTCTCCTCATTTTCCTGCGAGGCTTCATTTGGATTGGACAATTGCTGTTTGCCAGAACTCATTGGGCTGTGAAGAAGCATCATTCCTGAAGCGGATTTTTTACGTCACATCAACTGGCGCCGTCTGTGGGGACGATTTGATCGATTTTCTTCATCAAATTTTCTTCACAATCAAAGAAATTTGTGAAATCATGACGCAAGAAGTTCGGGAACGGATGCTTCTTCTTTCAGAATAACAGTTTGCACTAAGGAAATAATTCTCCAATTAGGTACAGTTTTTGGGACAATTAATTTCTTAACTGACACATAGAAATATAAATTTGGTTAGCATCAATGAATCGATATCATATCATATACATCTGGGAAGGCCTGGTTTTTGAACCGCTTCCAAGCAGCATACCATGTACATCTGGGAAGGCCTGGTTTTTGAACCGCTTCCAAGCAGCATACCATGTGCATCTATCTGGTTGTTAACATTTTAGAACGAGCACGCTTCAGAGGGCATCTTCTGAAAAAATTAAAAATATGTCCTGAAATTGTATACCATGTGTCTCTTGTTTATTGGTTGTATACTATAACTCTTGTTGCATTTCTTGTTCTGTGTTGCGCATGAATATCGAGAAATGAAAGAATGGCAATCAGAAAGACATTCTAGAGGATGAATTCAAAGACCGATCTAGCAGAGGATGACTTCAAAGACCGATCCAGCAGAAGATGACCTTGGAGATCGATCCAGCAAAGGATGACCGTAGAAGCCGACCCAGCAGAAGACGACCTAGAGGGTAGACCCCAGCGGTGGATGACCCCAAGAGGCAAAACCCACTAGTGGACGACCTGGATTAGTAGACAACCCCATCAGTGGACGACCTGGAGGATAAATCCCCCATGAGTTGACGATCTAAGGGACGACCCCGGGACACGCATTCAAATCATGAAGTCAGGTTAGACACTCTGAGTAGGACATGGAGGCCATCAGGTACGGTCTATAGGACGATAAAATATCTTAGATGCTCAAGTTACTATGTTCATTATTCAGTATGTATTGCGAAAGACACGGTTGGGAACCGCTTTCACATCATGATTTTCATTATTACTGAAAGACACGGTTTGGAACCGCTTTCAAAGAACGTGGGACATTGTTAGACACGGGTAGTTCTAACAATATAATTACAACCAGGCACTGGCTGGTTGTCAATTACACAAGGCACAGTTAAGTCCAGTTCGGACACCATTGATTGGCTTTGGCAATCACCATGTTATACTCACAGGACGGTTGAGTATTATACCAGTAACCATGATAGCTGGCCAGCTACTACTCACAGGAATCATGTGATCACCTTACCATGTATACCTTCCAAGGCTCAAACCGTTCTTAAGTCATGGCTTCAATTTTGCATATGTTTTGTTTATAATGAATGGAATGGCTCCTATTTGTTAACATTAAACAGGCAAGGCAATGTTACATAGGCAAGTACAATACATTGGACGGAACAAACCATGTACAGGATCAATACGTTGACCAGGGCAAACCAGGAACAGGGTCAATACATTGGACGGGACAAACCATGTACAGGATCAATACGTTGATCAGGGCAACCAGGGGCAACGTCAATATGTTAGCTGAGACAAACGTAGGCAGGATTGGGTATATGGCCGAGACAAATCATAAGAAAGGCTAAGCAGTTGGCTGAGACACAGGAAGGGATAGCATTTGACCGGATAACTCACCAGAGTCAAGGTCATACAAAAACTTATTAAGATGCTTACAAAGGCTATCATCAGATCTTCATGGCTAAAAAGGACGATGAGAAAACATCTTTCATCGCGGATAAAAGGTACTTATTGCTTTATTACTATGCTTAATTACATTTCAGCATTTGGTAGGATCTCCAAAAATCAGTTAGGACGGAACATGAAAGCCTATATTGATTAATTGCTTGTTAAAAGTAAAAATGACACTGCTTGTTTGCTTGACTTACGCGAAAACACTAGAAGATCTTGTTCAATACCAATTAAGGATAGATTCGAAAAATATGTTTTTGGGGCTACTTCGGGAAAATTCTAAGGTTACGTGGTTTCAAAGGGGGTATCTCGGTAATTACAAATATATCTCGGTTAATTACAAATACATCCGCCTAAGTAAATTCGTTAAGTACCACAGTTAACGGGAAGAATAACAGTTTTAGATCGGTTTTTAGCTCGGTCGGCTGAACAAATTGCTCTTGAACGATTCTTTGCCATCTTTGACCATACCTATTTATGGAAAACAATTATACATATACATAGCCACTACTACATCTGTAATTAGCTCGATTTTATTTAGAGAAAATAACCGGGTTCAAAGACCCCTCTATTTTGTTAGCAAAGTTTTGCAGGCAGCTGAAAAGAACTATTCTAGCTTAGAAAAGCTGGTCTTTGCTTTAGTTCAAACTACTCGGCGTCTCCGACCTTATTTCAATTCTCATGGAGTTACCGTTTATACCGATACATCCCTTAAAGCCATCTTACAAAAGGCAGGAGTCTCAGGTCGACTTACTAAATGGGCCATCGAATTAGGGGAATATGGTATCACCTTTGCACCACAACAGTCAAAGGACAGGTGTTGGCAGATTTCATAGCTGAAGGAGTGCCAAACAACCAAGAGAATATATTCAGCCCGTCAGAAGAAACCGATTTGCTTTTAAACAGAAGGTGACGGCGCATGACTCTCAACGTGGATGGTGCCTCAAGCCAGTCCGGATCAGGTGCGGGGATCATCCTCACCAGCCCAGAAGGAGAAATTCACACTTATGCCCTACGATTCCACTTCAAAGCCACAAATAATGAAGCAGAATACGAAGCCATGATAGCCGGTCTAAAGTTAGCTCGGAAATTCGGGATCGAAAATCTAAAAATTTGTTCACTCCCAGCTTGTAGTTAAACAAATTTTGGGGGAGTATAAGGCTAAGGATCGACAAATGGAGGAGTATTTAACATTGGCGCAACAGCAACTAAATTTTTTTCAAAAATGGGCTATAGAGCGGGTCTCACATTGGGGCTCGGAATTTGGCCAAGAAAATAATTGGGGCTGGGTTTTATTGGTCTCGGTTATTCCAAGAAGCAGTGGAGTATGTTCAACGGTGTTCCAGTTGCCAACACAATGCAACAATTCACAAGTTGCCGGCCTCCAGCTTTACTGGGATTATTGCCCCTTGGCCTCTTGCAGAATGGGGGATAGATCTTATGGGTCCGTTTCCTAAGGTCGGTTCATGCCATTATCTTGTTGTGTCCATAGATTATTTCACAAAGTGGGTGGAAGCCGAGGCATTGACAAATATCACAGGGCGAACTATAGCTCGGTTTTTGGAGGCAAGTTATCTGTCGTTTCGGTATACCCAGATCGGTTATTTCGGACAATGGAATTCAGTTCGAATTTAAGGAATTCACAGCCTTGTGTTCAAAACTTGGTATCACCCAACGTTTTGCATCGGTAGCACATCCTCCAGCAAATGGACAAGTAGAACTCACAAACCGAACTTTGTTGCATGGGCTGAAATCCAGACTAGAAGATAAAGGTAAAAATTGGGTAGAACAGCTGCCCCATGTGCTCTGGTGTCACCGGACTACGCCCAAATCGGCCACAGGGAGACCCCTTCGAGTTGGCCTTCGGGGTCAACGCTGTTATTCCCCCAGAAATACAAAGTGGAGCCCCGCGAGTTATGCATTTCGAAAGAGATCAAAACCAGAAAAACTTGGAGCTCAGCTTGGATCTGATAGAAGAAGTTCGAGACTCAGCTTATGTACACCAACTAAATTACAAAAATTTAGTTCGGCAACACTATGATGCTCGGGTCAAACATCGAGCCTTTGTACCAGGAGATTTAGTCTTGCGAAACCGATCTATTAGCAAACCACAAGAACAAGGCAAGTTATTTTCTAATTGGGAAGGACCTTATCGGGTAATCGAGGCCCGACCTACAGGAAGTTATATTTTGGAAGATTTGCCAGGACGATTGATTCCGCGAACTTGGAATGCAGCACACTTGAGAAAATATTATCAGTAAAGCAGTTCGAGTTGAAAAAATTTCTTCGAAGGAAACAGAAAAGATCATTTTCATTCAATAATCCAGCTCGGTTACAAAGACGATCTGAAAAACTCTTCGAAAGGGACCAGAATCAGAAAAAATTTTACTAAGTATAAAGCCAAGTACATCAACTGCATCTAGGCATGCTACCTACATTCCTCACACAGCTGGAAGGAAGAGCAAGCTCGATCTAAGAGAAGGCCGATTTCATGAAGGAGGAGCTTGAGAAGAGGCTTCATCTGTTGTCTCCTGGGGGTCGGCCACAGGATCCTCTTCGACCTTTTCTGGGATTGGAACACCGATGTCTCGGCATTCTTGCTTGATTTCTTCTACCAAGTCGAAAGGATCGCGTCCCTCCGGAAGCAAAGAATTCTGGGCTATGGAGTCTTCTGGAGCACCTTCTGCCGACCTGGAGCCTTTTAGCTCGTCCCAACATATAGTATACCCGCACTGGATCAGTTCGAAGAAACGACGGTTTCAAACTCCAGCAGGGTCCCTTCCTTAAAAGTTTTGAGCTCGGCTTGGCGAGCTGCTTCGACATCTTCCGAGCTAACCATCGCTGCAGCCTTCTTTGTAGCCTCTTCTGCAGCTTTCTTAGCCTCTCCTGCAGCTTTTTCCAGGTCAGCTTTTTCTTTCGCCCAGTTGGATCTTTCTTTAAGCAGGGCAGCCTCGTTTCTTCAGGATATCCACGTCGGTTTCCAGACCCTGGACCTTAGTCTCCAGCTGGCTCGATTTCGAAAGCAGACCTTGGTTTTGCTTCATTAGCCCAATCTTTTCAGCCTCAAGCTTTGTATATTTGCTGCGTTCGACCCCCAGCTTAAGCTCTAAATCCTCAACAGCCTCGAACGGTCTCTCTTCGACCTTTCCATTTCATAGCTTGGGCTAGGACATCCAAGCTGTCGTCCTCCTATTTGGGGCCGCATAATTGAACAATACCTGCCAAAATCCGAGACAAGGGTATTACGAAAATGATGTCCCAGATAACCATTTATTTCGGAAAAACTTTTGTTTGGAAAATCACTTTTTGATGTGTGTGCGGCTATAAGGGTCTCCTGCGCCACAGCTTCATTCAAATGATCCCGGAGTTTATCCCAGCTCGGATAATCTCCTCAAAAGATTGAGAAGATTCGGCCGCCACTTCTTGAAATGGCATAAGGTCTTCCGGTGGCGGCTCCAACGAATCAACCTGGTGAATAGGCCGAGCTAAGGAGAACGGTCGATCCTTTTGATCTTTCAGGAAAAGGACCCTTTCCTTGGTCACCGGGTCTGCAGGGCCCAACAGATCTTCCGGACTTGGCAGCTCAACTCTAGAAGTGGGGCCAGACAGTGTTTGTGGAGCTTTGGCAGCTTTAGCTGCTGGATTTTTCCCCGGGTCGGCCTGCTCTTCTTTGCGACCTGGGTCACCAATGCTAGGCTGTGAGGATCGGCAACCTCGACCTCATTTGTAAGATCGATCTCAGCCGATCTTTTTGAAGATCCTGAAGCTGCAGCAGGCTTGTTGGCTTTTTTCTTCCTTCCGAACCCGCCGAGACTACCTGAAAATAAGCAACATGAATGAATCAAAATTACCGAGCCAGGGTGGGATACTATGATAAAGAGTTCAAGGAACAGGTATTTACTTTCTACATGGGGGATTGGCTCAGCCCGGCCGAAACAAGAAGATCCTCTGAAGGAAATTTAACCGAATATTTAGCCGAGCTACTATAGTTTTTTAGCACCTTATAGTCCGATTGAATTCTGGGGTCGGACTTGTCTCGGGATTGTTCGACTGGTAAAATAAACTGAGACCAACGGCAGGGTAGGTTCGCTTCCTCAGCCCTCACCAAAAAAATCTATCCCTCCATTGTTTGTTGGTATCAGGGGAATCAGTAATAAGTACAGGGCTATTTCTACGCTTCTGGAAGGTCACCCACCATTTGCCATAAGGGTATTTACGAACAGTATAAAATTGAAAAAACAAGTCTACCGTAGGTCGAACCCCAGTCCCAAAACACACATATGTGAACCCTATCAGAAACCTAAGGGCATTAGGTACTAGTTGGCTCAACCCGATATTAAGGAAGTCACACATTTCGTTCAACAGATCTAGGGTCGGAAACCTCAGTCCAAATTAATATGATACTCATAAACCCCAACCCAACCCTCAGATGCAATATTTATCCTCTCTTCGGGCTCGGGTAGACGAATAGGAACAGAAGGATCTATAATGGGTCGACTTAAGTCTTACTAAATCTGCCATAGTCATTTGTGAAATTATTTCCTCGGGTTTAAATTCGTGTGTAGCAGCCGAATCTACAGCAATCAATTCAAATAATCATGGACAAATCACTCCTACAGAAATGCTCAAACAAGACAGATTTGAACGGAAAATAAATCATCAGAAAAGAAAGGGTCAAGGATGCTAACCTGCTGCCGGTGCCTGACGCGATGCTCCGGTACCCGAACTCTTTTCGGAGGCCATTGCGAATAGACGAACGGGTAAAAAGATGCGGTGACGGAATGACGGTGACAATGGAGCCACAACACAGACGAGATCAACGGATTGGGGAGATGACACCTTCGGATTCCGGCGAAGTACGAAGATTCCGGCGGTAGGCAGGGAAGTAAAAAATCTTTTTCTTTCTGTCTCTCTCGTTCTTTCAGGAAAGCAAATATCAAATGGTGCCAAATGCTTGTGGTTCTCACGGTTTTATAGAGGAGCCTCGAAGAAATTGAAGAGACGTGGGCAGACCAAAAGCTGTAGTCATTATGATGCTTCGAGAACATAAACGACCTCTGAAGTCGTATCGTTTGAGAAGGCGTGTTCTGACAAGTCCGCCTCTTCAAAATCCCGATCTAGGGTAACGCAAAGGTACGCCTTCATGGTTACATTATTTGTCCGAAAACTATTCAAATTCTTTAGATCGGTATTACAATTATAACCTATACACTGGCTGACACCATATTCTCTTCAAAGCTGGATCTCTCAGTCATCATCACTCCATTTGTCTTGTTCGGTAAGTTATAGGTCGGATGAACACCAAATAAATGACTCTTTATCTTTAGCCTCATTAAAACATAGAATCACGCTTGGCTCGGAAAATTGGCTCGTATTAATATCTAGAATTCATGATGTCCTTTATGCTAGGTCTTAGCTCGAAAAGCCCGCAGGAAAATGAGGAGCAATAAAGGGCCCAATCTTTGGATGAAGCTTTTTATTGTGCAGTAGAATGGATCACTCTAATAATTGATCTGAGTAAATCGGTTCAGCAACAGTGATGAACTTTAAGGATTCTGGATAACTTGATTCGGTAATGGTGATGAAGCTTGAGGATTTAGCACTGTTCCGGTGACAACAATGGAAACTAACCAAGAAAAGGGGCGGGGCTTCCCCCCTGTATAGGCTCCGACGATCAAGTCAGTAATATGAAAGAAATAAACAGTATTGAATGATATCTTTGGGAGAAACAACAATAATCAGAGAGAGTAGCAAGAAATTGTTCATGAAGTACTTGTCTAGAATTCCCTTCTATTTCCCTTACTTGAAATGAGGCTGGTGCCTGAGTATTTATAAGTCCACTTTGATAGTTCCGTTGGATTGTGATGTCATACGCTCCCACTTATTCTTTTCTTTAATGATACTTTAGCCGTTCCGGGAAAACTGGCTTTAACTTTGGCTCCTTTGTCATCATTACTCTGCATATATTAAGATAATGGTCCTACCATGATGTCTAACTGTTTCGAATATATTATCTTTATCTCGGATCGGTTTACTCTTTACCGATATAAGCTTTTATGTGTTTTAGTTACTTACCGACCTGAGTTTTAACACTGTTGACCGATCTAACTTCTCTTAAGCTTTTACCGACCTGGGCTTCTTGTATAGTTACATTTTGACTGACCCATTCTTACCGAGCTGAATTATAAGTTTTACCGATCTAAGATTCACCAATTGTTTTATAATGTTTTCCGACCTAAGCTTTCATGAGTCATTACTGATCTGAGTCTTCATAACCGATCTAAGCCTTTATAACCGATCTAAGCCTTCATAACCGATCTGATGTTGTAACACAGATTTGTACGATATTTCCGATCTGAGCATGGCTCTAGGCCTCTTTATCTTTTACTGTTTCTTTGTTTTAATTTATTGGGCTAGGCCCAATGGGGATTTCAATTTTATGCACATCAATGAGTATCAATGGGGCATGGCCCCGGTTAGGGGAGATTTAAAGCTAAGGGAGCGCAGGAGTATCGATGGGATATAGCCCGATTTTTGTCTTTTAAACGTTGCTGGACGATTTACCAACGTCATTAATATAGTATCGGATTTCGCTTAAAAAATTAATAATAATGCTTAATTGAATGGATTTTCAAAATAAAATTAACACGGAGTATGTCCATTACCACAACACATCTACGCAATGACGTTGTGTAAGCTAGGCAGCCTAACTACACACAAACTGAAATTCGTTAGACTATGTCACCTTGATATATTTCTTCCGTTCTATTAGAAAAGTTCACTTTGTTATATCCCTCCGTTTCATTCAAAAAGTCCATTTTGTATTATTAAAAACAGTAATACGAAGTTGACTATTTGAATTAGAATGAGGGAATATTTATTATTACACACTTTTAAATTTTCAAAATACATTTAATTAACATCATAAGCATTATATTTGTGTTCATTTTTCTCTCCTATCAACTTATCTTTCTAAAGATTATTATATATTTACTAAGTTTTTTAACCTCGTTAATGTTTGGCCACGATCATACACCATCATAACTAGTATGTTTTTGCAAGAAAAAAACAAAAACAAATACTCATGTGTAGACAAACGCATATTAGCTGATTCAATTTAGTGTTTGTGTGTGGAATGGTGAATGATTAATAATATATCAACTAAGAGTTGGTGGCACACTCCGGCGGAGGAACGGGATATCTGCCGGGATCGTTGCAATAATCATAGTTCAGGTGATTCCTCCGGGCATCCTCGTAATTCCTCTCTTGATTCCCATCCAGCTGCCAGAATTTCCTATGGTTCCACCAGTAATTCCGGTTCATGGAGCCGCAGCCGGCCGAGCCTCCGGGGCAGCCGTAAATGGCGAACCCTCGGTACTGGGAGTTGAACGGCGCGTGAGTCCAATTGATCTTGGTTTTCCCTCCGTCCGTCGCCCAGCTGTCACCGTCCCATATGCTCGCCAACACTTGCATCGGCTGCGACGGGTAACCCACACCGATTGCCTCGTTGTTCTTGTAAACCCTAATCGGAATGCCGTCGACAAAAAACCTGCAGATATATATAGATCACTTGTCTAAATTATTTTATTCTATTATATTTACAACAAAACGACATCATTGAAATTACGTTACTTAATTATTTAAACATGATAGAACATAACAACTTGAATAAGTGACCGATAAATGAATCGAACTCTTTATATCTTACGCAATTTGATGGGGGTTCCAAAGTATTTGGTATTTGTGGTATTCTGTGGAGGGATCGAACCAAAGAATCACTCTTTGTTCTCTACCTCCGATTCCATTGGCGAACACGTTTGTTTGAATTGTGATGGGTTTGCCTTCTCTGTTGCCAAGAAACTCGAAATCCAATTCATCGTGTGGATCGGTTCCTGAATGTAGCTGTAATTTGTCCCAATTAAACAAAACCCGTAGTTAGTGTGACACATTGAAAATCGTCCAACTCCAATTGAAAAATAAAGGGAGGCCATTGTCCTCTTTAGTTAGTGACTTAATACTATTGTTTATAAACCTATTTAATTCAAATAAAGCTAATCTAATCTCTGGATTTTGTAGTATATTTCTTTTAGTCCCAAATATTACTTAATTAATTACTCCGTGACCATAAAAAGAGTTTTGTTTTTAAGAATAAAGCTTTTAATGAGATGAAGAGAAGAATAATTAGCTAGCATTCCTTACGTAGAAAGTGGTAACAACTCCACCAGAATCCCCAGGTGGGAGCTTCAAGCTCATCTCGAACAACCCAGATCCATATTTCTCCTTGGAACCAAATCCAGACCCTATCAAAATTATTACCAGAATTAATTAATATATATATATATACACACACATGTATATAAGAAGCGAAATTAAATATTATGAATTTATAAATAATAATAAAAAATTACCAGAATTAATATCCAATGAAAGCTTAAGCTGGGATTGTTGTTGGTCGAGGAACTGAACGTGGTCGTAGCCGTACGTTATAACATAGTTTTCGTCGAAGGGAACCTTGGCTGCTGCGAAAGAAATTACGCCATGGAAGAACACAAATATTGCACCAATGATTCTCAACCGTTGATCTTGATGATGATCATGAGAATACATTTTTTTAATTAATTTGAAAACCCTAATTAATTAACGATGGTGACATTTTGTGATGATCATTGTGTGTCACCTATATATATATAAGCAGTGATGAAAGGTTGGAGTGATTCAAAAAAAAAAAAAAAAGGCAGATTTTCCAAACTGGGAATGAAGTTAATTAATTAATACGTTTCTTTTCTAAATAAAGAATTTTTATTGTTTGAGTGTTTGGAAAGTTGGCTTATTTTGTTTCTTATTTTCTATAAATATTTCTTGTCCGAACAGAAGAAAAAAGTTGTTTGGATGATTAATTAAATAGAGAGTCTCTTGTTAGACTCTCTGATGGTCCAACAACAACACTATCTACTCATAAAATTGATACACGTATTTTTTTCTCAATAAACAATACACTAGAGCCTAAAATTGGATACACGTGTTTTTTTTTCATTACTCGCAATACGTGTTATGCCCCTAAAATCAATTTGCACACTACATATGAATATGTGATAAGCTTATTGTTTTATCATAATCTCTATACATCAAAGGCTAATTTCGTACCCTCGTTACATCAATAATTAATTAAACTCAATACATAATATCTTTAAAACTAAAAATTATACGCACGCGATTAAACAGTTGACTTATCATATACAAGTTTTTGTCTTAATTCGATGTTGTTTATTTAAAGTGCAAACTTACAAATAAATTTGTTGTTCCTTTTGGGGAAGGGCCAAAAAAGGCAGGAACAGTGTGAGACTTATCCCGCACGCTATTTCCTTTTAGATGCTTTGCTATATCCATAACCGCCCACATCATGGTTTTGCTGCTGTGGGAATTGCTTGCAAAATAGTTTCATTCGTCTTCATTTCCTTTTAGCTATAATTAAAATAAAGTTTTTATGTCCTCAAAAAAAACATATTTTTAAATGATAATTATTCATTCTCAGTTTTTTTAAAATATATATAATACTATAGATAAAATATATAAGCTACAATAAATTATTTTAATATATTAAAAAAACTGTTAATTGCACATTAATTTTCAAACTAGCGGTCGAATCGAACATTTTGAAAGCTTGATATATATATATATATTCAAGTCGAAATTAAGGGATTAAAATGAATATTTTCAAATCAAACCTAGAATTGGCGAGCCGATTAACAGGTCAGCGGCACGCGTATCCAAGAATGACTCTATGAAAGGTCTAAAATAACTAGTGCATTTATTTTTCTTGCGTCACCAGAAACCGTGAAGAGAATCTATGCGTACCCTCGCTGAAATTTTGTTAATAACCATACTATAAAGGAAAAATTGTGGGTTTGCGGGTTTTCAGACCCCTCTGAACTCCCTAAAATTGCCTATAAACATGGTCATTTACCATATATATTTATTTATTTATTTTTATATATATGAAGAAAAGTTTCCAAGAGTACACACATTGATGACCAAATTAATTAATTAATGAAGGAAACATTAATTTTGTCTTAATTTATTAATTAATCTTAATTAGCCATGAACTTATGATCATATCACATCATATGCCCGCAACTGAGCATTCTGGATAGTTGGTAGTGATGCCCGGCTCTTTGCAGTAATCATAAGTCATGTGCTTGCTCCGATTGTCTTCAAGTTTTTGCTTCTGCGACCGGTTGAGATCCCAGTTTTCCTCTTTATTCCACTCCAGCGCCGGAGAGTTGCACTTTCCGGAGGGGGAAGTGTCCGCCGGGCAGGCGGCTAACGCGAAATTCTGATAGGAAGTAACGAAAGGGCCGAGGGCCCAGTCAATCTTCCCGGCCCAGTTTCCGCCGCTAGCACTGCTGCCGTCCCACACCGTCGCCTCTATGTGCATCGCTTCCGTCGGAAACTTGGCTCCTTTCGCGGTTAAGTTCTTGTACACTCTTATTGGAGAATCGTCTACGAAGAATCTGTTGAATAAAAATATCTATATATTCGTGAGAGAGTCAACATATGAAGAATTTATTTTCGAAAATTAGATAAATATTTTAAGTAACTAAACCGCTCGTAATATATATATTAATCCATCTGCTCCATTAAAATAATTTGATTTCGAATATATGTATAACTTATTATGGATTTTAAGGTATAACGCTTAAAATAAATAACTAATTTGTTCGTATTGATTCTCCTAATATCCTTCCTTTTTTGAAATGTGGGATAAGTAGTAAAAGAAATTGGAAATTGACTCTTGTATTAGAAGAAAATCAAAGTTTGAAAGCGGTTTATTCTAATAGAACATGTAAAGTACTAATAATGGTGGATGGGTTTGGGAGGTGTCGGGGCCTACCGCACCCCCTTTTAGTTTCACCATTGTCATTCGTCTTATATAAAAAATCACGTTTATAATACTGAAAATACTAAATATTATTTTAATGGAATAGAGAGAATTAAGGAGATTAATTTTGGATATATGTGTCCTTAGATGTTCTTACACAATCTGATGTTGATTCCAGAGGATTGTGTAGGAATGGAAATCCTCGGAAGGATCAAACCACAGCTGAAATGTTTGTTCTCTTCCGCCAATATCAGAAGCAAACACGTTGGTCTGCAATTTTCCTTCTGTACCCACGAACTCGAAGTCAAGCTCACTATGAGCTTTTCCATTATTTTGCGATATCAGCTGCATGTACAAAATTAACCATCACAAATTAATTAACTTCCGTCAATTAATATAATTACTTTTGATTAATTATCTGGCTCATTTTTACCCATTTATTTTTTTACTTTTATTTCTTTACGTGTATGATATATGCAGCCATGCATGCATGATTCAGATTTTTTACGTCGAAGGATAATTAATGTGCTAGTTTTAAAAATAAATAAAATAAATTGTAAAATAATTATAATAAATTAAATCTATTTAGTGAAAGAGTGAAGAATCGATCATCACGTAGAAATTTGGAACAATTCCTCCCGTTTTCTGTTTGGGTAACTTCATTTTGATGTGAAATCTTCCAGATTGGAAGTTCGATTTAGACTTAAATCCAGCTCCTGCATATATAAAAAACACCCAGAAAATTTACAAACTAAATTAACCAATAATTTGTTTAAAACATTAAATTAATTAACTACGTAAGTAAGTATGAAATTAACGATACGAGATTAATAATGAAATACTTAATTTATTAACCTGAATTTTTGTCTAATACAAGTTGAACTTGATCGTCTCCGGCTTGAACAAGCTTGAAGTGATCGCCACCCCATATAGTTTGATAATTTAGATTGAAACTACGATCAAATGCAGTTGCAGTCATCGTTACAATCATGGCGAGAAGAAGAACATAAAAGAAAACGTTGGGAAAGAATGAAGGCATTGTATGGAGTGTAAGCGAGTAATGATATATTATTATAATGTCGGATTCGTAGCACCTTTTTATAGCCGTTGATGAATGTCAAAAGACATATTATACGGGTAATCATGGGTTGTCCAAGAAGTAGGGAGATTAATTACGTTAATTATGAGATCAAAATCTCTGAATTGTTACATTTTTTTTTTAATAATTTAATTGTTGCTTGTGTCAAAAAAATGAAGGGTTGAAACGTGGAAGTAATAAGTAGTTCCAGAAAGATGATTAATTGAATGCCTTTTTGATTTGAGTAGATAAAATCATAAAGAGATTACGAAAATAGAAAAAACGTATTAATAACTACTTCATATTGGAGAATAAATATCACATCAAAAGTTCCAAGAAAATAGCAAAATACATTTAATTTCACAAAAACTTGTGTCTAACCTACGGGATGTCGCATGGTCTGACGAGGGTATCGAATTTAACTTCAAAAGTATCTCATGTATGTTGTGAAATATTATATAATATTGCGTACAACGTCTAATGTATCGTATATAATTTATAGCATTTTATTTATTGAGTTTAGTTGATGATATATGGTGTAAAGTTTTTTATGTGTCGCGTATGGTTTCAGAAATACGAAAAAAACGAATAAAACGATTAACTTGAGAAAGAAATACACAATCTATTTCCTTAATTTGCTGACGAAGTTATTTTTCAACGTGCAAATCCACTAGGTTACGTTGTTGTATATCATATGTTCCAATCGCGTGTAAGAATTGGAACTAAAACTTTGGGCGAATTAACCGATCAAAAAGTTGGTATAAATTGCGAAAATAGAAATGTAACCATAACCTGCCAAACTATAGGATTTAGTTCGACAATATATATCACGTATAGAGCAATGACTAATTAATAGATATTTCGAATTAAAATTAGGCTTAATCACAATTTACCCCCCTATGTATTCTCTTTGACTACTTAGGTGTTTGATAAAAGTTAATACTTAATACTGAATGCTGAAACCATAATGCTAAATTACTTAAGCGATTAACATCTTAGTGCTGAAATATTTTTTTCGAACCTCTGAATCAAAATGCTTAATCACTCAATCTTGTTTGATAACTATGCTGATGTTAATGCTGAAACCTTATAAATGTACCATTATACCCTTAAATTGAATTTTTTTAATATTTATATATGCAAAATATCAACTTTTATAACAAAATATATATTATGATTAATGAATAACGTAATAAAAAAAAAGGAAGATAATACCCACTAAAATGAATGATTAGAACATTAGAATGAATGATTATAAGGAAACAAATAAAGAAGATTAGAGAGGAAGAAAATGGTAGAGACGCAGGAAAAAATAATGGAGAAGAAGAGAAGAAATGAAGATTAAAGAGGGAGAGAATATTGGATAAAAGAGGCATGGTAATGGTAATATTGGATAATAGGGATGAGATTTGTTAGTATGTCTTTTAAGAGATAAGCAATAAGCTAGAATTTATCGCTTATTTTTGTTGTGTGTTCGATCCTAGCCAGTAGCATAATTTTTGCCTTTTATTTGAAATCAATCCAGACCCGTCTCCTGAAGGTAGGTGACGCGGACAGGGAGTTATCATTTAATGGGGGTAATTTTGTCCTTTCAATGATTATTATACAAACAGTTGTATCTGTTTGATCGTGTGTGTATCGATTATTTTAGCTTCAAAAGTATTGCTAGTATATTATAAAAATACATACATTAATTTTGTATCTTATGTACTATGTATTAAATTTAACTTGTAATATATCGCTTCTAACTGGTGGCGTTGCCAAGAAAATAAAAGTAAGGAGTCTAGTGCTAAAAAAAAATTCTATACAAGTAAATAAATATATTTAACATATAAATATATAGCTATATATAGGGTGAGATGGGGTGGGTTGGAGGGGTCTAAAGACCCCTCTAGACCCCCTCCCTCCGCCACTGTTTCTAACTATTGATGTATCGTGATTATGAGTATGTAAAAGCAGCAAGTATTGCTTATAATATGCATATTGATTTTAGAGATAGAAATATTAGTTACAGTAAAAAAAAAACACGTATATCAATTTTAGTATCTAATTTATTATTTATTAATATATTTATTATTTATTAATATATATTGTGGTCATGGTAGAAGCAATATTATTCATTTTCATCAGCAGCATTTTTATGAAAAATAGTACACATTAGAATTAAGATGGATAATATATATATATATATATAATAATGGATGATTAAATCATCTTTATTTTGTTCGAGAAAATTAACAATGCAATTGCAAAATCTCTAACGAGGATATAAGCATTCCGGAAATATCGCACCGGCACCCTTAAATTGGCAATAATCGTAAAACATGTAGCCATCTTGAATGTATCGAAGTTTTTGTTTTTGAGATGGGCTGAGATCCCAATTTTCCTTTTGATTCCACTCGAATTCAGGAGAGTCGCATTTTCCGGTGTAGGCCTGGCAGCCCGTTATTGTGAAATTTCGATAGTATGTGGTGAAAGGGGCTAGAGCCCAATCCACGTCCCCGGCCCACTCAGCATTCCATATTGTTGCCTCTATATGCATCGGTTCTGACGGAAACTTGGCCCCACTTGCCGAATGATTTTGAAACACCGTTATTGGATAATCGTCTATGAAGAATCTGATATTAATTGCAGACAAAACACAGTTAATCTTAACATTAAAAACGGATGGAAGCAAAAAAAAAAAACTAACCACTTCGATAATTCAAATGGTTAATTTACCCTTCTTAAAATTAATTGGATGAAGGTAAATGAAAGATAAGGTTAAAAGTGTTCTTACACAATTTGATGTTGATTCCAGAGAATAGTATAGGAATGGAAATCCTCGGAAGGATCAAACCATAGCTTAAATTTTTGTTCTCTTTTTCCTGTATCAGCCGCAAACACGTTTGTTTGAAAAATTCCTTCTGTACCCACGAACTCGAAGTCAAGCTCAGTGTGATTTTCAGGAATATTTTGTGATATCAGCTACAAAAATATAAATATGTATAATCAGTGCAACTCCAAATTTCTTTCCAAATTGAATAATAATTAAAAATTAAAAAAGGGAAAACATTGTCGAGTGCATAAAGTCTCTTCATGTGCGTGGATGAAGAAAAGATTGATTAGGAGTGAGCAAAACAATTCACAATTCCGAATCAAAATTTGATTCGATTTAGACCCATATCTCATGTCGAATTGGGCTAAACGCCCGAATATCCAATCTGAATTGCGGGTATTAATTAGGTCGGCTGACTCGAATCAAACCGGCCCGAACCAAAAGACACGATCCATACCGGGTATGATTCAAGTTGGTTTTGGTTCACCCCTAGAGTCAACCAAATGCAAGTGTAGCAAGTAATGAAAGAGGTAAGAATTGATGATCACATAGAAATTGGGAACCAATCCTCCAGTTTTTTGGTTGGGTATCTTCATTTCAATATGAAACCGTCCCGATTCAAACGCCAACTTAGACCTATATCCAGCCCCTGCTACACCACAATTAATAAAAGAAATAAGCTATGACGTTAATTCATAATTTGGTTAAAACTACTATGTGCGACGTATTAATTAATAGAACCAAAACAAATGGTACGAAAATTTATTATGGTTTATAATGAATTAACCGTAAGATTTGTCCAATAGAAGTTGGACTACATCGTCTCCTTGTTGATCAAGTTTGAAGTGATTAAACCCCGAAAAAGCCTCATAATTTTGGTTGAAACTACGATCATAAGCAGTTGTAGTCATCATTGCATTGACCATGGCAACGAGTACAATGGAAAACAAAATGTTGCCAAAATATAATGCCATTGTATTGTGTTGATGAAAAGATGCAAACTCGCTAACAATTTATATCATTCTTCTCACGAGTATAGATATTTATAGCATCATATTTGTAACGCTCTATTAAAAAAGTGTGATATTCAACTGTTAACTTATTTTCATTAAATGTTTCTATCACACATTAATAACTAACCGTTGATGATAAATACATACATCGAATCAAAATATTCATTATTAATTTAATGTAACGACAATAAATATTTAAAAAACTTTTTTTACTAATATTTATACTTATATATTTCTAATATACATATGCCGTAAAAAGAAAAAAATAACTGTAAGGACCATAGCCATACTCGCCTCTATAAAGCTCCACCATTGCACATCAATATAATTACTTTTTGTTAATTATAAATAGTACGGAGTAACTTTCTTATTATTAATAATATATCAGTCGTTGTTCAATTTCATAGAATAAATATACTAAACATATCATTAATATCCAAATTAATATATTTGTTCTTTGGTAATTACACTTTTTTGAAACTATAATACGTACATTTGTCTTTATGTGAAACGTATGTAATGACATCTATGACCATATCATTAATACTATATTAATATAATTAGAAACTATTTGAAATATAATTTATTTCATGACCATTGGATCAGATCATTGATCATCAGAGTCATACGTAAAATTATTACTGGACGATTTTCAACGTAATTAATTAAATTTTTGTGGGGGGAAAAAAATAACATATATATTAAAGATAGTACGCATTGATTTAAGATGGAGAGTAATTAACTTGCGAGTAAATCATCTTTAATTATTGTGAAAATTCAACATACAAAATCTCTAATTAGAACTTTTGCATTCTGGAAAAATTGCACTAGCATCCTTTTGTTTGCAGTAATCGTACGTCATGTGATGATCTCGAACCCATTGAAGCTTTTCTTTCTGTGGTGGGCTGAGATCCCAGTTCTCCTGGTGATTCCACTCAAACTCAGGAGAGTCACATTTTCCTGAGTGAGCCTGACAGCCTGTTATTATGAAACTCCGATAGTAAGTGGTGAAAGGAGCAAGGGTCCAATTCACTTGTCCGGCCCAATCAGCGGTCCACATTGTTGCCTCTATATGCATCGGTTCTGTCGGAAACCTAACTCCTATTGCTGTATTGTTCTTAAATGCAGTCACTGGATAATCATCTACGAAGAATCTGACATCATTACAACATAAATTAATTAATAATCTCAAAATTAATTGGATGAAGGTAAAATGACAGATATATGAAGGTTAACGTTGTCGTTACACAATTTGATGTTGATTCCAGAGGATAGTATAGGAATGAAAATCTTCATAAGGATCAAACCACAGCTGAAAACGTTGTTCTCTTTTTCCAGTATCAGATGCAAACACGTTAGTTTGTAAAATTCCTGTTGTACCCATGAATTCGAAGTCAAGTTCCGTATGAGATCCAGGAATATTTTGTGATATCAGCTGCAACAATATATAAATTAATTAATGTCACTCCAATTTTATGTTCAAATTGAATAAGTAAATTAAATTTGCTATAGTTAATAAAAATCATAAGTCGGAACAGTTCCTTTCTTGTGTTAGTTTAGACTTGGGAGTACCCAATCTAAACCATGGGTTTGAAAATCGAATCAACCAAACCAAAAGAGCCCGACCTGAACCACCTGCCTTGGTTTGAAAAGGACCCAAATCAAAAGTTCCATTTTGATTCCGGCGAATTTCATGTCAGTCGGGTTTTTGAGATTTGTGGATCCCCGAGGGCTGGCCAAATACAAGTGGATCAAGTAATGAAAGAGTGAAGAATCGATGCTCACATAGAAGTTGGGGACCAATCCTTTAGTTTTCTGTTTGGGTATCTTCATTTCAATATGAAACCTTCCTGATTCAAACTCCAATTTTGACTTGTATCCAGCCCCTCCTGCACCACAATTAATTAAGAAACAAACCACATTAATTCATTGATTTGGTTCAAGGTTACAACGTACGGAGTATTTTCAAAAAAGATTCTCTCTCTCCCCCATACTTTTCTCCCCTTCTCTCTAAAACCAACCCTAGCAGCAACCGCCCCCCTCCCCCCCCCTTCTTTCTCCGGGAGAAGGGGGGGAATAGTTTGTTTTTTTTCTCCTGTTTTTTTTCTTCTATTTGTTTTATTTTTGTTTCTTTTGTTTTTTTCTTCTGTAAGGGTTTGGCCCCTTATTTGTAAGGTTTATTGGACTCTCTTTGGGAGAAGTTTATTGGACTCTCTTTGGGAGAGGTTTTGGTGGCATCGGAGAAGAGGAGGAAGAGGAAGAAGAGGAAGAGGAAGAAGAAGGGTTTGGTCCCTTATTTGTAGGTTTATGGACTCTCTTTGGAGAGTTTTGGTGGCATCGGAGAAGAGGAGGAGGAAGAAGAGGAAGAAGAAGAAGAAGAGGAAGAGGGAAGAGGAAGAGGAGAAGGAAGAAGAAGAAGAAAAGAAGGAGAAGTTTTCGGTGAAAGGAGAATCGAGGAAGATAGAAGGTGGGTCCATTACATGGTAATGAGGTGTTTTTTGCCCTATTGTTTTTTAACTGTTGCTGGACGGTTTCCAGTGCATTTAATATAAAGTTTTTCATTGTCAAAAAAAAAAAGGTTACAACGTACGGAGTACTAATTAGTCAAAGTAAAACAAACAGTACAATAGTATATTATGTATGTATAATGAACTGACCGTTGGCTTTGTCTAGTAGGAGTTGGGCTTCATCATCTCCCTGTTGATCCAGTTTGAAGTGGTCAAACCCCCAAAGAACCTCATAATTTTCATTGAAACTACGATCAAAGCAGTAACAGTTGTCACTACATTGAACACGGCAAGAAGTAGAATGGAAAATGAAATTCGGCCAAAGAATGAGGCCATTGTATTGTGTCGATAAGGAAGTAAACCTCCGTAAAAAAAAAATTTTTAAAAAAAAAAAGTTGTACATATCCTCTCAAGAGTATGGGTATTTATAATATCAGATTCATAATATGCTTTCTTTCAAGGATGATATCAACCAGTTGTTGAATTTTCATTAAATGTTATCATAGCTAACAATCAGTGACGAATGCAGAACAAAATGTCAGAGGGGGCGACCGTAATGGCAATTTTGTTCTGACATTTTGTTATGCGTTCGCCGCTGGCATTAATGGCAATTTTTTTCCCACGTGTCATTAAATAAAATACATATTACTAAAGTATCAAAATAACAATAATAATATATATTTAAAAGAAAACATTAATAAGAAAAGTAAAAGCAAAAAAATACTAGTAAAATAATTATTTTTTAGTGCCTGAACCACCAATACCGGACATGACTGTAAGACGAGATAATTGTGGTGAAGGCGTGAAGGTGAAGGAGTGTGTTCTGTCGGGAGGGAAAAAAATAGAGGGAGTGAGTGATTGTGATTGAATTTGGTTGGGTTGGGTTAATTGATTTAGGGCTTTTAATTTAGGGAGGGATTTAATTGCAATTCTTTGTATTTCGAATGGGCCCCTAGGTTTTTTTTTATTTTTTTGGCCCTTAATACTAAGGGCAAAAAAATTAATAAATCCCTTAGTAAAACGACGTCGTTTTACCAAAAAAATTATAAAAAAATTGCAGAAGAAGACTTCTTCTTCTTCGCAAGAAAAGGGGCGCAGTTGAAACCGCCTCCGGTGGGGCGGCCATGAAAGGTAGTAATACTACTAACCTTTGCTCCCGGAGCAAGGAGGGGCGTCAGCACCCCCCCCCCCCCCCCCCCCCCCCCCCTCCCCCTCCCCCTCCCCCTCCCTTCTCGGTCGGTGGCTAACTTTGATAACAAATAAATACCTTAAATCGAAATATTGCATTTATTAATTATATATGTAAGGACGATAAAAATTTAATAAAAAGTCAAACTCAGCTGTTCGGACTTTGTTTTTCCTCGGAAAAGAAAAATGAGTCCAACTTACATATGAACTGAACTGTAATATCGGGCATAAGCCTACAAAATCACAAACATTTTTTTAATATATATGTTTATATAAAAAATAAAAAAAAATTATTATTACTTGCAGTTTATTATGAAAAAACGTGCATCATCATAATTAGTAATTTTCCAGTAATAAAAGTTCATTTATTGCCCGATTTTTATTGATTGAATTCAATTCACTATGTAAACATATCATTAATACCAAATCAATATATTTATAGCCACAGTGTACCAAACGTGAACCTATTTACGCAGCTCCTTGTAAAGCCACAGGTAAACTATTACTCTATGATTAATTAAATTTGTAAAAATTGTGTATGATTATATTAAGGGTGTATTTGGCGCAAAAAAATGAAAATGAACGGAATATATAAATGATTTTCGGGAATGAGATTTTATGCGTTTGGATACTATAAAATATTATAAGAAACTTGATAATTTACACAATTGAATCACTACAACAACATAAAATCAAACACGATAATAAACAAAAGTGAATATATATATATAAGAAACTAGTAATTATTCTCACCAATGTATGGCATTTTTCTAACAATTTAAAGAGTCCATTGATGAAACACGATCTGATTTTAGGAAAACAGATACCTTGCAACTACTGTTAAAATTCGAATACGAAGAATCTAGCCCCCTTTTAAAAACTTACTGTTTTAAGCCCAAATAGGATATTTCCATTTCCATTTCCAAGCATCAAAACAAAAGCACCTTAAACTTGTGAATTTTGATGAATGTATAAAATTGTTACAATAGTTAAAATGTATCCATAAAATTTGTGCAGTGTTTTATAATATTGGGCTCTAAAATAAAATAATAAATTTTGCACATTTTTTAAGCATGAGAGTTTTGATAAATATTTAGGGTTGGTGTTATAATATTGGAATCTTAAAACGAATTAGTAAATTTTGTATAATGTTTCATTAATCATGTAACTCTTGACTAATCGTAATATCATGGTGCCTAAAGTTTTTGGGCCCTGGATGGTGGGCCTAGTAATCCTCCCTCAAGGGTCGCCTTTAGAAACATTTAAACGCCTATTAATTCAATGTATTGATTAGGGTTCTCAGTTTAGTTATATTTCATGGTAACGGTTAGATCGTATATATAAATTACAATTAAATGGTGTGTTAATTTTTCTTTTTAGGAAATTTATTTCTTTTAGTATAAAATACTCTAGTCATCCTTAAGTGCCATGCTAATTTTCTCTATATCGTTTTCAATTTTATCATCTGTCCTCGAAGTAGCAAAATATATATATATATATTTTGTAGAAAATATATATATATATAATAAAAAATAAAAACTCAAGTTCCCTCGCTTTTTTCGTTCTTGAGGCCGTACTTCAGATATTTAAATTTATTTATTTAAATTATTTTTTAAAAAAAATTACAAAAAACCGTACTTCAAACCGGACTCAAATATAGTTTTATTTCTATGTCGGTTCCCCACAAATCCCATATTTACACGTCACTGTTCACTGCCCTTATAAAATGTTAAAACGACAGCCAATCCTCATTCCTCAGTGAAGCGCTAGCCTTCTAACTCGAATTTCCCAATCCAACAGCCCTAATTTTTCCCTTTTTTCCCCCCAGACGTCCGACGAGAATGTCTACTCCGGTGAGCGGAGGTGGAGAGGAGGATAAGAAGCCCATGGATCAAGCTTCCGGTGCGCACATCAACCTCAAGGTCAAGGGTCAGGTAATTTTTAAATTTTACTCTTTCAATTGTGTTAATTCGATTATTTCTATGTTGTGTTCGGGAAAAAAATTGCAGCTTTTAGGGCTAATATGCTGTTTGTACTCTATAATTGTTTTTTTGAGTTGTTAATTTGTTATGCAAATTCCAACCAGACTGATTTGAGGAAAAAAGGTTTCTGTTTAGCGGAATTACTGTTAATTAGTAGTTGATTTTGATTTTTCGAGGGTTAATTTGCTTATAGATGCTAGTGGGTAAATTGGTTAGTTTTTCAATGGGGCTGATTCGAAAGTATTTGATTACATGAACTTGTGGTGTTGCATGTATCTCATCAGTAATCGGCTGAGAAGTTTCTATGTTTGTATTATTTTCTTCCGAGGAAATGTTGAACATGTGATGATGTGGAATGTTCTATGTTCCTATTTGAGAAATTGAATTCTTAACGCAAAATTACCAAATTGATGCAATAAAAATTTGTGAAGGACACGAAGTAGGATCTACTAGTTTTTGTTTATCGACTGGGGAATGAATCACGCAATATTTTTTGTCTAGATAGATAGGAAGCAGTAGTCTTTGAAATGCCCAAAGACATTTGTTAGTTTTTCCCTTTGATTCCAGTTTTGTATCATATCTGTGATTCGTGATGCCCTTTAAATACAGTTTCTTAAGCCTTTCAGTGGGCAAGATTTGATATAAACTCTTTTTCCTCGTTTGTAGTTGAGAACAACATATGTTATATTAGGAAAACCGACAGAAGGATATTCTATTTAGTTGAATGGGGAAATCTTTCTAAACTGTTTTGCTACACACAATGATACTCTTTTCCTTCCCTACTTTTGTTATGATCTCTTCTTTCTGGACGATCTCATTATGGGTTTTTGTATGTGCGATGTTTCATTTAACAATTGATCTCTGTCATTGTTAC
The DNA here is from genome assembly GCA_016801395.1 of Leptodermis oblonga. Taxonomy (NCBI): domain Eukaryota; kingdom Viridiplantae; phylum Streptophyta; class Magnoliopsida; order Gentianales; family Rubiaceae; genus Leptodermis; species Leptodermis oblonga. The sequence goes on along the minus strand of CM028760.1, from coordinate 4,089,301 downwards.
TTTGCCTAAGAGTCCACCATTATTCTCTGATTTGCTGGAACTGTATGTTTTCTAGGACGGCAATGAGGTGTTCTTCAGAATCAAGCGCAGCACACAGTTGCGCAAACTCATGAATGCTTACTGCGATAGGCAGTCTGTTGACATGAACTCAATAGCCTTCCTGTTTGATGGAAGAAGGCTTCGAGGAGAGCAAACTCCTGATGAGGTATTCTTACAAGATTATGTTAATTGTTCCATTATGATTAATGACTCTTAAAATATTAATCTTAAATCTCTGCTTCCTGACTAGCTTGAAATGGAGGACGGGGATGAGATTGATGCCATGCTTCACCAGACTGGAGGCCAAAAGGCATAATTGTGATTTTACCATAAGGGCTGCCTGGAGATACATTTTAGGATGATGAAAGAGGGACCTGAGTCATATTCTGTCTCTCTCTTTTTGAAACTCTTTTAAGTTTTAGGTTGACTCTGGGTGTTCTTACACCGTTGCTATGCTATGTTTCTTATGTTAATGTTAATTAATCTAGAAAGGAGTTGGGTTATCATTACATCCATTTCTGCCCAACTTTGATACTTTTAGTGAGATTGCATGCTTATAAGGTTATATTTTGAATTGTTGATGCTGTATCTTGTTCCATTGATGACTTGACGTGATATATATGCCAGGGATGTGAATTGTGAAACTATCCTTAGTAAGTATGTTAGGGAGTTGTTGGGATCCCTTGTATCGGGGTACCCCATGTACCCTCTCACTGGGGTTAAACCCCGATACGCCTGGTAGGGATGTGAAATTACTAAAACTTTGCTTGTTCTCATGGTTAAATGTGGTATTGGTCTTATAAGAGAACCTATCTGAATGTATGCTCTATAATCAGTCTTCCTCGGAGCTCCTAAAGCAGCCTTCTTTTAGGTGAATGTTTGATTTTCATTTCGTTCATGCCTCATTTCTACTAGAAATCTGGGTTGGGGAAGTTGCTGTATTTTTTGTTTTGGGCTCTGACATGGACGGGCCCCTGAACCCAAAGGCCCAAAAGAAAAGGAGCCCGTGATGGGTCCACCAATGAAGGCCCATAATGATTTCATTGTACTGTATTGTAATTTAATCAACACGTGGTCAACATATGTAGACTTGACAAACTACTAGTTAAAGAAAGTCTAGAAAATAGTAAAATACTTGGATTGCTTTACGATGTTGGGGTTGGGCTGGTCGGGAACGATAAACCTCAAATCACGTTCTAATATCCAACTAACTCAGAGCTGCCGAGTTTTCACCTTCCTGCTTCCACGTTTAACAATATTATTTACTTTAATTCTTCTATTTTCCGCATCTTTTGGCTTAAAATTTTACAAATTACTTCTAAAATTAGTCTAACTATTATCTCATTCTCCTATCCTCTTTTCGAAGTTGATTACTTTCATACTTTGACACCAAAAAAATATAAATCGCGATAACTTTCAACAAACTCAGAGAGCTGTCGAGTCTCCATTCTTCGCCTCTCGTACATTCGTAGTGACGTGAAGACAAGGACTATTCCATTTCCACTCCACATTTATAATCAAATTGAGGAATATGATGTCCGGCGGTTCACAAAAATCAATACGCGTAAGTGATAATGATACATTAGATGTTAAAATTGATATGCGTGTTTTTTTCACTATTTGCGATACTTGTAACCTTAAAAAATGCGTGCACTACTAACGAGACTTGTTGCTTTAACATAACATTGATACCTCAAAGCAATATATTGGCTAAATCCAAATTTGTGATATATCAACTGCTAAAATCAATATATCATAGATTAAATTCAATATGCGATCATTAGAGCCTATAATCAATACATGTACTTTTATAACAAAGCAAGGATACGTTTTCTGCTAAAATCAATACGGGAGTGATCATACAGTCCAGCTTGTTCTACACAAGTTTTTGTCCTTGTTGTATAGTAAAACTAATAAGACTATGGTTTACAAAATTTTAATTATTCTATTCTACGCATCTTTTACCCTAAAAATACAAATGAATTATAAAATTAGTCAAACTAACTGACAACTATTTACAGTCAACTACTTGTTTTATTTCATGCGTAAGATCACATTTATTTATTAACGTCATTATTGGACTTGTTAAATTTCATTGAAAAGGTTCATTACAAATTCATTGCATGAAAATATTTTTTTTCTTAGATACAATTCACTTGGTGAATCAGTAAAACGACAACAAAATCACATTTTCAAACGTTACCGGTTGCACCTAAATGATGAACCGAAAGTTTCCATTTGAGGAAATGAACACAAATAAATCAAAAAAATTAGTAATAGTATATTTTTGTTCAAAGAACCATTCAATCGACATATACGCAATTGCATTAGTAATGCATTCTAATAACGGAATGGTTTGTTTTTTCACTCAAATAATTACCCAAAAATATATATAAATAGGAAAGATGAGTGCCCACAAAATCCGAAAGACAAGAAGAGTTGCACCCCCACTTTCCCTCTGGGATGCTCCACACATCCCAAGCATTCCCATACTTCATTTTGCATTACTGTTCTTTCTTTTTGGTCTACCAACGCGACGCTTTCTGTTCTGTTCTGTTCTTTCTTAGTTTATTTTTCTCGGCCAAAGCAACGCGACGCTCTAAAGCGTTAAAAGGGCTGTTCTTTGTTCTTTGATTTTTTTTAACGGCTGTGTCTTTCTTCCCATCGTGCAGGAAGGAGAAGAAAGAACTACAGCGAGAGTTTGAAATCTAACTGGGATTTTAGAGAATCCGCTACCAAAATCCAGAATGTCTTTTAACACTGATAACATGTGAGTTTTCTTGTGTTTTTTACCGTAAAGTTATTAACTTTAGTTGCTGCTGAGTGATTTTATGCACTTTTTTCCTGCTCGTGTTGCCTTATTGTTTAGTGGGTCTTTGTCCAAATGCCAAAATGTTGATGGTCTTGTCTTGTTCTCATCATTTCCTCAACTTCCTCTGTAGTTTCTAAGGTCCTTTTCGTTTTCATTGTTTTTATTTTCGTTTTTGTTTTGCATTTTGGTTTTTACAATAAATTTAGTATTTACGATATTACTTTTTACATAAATTTTTTTTTCTTTCCAAAAACATGTTTTTCAAAGCATCTCTTAACGAACATGCCTTAGATTTGGACATCTTTGACAGTCTGATTTAACTGTGTTCTTGGAATGATGACAGTGAAACATGGGACTGGCAAGGAATGTGTGATGTTCTCGATGACAGTTTCGGTTAGTGAAAGATTGATTTATGTTTGAAATTGGAAGAATTCAAAGTTTCCCCAAAAATAATGAGGCATTGATTGATTGAATGTGGCTGCTAAAATGATGCAGATGTGTCCAAATGTTTGTGGATTGATGAGAAGCAGCAGGAAGATGTTTCTTTAATGTTTGATGATCAAACTAGTACTCCAATTGAAGACTGTGGAGGAGAATTGTCTAACTTTATCAATGGCTGTGGTAATTTTCTCCCATTTCATCATTTTTTTGGCTCTGATTTGCTCAAATGGAGCATTCTGTCTGAAGTTTTAAGTTACTTTGTTTTCAGAAGAAACTAACAGATTGGATGAATGTGAGGAGCCTCCTTCTAAGAAGCCTAGGATGCTGCGGTTTGACTCTGATGGTTTGGATCCCTCTAACCTTGGAGATATGTCATTTTCAGGCCTAAAATCAAAGGTTAGCCTCAGTATTTTACATTTGCATTTAGATTCCCTGACTTTTGCAAAGACTTAGTTCACTAGTGTTTGTGATTACAGGAAAGGGCGAAAGCGATTGAGGAGAATTTGTCTGAACTGTCATCAAACTGGGATTCTGTATGTGTAGCTTTGTGCGACGGTGATGAAATTAATGTTCCAGATGGTACATTGTCTCAATCTGATCAGGAGAATCTAGATAAGTTATCCGAAGCATGGCTTGCTAGCTTGTTTGATGATGTTGATAATCCCCAAATGAGCTCCAATGACAAGTATGCTTCAGTTGACATTATCATCCCTTTAAATATCTCTCTTTTCAATACTTTTGCCAGTTGAATGATGAATTCACTGTGTCACTTTACTTGCAGGATTCCTACTTCTCAAACCGACACAGTCGGTATGTATGCGATGAATGAAGAAATTTGGTTACATTTATGTTCTTGAGACCTTCATTTCTGTGTTTTTGATTGCCTTTTTTTGTCATCTGCAGTGAGCACAGATGGAACATGTCCTGTGAAGACTCTCAGAAATGGTCTCAAAGGTTTTCAAAGTTTTGATTCTTGTCTTTGCACTGTTTTATACTCCCTCCGCTCTTTCAGTATTTGAAATGGACTCTTCTGATGGAACGGAATGAGTAAAATTGTCTCGAAACCACTTCAAAGAAGGCCTAATGTTTTTTTAATCTGTCTTGATCATCCTCAGGCAAGGAATCATACATGAAGACTACTCCCACAGCCACAAAACCAAGTTCTTATGTTGCCTACCCCTTTGGCTTCCTCAAGCCATCCTCTTTCCATGGAGACGTGACTCTGAAAGACATCAACGAGCGCATACTCACCCGAGGGCCGCCACCATCCTCAGATCCTACTTCGGCATTTTCAGGGAAACCTGTTGTTGGCACCAAAACGATTCGCACTGAAGGCGGTAAAGGCGCGATTACCATTCTGAGAACCAGTGGGTGATGATGGTTCCATGATCGTGTTTTCTTCGATGCCTCATTCGATGTTTTGATGGTTTTAGCATTTTCACATTTCAATAATGTGTATAGGTCCATACTCCAAAGGTAGATTATACTTGGAATACAATGTTAGGATAGAAAACAGACTAACTGAGAGGAGACATTTCTTGATCCTAAAACTGACTCTCATGTCTGTTACAGAAAATACAGCCCTCTGTAGTAGTAGTAGTTATATTGTGTAACTCAAGAGGTTATACGGCACCGTTTTGTTATTCATACCTTACATCCAGAGGTTCTATAGAACAAAGTTTTGTTTTTTATTTATACTTTTTCATATTTTTATTACAAAAATCATTATATTTAGAGTAATGATAGTCTTAGTAATAAATCATAGCAACTTTTTGATAGCAACTCATGTGGCATGCATTCATTGGTTACATTTTTATTAATATCAAATAATTGGCCAATGAATCCATGCCACATGAGTTGTTATCAAAAAGTTGCTATGATTTGTTGCTAAAATTATCATTACTCTATATTTATATAGATAAAAATTATAGTGTTGTATAAATGTGTGTTACGGCGTGCAGCAGATTTAGGGCCTGTTCTTTACAAATTCTGAGAACCGGGTTTGAGTTTTTAGGTAGAGACCAAATGGGTTGAGACCCAAAACAAAGAAACGTCGTTCTCAACCCTAAACCACAACACAAACTCCACCACCACCTGGTCCGCCCCCCCGCTGCCACGTCGCCGCCACCGCCGGCGGCCCAAAACCTAAATCCCCAAAATCAAATTCATCATCTTCTTCTTCTTCTTCTTCTTCTTCTTCTTCTTTTTTCTGTTTCAATCAAAAGAAGTTGAGCTTGAATTTCATATTTTCCCAAATTTGGGATTTGGGGATTCAAATTTAAAATCCACTCACAATTGGGTTTGTGAGTGATTGTGGAGGAGGAAGAGGAAGAAGTGCGAAGAAGAAGAAGAGGAAGAAGAGGAGGAGGAAGAAGAAGAAGAAGAAGAAGAAGAGGAGGGGGAGGAAGGGCCAGCGGCGCGAAGAAGAAGAAGACCGCCGGCGGGAGAAGAGGAGAAGGGCGGAAGAAGAGAAGAAGAAGAAGAAGAAGAAGAAGAAGAGAGGAAGAAGAGAAGAAGAAGGAAGAAGTGCGAAGAAGAAGAAGAGGGCAGCGGGAAGAAGAGGAGGAGGAAGAAGAAGAAGAAGGAAGAAGAAGAAGATGCGAGAAGGAGAAGAAGAAGAAGAAGAAGAAGCTGGGAACCAAGAAGAAAAAGAGGAGGTCAGTGGTGGCGGCGGCGGGAGGAGGAGTGCTGCGGCGAGAGGGCGGCTGCGGCAGTGGGAATTGGTGCTGAAAACTGGGTTTCATTTTCACTTAAAAGAACATGGGTTGGGTTCGATTTTTGAGTTGAGACCCAAAAAATGGCCAAACCCGGTTCTCAGAACAGGCCCTTATGTATACGACCTTACCTTTTGTGTATTCTTCATTTTTCTCGCTCTTTCATTTGACAATCAATTTCTAGTTTAAAAGGTTATCTTTTTAAATTTGTATAATATTACAAATATTACGAAGCATTTTTAATATTCAACTGTGGAATCAGACGGCCAATACGTATGAATTCATCATTCAAAGTTACTTTTCAAATGATTCATATCTTCAATTGTGTCCATTCCAAATTTCAGTCCAATCAAATGATCTACGGCTTCCAATATATCTCGTAGTAACAAAAATGTTATGTTCTCAAATATATCAAGGTTTAGCCTTCGGTTCATATTTCGTCGACCAAATCTTCCTAATTCACATCTTTGTTGAAAGATTTTTTTGTTTTTGTAATTCCTTACGCAAGCAAAATTGTTCATAAAGCGCTAAAATAACATTTTTTTGTGATTTTTTTTCCTTTTTCTTTCTCTCTCTCTCTCCTTATCGTTCAGAAAAGACAAAACAATTTCAAGAACACTCTCGAATTTAAAAAGTAGCACAAATGTTAAGACTAATATTCAATTCTATAATTAATCAGCCAAGAAGACACATATTCATGAGAAGATGGTTGCGCATTTAAACGAAACCTGTCATTATTATTCATTGCAACAAACAACAATATTGGTGGCTTTTAAGGGTTTTTTTTTTTTTTTTTTTGCCTTATGCTTTCTTCCCGGTCCCTCCCCCGCCAATGTCAAAGGCAACTGGCAATTGTATTTTTCTCTTTTTGACCCAAACTCTATCATTTTGGAGAATGACTAGTTGTTTGGGCCATGTGAGCCTTATTCTCAAACTCTTGAAAAAAAAAAAAAAAAAAAACTCTCATTTTTGCAATTATGATTATTGAGATAATATTATTATAGGAAAAATATTTTATTAGTAATAAATAATTGGACTCAGACATGATTATCTTTTATCACTAGCACGTCCTTAAAGTCCTGCGACATGATTCAATAATTGCTGCCGCTTTTTTAACTTTAAAAAACCATCCAATTCTAGTGGGTTGTGTTCATGTTAGTATTATTAATTTACTTTTTGTCCACATTTTAAATATATATATATATATATTAAATAAATCCCTGTATTATTAGAATTCTATCTAAATATCTCTTTTCTAAAATTAAAATTCCTGCACTATTAGAATTCAAAATTTTAAAATAGTGATTGATTTGGATATTCGAATAATTACAATTAGTAATTTACACTCCTTGTATGTTTTCTCTTCTACCTGAAATAACTGTATTTCAAGAAAAATATCCTTATTTAGAGATGTTTTGTACGTGAATTCAATGAAAAAATAATCCTTCAATTTGTTACATTTTTATACGTTCATGTTAAAATTTGTTACATAAAAGTAAGGGTAAATACACAATTACTCCATTGTGGTTTCGAAAACTTATGCATCACCATTTTAAAAAGCTACTATGCATCCCTCCTTAATTTTCGTGAACTATGTAAAGTGGACAAAAATGACCAAAATATCCCCAAAATGCCCTTATTCTAGTTGTGAATTACAATTTATCCGCGGGGGTATTTTGGTCATTTTGCCCACTTTACATAGTTCACAAAAGTTAAGGGGATGCATGGTAGCTTTTTAAACATAAGGGGGTGATGCATAAGTTTTCGAAACCACAAGGGGGTAATTGTGTATTTACCCTAAAAGTAATTACTATATATACTATATTTCATTTACATAGAAAGACCCTCTTAAAAAAAAATGTAAACTACAAATTTCAAACTTATAACATTAATGTCAAAAGTTGTACATTTTATCACTTCATGAAATTCTCTTTCTATACACTTATATAAAAGTGTAAACTACAAATTTCAAACTACTTATGTATACACTTATATAAAAGTAATTTTAATATTCTTAAATTAGACTAATATATATATATATATATATGTGAGAAAATTTATAATGTATTTTTTATTTTAGCTACACATTAAGTTATTGATTTAGCTACAACTTAAGTTAATTTAGACAACTGCATTACAAAGACTCGTTATATATGGTCAAACTATAGTCCCTTCAAGGAACTATTCAACCATTGTAAAATGGTCTATCACTTATGCAATTGCATTATTAATGTATCATATGCTATTTTACAATATTTATATATACATATAATAAGAATGATGATAATAATATTAATGATAAGAACCATAAAATTAGTATATATGTGTGTGTGTGAGAGAGAGAGAGAGAGATTGTGAATGCATGAATATAAAATTATAAATATTATTTAATTTAGAAATATGAAATGATCGAATTATAAAATTACTTAACTAAAATAAAATAAAGAAAGATTTTTGTTACATTTGTATGCATTCATGTTTGTTCTTTCGTAATCAAAAAAATAAAAAAGTTCTTTCTTTTGGTTATGTTGCACCGGATAAGAGGAAGAGATTGTGGATAGCAAAAAATTAATTATGGATAGGAAGAGATTGTTCAGATTTACTAATAATTATGAATGGAGAGAGAGGATAAAAAGATGGGAATATAAAGGAGGTAAGAGAGTATTTGTATTTAATGAATAGATAACATTAAAATTTGTATAGTTTCAATGGCTTATTTGGCTGACATGGAAGCCACATAGGAGAAGGTCATCGACTCTGGGGGTAAGTGTAGCACTCCCCGCTGGTAGCTCAATGAGGCCAAATATTGTGGAAACAAATACTCCCCCTTCAAGAAATTATTCTGTCACAGAATTTTGTTTATTCAATTAAGTATCTCATTGCATAGTAATTCATCAATGACAAATTTAATAATTGAATGGTTTTTTTACAGAATATTGGCATTCAAAGGCCAAAATCACCACGGCAACACCCATTTTAACGCCAAAATAATACGAATTTTACCGCCTCTTATTTACCTACATAAGTTTTTGTTTAAAGAAGTGGAAGATAAATTTTACCATAATGAAAATTACCAAAATAAATGAAAGAAAAAGAAAAAAAAAATCAAGAGAGGGAAACACATTCACTGAAACCTTCGAAGAAAAGGATTAAAAAAAACGCAGGCATTGCCGGAGCCGGCAGAAAAACGGCGACGCAGTTTGAGTTTGATCAGAAAATGTCGAGAATTTCCAGAATGAAATTGTTGCAGAGTGGGCAATTCCCCCTTTGAACCCAGAGCTCCCTGGAACACAATCTGCAGAAAGTGTGACCGCAAGGTATGAACGCCGAACCTTTATGCCTCACCATGCACACGCAGCAGTTGTTGAACGCGCCGTCATCTTCCTCCTCATCCTCGTCGTCGTCCATCATGTACGACGACCCGTCAAGCCCCATTTCCTTATCCGTCTCTGCTAACAATGCCATCAGCGACATCCTCGCACCTCCGTCTCCGTCTCCTTCTCCTCCTCCGCCGCCGCCTACGCCTGCCCCCCCGCCGCCTCCTCCTCCCCCCGCCGTCCCCCCTTCTTCTTCATCTTCCGCCCTTTCTCTCTCAGCTTCGTCCTCAGCGTCCTCACCGAACCCGCCCGAGTCGTACCTGCTCGTCACTCTACGAATATTCCGGGTCTCGTTCCTCTGCAGCATTACCGATCTACTCCGGGAGACCCCCATGTTCAAATCCGATTCCGGCATAACTGACGCCTCCGAAGGGTTGTGATGTCGGGTCGAGTCTCTCCTGGTCATCGTGGAGCGGTACCTCCTGCTGCCAGTGCTGGTTTGGAGGGGGACGTCGGAGGCCGGAACGGGGACGGAGGAAGTCCAGGAACTGCCTGAGCCTTGACGGCGGAGACGGAGCTTCTCCCTCAAATGTCTCCAGCTCCTTTTCGCATCCTTGGAGTTCGCACCGCCGGTTGGGTCATCCCGGATGACGTCGACCAGAGTCCGATTCGACCGTGACCGACGCGCCTCGACATACCTGTCCTCCCTTTTCAAAACAGAGTTCAATGAATTCGGACGGGCTTGTGAGTGGTCATCTTGTTTGACTCTGAGAAAATCTCGAAGATTAGGGGACTCCGGTTTATCGTCGGACGACAATTGCCTTCTCGCAACATTAGTTTCACCCCGGCCTTCCATTCAAACGACAACCACCCAACACGGGATTTGATACGATTCCTTCAACAAATTGCAGAACGTTGAGAGATCTTCTCCTCGATAACGTTTCCAAGGATCGGAAACTTCGTGACACAACAACCGAAACCAAATGGGGGAAAAACTACGGAAAATGAGAATTAGATCTGATCAAGGGAGAACGAATTCCAGAACCCGCTACAATTGGTTGAAGAAAATGATGGAAATACCCAAAAGGCAAAACACATTGGATACCTTTCGTGTGCGACCCTGACCCATGAGATTTACAGAAAGAGGAACAGATCTAATAATTTGCGGGAAGCTTTATTTGGATGAATGTGTGGAAAAAGTGTTGGTTGCAGCTTCGCAGTAGGCCTGCACAGGCAAACAAACTGACGAGCCACGAGAGAGACAGAGAGATAAAAGGCACAAAAGAGAAAGAAAGAGGGAAAAACAAGAAAAGAAGAGCTGGATAAGGCAACAAAAAAAAGTAGCAGTGGATTTTTTGTGTTTTGTGTGGTCTAAATACTCTTTAAACTACAAACAGAAGGAAGTTCTACAACTTTGTCTTTCTCACTTTTGTTGCATTCTTCATAGTAATATTACTAAACAAACTCTCCCTTTCTCTCTCTGAATCTCTGTTTTTTGTGTAATTGGATGAAGAAGAAGAAGATGATACTGAGAATTGGAGAAATGAGAGCCAACATTTGAGAGATGGAGAAGAAGAGGAGCGAGTCTTGCGGGATCCTAAGCTTATTGAGTGATTAAGGTTATGGGAATCTCCGCAAGACTAGACCTCCATTTTCTACTACTTCTTCTAATCATTGGTCAAACTTCATCGTCCTCTGTATACAGTTTTTTCTGTAATAACCATGGCTGCGTGTGTTAATTTTAGACTATACTAGTGTAATATTATATCTTCTTTACGACAACTCTCAAATTATTTGTCGTGTCGACATCTATCAACCATAACTTTACCGGTTTAAGTATTTATGCTATTAATGTTAGATTTGTCTAGAAATTACTCATGGCAGGTTTGGGTTGACAGGTTCACGTGTCTAGATTCTCAGCCCGCGAACCCATATAACCCAAGAATACGACAAGGCTCAATACTAACACGTTTACATCATGTCAGATTTGTATGGTGTCATTAATCGTGAACCCTAATTGAAATAGTGGAATTGGTTACAGAAAGTGTATAGCAAATTATGTGCTAAAAGACAAAATTATTTGACCATATTAGTGTAATACACCCCTGCCCCTTTTGTAATTTTTCCAAAGAAAATTGCAGGCTTGAGGAGTTGCATAAAATATGATTTGATAAAATGGGAAAAGAAAAGACAAATTTGTAGAGCCCAAAACACTTTGTAGAATTTATGATTGGCTTCATCATTGTCAATATTGGAAAAATGAAATGTTTTTATATGTCACGTGTATTTTTTTTAGTATTTACTTTTTGTTTTTAATGTTGGCTTTGGAAGAAAAATAAAATTAAAAAATAAATAAATAAATATACGCGTATTTAGCGGTTTTTGTTTGTTGCTCATGAGTGAAGTTGGACCAGCATGCAGCTGCAATGCAAGTACCCAATTTTAATGGATCCATCCGATTCTGACTCGGGTGGGTGGGTTGTACCCGTGACGCAGATTTTTTTTAATTTTTATTTTTATTTTGGGAAAAAAAGTTTTCTTTCCATTTTCTAAGAAAAATAAGTATGTGATGAATTATTCCATTCGATTTTATAAAAATAATTTTGTTTTTTTCTTCTTTATATTGAGGGAATGATTCATCTACTGAATTTGGATATGGTTGGGCCGGTTGGCTAGTCGGACGAGCGGTTGACCCACTGGCACTTCTGCATTGGCTTTGAAGTTGTTCACTAACACCATTTTATACTCTATCTGTTCCATCAAAAGGGTTCATATTGATTTATTTACAACTTATTTTGAATGCATGTCAATGTACAATAGCTAATTTGTCACTATTTGTTTCATTAATATCCTTACTTTTGAAGCAATGACTAATTGTAGATCACATATAATTATATTAGTAATGGCAATAGGTGTAAAAATATTGAAAGTGAACTTTTATAATATAATAAAAAATATTTTTTAAAGTAGACTCTTACAATAGAACGAAGGGAGTAATTAGCTGCCAAAGTGGTATTGTAATTTTATATTTTTTTTTGTGAGTCCTCCTACAAAATTTTTAAAGTTTGAGGTTGGGATTGTAAATAATAATAATAATAATAATAAATATACCTGGTTCATTCCAGGTGTATCAATTGGTGAAGGAGGCTGCCAAATAAAGAAAGAAGATTGCATCATCATCGTTGTTGGCCTAATTCTAATACAAAAGGTAGCAGTTGGTTGGTCCCGGAAGCATGGATTAGGTAGTCTAATCACCTACATTGCTTAATTTGGTCATCCTGTTTTCAGTTCAGAACCAGTATTCTTAAACAAATCCACGCGGGGGCGAAGGAGTTAGCACGGAGGGTCCAACTAATTGTTCGAAGTTTGGAGGGGGTGTAATTAGAGGTGCTTTAGACCTAAGTGAGCGTAATGTGTATCGAGGGGGTATGACCCCGTTTAAGGGAGATTTGGAAGTGAGAGAGCTTCATGAGTACCGGGGGGTATGACCCCGGTTAAGAGAGATTTAGAGTCATGTGAGAGACAAGTACCTGATGAGATATGACCCCGATTTTTGTATTTCAAATGTTGCTGGACGGTTTCCAGTATCATTAATATAGTACCGCATTTTCGTTTCGAAAAAAAAAAAAATCCATGCGGGGGCAAGGTCTTGTAACTCGAATTTATGGGTTCAAACTTCATGAATTACAAGAGTTAAAATAAGTACTCTCAATTTTATAAAAGGAGTCTATTATTTTTAATATTAAAAGTTAACTCTTTTAGTGGAATATAAGAAGAATAAGGAGTACTAAAAAAAAAAAACTTTATTGAAAATGAGGGTGAATGAATGAGAGTCAAAGTGTGAGATTCAATAATGTGCTCTATCAGAAACGAGATAGTGCTCCAGCGATTGTGACGCATAGTGAGTCACCCAGAGGTTGGAAGTTCGATTCCTACCTCTATCAATTTTGCCTATTTAGATTTCAGTCTCTATCTAAACACAAAGGGGAAAAAAGTTTGAAAATAAAATCAGATCATTTGTCTATTTTGTTATAGTAAGACAAAATATTGTTTATTTATTGTAATCACAAGTGAGTAGTAAAATAATGTTAATAAAACATGTTTTATTTGTACTAATATAATAGTGTGTGATTTATAGTTATTTAGAAAGTAAAGATACAATATGATGTCAAATTATTTATTTTAGCAATTGTACCTCAAAATTTATAATAATGTATATATTTTTCAAATGAAAATTTGTTAGTAAGACTAAAAAAGTAATAAGATAGGGAACAAAATGGACCGGAGGTGCAAAATTATATTTCATTCTGAGTTTGGACATTTGTTGCTAAAGTAAAGTGTGAGTAAGATCTAAATTCCTTTTAATAAAATATTATTTCGTATATTTGCGGTACTATGTAAGATTATGCAGGTATATACGATTAATAGATAGGTGTTATATTTTGAAACAACTCATAAATATGTAGATGGCCCATATATAAAAATAAAATTTAATTTTTATATTATTTATTGCACTATTTTTAAAAATACATATAATAAAATTTTCATTTTCATCCATAAACACACCACCCAAGATAGTGATTAAAATGTAAATTGTCACTTTTTCAAAAAGAATCTTCAAGCAATGGTTTAGCCCATTCTGTTGTTCAACAATTGGATTATGGGCTGACACAAGCAAAAGAAAACGGGCTTCAAGCTTGATCCGCCACCGAAGGCCAAACGAATTCAAATTACCGTCCAAACATCGAGTATATAAAATAAAAAAGTCAAACTACCATTTTTTTTTTAGATTATTTTTTCAGTTAAACTTCTTATTTATGTATTGTATATTAGGAAAATATTATGGTACCTTTCAACGGACTATTAAGCAGTGAATAATAGCTTATGTTGTTGTAGTATTGCAATTGCATAATACTAAATAGTTTCGTTAAGAGACTATAGGCTTACCATGTAAAAAAATGACTCAAACAATTATATTTTTCGCAAACATTATTTTCTTATGTGGAACGGAGAAAGTGAAAAGTATATTAACTATTTTCAATAGCGAATGAGCTATTAATTAACATGTGAAACTCGCTATCGAACTGACTTTTTATAAACACTTTTTATGAGGTTAATGAGTTAAGTAGTTAACTAATTGAATTGTGCTTGTGTTATATTTGTTCTCTAGCTGATTTATGAATGAAATTTAGTTGAGAAATTTCTGTAACATAACAATCAAAAAATGTTTATTATTAATAATAATGAAAACTTTTTTTGTTTGGGTTATTTGTCCAATTAAGGGCCTGTTCTTTAGGGAGTTATGAGAGCAGGTCTCAGAACCTGTTTTCAGCTCAACTGGGTTTTAACCCATTTTTAAGAAACAAAGTTATGAGAACTGGGTTGTAACCCAGTTCTCAGCACAAGCTAAAGAACATGGGGTTCAACCCAATATTTTTTCCAATATTTTTTTCCAAAATTTTTATTTTTATTAGCAAATAAAATCCCAATATTTCATTTTTTACATATTCAACCAAAAACTAATTTTTACATTATAATAATATTTCAGTCCATTGTAATTGTTTTTAGTGTTAATAATATATTTAAGTTTACACAATATTTTAAGATAGTTTAATATTTAATTTTTCCTATTTAATTTTTTTTAAAAAAAAAGTTGGGGCTGTCATTTAAGAAACAGAAAATAGCAGGGGCCTATTTATAAAAACTTTGATGAATAGTGTCGGCGACACTGTTCATCTTCTTCCCCAACATTTTTTTTTTCCTTTCGTTTTTTTTTTTCCATTTTTTCTGGTTCTCACCCTTGCTCACAAGAGGAAGTACAACGGCAGCAGTAAACTCTTCGTAGAAGAAGAAGAAGAGGTCGCTGTACGGAAAAAATATTTGAACGAACCTACTGTTCACCGTCTTCTTCATCGCATCTTCCTCAATATATATATATATATATATATATATATTTTTTTTTTTCTCTCTTCTTTCTTCTTCCTGCCTTCTTCCCCGATTCCTGGTTCAGCATTTTGCAGAACTGTGGTTTTGCAATTGTTGTAGAACCAAAAAAAAAAAAAAAAAAAGAAAAAGAAAAAAATCGCCGGAAAAAAAAATGGCAACTCTTCGGCACGAATCGAAGGGAGGAGGTCGAAGGATTTCGCGAAGGAAGAAGATGACGGACGCGGGGGAGATGACAACCGGGAAGGAAGAAGACGACGGGCTTGAAGGAGGAAGAAGAAAGAAGAGGGGAAAGAACTGGGTTCTGAAACGAGATCATTTTTTTTGTCTCAATCCAAAAACTGAGACCCTGGTTGAGTATTCTTCTGCAAAACATGGGGTTCAGCACATTTTAAAAAAATTTTAAATCTCAATCCTAAAAATTGGCAAAAACCTGTTCTTAGCACAGTGTAAAGAACAAGCCCTAAGACAATAAGACTGATATCTCCCCTCCTTCAGGCTTCAACGAATGGCTCTCCCCGTTTCCCGGAATCCCTTTAAAAGGATAGTTTAGTAATTACACACCGCCCAAAGTAAAATAATAAAATCCCATTAGGATCCAGCTAGGAAGAAAGAAAAGAAAATTTTTAAATTTTTTTAAAAAAACCTGAGGAAAGTTCGGGGCTTCTGGATGCTTCCATCCGGATTATAAATTAGTTGGCAGATTTCCTTATCGTCCCTTTTTGTCCATTTAAACGTATACTTTTTCCTGCGTCCCCTTCTTCATCTTCATCCCCCTCTCCGTCATCTTTCTTCTCTGCCGTCTCACACAGGTACTGTGTAATTCTTTCTCAGTTAATGCTTTCTTTTTTCCGTTATCATTTTTTTTATTTATTTATAGATTTTTGTTTTTGAATTTGTAAGTGATTGGTTTCTTACTTGATTCAATTTGGTATTTTTCAATTTCGATTTCCAGGTTCAGTGTTTGGAGTGATTTCTTGCCGGATATCTGCAATAAATCCTAAAATCTAACGACAATGAGTCATATCCTTTCTGAATATGTTTGTATGCTTGTAATTTCAGAGTTTTTTCACGCCCAATTTCTTGAATCACATGGTCAATTTTGAATTTGTTATATTAGTTAATGTATTGGCGTGAGACCTGCGGTTTCGGGCATTGATCTGGTAAATTTCGTTTTTCAAATCGGTTAATCTTTTCGTATAGGAATCAGATGCAGTCTTCTGGCAGTTAGGATGTCTTGGATTTTGAAATCCTTAACTCGAAAGCTCACGGGGTAACCAGAGAGATCGAGACCGTGAAAGGGCTCAATCCAGAGCTTCCAACAAGGGCAAGCAAGCCAAAAAAGAAGATGGTTTGACCCCCGAACAGAGACGTGAAAGGTACTCATTGATTGATCTCCTTCTGTATTTGGTGGATTTCGTTGTTATTCACTTCAATTTTGTTGGATTTGGGTAGGGATGCGAAGGCCCTTCAAGAAAAGTTAGCAAGGAAAGCAGCTGGGAACAACGCTTCTACCAACAAAGACGGTACAGAGAAAAAGTAGACTGATGAGTGATAGATTAATATAGCTAGTGTTGATAATATGCTAACTGGGAATGTTGTAAACTGGGATTGGACTTGTGAAGTCTTTGCTCTTCAGTCTTCATCTTCATGTCATTTTGTGGTTTTAATTCAATTATGATGTGTTTCTGATCTGCAATTCTATCCTGTTTCTGCTTTCCTTCCTCTTTTCTTCTGGTTATAATTTGTTGTGAATGGAAGCTAAAAATTAAATAAAAACTGGGAAAAATAACATTGTAAACATGCATTTCCAATCAAGTTAAGGTGAGAAGACGAGGGAATAATAAGGGACTCTAAAGATTTTGAAGGAAAAAGGAAAAAATCAAAGATATATAGGGTTATTGGTTGTAATGAATTTATTTTTATAAATTGATTGGGAAATGTCAAATATTCTTGAAAATAGAGGGCCAAAAGATAAATAAGCCTATTTTTCTTCCAAAACTTTATAAATTCATTATTTAATTAAAGTAAAGTTGTATTTGTAATTTCAGCACTTCTTAAATTTATGTAAAAAAGATGAAAATAACGGATTGAAAATGATTATTTGGCACGCAAGAATATGAATAGGGATGGAGGGAATAAGCATATAATTCATAGGAGGATTAAGAATTCGTATGTTTGTTATGTATAGAAATTTGATAATTTTAATTAGTGTATGTATCCCCCAAAAATACAATTTAAGAATTCTTTGAGAGATTTATCTATTTTTAAATATGAGATATCTCACATTTTTATTCTCATTTCTGTGCATAAAACGCATCCTATGTGAACGTGAAGCCATAGCACACACAAATGCAATATTAAAAAAAGAAAAAGAAGAATAAAAAGCACAAAACAAAAAAGTGTTTAAAAAAGAAGAAAGAGAGCCCAAATTTAGGGGTGATAAAAAAACTCATTATCTCAAAAATTGTCCAAATTTATTGGGTTTTAACTTAATAAAACTCACCTAAAAAATAATGGGTTGGGTGGGTTTGGGCTACATATGTAATGGGCGAGTTTAGGGTAGTCCATTGGGTACCATAAAATCCACACATCATGGGTATCAACATTACCCATCCAAAACTATCTTTAAAAGTATAAACAAAACCCAACAACTCACCTATTTTAGTGGGCACATTTTATTTTTTTTCTTCAAACTTATTTTTTCTTTTTCTTTATTTTTCTTGTCCTACAATTACTTTGCGTTTTTTTCTCATTTATTCTTTTATATTATTTTTAAATTGTCCACTTATAAATACTAATTCAAAATTCGTTTAAGTTTCAAGTCGAGTTCAGGCTCGGGTTTCGAGATGAGTTTGGGTTCGGACCGGGCATATTTAGTTAGGGCCCGATTCGGGCCCATGGTTTTGGCCCAGTTCTTGGCCAATTTTTGGCCGGGTCCAATTTCGAGCCTCGGGCAAGTTTCGGGCTGGGCCCATTTTGGGCCCAAGGTTCAGGCTCAGTTTCGGGCCTCGGGTCGGGGCATTCACTGGTTTAGATAAATACAAAAAAATTAAAAATTGTGTTTGGACAAAAAAATTACATATGATTAAATATAAAAGTACCAATAAATAATATTTTAAATTTTAGAATAGATTCAAAAAATTAAAATTCGCTTAAAAAAAAAGAATTAAAATGAAATTAACAAACTTTGAAAATTTTTTATTAATAAACTATTAAATAAGCTTTACATTTTTGTATAATGGGTATTATGGGTACCCATAACTACTCATTACCCATTTGAACTAAGACCATTAATTGAATGGGTAATGGGTACCCATTACCCATTAACTTAATACCCATTTAATACCCACTCGTTTAATACCCCTACCAAAATCATTGAAATAAAATGGTGTCAGGATAAATAGCGAAACGACGGCGTTCAGCCGTATTATTAGTTATTAATTATATTATCTGTTCGAGGTAATTAGTTTGAAATATATATAGTTTGTAATAGCTATCGAATCGGCATGTTGATTATGAATGAAATTTCTTTTCCTCTAATTTCTCTCTTCCTCTTCGAGTCTTCTTCTTCCCCGTTCTTTGCTCTTCCCTCTGTTCTTTTGTGATTTCTCTCATTTCTTCTGATTTTCTCCCTCAATTTAATTCCGGTTTGGTAATTTGTGTTGAAGGGCATGACAAATGGCTTGGGAGCCCAGACCATAATATCTTCAAAGGCAGAACCCATTTTAGCATAATGCATGTCACATTATATTCATTGGTCAATAATTTAACTTTTTTTTTTTTTTTTTACCATATTATAACATTTTTGTACTTTTGGTCACTTCTTTACTCTCGTGACACTTTCTGTCCATCTTTTTTTTTTTTTTTGTGGCAATTGTGGTCCCAGTTCTTTATAATTTTGGCGATTTTAGTCCATTTTACATTAAATGTTTCTGCTACTTTTGGTTGATAAAATGGACTAAAATCGGCAAAAATGTAAAGAATTAGGACCAGAATTGCCACGACAAAAAAAAAAAAAAAAAAAAGATTGACCGAAAATGTCATGAGAATAAAAAAATAAGGACAAAAAAATACAATTTTATCATAGGAGGTGTTAAACGCATGACAAAATACGATAAACGCAGGACGGAGAGATAATATTTTGCAAACTTAATACCCAAACTACCCTTTGTCCTTGAATTCCTTTTCACAGCAAAAAAATCAATTAATTAAGACATTAAAAAGTACATATTTATTTAATTTTTAATAAAAAAAGGGGGAAATTGAAATTGGAACCTTGGCTCTCGAGGGCCAAGGTTCTGAAACTGGACCTTGGCTCTCAAGGGCCAAGATTTTGGAACTGGACCTCCCAGTCAACTTTTTTTTTTTTTTTCTAAAATTTTATTTTAGTTTGTTCTTTTATTTTAATTACTATGTTAATTTGATTTTATTCTAT
This sequence comes from Leptodermis oblonga, assembly GCA_016801395.1. Classification (NCBI taxonomy): domain Eukaryota; kingdom Viridiplantae; phylum Streptophyta; class Magnoliopsida; order Gentianales; family Rubiaceae; genus Leptodermis; species Leptodermis oblonga. The sequence continues at coordinate 4,069,597 of CM028760.1, read as the reverse complement.
TTTAATTTAATTCAAACTCTAATTAATAGGAATTTAGATGTTAATGTATTTTTAATTAATAATTATTAGTTAAGGATAATTTGTTATTAAATTGAGATTTTTAGTTTTGTTTGAATTGACATTTTGGGTATCTATAATTTGGTCATTATAAAGCATAAGAGTTTACTAACATGAATTTTTGAAATTTTAAATTACATTGTAAGTTTAGCGGTTATTGTGAAATTAATAGAGACATCCAAATTCCTATTAGTTAGAGTTAGAATAAAATTAAAATAGAATAAAATCAAAATAAAACAGTAATTAGAATAAAAGAACAAATTAAAAACATAAAAAAATAAAAGAAAAAGAAAAGGGTTGATTGGAAGCGCCAAGGTTTTGCGCTAGAACCTTGACCCTCGAGAGCCAAGGTTATCCGCTGGAACCTTGATTCTCGAGAGCCATGGTCCAGTTCTAGAACCTTGGCCCTTGAGACACTAAAACCTTGGTTCTCGAGAGCCATGGCCCATGGTCCAGCTCCAGAACCTTGGCTCTTGAGAGCCAAGGTCTAGTTCCAGAACCTTGGCCCTCAAGAGCCAAGGTTCCAATTTCCTCTTTTTTTTTATTAATTTTTTTTTAATATGTACTTTTTAATGTCTTAATTAATTGATATTTTTATTGTAAAAAGGAGAACTCAAGGACAAATGGTAGCTTTGTAGGGTAGTTTGGGTATTAAGTTTGCAAAATATTATCTCCCCGTTCTGCGCTTATCATTGTTTGTCCTACGTTTAACACCTCCCTTTTCTCATATGATAAATTAGTTCAAATATATATATCATTATTTTATTTTTAAAGCAAATATTAGACCTCTTCCGATCCATTAGAAATAGTAATGTTTCGAGAGTAACTTTTGCTTAAATAGAAGAGTTTCATTATATTTTCTTACCTGCATTTAGGGGTGTAAATGAGCCGAGCCGCTCGCGAGCAGCTCGGTCAAAGCTTGGCTCGAGCTTGGTCAAACTCGAGCCAGCTTGTTTAATAATCGAGCCGAGCTCGAGCCCAATTACTATTGGCTCGATGGCTCGTCGAGTCTATCGAGCCCCAGCTCTGTATATATTTTTATAATATATTTTATAATTATTTTTTAGTATAAATTAAAAAATTAATTTGAGCTTGATCTCGAGCTTAGGCTTGAGTTCGAGCTCAAAAGGTTGCTCTACTCTAAGCTCAAGCCTATTATAATTTGGACGAGCGGAGCTTGAGCCCAAATATTTAAGCTCAATCGAGCTCGAGTCGAGCTCAAGCCTGATTGGTTTTTATCAAGCCCTACTCGATAAGACCCCAGCTCGGGCTTTTGTTTACAGCCCTACTTGCATGTATTTACTAAAATTATATTGTGGTCACATTTAATTAATCCTTAAAAAGAAGAAGAAGCAAATTAGGGTTCATTGTACAAAATTATAAGAGGTAAATACGTTGTTCAAAAATACAAGAGGTAAAAGAAGATTCACACCCAATTAAAAGAAGATTCCCATGGTTACCAAAGTGTCACATTATTTTTGGAGTTAAATCATTGGAAAAATTATTCCTAAGCTCATTTTAGCGGACTTAGTGTTTTTCTCCCTACCTCCATCGTAGTGGATCTTGGACTTAGCGGACTTTGTTGTTTCAGATTGGGTTTAGCTATGACAGCTGCTTGAGATAGGAGGGTTTACCTTACGACTGCTTCAAAAGGAGATAGGCAAAAATTTGAGACATTGATGCATCAGTTCTCATTGTTGCTAGAGAAGGATGAAAAGGGAAGAAACTCCCTCCATATCACGGCGACTGTGGGGAAAACAACCATTTCTAAACTTTTGATTGAGAAGTTTAGCTTTGAGGTTAATTGTAAAGATGAAGAAGGTTCTTTCTCCTTCTCCCTTTGTTTCAGTTTCTGCCAAATATAAGATTCATGTTTTGAACTCTTTGATCATCATTTGTATACAACTTGATGTTAATAATCAGGTTTATTATGGTAATTTAGAACATAAGGATTTTGGCAACAATGTAGTATGAAGTTTAATAGGATGGATAACACTGTAAATATTTGAGTTTGAATTTAGTTAGTCAAATTTATAATAGCCTTGGACTCGAGTTTGAGCTCAAGTAAAGTTTTGAGCTCGAGTTCGAACTATTTAAAAAAAAGAAAGAAAAAGTATACTAAAAGAAGAAAAACAATATTATAAATATAAAAATTTAGAATGAAACGGAGGAGCATATGCTTACCTTTCAAATTAGAGTTTTTCCTTGTGAACTTTATATTACTTTCGAGGCAACTAACTTGTTATTGTGTTCATGGTAGAATTACTAATTGATGGCCTAAGTTTTAATCTTCTAAAGGTTTATAGAGATGGAATCAACACTTGTGGAAATGCTAAGGCAGAAGGACTGTGTTAAATTTTGTGATTTTACTGCAAGAATCAAGTTAAAATAATTCCAGATTTAGCAAATTTGATATTTGGTATTTATTGTTAGATAGATTAGTATTTGACTTAGTCCTTTATCATATCCTTAGTTGTTGAGATCTTTAGGAGTGTTGAGTGATTATTTTGATGTTAGTATTTTCTGTATTTTATTTAAGAGGTGTTGATGCACAATAAATAATGAACACAATTGAGTTTTCCTACAATTTTCTATACTGTGTTCTTCCTAATTTATATTTTTTCAACACACTGCAAACCTGATGCATGGACTATGAACACTACATTGAGAGCCTTTGGTGGGAGTGGTCAAATTGAAATGATGGAGAAGTGTTATGAGAAGTTCCAGAGTTCTCGAATTGAACCAAACATCAAGACCTTCAATGTACTCTTATATTCGTACGCGAAAATTGGGAACTATGAGAAAATCAGGCCCTGTCTGGCATGATTTGGATCAAGATTTCAAAACAAAGTTTAAACCAAGGTTTCATCTTCTGTTTGGTATCATGATCCAAATTATGATACCAAACAAAGTTTAGAAACCAAGATTTCAGCTTCTGTTTGGTATAAATTTTTCTCTCTCTAACTTTATTACTAAATATTTCTCTCTCTAAATATTTTTCTCTCTCTAACTTTATTATTTCAATTTCTCTTTCTAATTTAGTACTTCAATTTGTCTCTCTCTAACTTTATTACTTTCTCTCTCCAAATTTTTTTTCTCTCTAACTTTATTACTTTATTTTCTCTCTCTAAATTTTTTTCTCTCTAACTTTATTACTTTCTCTCTCCAAATTTTTTTTCTCTCTCTAATTTTATTACTTCAATTTTTCTCTCTAATATTTTTCTCTCTCTAAATTTATTACTTCACTTTCTCTCTCTAACTTTATTACTTTCTCTCTCTAGATTTTTTTATCTCTCTAACTTTATTACTTCACTTTCTCTCTCTAACTTTTTTACTTCAATTTCTTTCTCTAACTTTATTACTTTCTCTCTCTAGATGTTTTTTTTCTCTCTAACTTTATTACTTCAATTTCTTTCTCTAACTTTATTACTTTCTCTCTCTAAATTTTTTTATCTCTCTAACTTTATTACTTTCTCTCTCTATATGTTTTTTTATCTCTCTAACTTTATTACTTTAATTTCTCTCTCTAACTTTATTACTTTCTCTCTCCAAATTTTTTTTCTCACTTTAATTTTATTACTTTACTTTCTCTCTCTAAATGTTTTTCTCTCTCTAAATTTATTACTTCACTTTCTCTCTCTAAATTTTTTATCACTCTAACTGTATTACTTTCTCTCTCTAGAATTTTTTCTCTCTAACTTTATTACTTCAATTTCTCTCTCTAAATTTTTTCCTCGCTCTAATTTTATTACTTTACTTTCTCTCTCTAAATATTTTTCTCTCTCTAAATTTATTACTTCACTTTCTCTCTCTAGAATTTTTTCTCTCTCTAATTTTATTACTTCAATTTTTCTCTCTAAATATTTTTCTCTCTCTAACTTTATTACTTTCTCTCTCCAAATTTTTTATCTCTCTAACTTTATTACTTTCTCTCTCTAACTATTACTTCACTTTCTCTCTCTAAATTTTTTATCACTCTAACTTTATTACTTTCTCTCTAGAATTTTTTCTCTTTAACTTTATTACTTCAATTTCTCTCTCTAAAATTTTTTCTCTCTCTAACTTTATTACTTTCTCTCTCCAAATTTTTTTATCTTTCTAACTTTATTACTTTACTTTCTCTCTCTATCTTTTTTTTGTTTATCTACAGTGCAAATTAGAATTCTTAGATTGGGAAAATGGGTTGAGAAATAGAATTTGCTTGAGTGATGATTTTGATTCTGATTTGGGTTAGAATTTGGACAAATCTACTTGCCAAACAAAGGTTTTGCTAGGCCCCCACTAAATTTGATCTAAATCATGATACCAAACAGGGCCTAAGTGCTATGATGGAATACATACAGAAATACCACTTCAGGTGGAGACTTGTGACCTACAACATCCTCATAGATGCATTTGGCAGGGCTGGGGACCTGAGCCAGATGGAGTTTCTGTTTAGGCTGATGCAGTCCGAGAGGATAAAACTGAACTGCATGACTCTCTGCTCAATTGTCAGGGCTTACAGACAGAGTGGAAAAGTCAGAAAGATTGGTGGGGTACTGAGATTCGTAGAGAACTCAGACGTGGTGCTTGAAACCAGCTTCTTTAACTGTTTAGTGGATGCATATGGGATGATGTGAGGGATTAAGGTGATAACGAACCGAGCCGAGCTTTGACGTGTTCATTTATTGTTCATTTATTTATCGAGCTTAAAATCTTGTTCATGTTCGTTTATTTATTAATCGAGTCGAGCCGAGCCGAGCTTTGACGTGTTCATTTATTGTTCATTTATTTATCGAGTTTAAATCTTGTTCGTGTTCGTATATTTATTAATCGAGCCAAGCCGAGCTTGTTCATGGTCGTTCTCAGCCCTAAGTGTCATGCTCATCTATTTATAAGGAATTTTCCTCCAAAATCTTCTCTCATTTCCGATGTGGAATTGGGTGAAATTTACCTCAAAATTGTGAAATAAAATAAATTTAGCCTTGTGAAGATTTGAACCTTAATTCCCTTGCTTCTCCTTTTGATGTCTTACCACTGCACCAAATTTATTTTCATGTTATATGTATGAATGATAAATTATATATGTATTTTATCCTTCTTAAAAATTATTTTTTCTTATCGAGCTGTTCACGAACGTAATTGAGCGGAGCTCCCTTTTGTTCATTTATTGTTCGTTTATTAATCGAGCCTAAAATTTTGTTCGTGTTCGTTTATTAATAAATAAACGATCTCGAACCAAGCTTTTAACGAGTCGATCCCGAGTTTGTTCGTGAACGTTCGTGTTCGTTCTCAGCCCTAGGAGGGATGCTACGTAGAGATGAAAAGGGTGTTGGAGATGATGGAGAGGAGAAGATGCAAGCTGATAAGGTTACGTACACGACCGTGTCAAAAGCTTATTTTCTGGGCGGAATGAGTAGTCATGCCAAAGAGATGCAAAAGCTACT